>JALGQZ010000005.1:27639033-28874033 GCA_023105745.1 Austropuccinia psidii
GGTATGAACCTTTCGAAGTGTGAAAAAGAGGTGAAAAAAGGTGTGAAAAATGAACAGAAGGGGTTAAGAGTGAAAGAAAGTGGTTTAAATATGGGATTAATGGATGAGGGAAGGTAAAAAATTGGAAATTTGGAGGCTTGAAAGCAGGTTGTTGTGGTGGAAAATGCAGTCTTTGGGTGAAAAAAAGAAAAAAAAGTGTGAAAAGCTTTGCAAAATGGCTTTGGTAATGCTGTTTTTCCAAAAAAAAACAATGGTTTGGGGTGGGGATAATGTGGATTGTTGGGGTGTTTGGGCTTTTTTTTTGGGGGGGGGGGCTGGGCAAAAAAAATCTGAAACAATTTGGAGTTAGAGAGGTTTTGTGGGGAAAAAAACCTCTTTTGGGCATGTTTTGGCCCAATACAGGCATTGTTGTGTTTCATTTTTAATTAAAAATGGGCCCAGGGCACCCCTTACGTGTTTTTTACCAAATTATGGCCAAAACACGTAAGTTTTTAGGAAAAACACGTAAGCTCTTACGTGTTTTTTACCAATTTTGCTTACGTGTTTTTACCAATACCCTTAAAATTAATTAAAATTAATTAAAATTATTTAAAATTAATTAAAATTATTTGAAATTATTTAAAATTATTTAAAATTAATTAAAATTAATTGAAATTAATTAAAATTAATTAAAGTTATTTAAAATTATTTAAAATTAATTAAAATTAATTAAAATTCATGAAAATTACTTAAAATTAATCAAATTTAATTAAATTAATAATGGAATCTCAATGTTATTGTTGATGTCATTTAGCTAAATTAAACTCATTTTCATTCAACTTTGTAATTTCTCAAGTGGTTGTTAATTATTCTTCGTTTTAATTTTTTGATCAGGTAAAAAATACTTGTACGTTAATGAGGTTTATTTGAAATTCAGCTGAATTGTATTGGAATTGAGAAAAATCAATAAGCAATAATTCAAACTAATTTTTTATCAATGATGAATAATGATAATTAATTGTCAATTCTTCAAATCAATTTCATACAGTAATGATTAATAAAAATCCATTACAAAAAGTTAAAATAAAGGAGAATTGATTACAATCAGTATTAAATAATTATAATTAATACAAATTTATTCTACTCAGTATTAACACATTATAATGATGATAAATTGATTAGAATCAAGCTCAATCAATTAATAGCAATATTAATTGTTTATTTTTATTATTTCGTCTTTTTTTATTTGGTATTTTTTAATATTGATGATTTATGATTCATTCATTATTATTTTAACTATTGATTTTTATCATATATTATACAATTTTTATGGCTTATTTATTTTTTCATTTATTAGTTTTTATTGTTCAGGAGTCATTTTGAAGTATTTATATTCAATTTATTGAGCTTTTATGAATTAATTCATAGCTTTTATGAGTGAACAGTTATTGATTTATTATTGTTCTATCTTTTATTAAGTTTTGTTTTCATTTAATTTGTGATTTTTTTATGTACTACATATTATTTATTTTGATGGATTATTAATTAATCATTAAATTTTAGCATTTATTTTTCATGAGAATTAATTTATTTACTTAATATTTGGATATTTTCAAATTTTTAATATCTACTTTTTTTAATGATAGAATTATTATTCAATATGTACATAATTTTCCTTTTTTTGGTAGTTACTTTTCTTAAATGATACACTTATTATTTATTTAATATTTAAATAATTTTAAATTTTCAATATTTACTTTTTTAATGATAAATTTATCACTTATTTAATATTTTTTTAACTTTTATTTTCTGATTTATTATTTATTTATCAGTTTTTATTGTACATTAGTCATTTCTGATTATTTACATTTGATTCATTGAGATTTCATAAATTTATTCAAAAAAAAATTCAGTTACTAGTTATTTAGTTATTATTGTTTCATTTTTTATTATATTTTGTTTTATTTTTGAATTTTTTGATTTATTCATTGTTCATTTACCTTTCATTTCCATCATTTATCATTCATTTTATCTTATTTATACTTTATCAATTATTATTTTATTCATTGTTTAATATTCATTTTTTATGATTCTCATTTCATGATTTATGTTTTTTCATTTTTTTTATCTTGATGATCCACTTTTCTTATTTATTTTCAGTTTTCATTATTTAATATTCTTTTTGAAATTTTTATATTATATGATTTATCTATTATTCATGTATATATTAGAATTGATTGTTAATTATTTCTTTGTATTATTCATTTCTCATGATATATATACTATTCATATACTTTTTAGTTTTCTTTATTTATTATGCATTCATTTTTATTTGTATTTTATGATTGATTATTATTTATTTCTTATTCATTAATTATGTGTTGATCAGTCATTACTTATGAGCTGTTTTTAATTGTTATCCTTCATTCTTTATCTTTTTTATTTATGTTGTATTAGAAATATATTATTTATTTATTCATTAGTTTCTAATTTGATTATAAAATTTATGTATTATTTATTTTCTATTTTCTATTTAATATTTAATTACCATTCATTATCAATAATTTTATTATTAAAATCTGTGATTATTAATTTTTTCTGACTTAGTTCAATTAATTTTTTATTTTTCAATATATAATTTTATTATTAATTTTTTATGATAAATCTATTGTTTATTTAATATTTAATATCACCTTTTATTATTTATTTACTTTATTACTTTTTTAATTTTTAATTTTTACCCTTTTTCATGACAAATTGATTGCCTCGTTCATCTTTAATTACTCATTTTCATTATCCCTTATTCCACATAAGTGTTATGCATATGCACCTTCCTTTATCACTACATTAGGGTATTTTTGATTTGAAGTTTTTTCACCAGCGCAACAGCCAACCTAGCTCTGACTTGGTCTTTCAGTCATTAATTTGAAAAATTCTTGAAATTTTTTTAACCCTGTCTTCTAATCATTCACATCAGTATCATCAATCTCATCTTTGTCGTCATAAGTATTAACATCAACATCATCATTGTCTTTTATTTTATCTCAAAGGGCTGAAAAATATAAAAATATAAAGCTCTCCGCTTTCAAGCGATATCCTTCGATTTAATCAATCTTTCAAAATTGAAATCAGAGGAATCATGACCAAGTTACCCTGCCGACAGCTCATCTGAACTCCTTCCAAGGATCATATCATCATCGCATTTGGCTGTCATCTTCAAGTTTTTGATGCTGCTAATGGAAACTTGATATTGTCCACTTTATCCACCTCTGATCTCAATCCACAAGGTTCAAATCATACCGGCTTCATCAGGTTGCTGGCTGTTCATCATCAGTCTCTTTGGCCAAATTCCAAGCAATCTCTCAAACTTATCTCTACAGGTGAGGATAAGCTACTTAAGATTTGGCAATTACCTAATCTGAAATTAATTCAATCTAGAGAATTAATCAAACGTCCAACTTCTATCGCCATTTCTCCAAATGGAAAAAATATTGTCATTGCTGACAAATTTGGTGATGTCTATGATTTTCCATTTGACGCCCCTTTACAAACTATCTTTCAATCCGATCCTGATCAAGAGCAGATTTCAGAAAAAATCGAAAAATCAATTAGTCTCGATCAAACTTCTACCAAGGCTGATCCTTGGCCACTTAAGGAAACCTGGTTCTCAAAATCTTGTAATAACAAACGTTGTCAAGCTCAAGACAAGTCAATCGATGCTACTGAAGATGCAAGCGGAAAGCAAACCGCGGAAGAAGCTAAGCAAGTCAAACAAACATCAAAACTTATTCAAAGGACTTGCATCAATAAACTTCTATGTACTAAATCTAGTCCTCATGATAAAGAAACCTATGTTTTCAAATCAAATTGAAGCATCTGCTTCAGTCATTCCATTTTCAAAAAACGCAAACCCAAAAAACGGAATATTTTGTCATTGTAAGATAACCATTCTCAGATTTGATCAGTCTTGGAATTCTTCAACTAATCAAGCACTTTTATGAACTTTTCAATTTTAATGGATTGAATGAACCAAATTCATCGTTTATAATTAGCATCCGGTTGATTTATTCTGATCATGGACGCAGCAACTTTACTTGCTAATACCTTATCACCTGATCCTACTCTGCGGTCTAATGCAACCAATCAGCTTGAGACTTCCTCAAGACAGCACTTTGCGCCTGACCTTGATTCTCTTTTATCCGTCTTGATCTCAACCAATCAGCCTTCTCACATTAGAAATGCTGCCGGTTTAGCCATCAAGAATGCCCTAACATCCCCCAAAGTAATTAGGAATGAAGAGCTAATCCAACGTTGGAAATCTGTTCCCAATCAAATCAGAATAAAAGTCAAAGATGGTCTCATTCGAATGCTTGGTGACAATCAACGTCCAGTTTGTCAGGTCTCTGGTCAAGATATAGCTGCGATAAGACCTGTAGAATTGCCTTTAGGAATGTGGTCTGGTTTAATTTCTCAATTGCTCCAAATCATTAATACTCCCGAGAGAGGGGTGTAACTCAGGCAATCGGCTACCTTTGTGAAAGTACAGTCAGTATTCTTGTCATTAATATCATTCAAGTATTTTTCTTCTATTTAAAACAGTAATCATCATCTTTTATTAATTTATGGCAAAAACCGTTTAATTTTTGCATTAGCTTCCTGAAGTTCTTGCAGCTCAGTCAAATGAAATCTTAACCCCTGTCGTCTCTGGTGCAAGAAAGGAAGAACCAAGCCCTGAAGTTCAACTTGCTTCTTTTGATGCACTCCTCAACTCTCTTGAATTTGTTCACGATAATTTTGAGCGCTAAGTAAGTTAATCATGACTTTCTCATCAAATTCTCTCATTCACTCTAACCTTTATTCAATTATTTGTAGGGAGAAAGAAATTATATCATGTAAGTCGTTTGTGAGGCTACTCAATCACCAACACCTGACATTCAAGTTGCGGAATTTGGATGCTTAGTCAGGATCATTGTGAGCCTTAGAGGTAATTTCATATACCCAAAAGACCACAAATACAAAAATAACATATTAATATAAATAAAATAAATTTATTTATATTATTAAAATAAAAATCAAAATCTAAATATAAAATTATATTAAAAATAAAAAATTAATTACAATTTAAGAATAAAATTACATTAAATTTTGTAAGTATATAACTACATTTATACTTGAAAAAATTAGGTAAAAATGAAATTTTAACAAAACTGTGAAAAAATAAATAAATTTGGAAAAAAGTTAAATAAAAATTATTATAACTTTTTATCCAATAAATAAATACATCAAAATTATTTCACCATTGGATTCCTCATAAAAAATCAGGTGGGGTCACCTCTGAGTGAAATTCTTGTAACTCAACTCTAAATAAGCTTAAATTAAGTTTTTAGTATTTTAAATACAAAAGTTGAAAATCCTCAAAACCTTAGTTCAATTCACACCACATGTGGTGTTAACCATCAATTTTTGTGTTAAAATTGAGGTGTTGTGTTTAGTTTAGAAGTTATGAGGAATTGAAGTATTTTCAATTGAATTCAATTGAAATGTCAAAATGTGTGCATGTATTACATAAGTGAACTTTGATTTACATATGAGGTGTCAATTATTACTGTGTTGTACTGTACAATTGAATTTAATGACATATGTAAATTATAAGTATAATACATGATGAGGAATTAAAGGAAAAAATAAATTGGAAAGATTAAATTTGGGGGGGGAAAAGGAACTCCAGCTCTAAGGGGGAGCTAGACCCCCAAAATCCTTGCTGACAGGCGTGGGATGTCAAAATTCACGCAAAAGTTCATCACTTTTGGCCTGGAATTGAGTTACAGGGTCTGTGGACTCAATTGATGATGAGGTTTTGATACCAACTGGGGTAGTTTTAGCTGTTGCCAAGAGGGTAAAACTACCCTTAAGATAAAACAACCATAGTAAAAACAGTTTTAACTGGTTTCTACGCCTCTTACACACATTCTGACGTGTTTTGAAGGCTCTAGGCCTGGTATTGCTATAGTAATGGCTGATTTAAGGGTCTAAAATGGCTAAAAATGGCTTAAACCAGCCCTTTTTGGTCTAAACCAGGGTCCAATGATGCCATAATTGGATTTTCTGTTGTCAGACTGTTTTTCACCACTGACAAGAGTAAAATTTACTTTTGGAGTAAGAGAATTGATGGCTATAAAAGAATGTCTTCTTTGCCCCACTTTTCTCTTCATGTTAGAATCTTTTCCTTTTATTAATTAGTTTAAACACTGTTAAACCAATCAATCAAAGATTCCAACCACCATTTTTAACCATTTTAATCCTTTTAACCACGTGAAAAAATCATTATAATCATTGTTTGTAACTCTTATAATTATTTTTACCCCTGAACCACCCCAAAAGTGAATTAAAGCATCTTTCATCACTGTAAACTTTGTCACTTTGTTTCCAAATTCACTCTGGTCACTTTTTGGTGTGTTTTCTCTTTAATATTCTTTTTAAAGCCTTTGTTCTTTAATTAATTGCTTGCAGTTCTTTGCTCAATTAATTCCAATTGAAATTGCTCTTGAAGAAATTTTTTTTGTAGCCTTAAAAAAAATCTCTTGTAGAGTATTTTTTGGATAAATTTTTATTGTTGGTAAAACAATAAATTTTTATAATATTATTGTTTTATACTAATAAAGTTATAAACAATAAATTTGGCGTGTTTTCTCTTAAAAATAATATTTCATACTATTTTTAACTGAATTTTACCTTATACAAATTTTGAGGACAGGAAAAGTACTTGATTTTTAATCAAAGTTTCATATCCACACCTTACAATCATGCAGCTTTATTACGTCTTCTTCACTTATATTGTGTTCCAAACCTCAAATGATTGAATGGGGGATCATCGCTGCAACGAGAATTTAAACCAAAATCTCCAAGGCAGCCCTCAGCGGACTTGGCCAAAGAAAGGTGTTGCTTAAGGCTTGGCCTCTCTATGTGGGTGAACGTGTATAGAGACGGCTTGAGGCTGTAACATTTTGTGGAGACTAATAAAATGAGGGGTTGGGTCATCTGATCCACAAAAGAGGAGCTGTCCAGGCCAATAGGGCCGGTGCCTCTTTTGAAAGTGCCCGGCATAATAAAAAGTGAAATAACACTATAAAATTAGATGAATTAGACATCTTTAAAAAATGTTTTCTTTATCATTATAATTAGAATAATCTTTGGTCATGGTGGGGGCCCACACCATAACCAGTATTTGTATTTACTTTTAATAGCCAACACAGGGGAAATGCTGCCCAAAAGTCTTAGTAAATTTTATCCAAATTCAATGATTTATGATTTTTGTTTTGTAATTTAAATTTATAAATAATAAAATGAGATAACTAAAAATTAACCCATAAATAATAAAAATCAAACAATAAAAACATCAAAAAAAGGAAGGAACTAATCAATAAGATATAAATAATAAAAAAACCCATGCATCATTTTCTAATTATGAAATTACAATTGTGTTTCATATAATATAGAATAAATAAATGAATGAGATAATTAATCAAAAATAGATAATAAATAATACTTCATGAATCAAGAGATAATAAATTATGAATCAATAAATTACAAATGATCATTAAATCATCAGTTGAATAAGTTAATGAATCATAAAAAATCTTTTTAATACAAAGAAATCATAAATTATTATTAATAAATAAATATAGAAAGCCCAAAACAAAAAATTGATCAATAAAGATTAAAAATAATCAAAAAATTCAAAAAATCAAAAAAGTAAAAATTAACTACTAAACAAATAATAAAAGCTCAAAAATTCATGGTAATCAATTTTAAACAGTTATAATTAGTTATAATTAGTCTTAATTTATTTTAATCTCATTAAATTTAATTAAAAGTGTAGATTTTTCATTTTATTTTATTGAAGTGTATGCATTTTTATTATGAATAGCATCAACAATTACATAAGTAAAATGAATAGCATCAACAATTTCATAAGTAACATTAATGATATCATCAATAATATAAATGAAATTAATTGCATCAAAAATGTATACATAAAATTAATGGCTTGAAGGGAATTATGGAATAAGAATTCCATTTATTTCATGAACAAGGAGCCCATAGTGTTTTTTATGTGTATTTAATAATTTATGGCAAAAGAATTTAAGGGATAATGGGTTTTTATGGTTTTACCAAAGACCCAAAAAGGTTAATTATATATAAATGTGTTCATGAAAATTCAAAATTCGCTTTCAAATATTTGAAATTTTGAACATTCAATTTCAAATGTTCAAAGGTAGGTGAAATTTGATTCTGAATATTTGGTCATTATGGAAATTTGATATTGAATATTTAATGACCCTTGAAATTTGACAAATTTTTGAAAAGGTATGCATTGCATCTTTGACAAAAGTTGTTGTACAAAATAAAAAAGAAATTGATAACATCAAATTTATGGCTGAAAACAACAAACCAAAATTTTTAATTGATAATACTCAAAAATTGATACAAGGACAACAAGAATTGTATAAATACATAAAAGATATCAAAGATAAAACTTTGACAATCAATTATGACGTGATTATTGATAATCTTACAGAAAAATTAAACAAATTAAGTATTTCTGTAGAAAAATTTCAAGAAAAGAATTCATCACACCAGAAATTACTTTTAGACCATGTGGAAAAAAGTGATGAAGCAAGAATGCATCTGAAGGATGATATTCAAAGTCAAATAAGGCTTATCACTGAAAAATGGATAAAGTTAATGAGGCTAACTTGAATATGCCAAAGTTATCAACTCCATTTTCTCACATAAGAAGCCCTGTTAAACAAAAAGAGGAATTAACAAATCCATTAATAACAGACTTGAGTCACCAAGACAATAACCAATTCTTAATGAAGGAAGCACCTCAATTGAAAGAATGGCCAACATTCATAGGAGAAGTTGAATATGACCATATGTCATTTATTAAGACAATTGACATGCTACAAGAAGATTATGCCATACCAGATGAATTAATCACCGCAAGATTACACTCATTGTTTGAGAAATCTGAGAAACGATGGTATCATGGCATAAGACAAACAAATGGCAAAAATACGTGGTCTTGGTGGAAAAAAGAAATAATCACCAAGTGTGCTAATGATTTCTGGAGGTACAAAACAGAAAATACATTTGAAGAATCCTTCTTTGACCCAGACAAAGATAAACCTTTGACTTGGTTCTTAAAACAAGTTGAGAGATTAAATGCATGGTACCCAGAAATGTCACAAAAAATAGTACACATGAAGATACTTAAGAAGTGTGGAGGAAAATCAGAACATGCCCTTAGAATCAGGTGTATAGAACCATGCTCCACAGAAGAGTATATCAATGCACTAGAAGACATAGTGACAAGAACAAAAATCGGCAGAACTTGGAAAAAATTGGACATCAAAAGTCCAAATAAGCCATTTATCAAAAAAGATAAATCAAAAGAAGCTTTCAAGCCCAATACATCCAACAATAATGAGCAAAGAAAATGCCATAAATGTGGAGGTATTGGACACTTGGCTAATAATTGCCTTAAAAAAGAAAAAATCAATGAAATTGTGGAAACAGAAGACCACAAGGAAAAAGAAGAAGAATCTGATTCTGAAAAGGACACAGAAGAGTCAGAAATTTCTGAGAGTGATGAAATTAATGTAATTAATGCAAAAATTAATAATATTGATATAATTTATGACATACTAGATGTTAACGCAAACTTACCACAAGTTGGAACATCTGACACAAATCTGACAGATGTACAAGATGCCAAGCTGTATAGAACCAAACCTGCAAAAGGAATGGGATATACAGCTGGAAAATCAAGTATAAGTATTGTCATGGTTGATAACCAAGAGGAACAAGTAAACTTGGATACAGAAGCATATTGCACCTGTGTTGGTAAAAGTTATTTAAAAAAGATTGTTCCAGATTGGGAAGAAAAACTTATACCAATACAAGGTGTGAAATTTAGTACTGCAAGTGAGATCATGAAGCCCCTTGGCATAATTGACTTAACACTAATTTTTCCTCATCCTTCACAATGTTTCAGAATTAAATTAGAGTTTGTGGTAATGAACAACTGTACTAGTAATCACTTCATACATGGAAATGACTACTTGTCAATAGATGGTATAGACATCTAAAACCAAAAAGACAGATATTTTACAATAGGTGACAACAAGAGACAAAGGTTTGGCTTCTTAAATAACAAAAACCAAATTACAGTTATTAAGAATGAAGAAAGAAGTCCAGAAAAGCAACTTTTTATATCTGAACAACTCAAAGAGGCAGAATTCAATCAATATTCAACAGAAAAAATGAAAGAAAAATTCATTGACCTCTTATTTAAGTATAAAAATGCCTTTGCAACTGACAAAGAGCCACGAGGTGCCATAATTGGGCATGAGGTAGATATAATTCTTAATGTGGAAAGGCCTTACCCACCCTTATTAAGGAGACCTACTTACCCAGCTAGTACAAGGGCTAGAGAAGCCTTGGAAGAACACATTAAAGAATTAATGGACCTTGGAGTATTAAGGAAAGTAGGACATAATAAACAGGTAGAAGTCAATACACCTGTTATTATAGCTTGGCATAATGGAAAGTCAAGAATGGTAGGGGACTTCAGAGCCCTGAACACCTATACTATCCCTGACAGATATCCAATACCCAAAATCCATGAGACATTAACACAATTATCTCAGGCTAAGTTCATCACAGCCATGGATGTTATAAAGAGATTTCATCAAAATGTCTCAACATACAATGCCGAGAGACTATTAAGAATAATAGTACACTGTGGAATTTTTGAATACCTAAGAATGCCATTTGGTATGAAGAATGCACCTTCCCATCATCAAAGAATGATGAATACCATATTTCCTGAAGAACTATCAGAAGGATGGTCAATTATATATATTTATGATATCATAGTTTGCTCAGAGACTTGGGAAAATCACCTCACAAGACTAGAAAGGGTACTACAAAAAATAGTGAAAGTTAATATGAAAATTTCCTTGAAAAAGTGTCATTTTGCATATAGTGAACTAAAAGCACTAGGACATGTTGTATTTGGACTTAGTCTAGGAATAGACAAGAATAAAGTAGCAGCAGTGTTACTTAAGCCAATGCCTCAAACCAACAAAGAAATGCAATCATTTCTATGTCATTTTGCATATAGTGAACTAAAAGCACTAGGACATGTTGTATTTGGACTTAGTCTAGGCATAGACAAGAATAAAGTAGCAGCAGTGCTACTTAAGCCAATTCCTCAAACCAAAAAAGAAATGCAATCATTTGTAGGTTTTGCTGGCTACTAGAGACAGCATATGAAGGACTTTGCAAAAATTGCCAAATCCCTGTATAAAGTATGTGACCAGCAAACAGTCTATGAAATCACTGAAGAAAGAGTCAAAGAATATGAAGAATTGAAAAATTCCTTAACAAATGCCCCATTCCTTCTAATTCCAGATTGGAAACTATCCTTTAAGCTTCACATTGATGCTTGTGGAGAAGGACTAGATGCTGCACTACACCAGACACAAATCATCAATGATGAACCAGTAGAAGGACCAATTTGTTTTATTTCAAGACAGATAAAGCCAACAGAGGCAAGATATGGAGCAAGCCAGATGGAATGCCTCTGCTTAGTGTGGGATTTAGAAAGATTACACTATTTGTAAGGTGTGGATATGAAACTTTGATTAAAAATCAAGTACTTTTCCTGTCCTCAAAATTTGTATAAGGTAAAATTCAGTTAAAAATAGTATGAAATATTATTTTTAAGAGAAAACACGCCAAATTTATTGTTTATAACTTTATTAGTATAAAACAATAATATTATAAAAATTGATTGTTTTACCAACAATAAAAATTTATCCAAAAAATACTCTACAAGAGATATTTTAAGGCTACAAAAGAAATTTCTTCAAGAGCAATTTCAATTGGAATTAATTGAGCAAAGAACTGCAAGCAATTAATTAAAGAACAAAGTCTTTAAAAAGAATATTAAAGAGAAAACACGCCCAAAAGTGACCAGAGTGAATTTGGAAACAAAGTGACAAAGTTTACAGTGATGAAAGATGCTTTAATTCACTTTTGGGGTGGTTCAGGGGTAAAAATGATTATAAGAGTTACAAACAATGATTATAATGATTTTTTCACGTGGTTGAAAGGATCAAAATGATTCAAAAATGGTGGTTGGAATCTTTGATTGATTGGTTTAACAGTGTTTAAACTAATTAATAAAAGGAAAAGATTCTAACATGAAGAGAAAAGTGGGGCAAAGAAGACATTCTTTTATAGCCATCAATTCTCTTACTCCAAAAGTAAATTTTACTCTTGTCAGTGGTGAAAAACAGTCTAACAACAGAAAAGCCAATTATGGCATCATTGGACCCTGGTTTAGACCAAAAAGGGCTGGTTTAAGCCATTTTTAGCCATTTTTAGCCATTTTAGACCCTTAAATCAGCCATTACTATAGCACTACCAGGCCTAGAGCCTTCAAAACACCTCAGAATGTGTGTAAGAGGCGTAGAAACCAGTTAAAACTGTTTTTACTATGGTTGTTTTATCTTAAGGGTAGTTTTACCCTCTTGGCAACAGCTAAAACTACCCCAGTTGGTATCAAAACCTCATCATCAATTGAGTCCACAGACCCTGTAACTCAATTCCAGGCCAAAAGTGATGAACTTTTGCGTCAATTTTGACATCCCACGCCTGTCAGCAACGATTTTGGGGGTCTAGCTCCCCCTTAGAGCTGGAGTTCTTTCCCCCCCCAAATTTAATCTTTCCAATTTATTTTTCCTTTAATTCCTCATCATGTATTATACTTATAATTTACATATGTAATTCAATTCAATTGTACAGTACAATACAGTAATAATTGACACCTCATATGTAAATCAAAGTTCACTTATGTAATACACGCGCACATTTTGACATTTCAATTGAATTCAATTGAAAATACTTCAATTCCTCATAACTTCTAAACTAAACACAACACCTCAATTTTAACACAAGAATTGATGGTTAACACCACATGTGGTGTGAATTAAATTAAGGTTTTGAGGATTTTCAACTTTTGTATTTAAAATACTAAAAACTTAATTTAAGCTTATTTAGAGTTGAGTTACAAGAATTTCACTCAGAGGTGACCCCACCTGATTTTTTATGAGGAATCCAATGGTGAAATAATTTTTATGTATTTATTTATTGGATAAAAAGTTATAATAATTTTTGTTTAACTTTTTTCCAAATTTATTTATTTTTTCACAATTTTGTTAAAATTTCATTTTTACTTAATTTTTTTAAGTATAAATGTAATTTTATACTTACAAAATTTAATGTATTTTTATTTTTAAATTGTAATTAGTTTTTTTATTTTTAATATAATTTTATATTTATATTTTGATTTTTATTTTAATAATATAAATCAATTTATTTTATTTATATTAATATGTTATTTTTTATATTTGTGGTCTTTTGGGTATATGAAATTACCTCTAAGGCTCACACTATTACTTGGATGGATCAGTATTTGATGTGATTACAGACTGTGAACCTTTTAGATATGACCACATACCCCAAAAGGTCACAAGAAATTTTTAAAATAATCATAGCTTAAAAATAATTACCTTAAAACTACAAAACTGCCATAAATAGGCATAAAACTTGGTTTAACTTAAAAGCAAATGCATAAACATGTGAAATAAATTACACCATTGGATTCCGCATGGTAAAATACACATATACCATTTTTATGGAATATCTGTAAAGTCAATATTTAATGAGTTATGAGTAACAACACCTTATAAAAAACATGAATCCTTAATTATTTCAAATACCAATGAAACAACATTTGGAATAAACTGAACCATTGGATTCCCCATAAATATCTACACATAAAACAATTAAGAAGCTAATCTCCAAAGTCAATACTTAAGGAGTTAAGCTGAATATATGCACTTTTTTGGTCAATGCATATATTCCAGGATTTTAGCTAATATCTTTTGAAATGTACATGATAGAGTGATAAACCAAAAATAAATCAATCATGTAATCACTGTAGGAATACAGAAATTAACTTTATCTCACAAGTTATAAAAAAGGTTAAAACCTGTCATGGATTATTGATTAAAATCAATGGAGCTGTTGACCACTTTGTTGTGAAAGTGGTCCAAACTTAAAAAAAAATGGATAGTCAGATTCTACTAGATTATTTGTGAATAATAATGTAATTGTTATTAAAATATTCAAGGTATAATTCCTTGAAATCATGGTTTGAAGTTTAAAATATTAAATTTCTACAGAAAAGATGAGCTACAAGAAAAATCATCAAAAATAGAGTTTTGATGATGAAATGAGGACATGCCAAGCTATCAGAATCCACTCTCAGAATAGCTTTAGCATGTTTAACTTAAATGTTATTAATGATGAAAGTTTAAGCTTAAATTTGATCATTTAAGATCACTCACTGTAATCTTATTTTAACTTTAACAGTCATATAAGTAATGAAACTGGTGAATAATATTAGAATATAATCAATACTGATAAAATACACAAAGTTTAGGCTTCTGCCAAGACTATTATGTCATCAAACTTAGAGCTATAGTAATAACTCTAAATAATGGCATAATTATGAGGTAAGATGGTTTGATCATGATGTAATCATCACCAAACCTTAAAATATTGATCAATTCTAGTGGAAATAATCAGTACACATCTACTAGAAGCCTTCTGGACTCTAGGAGGGAGGTATTTACTATAAAAAGAGCTCTTTTTACTCTGCTTTCCCCTCAGATGCTTACAAAACACTAAATCATTAAATCAAAAGGTAATTGCTTTATTCTGTATATATAAAACTCTTATATCATTAAATACTAAAGATATTCTTATTATAATCATCATCTTTGACGTGATTATTACAATTATTCGATTGTTTTGTTTAAATTTCTCTTAAAAACCTCTATTCCACATAAAATCAAGATAAATTGTAATTTCTCTTAAAATTAATTGTAAATACAATTTAAACAAGTTGTATTTACATTTTTTGGTGTAAAATGATTCAAAATTATTATATTAAGTATTGAAAGTAGGTTATTTCTCTTCTTATAATAATTTTTCTCTATTATTACTTTAATAATTCTATAATTAATATAAATAGTATTTATATTAATTTAAAACTTTAATATTAGTAATATTATGGTTATTAATTGTTTTTTATCAATAAAAAACAATTTTTTATGCCTTCATTATTTTTTGGTAACAATAATAAAGTGCTTTTAAATATATTAATTATCTTATATTAATATATTTATTTATTATATTATTTTTTTTATAATATAAATTATATTATTATATTTATTTAATAATATAATTGTTTTTATGCCATAATTATAATAATTCTTTATCATTATAATTATTTTTATCTTATTTATTTCATTTATAAGGACATTCATAGTAAATAAGTAAAATATTAGTAATTTTTACTTATTGTTTCATAGTCAAACCTTACATTTGGGGGCCTGGCTGTGATATTTACTATGAAGGACCTTTAAAAAGATTCTCATTGGGTTTATCAAATAATAAATTACAATTATAATCATCAAAGTATATAATAATTTTATATTTATTGATTTTAAATACTATTGAGGCATTTGGAAAGCAATTGTACTGTCTTACACATGGTTTTTCACATCCTTCAACTTGCAAGAACTTTCTTTGAGTGACTCTAGTAATTAAAAAAGATATTTTATATATTAAAAATAATTTTATATTAAGAATTATTTTTATAAAAAGAATCATATTCATTTTTTATTTTATTCTTCAAAAATAAGAAATATAAAAAAAAATAAAAACCAATAAAAAAACTTATTTTTTTAATTTCATTTCTTTATTCATTTTCATTTTTTAAGATATAAAAGCAATTTTTTACGTGGAAAATTGCCATATCTTACCAAAGATAACACTTCTTATATAAAAGACTTATATTTATTTATCTTTTTTAGCATTTGAAGACAATACAACAGAGGACAACCAAACCACTGTTGAAAGATTGGTAGAAGAAACTTGTCCAAGCTCTCCAACACCAATAATAACTAAGAAAAAGAAAGCTAAGAAATTAGACTTTCCAGGACCCACTACTCAAGACTCTGAAGGTGAGTACCTCATTTTTAAATTTCCATAAGAAGAATTCCTGTTCTGAAATCCTCTTATTTCTTCTTTTTTCTTAAAACATGACGACCAGAAGAGGCGCCCAATACTCCATCCAATCAGATGGAGCTGGACTAAGAGGTAGAATTGATTCCTCAAAAGGGAAAAGGAAGGGCAATATCCCCAGTGGAACAGAATCCACACAAGGAAGTGCCTTATCCCAAAGGCAAGTCCCAGAAATGCCCATGATATCTGAACCAGGATTAAAACTAAGTATGAGTAACTCAAACAGGTACAAATCACATTCAGAGGGCTCAAATAGACATTTACATGAGCCAGTACAAACAATACTACACAGTATACAAAGACAAGGACTGGGACATGTTGCCTCAAATACACCAAGGAGTGATGAACTCCTGGCACATCCTGAAAACGTTCCTCAAACAGGAGGAAATAGTGAGATACTCCAATGGATGGAATACACTATCATCCAAACCTCAAATCAAAAAGATCAAGGAGTACCATGCCAAAAAGAAGCAGGCCCAGTACCTTCTACCAGCAAGCCCCAAGCCAACCCACCTCCCCAAGAAGGGAAGAAGAACAAGAAAAATAATTGGAGAAAACCATATTCCCCAAGCTACAGCATTCCAAAAATCCAAAAGCATGCCATGGAAAATGTATTCAACATGGCCAGAACCTTGATTGAATTCAAGGAAAAGGAAGAACAAAGAATGAGATAACCTCATTTGCCAAAGAAATAACCTTGTCCAAAGACGTTGTAAATACTTTAACAGAAATTAAGAATAGTATATTACCTCTAAAAGAAATTAAAAACAGTTTATTATTATTACAAGAAATAAACATTAACTTATCTTCTTTAAGAAAAATTGTTGTACAAAATCAAAAAGAAATTGACAAAATTATGTTTATTGTTGAAAATAATAAACCAAAGATTTTAATTGATAACACTCAAAAACCAATACAAGGACAACAAGAATTGTATAAATACATAAAAGATATCAAAGATAAAACCTTGACAATCCATTATGACGTGAGTATTGACAATCTTACAGGAAAATTAAACAAACTAAGTATTTCTGTAGAAAAAGTTGAAGAAAAGACTTCATCACACCAAAAATCACTTTTGGACCATGTGGAAAAAAGTGATGAAGCAAGAATGCATCTGAAAGATGACATTCAAAGTGAAATCAGGCTTATCACTGAAAAAATGGATAAAATTAATGAGGCTAACTCAAATATTCCAAAGTGATCAACCCCATTTTCTCACATAAGAAACCCTGTTAAACCAAAAGAGGAATTAACAAATCCATTCATAACAGACTTAAGTCAACAAGACAATAACCAAGTCTTGATGAAGGAAGCACCTCAATTGAAAGAAAGGCCAACATTCACAGGAGAAGGTGAATATTACCACATGTCATTTATCAAGAAAATTGACATGCTACAAGAAGATTATTCCATACCAGATGAATTAATTACTGCAAGATTACATTAATTGTTTGAAAAATCTGCAAAAAGATGGTATCATGGCATAAGACAAACAAATGGCAAAAACACCTGGTCTTGGTGGAAACAAGAAATAATCACCAAGTGGGCTAATGATGCCTGGAGGTAAAAGATAGAGAACACATTTGAAAATTCTTTCTTTGACCCAGAAAAAGACAAACCTTTAACTTGGTTCTTAAAACAAGTTGAAAGACTCAATGCACTGCACCTGGAAATGTCACAAAAGATGGTGCATATGAAAATACTTAAGAAATGTGGAGGAGAGCTAGAACATGACCTAAGAAGGAGGTGTATAGAACCATGCTCCACAGAGGAGTATATAAATGCACTAGAAGACATAGTGAAAAGAACAAAAAATTGGCAGAACTTGGAAGAAATTGGACATTAAAAGTCCAAATAAGCCATTTATCAAAAAAGATAAATCAAAAGAAGCTTTCAAGCGCAATACATCCAACAATAATGAGCAAAGAAAATGCCATAAATGTGGAGGTATTGGAAACTGAGCCAATAAATTCCTCAAAAAGGCAAAGATTAATGAAATTGTGGAAACATAAAACCACAATGAAAAAGAGGAGGAATCTGACTCTGAAAAAGAAACAGAAGAGTCAGAAAGTTCAGAAAGTGATGAAATTAATATAATTAATGCACAAATTAATAATATTGATATAGTTTATGAAGTACTAGATGTTAACTCAAACTTACCACAAGTTTGAACATCTGACACAAACCTGACAAATGTACAGAACCAAACCTGCAAAAGGAATAGGATATACAGCTGGAAAATCGAGTATAAGTATTGTCATGGTTGATAAACAAGAAGGAAAAGTGAACTTGGATACAGGAGCATATTGTACCTGTGTTGGTAAAAGTTATTTAAAAACCATTGTTCCAGATTGGCAAGAAAAACCTATGCCAATACAAGGTGTCAAATTTAGTAGTGCAAGTGAGAGCATGAAGCCCCTTGGAATAATTGATTTAACATTCATTTTTCCTCACCCCTGACAATGTGTCAGAATTAAAGTAGAATTTGTAGTAATGGACAACTGTACTAGTAATCACTTCATACTTGGAAATGACTATTTGTCAATTTATGGTATAGACATCTCTAACCAAAAAAATAGATATTTTACCATAGGAGACAACAAAAGACCAATTTTTGGCTTCTTAAATAACAAAAAACAAATTACAGTTATTAAGAATGAAGAGAAAATTGCAGAAAAGGAACTTTTCATATCTGAACAACTCAAAGAGGTAGAATTCAATCAATAATCAACAGAAAAAATGAAAGAAAATCAATTTACGTCTTATTTAAGTACAAAAATGCCTTTGCAACTGACAAAGAGCCACTAGGTGCCATAATTAGGCATGAGGTGGATATAACTCTTAATGTGGGCAAACCTTACCCACCTCTACTGAGGAGAACTGCTTACCCAGATAGCTCAAGGGCT
Organism: Austropuccinia psidii; assembly: GCA_023105745.1. Lineage (NCBI taxonomy): Eukaryota > Fungi > Basidiomycota > Pucciniomycetes > Pucciniales > Sphaerophragmiaceae > Austropuccinia > Austropuccinia psidii. Next base: position 27,658,152 of record JALGQZ010000005.1, read on the forward strand.
AGAGAAGCCTTGGAGGTACACATTAAAGACATAATGGACCTTGGAGTATTAAGAAAAGTAGGACATAATGAACCGTTAGAGGTCACTAAACCTGTCATTATAACTTGGCATAATGGAAAATCAAGAATGGTAGGACACTTCAGAGCCTTGAACACCTATAACATTCCAGACAGATATCCAATACCCAGAATCCATGAGACATTGACACAATTGTCACAGGCTAACTTAATTACAGCCATGGATGCTCTAAAGGGTTTCAATCAAAATGTCTTATAAGAAAAGGCCAAGAAGCTACTAAGGATAATAGTCTACTGTGGGATTTTTGAATACTTAAAAATGCCATTTGGTATAAATAATGCACCTTCCCATTATCAAAGGATGATGAATACCATATTTCCTGAAGAATTATCAGAAGGATGGTTAATTATCTATATTGATGATATCATAGTTTGCTCAGAAACTTGGGAAAATCACCTTACAAGACTAGAAAGGGTACTAAAAAAAATAGTGCAAGTGAATATTAAAATTTCCTTGAAAAAGTGTCATTTTGCATATAGTGAACTAAAAGCACTAGGACATGTTGTATCTGGACTTAGTCTAGGCATAGACAAGAATGAAGTAGCAGCAGTACTAATTAAGCCAATGCCTCAAACCAAAAAAGAAATGCAATCATTTCTAGGATTTGCTGGTTACTATAGACAGCTCATAAAGGACTTTGCAAAAATTGCCAAATACTTTTATAAACTATGTGACCAACAAACAGTCTATGAAATGACAGAAGAAAGAGTCAAGGCATATGAAGAATTGAAAAATTCCTTAAAAAATGACCCATTTCTTCTAATTCCAGATTGGAAACTACTCTTTAAGCTTTACATTGATGCTTGTGGAGAAGGACTAGGTGCTGCACTACACCAGACACAAATGATCAATGATAAACCAGTGGAAGGACCAATTTGTTTTATTTCAAGACAGATAAAGCCAACAGAAGCAAGATATGGCGCAAGCCAAATGGAATGCCTCTGCTTAGTGTGGGATTTAGAAAAATTACATTATTACTTTGATGGAACAGTATTTGATGTGATTACAGACTGTAATGCTGTAAAATCTCTATTAAATATGAAAACTCCAAATAGACATATGCTGAGATGGAAAATTGCTATCCAAGTATATAGAGAAAATATGACTATTGTTCATAAATCTGGTAATATTCATAAAAATGCAGAAGGTCTTAGCAGATGGGCTCGAGCAAACACCCCTGACAATCCAGCATGGGTACCACAGGAAGAGCACCATATAGAAGCAATATGTGTTAAAGACATTGGCACAGAATTCTTTAACCAAGTTAAAGAAAGCTATAAGATGGACAAGAATTGCCATATCTTAAGCCAACTTCTAATGAAAGACTGCAAAGATCCATCACTTTCATCAAAATTAGATGAATCATGGAAAAAGGCATATGATGAAGGAAGATTCCACCTCCTTGATGGAATCCTTTACCATAGAACAAAACACACATGTGTTATGGCCTTAACAGATAGAACCCTGATAAACACTATTTTACATGAGTGTCATGATTGTGTTGCAGCTGGACATCTCTCAGAAGATAGAACACTAGAAAGGGTGAAACCATGCTCTTGGTGGCCAAATTGGAAGAAAGATGTTTCAGAATACTGCCAAACCTGTGACAGATGTAAAAAAGCCAACAGAGCCACAGGAAAGAAATTTGGAATGATGATCCAAATCCAAGAACCAAAATCCCCTTGGGAAATAGCTCATATGGATTGGGTAACAGCATTACCTCCAGGAGGATACAGAAGCTATAATGCATGCCTAGTTTTAGTTGACAGGTATAGCAAAACTCCCATGTTCTTACCATGTCACAAAGATGACACAGCTATGGACACAGCCATAATGATATGGAATAAAGTCATTAGCCACACAGGCTTAATCCAAAATATCATAAGTCACAGAGACCCAAAATTCACTTCAGAATTATGGACAAATATTCATAACTTGTTTGGGACAAAGTTATCATTCTCAACAGCTTACCATCCTAAAACTTATGGTTTAACAGAAAGAATAATACAAACCTTGGAGGACATGATCAGAAGATTCTGTGCTTATGGACTACAATTCAAATATTCTGATGGTTTTACCCATGATTGGTGTACACATACCAGCCCTTGAACTGGCATATAAAACATCAATCCATTCTTCTACTGGCAGAACACCAGCAATGCTAGAAGAAGGTTGGAATCCAAGACTCCCTTATGATACCCTCAAAAAGGACTTGGTGGATATACATCCAGCAGCAAGAAGTTTTAAAATAATGCTTGACAAAGCAAGACACCATGCAAACAGATGTATGCAAGATTCTTTCAAATATGCAAATGAAAGATGGGATAAAAGTCATAAGCCACCTGACTTCAAAATAGGACACTTGTTCCTAGTGTCAACTCTTAATTTCAATAATATAAGAGGACCAAAGAAATTGAAAGATTCCTTTGCAGGACCATTCATGCTAAAGGCACTACATGGACCTAATGGTGTGCAATTGGATCTCAAAGGTGAACAAATGAATAAACACCCAGCTTTCCCTGTAAGTCTGATGAAACCTTACAGCTCAAGTGACACAGAATTCTTTCCACTAAGAAATACCCCCTTTGGAAGAAGGAGATGAAAAGAAAATTGTGAAAGTCCTTAAAGAAAGAAGGACAAGCAATAAAAAAGAAAGCAAATACCTTGTAAGGAATAGAAAACCAGCTCAAGAAGATGAATGGCTACTTGAGAAAGATATAACAAATCCTGATAAAATACTAAGAAGGTTCAGAAATGAGAGAAAACCTAAAGAATAGAAAAATCAAGCATTATTGAGCTTCAAGACTAACAAAGTCTATTGAAGAGGTAGGACAGTGGATGATACCCTAATTACACATATCAGATTTTTGTACAATCCTTTTTGGTGGTAGGGAATGTGAGCCTTTGAGATATAACCATATATCCAAAAAGGTCACAACCAAATTTCTGTAATAATTATGCTTATGATAATTATCTCAAAAATTAGTAAAATACCATAAATAAGCATAAAATCTGGATTAACCCAGAATCTCATGAATAAAAATGTGAATTAAGCTACACCATTAGGTTCCTCATTGTAAAATACACATATGTCATTTTTATGGCATATCTGAAAAGTAAATAATTACTGAAGTATAAGTAATAATACCTTAAAAAAGGTACAAAGCCTCATTTATCTCAGAAATAAATGAATCAACATGTGAAATAAGTTGTACCATTGGATTTTCAATAAATCTCTACACATAAAACAATTATAAACATAATATCTAAAGTCAATACTTAAGGAATTAAGCTGAATATATGCACTTTTTGGGTCAACACATATATTCATGGTTTTTAGCTAATAGCTCTTGAAATACACAAGATAGGGAGATAAACCAAAAGAAATGTCACCACGTAATTAATGTAGGAATACAGATATGAACTTTATTTCACAATTTATAAAAAATGTCAGGCTGAGTCTATGTTGAAGAGGTAATAAGGCTATTTACAACTAAAACTATGACTGTGACACGGTAAAAAATAGATTTTTAAAGATAAAAGGTTGTTAAAAGATGATTGAATTGAGATTTTAAGGGCTTTACTATGGAAATATAGTGGTGGTGAGCGCTGCTGAAAGCCCTGGGTGCAGTTTTATCTGTTGGGTTACAATAATAAAGACTACAATAATTAAGTTTATAATTATACCTGATTATTTAACCAAGAGTAAAACTGTTTTTGACAGTTTACTACGTAGGTTATTCAAGAGCAGGATGAGGAAAGGTTTTTGTCTGTGAAAAGCCCTCCTTTTATCCTGAAATTGAGGTGGAAAGGCTGCTAGACCTTTCCACGTAGAGGAAGTGAAGATTTCTCACTCTCTATGACAGGCTTGTGGTTTGCAAACAGCCTGTATACTCTGTATTGGGCTCAGATGTGGTTTTGAAACCACATCTGGGCGGATTTCACCAATACAGGGTGAAAATTTTCATCTGGGGACCTCACAGCCTGACTCTGACGTGTATGATGCATAGAATGCTGTACAGAAACTGTATGGGACACCAGTATTGACTGACATATGAGGTATTGAAGTAAAAACATGCTTCTTCGTCTATTTGACACCTCATATTCATGGTTATGGGATATTATCCCATGGTAAGGCTGTATCTGAAAGCAGGTGGGATTTTGACCTTAAAATGGTCATAACTCTGTCAGTTTTTGAGATATCAAGCTCAACATTGGTTCATTGAATAGCTATGTATGAGCTCTACACAATGGTACCCAACTTGCCGTGGTTATCATTAAATATGACAAAGTTATCCCATGTACAAGTATTTTCGTACATTGGCGTGGTCTGGGCAAAAGCTGTATTAACCTTGTTTGGCCAATAACCTCTGTTGTAGTTGAGCTATGAGGAAATGAATGGCACCATCAGATAGCCCTTATTGTGCTTTTTCCAAAAAGACCCCACTTCAGGTATCTCACACAAAAACTGTAAAAGCTAGATGAGAGGTGAATGTTTTGTTCACCCTTATTTGGTCTGAATTTGACCATAACTCAAGTAATACTGGTGCTAGCTCAGTTTGGCTAGCACCATTAGATAGCCCTGGCTTAGAGCTTCATTTTGAATACCCATTTGATGGGGTTAAGCCACTCCTTCTAGATTTTAGATGAGAGGTGAAAATTAAGGTTTATGCTCAGCAATAACTTTGAGCAGGAATAACTTTGTTATTTCTTGTCCTATGGTGATGGGACTTATATTTTCAGAAAGAGGTGAGTTTACTCTTTCTTTTGATACATTTTGAGCTAATTTGGCTCAGTTCCATGTTTTGGTGGTATTTTGGCTATACCATTGGTTTATGGTATTTTAGCTGTCATGCTTGTGCTCTGGTTTTGAGTCACAGGCTGACACTCCCTCTAAAAAAAGGCTCATTATTGATGAGACTGTTCAGTCCTCCTAGAGGCTCTGAATCTCCCTAAATGAAGGTTCCCATCTGGTATGGCATCCTCTGCCAACCATTTGTCTTTGTCAGCTGTCTGGTTCTTGAATCTGACTAGATATTGTCTCTGATCCTTCCCATTAAGTCTGATTTTTCTGGCCCTGATGATTTTACTCACAGGTCCAGGAGAATCTTCTACTTCCACTATTTCTGGTGGAGTGATGTTTTTCTTCCTGGAGGGGAATTTATCCTCCTCTGTTTGGAAGTATGGTTTGACCAGGCTTACTGGAAAGACTGGGTGTTTCCTAGAAAACTCCTCAGTGAGCTTGACTTCTACTGCATTCTTCCCTATCAACTTAATGATAGTGAAGGGCCCTACAAATGAGTCTCTCATCTTCTTGGGTCCTTTGAGATTGTTAAAGTTCAGTGTAGACACTAACACCTGGTCCCCTTCCTTGAAGTCAGGTTCCATATGTGATTTGTCCCACCTCTGCTTGTTATACTCTTTGGCCTCAGATATGCATTTAGAAGCAGTATCACAGGCTTTCTTCCACATATCATGGAAGTCTTTGGCTGTGGGGTGGATGGTCAGAAGATTTTTCTTCAAGTGATCCACAGGTAACAGGGGATTCCACCCTTTCTCTACCAGTGCAGGTGTTTTTCCTGTGGTAGAGTGCTGGCTTGTATTATAAGCCAGTTGGACTGCTGGTAAGAGGGTGACCCAATCATGGGTGTATCCCTCATGGTCCTTGTATTCCATGCCATAGGCACAGAACCTCCTGAGGATGTCCTCCATTGTTTGGATCATCCTCTCAGCTAGGCCATCTGTTTGTGGATGGTAAGCTGTGGAAAAAGCAAGTTTAGTGCCAAGCATGTCATATAAATTGGTTCAAAATTCAGATGTGAATTTTGGGTCCCTGTCACTAATTATGATCTTAGGGACTCCACAGGTGGATATGATGTTATTCCAAAATAACAGAGAAGCGTCCATGGCTGTGTCCTCTTTATGGCATGGTAGACATCTCATGCTCTTGCTGAACCTATCAACTATGATTAAGCAGGAATTGTAGTTTTCTTTGCCTCCTGGGACAAGTCCTGTGACCCAGTCCATGTTGATGGTTTCCCATGGGTGTTTGGGTTCTTCTATGTGTTGAAGCAACCCATATTTCTTCCCATGCTTTCTATTTGCCTTTTGGCATCTTTCACAAGTGTTTATGTATTCACTCAACTCTTGCTCCCACTTGGGCCACCAAGCTGTGCTTGCTACCCTCTCTTTAGTCCTGTCCTAACTCATGTGTCCCATGTAGGGGCAGTCATGGCATTCCTGCAGGATTAAAGAGATGTGGTCTCTGTCTATCACTGTGAGTGCACTGGTGTGCTTTTCTCTGTGATAAATCAGGCCATCTATAAGGAAGAATTTATTGTCCTTATAGGCCCTCAACCAGGGTTCCTCCAGCTGGGTTTCCAGTTCTGGGCTCCTGTATTTTTTTTGAAGGAGTTGGAGTAGTATGCTACACTGTTTGTGTTTAGCATATGATTTCAGTACTGCATTGAAAAATTCATTGTGCAGTTCTGAGGAACTTATTCCCAGTATGGGGGTTTCTTTCCCTTCTGAATCAGTGTTTCCACTGTCAAGGGTACCACTCCCTGGTGCCCATTCAGAGAATCTGAAGTTCTTCTTCCTATTTATTTCCATAAAATGGATAGGAATTTTTGCAGCAACTTCAGGGTCATAAGCTGGATTGCTTTTGACATTGTCCAGTGGCCATCTGCTAAGGCCATCTGCATTGGTATGGCTTTTACCTTCTTTGTATATGATGGTCATGTTCCCTCTATACTCCTGGATGGCTATTTGCCATCTCAGCATGTGTCTATTAGTAGTCTTCATGTTTAGTAAAGACTTCAAGGCTGTGCAGTCTGTGTAGACTTCAAAGACTGCACCCTCCAAATAATAATGGAGTTTTTCTAGAGCCCAGACTAGACATAGACATTCTGTCTACCTGGCTTCTGAATATTTCAGCTGCCTGGAGATGTAACATATTACACCTTCTCTTGGTTCACCATCCACAATTTGTCTTTGGTGAAGTACTGCTCCCAAGCCTTGGCTGCATGCTGCATCTATATATAACTTGAATGGTAGTTCAAAGTCAGGCAAGATGAGCACAGGTGCATTTGTGAGTTCATATTTGATCCTCTCATATGCATCCCTCCTTTCCTTGGTTATTTCAAAAACTACATCCTTTGAGCATAACTTGTATAAACTACTAGTTATGTGGGCAAAGTTTTTGATGTGGTTTCTATAGTAGCTAGAAAATCCAAGGAAAGATTGCATCTCTTTGATGTTCCTTGGTACTGGCTTTTGCAGTACTGCTGCTACTTTGTTCTGGTCAATTGCCAGACTAAGGCCTGAGACTTTGTGTCCTAGAGCTAGTAGCTCTTGTTGGCCAAAGTTACACTTTCTAAGTGAAATTTTCAGATTGATGGGTGTACATTTACTTAGAACTCTGTCTATGTATTGTACATGGTCTTCCCATGTCTCTGAGTATATAATGATATCATCAATATATACTACCATCCAGCCTTCCATTATTTCTTCTTGAAATATGGTGTCCATCATCCTTTGGAAGTGGGCTGGTGCATTCTTGATGCCAAATGGCATCCTGGTGTACTCATATATGCCCATATGGCATATTATTCTGAGCAACTTCATGGAGTTTGGTTTAACTCCATTTTGGTGGAAGCCTTTCATACAATCCATCTTGGTTATGTATTTGGCTTTGGCCAGTTTATCCAAGGCATGAGGTATCCTTGGTATAGGGTACCTGTCTGCTTTTGTGTAGTTATTCAGGGCTCTGAAGTCTCCACACAATCTAGAATTGCCATCATGCCAGGTGATCAGGACAGGAGTGGTGATTTCCACTATTTCATTATGTCCAATCTTCCTGATGACATCCATGTCCAGGAGTTCATTGATGTGTTTTTCAATTTCTTTCCTGGTTTCCAGACTTGCTGGATAAGGAGGTCTCCTCAGCATGGGTGGATAAGGTCTTTCCACATCCAGATATAGTTCTATATCATGGCCTTTAATCTTGCCTAGTGGTTCTTCACCAATGGCAAATGCTGGTCTGTTTTTCCTCAGCATCTTCAGTAAACTTAGTTTTTGTTTACTGGTGAGGGTAGTGCTAAACTGTCCCTCCTTGAATTCCTTCAAGAGTTCTTCTAGTGGATCCTGTGAAGATATCTGGTATATATCAAGTGAAAATTTCTTTTCCTTGTTGGTACCAATGGTAATGTGCCTGTTTTTACTGTTGTAAATATCTATGCCATACATCCTCTGGTAATCTGTTCCCAGTAAAAACCCTTGGATGTGGCATTTTCAAGCACTACAAACTCTTGGTTGAGTCTGATATTACCCTTCCTGTGGGGTATAATTATCTCTTTGATAATTGTCCCAATGGCAGTCATCTTCCCTGATGCACTTTTGAAGTTCTTTGCCTTAGTGGGCAAGAGCTGTTTTTCCCAGTTAGGGAAATGGTTATCCAGATAATTTCTGGCCACTATGGAGCAATGTGCTCCACTGTCAATGATCAGTGGGTGCTGAGCATTGTCAATACATACAGTCATTTTTGTGGCTGTTCCATGTATATATGCCATTCCTTTGGTTGGTGTAACCAGGAATGTCTGTGCATCTTGTGTGTGTTTGCACAAGTTCTTGTTGGCAGTGTCCTGTGGCATGCCTGCTTCCAACTATATATCCTGGATTTCCAGTGGGGTTTCCTCTTGGTATTCCACTTGAAGTTCCTCTCTTGGGTCTTGATCATCATCAGATGGTTCTCTGATGGCATCTCCCATAGAGTCTGATTCAGAATCCTCTGTTGGAGGTTCTTCTTGAGGGACTTTTTCTATAGCATACATTTTTTTCTTTGCTTTTGGACAGTTGGTGGCATAGTGGTCTGTTGAACCACAATTGTGACTAGAATTCTTCTTCTTTGCCACTTCTGCCACTCTTTCTCTGGGTTTGTCTTTAAACTCCACCCTGAAAGGTTGTTTCTCTTTGAAACTACTGCTTCTATATGGGGTGAATTTCCCTATATTAGTCCTTTTCCTTATGTCTTGTAAGGTATTGGCTATGTCATCTAGAGTGCAATTTTGGTTGCATCTGCATTTCACTGCATGCTCTAATTCTCCTGGCAGTTGTGTCAGAAGTTTGTGATTTCTCATCTGGATGTTCATCTGAGGATCAATGGCTTTAAGTCTTTTAGAATGTCTGAGACACCACTCATATGGATCTTTGTCCACAGAGTATTTGTCATTTTCAAATGACATGGTTTTTTGCCATATCCAAGTTCCATTACTGTACTTTTGGATTATTTGACTCTTCCACCATGGCCAGTTTCTTCTGCCATGGATTTCTTTCATTTCTGTGTACCATATACTTGCATGACCTTTAAATGCAGTATTCAGTCTAGCAGTAATCCAGTAGTCTGGTATGCTGGGTACATCAATGAAGAGTCCATCAATATAATCTATGAGTTCCATATGATCATATTCTCCTGATCCAGAGAATTTGGGCCAGTTTGAGGCTTCAGGAAGCTGTTTCAAGGCTTCCTTCTCTGAATAAGACATGCCATCTCCATCCTGGTATTGAGATGGAGATCTTGCCTTATTCAACAACATGGCATCTGGTTTGATGTCATCTGGTTGATATGGATTCTCCATAGCTTGGCCTTGTGGTTGGGGCTTCAAGCTATGATAGGCATTAAACAATTTGTTAATGTCTTGATCCAGACACTCCCTGTCCCTTGTGCTGTGGTGTTGTTCTTCAAAGACTTGGTTCAGTCTTTTGTTGGATTCTTCAGAGGCTTTGCTCAGTTGAGCATATCCTTCTTGAAGATTCTTAACTATGTGTTCCAAGGAGGCTTGAGTTTGTCTCATCCTCTCTTGGCTAGCTTTAATTTCTGCAAATTGCTTTGCAGATTGTTCAGCATATTGGGACACTTGTAACCACAGTGTATCACTGTTGATGTTACTCTCAGATGTGACAATGTTATTTTCAGTCTGAGTGGGGGTAATGTTTCTGTTACTAGGAATACTTATTCTAGAGTGGTTTACAACTACTTCTGGTTCTTGTGTACTTCCTTTACCGAATTCAACAGCTTCTGGATCATGGGGTCTGACTCTTTCCTCCTCTGGTTGAAGGAGGTTTTGTTCTTGCCCTTGTTTCCTTGTCTTCTCCTGGAAACTTCTTGGAATTGTGAAGAATGGTGACTCTTGGCCACTGATCTGCTGGTTTCTGAATGGTGTGAAGCCACTGGAGAGTTGATTTGGCCTGCTCCTTCTGAACCTGAAGGAATCTGAGTAGGCCCTGTCTGGGTCAACTGTTCTTCTATAGCTAGGATAGTGGCTTGATTCTCCCTTATCCTCTGTGCCCTTGCCTCCAGGAGTCTGTGCTGCCTGGTAGGATTCCAACCCTTGGTGATTACCATAAGGTCTTTGAAGTCTATCTCTTTGAGACAGATCTTCTGGCAACTTGATCCCAGTTCTGCCCAGTGAGTTGCTAGGTTGAACCTCTTGTTGTCCATGCTCCATTGAAATAAATCTTTGAGGAGTTGGTGGATCTGAAGAACTTGATCTATATCCTTCCAGTCCTCTGGTTTGAGGTTTCTGTTGAATTGGAGTGTGAATGGCAAGGTTGATATTATCTCCCTCATTGTTTTGCCATCCACCACTGTGTCCAGGGTGTCCTCTTTCAGGTCTTCTGGTTCTGGAAAATCCTCCTCTATCCTCTGGCTGGTTCCTTTAGAAGCCAAGGTCTCTGAGGTATACAGGGGACATATCAGTGTTTGCCAGCAGTCAAAAACTTTATGTTCTTAGGGTATTTACCTTTGACTGTGCCTTGTACAAATTTACTGTCTGCTGACTTGGGCAGTTTGCCTTTGGAAGTTACAACTTGGTTAATAATTGTAATCTTTCCTGTACAAGTGGTTAAGGTTGGTTTACCTTGTATGGATGCAGAGTTTCGTGGTTTTCTACTTCTCTGAGTGGCTATTGGTGTCCACTTCTTGGCTGTGATGAGACCTTCACTGTGCCTCTTTCCTTTGCCCTTGCTGCCCTCTGGTTCTGAGGGTGTCACTGGTGTGTTGGCTTTTGACTGGGTCTCAAGTGGGATGTAATTTTCTTCCACTGAAATCAAGGCAGAAAAGGGAGGACTTATGTCAGTTAAGACTCCTTAAAAATGCTGGTTTTGCACGTCTAGGATTGGCCTCTGGGCTTGTATGTTACTACAATGTGCCTTGTATAATGACAGTGTAATTGAATCAACAATTCCACATCAGAATTACAGCTTTTGGTACCCTGTCACACTGTTTGTGTGCCAGTATCCCACAGATACACTTGTGGTTTTCAAGTGTATTCTGTACAAGTGGTTTTTGTATAAGTGTTATTGAGTTAACAATACACTTAATCCACGCCTCAAATGATGGTTTTTCAGTCAGAGGTGTCCTTATTCAGTCAAGAATACAGGACTTATTGATGGCTTATGTGTTTTTATATACAAAACACGCCAAAAATAGTTATATTCAGTGGGTATTAGCCACGTGAAAAATACTCTTATAATATGAGTATATATATAAAGAAAGATAAATATATATAAAATATATTTTTAAATAGAGAAATTACGCCTAAAAAAAGATAAAACACTGGTTAATAAGTCATAAAGAGAGAAAAGACTTACTTATAAGGTCCAAAAAAAGATTTAAAACACGGCCAGGCCCCCAAAATGTCAGGCTGAGTCTATGTTGAAGAGGTAATAAGGCTATTTACAACTAAAACTATGACTGTGACACGGTAAAAAATAGATTTTTAAAGATAAAAGGTTGTTAAAAGATGATTGAATTGAGATTTTAAGGGCTTTACTATGGAAATATAGTGGTGGTGAGCACTGCTGAAAGCCGTGGGTGCAGTTTTATCTGTTGGGTTACAATAATAAAGACTACAATAATTAAGTTTAGAATTATGCCTGATTATTTAACCAAGAGTAAAACTGTTTTTGACAGTTTACTACGTAGGTTATTCAAGAGCAGGATGAGGAAAGGTTTTTGGCTGTTAAAAGCCCTCCTTTTATCATGAAATTGAGGTGGAAAGGCTGCTAGACCTTTCCATGTAGAGGAAGTGAAAATTTTTCACTCTCTATGACAGGCTTGTGGTTTGCAAACAGCCTGTATACTCTGTATTGGGCTCAGATGTGGTTTTGAAAACACATCTGGGCGGATTTCACCAATAGAGGGTGAAAATTTTCATCTGGGGACCTCACAGCCTGATTCTGACGTGTATGACGCGTAGAATGCTGTACAGAAACTGTATGGGACCCCAGTATTGACTGACATATGAGGTATTGAAGTAAAAACATGCTTCTTTGTCTATTTGACACCTCATATTCATGGTTATGGGATATTATCCCATGGTAAGGCTGTATCTGACAGCAGGTGGGATTTTGACCTTAAAATGGTCATAACTCTGTCAGTTTTTGAGATATCAAGCTCAAAGTTGGTTCATTGAATAGCTCCTTATGAGCTTTACACAATGATACCCAACTGGACATGTTTATCATTAAATATGACAAAGGTATCCCATGTACAAGTATTTTTGTACATTGGCGTGGTCTGGGCAAAAGCTGTATTAAGCTTGTTTGGCCAATAACTTCTGTTGTAGTTGAGCTATGAGGAAATGGATGGCACCATCAGATATCCCTGATTGTTCTCTTTCCAAAAAGACCCCACTTTAGGTATCTCACACTAAAACTGTAAAAGTTAGATGAGAGGTGAATGTTTTGTTCACCCTTATTTGGTCTGAATTTGACCATAACTCAAGTAATACTGGTGCTAGCTCAGTTTGGCTAGCACCATTAGATAGCCCTGGCTTAAAGCTTCATTTTTAATACCCATTTGATGGGGTTAAGCCACTCCTTCTAGATTTTAGATGAGAGGTGAAAATTAAGGTTTATGCTCAGCAATAACTTTGAGCAGGAATAACTTTGTTATTTCTTGTCCTATGGTGATGGGACTTATATTTTCAGAAAGAGGTGAGTTTCCTCTTTCTTTTGATACCTTTTGAGCTAATTTGGCTCAGATCCATGTTTTGGTGGTATTTTGGCTATACCATTGGTTTATGGTATTTTAGCTGTCATGCTTGTGCTCTGGTTTTGAGTCACAGGCTGACAAAAAAGGCTAAAGGTTTTAATAGATTATTGAATAAAATCAATAGAGCTGTTGACCATTTCATTGTGAAAGTGGTCCAAACTTAAAAAAAGTAGACAGTCAGATTGCAATAGTTCATTCGTGAAGAATGATGTTATTATTATTATGATATTCAAGGTATAACCCCTTGAAATCATGGTTTGAAGTTGAAAATATTAAATTTCAACAGAAAAGGTGAGTTACAACAAAAATCATCAAAAATAGAGTTTTGATGATGTAATGAAATACTCTTGGAAGTTTAATAAGAACAAGCCATTATATCAGAATCCACTCTCAGAATAGCTGTAGCGTGTATATCTTAAAGGTTATTAATGAACAACGCTTAAGCTTAAATTTGATAATTTATGATCGCTCACTGTAATCTTATTCTAAGTTCAACAGTCATATAAGCAATAAAACTGATGAATACTATTAGATTGTGATTAATAATATTAAAATCCACGAATCTTAGGCTTCTGCCAAGCCTATGACGCTGTCAAATTTAGAGTTACAGCAATACCTCTAAATAAATAATGATGTAATAATGAGGTAAGATGGTTTGATCATGATGTAATCATCACCAAACCTTAAAATATTGATCAATTCTAGTAGAAAGAATCAGTACATGTCTACTAGAAGCCTTCTGGACTCTAGAAGGGAGGTATTTACAATAAATAGAGCTCTTTTTACTCTATTTTCCCCTCAGACACATCAAAAACACTAAAATAATTAAATCAAAAGGTAAATTCTTTATTCTTTATATATAAAACTTTTATATTATCAAAGGCCAAAGATCATATTTATTAGAATCATCAATCTTGACGTGATTACATCAATTATTTAATTGTTTTTGTTCAAAATACCTTTAAACACAATTTTCACGTAAAAATTATAGAATATTTGTAATTTCTCTATTTTTATTGTAAATACAGTTTTCATAAATTTTATTTACATTTTTTTGGAATAAAGCCTTTCAAAATTATTAAATTAAGTGTTAAAAGTAGGTTATCTGCTCCTTTATAATATTTTCTCTTTATTATTACTTTTAATAACTCTTATATTGATATTAATAGTATCTATATTAATAAATAGCTTTAATATTAGTAATATTATTGTTATTAATTGCTTTTTATTTAGACAAAACCATTTTTCAGGCCTTTATTATTTTTTGGTAACAATCATAAAGTGCTTATAAATATATTAATTATTATATATTAATATATTTGTTTATTATATTATCTTTTTATAATATAACTTATATTACTATATTTATTTAAATAATATAATCATTTTTTACGCCTTGATGATAACAATTTACAATTATTATAATTGATTTTATCTTATTATTCATTATTCATAAGGACATTCATAGTACAATAAGTTAACTCTTTGTAATATTTACTTATTTTTTCATAGTCAAACTTTACATTTGCTGATACTTATTCCTGATACACATACTGGATTTGCTGGTTTGATGAGTTTGAGTGGGTTCAAGGTTTAATACCCTTAGCCCTGATAGTGGCTGTGACAGTATCTGTAAGGTTTGACTATCAAACAATAAGTAAATATTACTAATATTTTGTTTATTGTACTGTTAGTGTTCTTATTACAGTAATTAATAAGGTAAAGAATAATCAGAATAATAAAGAATTATTATATTTTGGCATAAAAATATTTATATTATTAAGTAAATATAATAATATAAATGTCATTTTAAAAAGAATTAATAAAAATAAATATATTAATAATTAATAATGAATATATTTATGGAAATTTATTTTTGTTAAAAAAAATAATAAATGCGTAAAAAATTGTTATTTATGAATAAATAAAATTGATAACAATAATATTACTTATATGAAAGCTTCATATTGATATAAATACTATGTATATTAATAAAGAATTCTTAAGAATAATAATAAAGAGAAATTATTATAAAAAGAGAGATATAACCTACTTTCAACACTTAATATATTAATCTTGAATTATTTCATGCCAAAAAATGTAAATAAAACTTATTCAAATTGTATTTTCAAATAAAAAATAAAGAAATTACAAATTTTCTCAATTTTACATGGAATTAGAGATATAGAGAGAATTTTAACAAAAAAAATTTGAATAACAGCTTAAAAAAGTCAAGTTGATGATTAATTTCAGTTTTGACTTGAATATTTGATACAATAATAGAATTCTATAAAGAGAATAAAGTTGTTACCTTTGGATTTAATATTTTTAGTGTTTTTTTTCATCTGAGGGGGAAATAGAGGAAAAAGAGCTCTATTTGTAGTAAAATTTTCCCTCCTAGAGTCCAGAAGGCTTCTAGTAGACATGTACCAATGGTACTCACAGGAATTAATCAGTATTTTAAGGTTTTGTGATAATTACAACATAATTAAATCATATTATCTCATTATTAAAGCATTATTTAGAGTTATCACTGTAACTCTAAGTTTTCTGACATCATAGGCTTGGCAGAAGGCTAAAATAATATTATTTTATTAGCTTTAATGATAATAAGCTACTATTCACCAATTTTATCACTTATATTACTTTTTCACTTGAATTAAGATTACATTCACCATGAGAAAGCTGGCTACACCTGACAGAAGGTGGTCCATTTGGAAACTATCTTGTACCTATTCTAGACAGAGCTTGGACCCTGCCTGTGAACTAGCTTTAACCCAAGATTTTACTGTTTGTTGTTATTCCAAGTTCTTCCAAGCCACTGGAATATCACAGAATTGGAAGGATTTTCTTACTTTATAAATGGGATTTACCTGTTATACAGTATATTATATAAAAACTGTTTCCATTTATATTTTCTTTTCAAGTGAATACTCTCTATGTTAAAAAATTGAATGTAAAATTATATTTCAAATTTTCATAACTCCACTATTTTTAAGGCTAAAAGAATTCAAAGCCAGTTTAAAAAATGAATTCATCTTTTATCTTGCTTTATTTATGACTTATTCTCACTTGATGAACATTTCAACTCTTATTTCCGTTTGAAAACATGGCTTGCAAATATTAATGACAGCTTCTTGAAATTGAGTCCTCTTCCAAAAAAACTTGATTTTTTAATATTTTTGTTTTAAGTATGACTAAACTTCTAGAACCTCAGAAGCAAAATATGAAGGCTTTGAATTCCTTTTTTAATGAATGTATTTTGAAAAAAAAAATGAAAAATTGACAATTGTAAATAATTTGACAGTTGCAGGCCTTTCAAAGCCTTCTACTGTAATTTCAATTGAAAACAAATAAGTAAAGCTAAAATAAAAAAGATTGAAAATATTTAAAAGGAACTAAATAGAAAAAAGAAAAGGCAAAAAAACAAAAAACAAAAACAAACAAAAAAAAAAAACCAAAAAAAAACAACAAAAAAAAAACCAAAAAAAAACCAAAAACAAAAAACAAAAAAAAACAAAAAAAAACAACAAAAAACAACAAAACAAATAGTGATAAAATAATCAAAATGACACTTCAATATAAGAAATCTATAAAAACACTTGAAAAAGTGAAAAAAATGGTCAAAATTGATTTATCCTAGAAGAAACAATAGTTTTACTATTTCTTTTATTCAAAAAATATCAAAAAATATTGATTTCAATAATCAAAACCAATTCACAGCACATTTTATGATTTTTTATCCTTTTTTTAGGCATATCTGTCATTTTACTCAGAATCTTTTCTAAAAAGATTTTTGTTATATTGTTTTGATTTTTTGTTTCTTTTTTCTCTTTCAAAAATCAATTTGAGGAGTATTTATGTTATGAAAGTTTTTTTGCAAGGCCAATTTGAGTTTGTAAGGTCAATAGCACTCTGATAAATCTAATAAAAAATGGGAATTATTTTCATTTATTTAAGAATCAAGGGCCAGTTACCTTTAATACAAATACCTTTCTGCTAATAAAGAATAGGATTGTGTAAAAAGAAATAGAAAAAATCTTGATCTCCCTCTCAGCCTGTTCAAATATTGTCAACATTAAGGTTGATCATGTTTTTTTGATTTTTTGAACATTCAACACAATTATTCTTGATTTTAAAGAAAATATATCTGAAAATTTTCATAATTTTTTCATGTCTCAAAGAATATGATTGATTCTGATTTTTACTAAGTAAGTCATTGTTTGTTAGTAAATTTCAAATATGGTATTTAAAATTTCTGAAAAGATACTGTTCATAAGTTTTCATCAAAAAATAAGATTGACTGGTTAAATTAATTGATAAATTTTTAATAATTAAAATTAAATACTTGAGAAATGATTCAGACCATTTCTTGGCATGATTGTACATTTCTCTGAAGTAATATTTGTTCCACTAAAAGCTCAATTCCCCAAGGGGACCATCTTATTTCTGTGGCTTACCTTTTTCAAATGTGAATTTCATCAATTTTATAAGCCTTCTTTCAAAGAGAAATGCCAAATAAAATAACTCAATGTTCTCCTATTATATTCTCAAAGCACTTGAGATAGCTTTATATATAATATGTTTACCTCCCATTCAGGAATAGCTTATTATTCTAAATTTATTTTTCCTTTAGAGTTTAAAATTTCATTTACATAATCACAAATTATAAAAACTCACAGGAGCTTTATGGATATATTTTGATATATAAATTAGCTAAAAGAAGTTACCTATACAAGTTGTTGTTCCTTAAAATTGTATAGGGGTCCTATTTGTTCATATAAATACAAATGAGTTGTCTCAGGTATTTTTGAATATTGATTTTTTGATTATTTCCAATATACGTGTGATTTGTACATCAGTTTGAGTTGAGTGACAAATAATGCATATAAAGGTTTCCTGCATACATTTAAGGAAGTTTGAGTTTCAAGAGATGAATAAACTCTTTTCTGAATTACTTATGATCATCTTAGTTTTAGCTTTGTAGTGTTTCTAAAGTCAAAAATCTATCCCAAGAAAATTAAAGTTATGAACCCATAAATTTAATTTGAGGAGCTGAATTTTTGTTTCCATGGAGAGCTCTCCATGTATCCTTATCATTAAGAGTTTTTTGAATTTTAATTTTATTAAATTTAAAATTCAAAGAGGCTTTAGCTGACAGTAAAAATTATCAAAAATTATGTAGAAGGTTTTCTTAATAAAATTCTTTTACATAGTTAAATAATCAATCACAATAATGGCTGGCCATATTGACACATGAAGGTTTCTTGTTCTCAAATTTCAAAAAAAAGAAGCATTCTTTTAGCTTTATTTAAGCTTTTTATACAGATACTGCCCTATTTTCCTTGAATTGGAAATTAAAATGATCTTAGCTTTCAGGTTTTTCGGCAAAACATCAATTAAATATAGCGATTTCAGAACACAAAATGTCTCTACTGCAATATTCCAACCTTAGATAAATTGGTATCAATAGAATAAACAATGGTTGCTCCACAACATACAAGAATCTTATGTTTCTGATTTTTTATGAAGATTCTATATTACATTATTAAGCATTTCTCTATGAAGATTAAAATGGCTTTAAGCTTACACCATGGAATATTATATAAAATAATTCCTCAATCGTAAAACTAAAGTCCAATGTTCTACTTGAAATACTTATTTCATCTAGCTATAAGCGTATGAGTGTTTTAAAAAACAGTTTATGGGCTAAAATAAGGGTGGTATTATTTCAATATAAGTTGAATTTTGGATTTGCCTCTCTTTAAAATTAATCTGTACCATAAATATTGACAGATTGTTTAAACTTTGATTAAACCCTTGATTATAAAAGAGAGAAAAAATAAGGAATATAATTCCTCACAAAACACAACTTTATATAAGACAAAACATTTGAATGGTATGTTATATTTTTCATAGTATTTATATATTCAGAAATTGTCAAAGTCCCCAAGAAATTTCAAGATTAATTATAAGCTTGTTGCAAAACTCAAGGGTTTCAATTTCAATATTATTTATCTTTCCCATGAGTGGGAATGAAATAAAGTCTCTATTGAAAGTGTGATATATATGTGAAACTCTATAGGAAAATACCCAGAGGTTTGATTTTTTCAAAGAAAATGATAGGAAGTAATAGATGGTATTTTAACAAAAGGAAAATGAAAATAATTCTGCTAATAATGTATTGTTGAATTGTTGAGGTTTGTCAATTCAGACCAAACAATGATATTGAGCCAAGTCAATTAAGACTTTGTTGCTTGCATATGAGGCTTCAATTTCTTCCAAAACTTCTATTTATAAATTTGAATTATTTCCTATCTTCAATCTTAATCCAATTTATCTCCAATTTCCAATTCGAAATGGAACACCTGCTGTCAAGTGTAGCCATTTTGCTCATGGTTATTGAGTGATCATAAGGGATTATTTTTAAGCTTAAGCCTTGATCATTGATACATTTCGGTTTATAAAATCTACAGCCATTCACAGAGTGAACTCTGATACCTTGGCATGTCATTATTAAACTTACAAGAGTATTTCATTAAATCATCAAAATTCTATTTTTGATGATTTTTCTTGTAACTCATGTGTTCTGTTGAAATTGACTATTTTGAACTTCAAACCATGATTTCAAGTGGCTATAGCTTCAATATAATGATAAAATTTGCATCATTCTTAATGTATGAACTAGGAGAATCTAAATATCTACTTTTTTTAGCTTTGACCACTTTCACAACAAAGTGGTCAACAGCTTTTCTTATTTTTCTCAATAAACCACTGTAATTTATAGCATTTTTTTTGTAGCTTGCCAAATAAAGTTTATATCTGTATTTTTACAGTAATTATGTTGTAGCTTCATTTTTGTCTCAACTCTTCATCATGCATATTTCAAGAGATATGAGCTAAAAAAACATGAGTACATGTGCTGATAATAAAACTGCATATATTTGGGCTATCTGAGTAAGTATTGAATTTTAATATATGACATAAAAATGTTATATGTGTAGGATTTTGTGGGAAATCAAATGGTGTAATCTACTTCACATTTTTATTCAGTGGAATCTGAGATAATCAAGGTTTTATGCTTTTTTGTGGCATTTTCAATTATTTCAAGATAATAATGTAAATTCTTATTATTAAAATAAGTATTTTAAAGTTGTTGTGACTTTTTTGGATACTTGGTCATATCTCAAAGGATCACATTCCTTACAACCAGGAAAGATTGTACAACAATATGATATAGCTAATTAAGGTATCATCCACTGTCCTACCTCTTCAATAGATGCTTGTAGTCTTGAATAACAATAATGCAAAACATTTCTATTATTTAGGTCTTCTTTGACCATTCATCTTCTTCAGTTGGTTTTCTGTACCTTACAAGGTATTGCCTTTCTTTTTTTCTTGTCCTCCTTTCTTTAAGGACTTTCACAATCTTATTTGCTTCTCCTTCTTCAACAGGGAGAATTTCAAGTGGTGGTTAATTTATTAGGGGAAACAACTCCTTGTCACTTGAGCTTTAAGTTTTTATTAGTCACAGCAAAATCTGGGTGTTTGTTTGTCAATTCACCTGTCAATTCTAGCTGCACAGCATTAGGGCCATTTAGTGCCCTTATCATAAAGGGTCCTAGAAAGGAATCTCTGACTTTCTTTGGGCCTTTAATGCTATCAAAATTTGGAGTTGATACTAAGAACAAGTCTCCTACTTTAATATCATGTGGCTTATGAATTTTCTCCCATCTTTATTTTGCATAAATCTGTTGGAATTATGTCTTTCTTTTTCAAGAATTATTTTCAACTGCTTGCTCTTGGATGTATATCCACTAAGTCCATTTTGGGAGTATCATAAGGAAGTCTTGGATTCCGACCTTTTTCTCACATTGCTGCAGTTTTTCCAGTTGAATAATGAATTGATGTCTTATATGCCAGTTCAAGAGCTGGTATTAAGATACACCAATAATGGGTAATCCCATCAGAGTATTTGAGGTCTAGGCCATAAGCACAAAATCTTCTGATAATGTCCTCTAAATTTTGTATAATTCTTTCTGCTAAACCATCAGTTTGGGGGTGGTAAGCTGTTTAGAATTATAGCTTTGTTCCAAACAAGGTATTGATATTTGACCATAATGCTGAAGTGAATCTTGGATCTCTATCACTTATTATGTTTTGGCTTAAGCCTGTATGACTAATGACTCTATTCCATATCATTATGGCTGTGTCCATAGATCTGTAATTTTCATGACATGGTAAGAATATTGGGGTTTTTCTATACCTGTCAACTAGTACTAGGCATGCATTAAAACTCCTTTCTCCTCCTGGGGGTAAGGCTTTTACCCAATCCATGTGAAATGTTTCCAATGGGGATTTTGGCTCTTGGATTTGGATCATCATTCCAAATTTCTTTCCTGTGGCGCTGTTTGCTTTTTGAAATCTTTCACAGGTTTGGAAATACTCTGAAAAATCTTTTCTCCAATTTAAAAAAAATTCCATCAAGGAGGTGGAATCTTCCTTCATCATATTCTTTTTTGCACACTTAAGCTAGTTTGGAGGATAATGATAGGTCCTTGCAATCTTTCATTAAAAGTTGGCATAAGATATTAAAATTATTGTCCATCTTGTAGCTTTATTTAGCTTTATTAAACAATTTTGTGCCAATATCTGTAACCCATATGCCTTCTATATGATGTTCTTCTTGTGGCACCCATGCTGGGCTTTCAGGCATATTTGCCAAAGCCCAGCTGCTAAGACCATTTGCATTTTTATGAATATTTACAGATTAATGAACTATTTTCATATTTCCTCTATATTACTGGATAGCAATTTTAAATCTCAGCATGTGTATATTTGGTTTTGTCATTTTTAATAGAGATTTTACAGCATCACAGTCTGTGATGACATCAAACAATTTTCCATCCAAATATTAGTGGAATATTTTCAAATCCCACATTAAGCAAAGTAATTTCATTTGGCTTGCTTCATATTCTGCTCTTTCTGGCTAGATCACTCTTGAAATGAAGCAAATTGGTCCTTCAACAGGTTTATCATTGATCATTTCTGTCTTGTGTAGTGCAGAACCTAGTCTGTATCCAAAAGAATCAATTTACAGTTTGAAAGGTAGTTTAAAATCTGGCATTAGAAGAAATGGGTAATTTTTGAGGGATTTTTTCAGTTCCTCACATGCTTTAAAACTTTTTTCAGTCACTTCGTAGACCGTCTTTTTATCACAGAGTTTGTACAAGTATTTGGAAATTCTTGAAAAGTCTTTCATTTGCTGTCTGTAATATCCAAAAAAGCCTAGAAATGATTGCATATCTTTCTTGGTTTACGGAATTGGTTTCAGTAGTACTTCTGCCACTTTTTTTTCTTTATGACCAAATGTAACCCAGATACAACATGTCCCAGTGCTTTTAGTTCACTATATGAAAAATGATGTTTTTTCAAGGAAATCTTCATATTTACTTGAACTATCTTTTGTAATACTCTTTCTAGTCTTTTTAAGTGATTTTCCAAAGTTTCTGAGAGAACTATAATATCATCAATATACATTATTAACCATCATTCTTATAATTCCTCTGGGAATATAGTGTCTATCATTATTTGATAATGGGAAGGGGAATTTTTATACCAAAGGGAATCCTTAGGTATTCATATATGCCACAATAGACTATCATACTTAGTAGTTTTCTAGAATTTTCTGCTAAGAAATTTTGGTGAAAACCCTTTAGAGTGTCTATGGCTGTAATGAACTGAGCCTGTGAAAATCGTATTACTGTCTCATGAATTCTGGGTATGGGATAACTGTCAGGGATATTATAGTTATTTAGAGCTGTAATTTCTCCTACTGTGGTATTCCATACCATTTTTTTCACCAGGCTTAAGCTCATAGTACCCTATAACAGCAGTAAATTAAACCCACAGGAAGACTTACAGTCAAATCTTACACCAAAAGCTCCATTTTACAGCAAGAAGCTGGAGTTATTTCATTATACCATGGCACACGCACCAAAAGGCAATGTTTGTGTTTAAATAAATGATTCAATTTCATTATTCATATGTAAAAAATCAAGTTACATATAGTAAACTAGTCACAAAAAATAAGCTACCATGCTTGAAATTACACACCCCACCCAGCTTTACACCCCTCTATAACCACAGAACCCATGCAGAAAGAAAATGACACCTGCAAGAAGTACACAACCACCATTTATTTAACTTAGAAAAGTCACTTGATGCAAAGCTCAACCCCATGGATTTCCTGAAATTAATTCCCAACACAGCCACAGGAGTACCTTACCTTATATCCACAGAAATCCCACTTGAAACCTTAAAAAGAATCAAAATTCTTTACACCACTTATCACCTCATCCAAGTCAAAACTAGTTACAACAGGCTGCATGCAGTACACACTATTTTTATATATCAGCCACATGACTATGCACAGCATGTGTTAAACCAAAAAATCACATCATCTCATACACAACAGTAAATTCATCAGTGCAAGAAATTATCACATGACCTCATTTTAAAGTTAAAAAAGAAGGAACACAGCCATGATGTAAGATTTTTCTATGGAACTGTTGAAAATATTACTATTAATCAACAGTACTATGATTGTTCTCATTAAAGATAATAATAAAAATTATTATAGCCACAATTAAATAATCAATTACTTAATTCTTTCTTTTAATTGTTATACACTACTAGTGATTATAACAGTAAGCAGTAATTGTCTACAAGAATCAATTACTAGAAGAATTTAATAATCAAAACTTATTTATTAAGATAATAAAATTACTTTAATGTATAATTATCCTTTCCAAGAATAATTATGAAAAAAATAATTCAAAGAACTAAGACAAAGCACTCACTAATACTCCAAAGAACTTATTGAAAGATAATAGTAGAGAACTTCTACAGATAATTGTGTATTTAAAAGATCAAAATTGACTTATTACAGGATTTACAGCAATATATAGTTGCTTTCTATGATTTCATGTTTTTATGATTTGTTCTGAAAGAATAAAACACTTAAGAAAAGACTAACTAATACTTACTTGTTGGTAATAATGGTCACCAGGGCAAATCTTGCGTCAATCGTCGGCGATTGACTTCACGTCGCACCGCGGTCAGTATAAAATCTTGCTTCAGTCTCGTTAGTGTCACTTTATAGTCACTGGATTTAGTGGGTCACGTCACGTCAGCGTCAAGACAACGTCAATCGTCACATGTGTCACATGAGAATGTCACTCAAAGCCCAAACCCGTTTCAACACTATTCGCAACGTTCGGGTAATTTCACCTAATAGCTTCTGCCTCCCCGACGCTTAGCATGCTTACGCGCCCGCACCACCCTCCAGATGAGACTCTGACACTGCCTGCCCCCCCATCTCCGTCCTCACCACTCCTTACGCTTTCACACCCCCACCCTTACCATCCTTACGCTTGTGTAGTGCCCTCCCGACATACTCCCGACACTGGTTACAATCCTTACGCTCGCGCAGTGCCCTCCTGACATGCTCCCAACGCTGCTTACGATCATTATGCTCACGCAGTGCCCTCCCGACATGCTCCCAACACTGCTTACGATCCTTACGCTCATGAAGTGCCCTCCCGCCATGCTCCCGACACTGCTCACCATCCTTATGCTCACGGAGTGCCCTCCCGACATACTCCCGACACTGCTCACCATCCTTACGCTCATGAAGTGCCCTCCCGCCATGCTCCCGACACTGCTTACGATCCTTACGCTTGCCTAGTAGGTACCCTCCCGACATGCCTCCGACGCCGCTTACCATCCTTACACTTCCGTACTACATCCATAGTGTACGGTGGCTTGTTGGCGTACACAATGGACGCCATCGCCGAAATATGCTGAGTGGCCTTCTCTGCCAACAGGACCTCAGGGGAAATTGGTCAGTATATTCACAATGTTGTGGTTAGGGTTTAAATCATGAGACTCGCAAATTAAAACCTAATAAGTGGACTATTTAAGACAAGAATTGTGTCTCCTTTTTCGCCGACAAAACCATTTTATTTCATATCATTCAAATGGAACACTTTTCTTAGTCCTTACCTCATGAGCGTTCAATAGTTCAAAAGTTGACTTTAGTAGGTTTCTCACTAGTCAACTTTATTCAATGTCTCACAGGGAAGTGATTTCATTTGCATGATATGAAATAATTTGCAAAACATCGCCTCCTTCAATTTCCCGCCAAATCGCATTTTGCAAATGCGATTATTTTACTTCCACCTAGTTATCAATCAACTTGTCACCATCTATTTGCTTACTAAACTACCTCCGCGATGGCCCAAACCCCGGGAAATTCAACGGAATTTAATGAACGACCAACTTCAGCCCCAGAGAGTGGAAGTGAAATATCTGATATGGCCAGTAGTCGTGAATTAGGCATTGAAGCAGAGAGCCAGTCACATGAAGATAATCAAGATCCACCAGTTCTTCCAGAATGTGAGTATACATCCATCTTGAGTATTTCTAATCTCTCAAAACCTGATATTGTGTCATAGCCTTTATTTCAGGTCAACCTCCAAGCTCTCAGAAACCGAATTTTAAAACTTATGAGAAGGAAAAGACTGTTGAACCTTGTGCACCGACAGAAGATGATGGGCAAGATGATGTAATTTTCAGTGGGGAGGTGGAAATCATATCCAAGGAACAATTTGTCTCCAACATTGCTCAAACAATCCCAAGGCTCGAGAAAATCCAAAATGATAGTAAAATTCCTGATTATGTGCGTCAAAAGATTTCTGAAGCCATGAGCCTGCTCAAAATGGATTTGAACCGTAAGTCCATTACTAATTCAAAACAAAGTTGATAAAAATAGCTGCTTACAATATATGGGCAGGTGTGGAGGTGGGAGAATCTCTACCTGAAGGATCTCGAGTCGTAATTGGATTTCCAGGCAAAGGATTAGGAAAAAGACCAAATATACATGCGACCAAAAAAACCAACAAAAAACGCCATACCTTTGAAGCCGCAAAGGATTCCCGGGATCAAGGTGATGAAATGATCAATGTTGAAGGGGACGATATTGATAATGAACCTCCGCATACTGAACCCCCCCCCATACTCAATGAAACAATCCATGCTGAAGCTCCACATACTGAAAGCCCCCCGATACCCAATGAAACAATGCATGATGCAACCCCTCCCGCCTCTCCTCGGAATATTCAAGCCCCTCAAGAAAGGGAAACAATTAAACATGATACAATGGGACGAGATATGACTGATATAATTCCCGACGCTGAGCCCGAAGTGTCATCCGCTGCGAATTTTTAAGGAATATTTTTATCCCGCATGGAAGAGTTTGCAGGCATTTTGAATTATCATTCCAATATTTCTCAACAATCATGGAAAAGGGGGCTTGATAATATCAATAGGATTTACAAAAATAGATGGGACAATTTACCAACAAACAATGCTCATACATTCCTGCCCGTTGGTATTAAGGTGATCAGTAACCGAGAGCTTAAAATGTCGGCTTGGCTGGAGGACCTTGAGATGGCAGGTGAGTTTTTTTTATCTTTGTGCATGATACTTGATTATTGGCTGTTGACTGGTGATATAAATTGCACTATACAGGGTTAGATTTTTTTAAGCCAACCGAAACAGAAGCGTTTTTTGATCACAACATTTGGAATCTCAAATTGATGAAGGAATCAGCTAAACCTCCAGAGAATCTCCCAAAATCAGAACACTCTTTCTTCAAAATGGTTCAGAGCCTTCTTTACCCCGCGAATCCAGTTAAACATTTTTGGGAAAATGTTATGTTTGAATCCATTAGTTTAGTCTCATACGATGTGGTTGCACCCAAACCATATGTTGCACCAACATCAAATTCGGCCAATCCTCTTGGACTCGAACGCGGAGCAGTTGAATACCTTGCCTCCTGCTTGAGTAAATCGAAGCAACGTGCAACCCAACTCAGCATTGAAGGTGGCGGGGCTGACAATGAGATATCCACAAAGCCGCACAAGAACCTGGAGGATCTAATGGATACAGTTATCCATTTGATGATTGCGTACAACATGGTACGTGCACATACAAAGGTCGAAGTTAATGGCATCAAAGGCAAACTCACAAACTCAAAAAAAAATGAGGCCATCAAAGATCTTTTGGCGTGTCACAAGAATCTCGGAATAAATCGAATTTGCTATGGTATATTAGCGGCATTCTGTGCGGCGGGGGTTCGTGGTTTGATGGTATGCTCAGATGACTGGAGAACAAGCTCAGTTAAAGGGGCTTTATCACTAATTGACATTTCCGCAAAACTTTCAGAGGGTAAAAATCTAGTGGAGCCAGTGTGGCTACGTACTAATAAGTATATATGTAATTTACTGAATAAAAGTTTCTTCTCATCAGAGTCTTTTAACCCCACTGTACCTCTTAGATTTGATTTTGCACGATTCTTAGTATTAGACTTTGGTGATGCCTGGGTGGCGAATCGCGGGCTTGGTTCAAGTGATGAGGTCACCTTGACGGTACCCAGGTCAGCTAAACTCACAACCAGGATTGACCCGTTTTAGATTAGCTTTGTACTAGATAGATTGTAATTTAATTTTGCAAAGTTATTTATGAATTTAATAATCATGACTTCCTATCCTACTACTGCCCGGATGCCACAGTCTGAGTACCAATAGTAATTGTACGGCGGCATGCCTCCGTACATCATTGCAAAGACTCTGCCAAGACGCAAGCTGAGTCAGGCTTTGTGCCCGCGAGTAGCACACTCGGGGGCATTGCGGGAAGTCGCGTTTATCACTTCCCGCCAGCCCATAATAGGCAAATTGTTACTGTGTCTTTCAAGAGGACTGGGATAACTAGGGATCCGCAGCAGGATGCATATTGCATTTGCGTGTGCTTGCAATATTCCAAATGGTTGGATTGGAAAGTGATTGCATGGGAACATCAATGTGTAAAATTGAATAATGCACTATCCACTGCAATTTTCAGGTTCAGGTATTTGAGATCGTGAAGTTGCCAAGGTCAGGTGTGAGCTTTCTTTTTAGCCGCAATTAAAAAAGATTCATCCACCACAATCCAATTTAGGTGATATTAATAAATCAGTAATCATTCGGTTTCATTTCATTTTCTGCTGCCAGCATGCCATTCACGAAAAAAGGAAAAGAGCGTAAAAGGGAACTCGCGAGAAAGCGTCGGGCTGAGGAAGGAAAGTGTGAGTTTCCCACCTAATCTCAGTGTATATATATAGATATATATATATGCTTCCACATTTATGTGGCACCCTCATTGGGCCCCACGGAAGAACATTGGCTTTAGTCGGTTCAGATTGTGCCAATGTCCTGTGGGCTCTAAAGGGAAGTCAAAGGATGTGTGCCGAAGAAAGCTCCTTGGAAGTATCTGATATCTTTTGTGCTTCAACACATAGTGATCCCGCAACCACTCGGGAATAGTAGCAGATCCCAAAAGACAAATGAGCGCAAAACGACCCAAATGAATAGGTTTTTTTCCTCCTCTCGCCCAACAGCACAAATATCAATGCCAGTATCAGCAAATATCACCCCAAGTGAAATTCGGAGGGTGGTGGATGTCAATCAGATCAAACGCATTCACTTTGGCCATGTGGCAATTTTCTCTTCAACCGGATTACTCATTGCCCTTGTTGAATTCCGACCATTCACAACAATGAGTGAAGTCGAGGTCAATCAATGGGATGAATTATCACAATTCTTATTTCGCGAAAAGAGGTTCACTGACCCTATTGCAACAAATGGAGCATTACTGGAGGGATTTATGTTCGCAATTGGGTGGCGCAAATGCACCACGAAGAATGAACAATTTGGTCTGTATGGTAGTGCTGGCAAAATTGAAAATGCAAAAGATGAATGGCGGGACCGAGGTGCCAATCTTAGCTCGGTGGGTCGCATTCTAGGTCAATCCTTACGATATGTTGGGGATAATTTATTTCAGAAGATTCAAAATTGCTACAACTCATTGGGGGTTCCGTCTTTTGATCAAGTCAAGTATGAAGGCAATAATCCCGCAAATCAGGGTGCATGTGAGTTTGTTTCGGCACTCACTTTCACCATGAATGGATTCAAAAACTCACCTCATCTTGATAAGGATGCATCACTGTATGCTTCGGGATGGTGGTTTTAAGCTGATAAGGAGACCGGCCAAATTCAAAGAGATGCATCAAAGCGGTGTACAGGGGGGAAATTGATTTTCCCAAATGAGCATTTTTGGATTGATCTATCCGCATGTCATGGGCTCATTCAGGTAGTGTGGGCCAGTAGTACATTTGTTCATTATACTGATCCAGCACAGGACAACGAAAGCACGACACTAGTGGGTATGTCCGCACAATGCTCAAGGAGGTAGGCAAAAACAATGCGGCAAAAAAGCCATGGCTATTATGAGATTGCCGAGAGAGCGGGCTATCAAATCAGGGATGGTAATACAATCTCATGCTGATTCAAAGAGTGAGGCAGTCGGAATAGCAGCGTGATTGGTAGATGATGGTGGGGTAAGGCAGAGGACAATATACACCAGGATTGGATGGATTCGAGTGCGGGAGATGGGGTGAAGTGGATTATGTACGGAGGCATGCCATCGTACATATGCCAGGTTTGTTGCTCTTGTCCAGGATCCCAACGCTTCACACGCGAATCCTTATGCTTGTGCAGGTGCCGACAATGCTAAAAGTTTCTTATGCCTATGCGGGGTGCCGAGGCTTCACACGCCAATCCTTACGCCTGGGCAGGTTCCCGACAGCTCACACGCCAATCCTTACGCCTGTGCAGGTTCCCGACAGCTCACACGCCAATCCTTACGCCTGTGCAGGTTCCCGACAGCTCACACGCCAATCCTTACGCCTGTGCAGACTCCCGAAAGCTCACACGCCAATCCTTACGCCTGTGCAGGCTCCCGACAGCTCACACGCCAATCCTTAGGCTTGTGAAGGTTGCCAACAATGCTGACAATTTGTTATGCCTGTGCAGGCTCCCGAAAATTCACACGCCAATCCTTACGCCTGTACAGCCTCCCGACAGCTCACACGCGAATCCTTAGGCTTGTGAAGGATGCTAACAATGCTGACAATTTCTTACGCCTGTGCAGGCTCCCGACAATTCACACGCCAATCCTTTCACCTGTGCAGGCGCCCGACAGCTCACACGCCAATCCTTACGCCTTTTCAGGCTCCCGACAGCTCACACGCCAATTGTTACGCTTGTGAAGGTTCCAGACAATTTAAACAATTCAATACATGACTAAGATTAATAGCGTGTGACCATAGGAACGGCAATTTCTCATGAATCTGGAGTGGATTGCTCACATGCCGGAACCTCCCGCTTTTTTACAGTTAAGATTTGATATGGCTCTAAACAATGGAGGAAGAAAATATAGGAGGCAGGAATGGTGACTATTGGCGCATTTTTGGCAAAAGATTTTCTCACATACAAATACTAACTCAAACTTTTGGTGGGGCACTTACGAAAATTATTCTCACCCAATAGTAAATATGAATCATTTAGGAATTATAATAAATTCACGTGAACAAAGAACGTAAGAGAAATTGAAAATATCTTTCATTGAATACAAATAATTTATCTAAAGGAGTGTATTACAAAAGGTAAAAAGAGGAAAGAATACAATTTTTTTTGTGGATTTTATTTTTCTAAGAATTTGGAGACTATCCCGGTGATGTCCTCCATTGGATAAGCCTCTATCGCCTCGCCAAGGAGGGAGTTTAGTTCCTCCCGGAATTCCCGGTGCATCTCATTTCGATGAGTTGCATCCACGAAAGGAATCATGTGGAGCAACCGACGATGCTCCAACAAGATTCAGTTGATCGAATCGTGGACGATGGCTCGAGGAATCATTAGTATTGGGCGCAGGTCGGTGAATTCCTGGCGAGCGTCATCGTAGGAATGAGAGGAGCTTGGCACCGGGGGGGAGGAGGCAGTTGGGTTCTTGGCGTCAATGGGAGGGATATCTGGGGAAGGAACCGGGGTAGGAGTGGTGGGAGGGGGAACAGGAGGGGAAGGTGGGGGAGTGGGTGAAGAAGAAGGTGGAAGGGGAGGGGGAGGGGGGGATCCGACTGGCGTATCGTCGATGATGATAATGGAGCGGGGAGTTGCGGGACGAGCTGGAGATGGTCGAAGGAGGGGTGAGGAAAAGTTGAGTTGAGTTAAAAAAGGGAAATAGGGACTTACCAAAAGGTTCCTCCGTTGATTGCGTAGGAGCCACCTCAGGTTGAGGCTCACGAGTCGCAATGTCCTCAGGTGGTTCGGAGGATGGACTCGGGCCAGGAATAGGTGGCTCATTGTGCTGGGAGGCTTCTACAAAATGAGGAAGAGTCAGTTAACTTGATGCGAAAGTGAAAATGAGAAAAGACAAAGTTGGCTGCTTACCGCGGAATAAGTCCTCAGACCATTGGGTGCCACTTGGGCCTGGAGTGGGTTGCCGCGGGGTTTGCTCGCGAGGCAAAGTAGGAATGGGAGAGTCTTGTTGGGCGGGATTCGGGGGGTTTGGTTCTATGAGTAATGGAAAAAAGTGAGTATTATTGCGTGAAGATAAATGAGATAAGGAGGAGAAAGAAAACTTACTTTGGCGTTTGAATCCCATCAGTGACAAGACATGGTGACGATCAGCCCAAGCTCGAATGTCCTCTTTCCATTGCCATCCTTCATCAGCCGGACAATCACTTCGCTCAGGTCGAGGAGTGAAGTGACCATCGGATGGTGGCCTAGGAGGGGGGGTGGACAAATCGATGCTTGAGGGGACTGGGCTAATCGTCCTGAATCGTTCCCGCTGGCCTGTTTGGGGTCCCGGGGTCCACTCACGCTCGGAAATCGTTTCATCATCATCGGCCACAAAGGAGTCCTGGCGAGGGCGTCTTGGGCGGGAACTCCTCTGGCCGCGGGGTCGGAAGGGGCGGACGACGAACGAACATTTCTTGTGTGCTTGTCGGCAAGCATCACAAGCATCGGTCGTCGTTGAGGAACGAATGCAGGGGATACCCCGCTTGGTGCATAACGTGCACGACATCTAAAAACAAAACAAAACAGGTTAGTAACTGAATAGAAAGTAAGCAATCAAGAAAGAAAAGGAGGACATACGATGATTTATAATTTTAAAACGGAATTCAAATTAAAAAGACTCTAGTAGGAGGTTTTTAAAAGTCTAGAAGAGAGTCGTGAAGAAAGAAAATGATTAATATCGGACCATAATGTTGACAAAAGTTCAATTGGAGAAAACGTACAAAGTAGATAGAAGTGGGGTTCTGAAATTATCAGCAGGAAAAACAAAAAGCGAGCAGGAAGGGGAGTGGGGTTAGTCGAGTGCGAAAGAAAAGACTGGAAAGGCAGGAAGACGAGGGGGAATACGCACAAGAAGGACAAACGCGGGTGACGTTGAACGAAGTGGAGCGGGTGAGAGAGAAAGTGAAGTGCGTGTCGTGTGAAGATGGTCTTTTATACCAAGGTGAAGCTGAGACGATCTCAGCAGTTTCAGCACCCGCAAAAGTCTCAGCTTCAAGGCGTGTGGGCAAAATTGAAGCTGAGTCTCAGCAAATGCTGCAACTGAGAAGTGAAATGCTCGCGTGAGGCAGAAGAACAATGGGGGTCTGGCTGAGTATTGCAATTTATTGAATTGTCATGCTGAGTCAAATCCCCTTTGTTTCCTTAAATTGCCACCCGATCACCCAGGATGGTGGTCGTGAGGCCCTTATTGATTGTGCACTGTGGGTGCAATGCACAAGTGACCGCGGCAAGATCACCGGCCTTATGGCCTGGTGATAGTCTTTGAACAAAGGGGGGGGCTGTAAGACAAGTGAATACAGCGTAATCTTGGCTCGACCCATTGCTCAGGTTTGCTTTCGGGTCATAATTGAAATGCTCAGTGGCTGAACATTTTAATTGCACAGTTGCTGAACTATTGATATAACAATATCAAATGCACGATGCTGAGCAATTGCTAGGTCATTTTTGTAAGCACACAATCTGAGCATTTGGCACAGCATCGGATGACATTTCAGCCAGGTGCAGCATTTCACACGCTTTGGTGAAGTGCTCCAAACTGAGCCTTCCAGTGAGCTATTGCAGAATTAGTTCATTCCATGGCTTTACTGAGCACTTTCACACGGTGCTTTTGACCATGACATGCTCAGCTTGCGTGTGCAAATCGGGTGAAACGCAATGCTGAGCATGTGGCACATGAGCTACGTAAATGCAAACGATCGGAAGGTGCATGCACATTTGCTGTATGCATGCAGGCTCAAGTAGTATTACACCTTCCTGATCTGTACAGTCGACACTGTAGTACGCAGTACACCTTTGTAAATGTACTGCGGGGAAGAGCAAAAAGATGTTCAACAATGTAACATGCAATCACGTCAAGCCATCGAGTCATATCTCTCACCTGCATCCCTTTGATGCACCTTGTTGGACAGCTCTGCCTAACTACGGCACAGATGCGCATGTAATGCAAGTTAATGTAAGTGGGTCATAATGGGATGACTTAATCTTTGGGTCATACACAAAGAGTTGATTCACTCCGGTGCCATTGTTGGGGCAAACAATGACTGGCCCGCTTGTTCATTGTCGGGCAGCCACACGCTTTCATACGCACCCCCGATGGGTCATACGCAGGCAGCTTTCACACGCCTGGAAGACATTTTTCTGCCAGTCTTCCAGCTGCCTATTTTCTTGGTCGGGTTGTCAGCTTGACTGCAGACGCTCACCCGCTTGCGCGTGGAAACCTGAGGCCAATCAGTGTGAATTTGCTTCAGCCTCATCCACATTAGAATAACAATCCCAGCCTATGATTGCTGAGGCTGGTCATGTTTGCGTGGGTATCTCCCACCGCGGGTCATTTTCTTCACGTTCTCACACGCCCCGCGCAAGTTGTGGCACCTGGCTTGCAGCCAAAAAATCCCTGGGGCGTGTGGCCTCTTTCCTCCGGAGTTTTGTACACGCCTGAGGCAAAGACCCTGATGCCAATCTCGGTAGATTAGTACTCGCCTCAAACGCCATAGGGGTGAATGTATATGTGGATCACGGCTCACGGATGGCTCCCCCTTTGATCATCCTACACATTCCCCCCTGAAAGCCCAGTATGCATCAGTCAGCAAAAAACTTCACGCAAAACCAAAGTCATGTTCGGTGGCACGCCACCGAACATATCTCACCCGCCTACACACAAGCATCCCCACAGTGAGATTGCCCTTTGAAACCGCTAACATTGCCCAGTAGGTCCCTGTGCGACAATTAACCTGAGGAAGATATATATGCATCCATGTTCGCTGTCACACCAGCGAACATGACTGCATGCCTCTGATATGCCCTCCACAATAAGTTGCTACAACCCACCCAATTTCGGATGTGCTAATGTCAACCTTGTTCCACCAAAGTTTTCGTAAATCGCTGCAGATCCAGCAGTCATAATGGTGCACCCACATTTTGGCCACCTTGCCTTGATATATGCCCCAAATCGGATATGAAAATTATGTGCCCAAGAGGCCCACCTCCATCAAGACCATGCACGTAACCACAGGCCATCCCCCTTTTGGCCTGTTGCTGCCACTCATATAAGCTCCCCACCTGCGCTTATTGCGCTTCATTCCCTTTAGCTAACCCTTCCCGATCATATAATTTGCAACTGTCCCCAAATAATTTAAAATAGCCATCATGTCAACCCCTTCACAACCACTTTGCATTGGGATGATTAATATTCGTATTCAAATAAATAGTGATATAACCTTAAAGCCTGAGAATTCCCACTTAGGTTCTTGGATTATCCTATGGCACAATCAACACAACATATTCGTATATCTCCCCAATCACCAGCGTGCTATTGGCTCTCTCCCGGGAACCCTTTCCCAAACGTTGATACCATTCCTTGGGGCACCAAAAACGTTCATGTACTGTGGTCCTGGTGGGGCATGGATTGAAAATTGCCAATCCAATCCTACTCAAATATTATTCGTTGAGGGAGTATTTATGACTGATGCCAATGATCCCTCCTCATCTCAGAAACCCAATCTAGCATTGATGTTCTTCACATGGTATCCAAACATTCTATTCATAATGGAAAGCTTTCGAACACAAGATTTCAAGCTTAAAATGCCCAAAGAATATGACTGTACTACTCATTGTCAATGTCAACTCTTTACTCCGACATTTCCCACTTCAAACTCAACGCCTGCTTCATATCCTGCTGTTTCATCATTGATTTCCAAGCAAAAACTGATACAATTACCCAGTGGATCAGACCTCCCCATGATAACCCCGCCCCATGCCATTATTCAAGCCCCCCCTCCTCCCTCATCAAAAGACCGGACTAGCTTTTCTCTGGGATCGAGAAATCCCCAATGGCCAATCAGCCCGTAACCTTTGGGCCACCTCACCCCCAGGATCCACTTTCAATGCCAGGCACATCATTACAAACAAGGTCGTTAGCTCATTTGAATCCCTTTCGACCAATACCCCTCTTGGAGGACTGCTCGCGGATGATATGGGATTAGGTAAAACCATTCAGGCCATTGCTCTAATTGGTACCTCCAAGGAGCGGATGATTGCAAACCCCCATCGCTCCACGCCCACCATGATCATCTGCCCCCCTCGCTTAATTACCAACTGGCAATCAGAAATATCCAAGCATGCTCAGGCTGGAGCACTGCATGCCAAAATCTACCATGGTCCCACTCGTCACTCATTATCCCAAGCCGACATTTTAAAATATGATATCATCATCACTTCTTACAATACTATCACCCAAGAATTTAAGCAAAACAATCCCTCTACATCATTCATTTTTCAAATCAATTGGCATCGTATAATCTTGGATGAAGCACAGTGAGTGTCTGAGCTTAAACGATTCAAATTACCTTTTATATCCAATAACCCTTGCCCCCTCTTATAGCTATATTCGCTCTCAATACACTGCCACTCACCGTGCCATTAATAGCCTCCTTTCATCCCGTCGAATATGTTTAACGGGCACACCTATTCACAACACCATTTATGACCTTTTGGGCATAATATCATTCATCACTCAACCCCAGAGCGCCGATCAAGATAACTGGTCACCATTCATCCTGAGTAGTCTTTCAAAAGGTTGCAATGATATTTTGCATTTGGCATTGCGGCATTTAAGTTTGCGCCGCACCAAAACCACACATCTCGAATCCCTCCCCACTATTACCCATCATTATGAGCTGCTCCCACTCAACCCGACCATGCAGCAAGAATATTCCATATTATATGAAGAAT
Source organism: Austropuccinia psidii (assembly GCA_023105745.1). NCBI lineage: Eukaryota > Fungi > Basidiomycota > Pucciniomycetes > Pucciniales > Sphaerophragmiaceae > Austropuccinia > Austropuccinia psidii. The sequence continues at coordinate 27,694,530 of JALGQZ010000005.1, forward strand.
TCCTATCATCCAAAAGCAAAGGACCAGGAGAATTTTTCAGAAATATTAATAAGCTGCGAATATGTTGTAACCATCACATCATGCTTAACACAATTGCGGAGGCGGAGTTGGAAGACCCCGAGGGCAGGAGCACTCAGGATAACTCCCCAAGAATCACACGAACTATTGTGGATGTGGAAACATGCATGATGAGTAGTAAAATTGCACACCTCCTACAAAGCTTAATGAAGAACAAACAAACAAGGTGTGGTCCGACGAAATCGATGGTTTATACCCAATGGACCCAATTTCTAGATTTGTGCGTTAATTCTAATATGCATCCATTACCAATTGACTCCATCTGACTTTTTTATATTGTAGAATTGGTATTGCTCTTGCCCATCACTCTATCCTTTCAGCACGAATTGATGGAACAATTACACCACAAGCGCAGGACAAGGCGCTTGAGAATTTCTTCAATAATCCTGAATGTGAAGTACTCATTGCATCCATTGCCGCGGCTGGAACTGGCCTCAATATAACTTGTGCTAATATAGTCTATTTAATGGTGAGGGGCCCCCCAAAATTCTCCCCTGATTTTCGGACCCTGACATCCACATTTCCAGGAGCCCAATTGGAACCCAGCCATTGAGGCTCAGGCTGTTGATCGTCTACATCGTATTGGCCAACAACGACCTGTACAGGTCATCCACTATATCACTCCTCATTCAGTTGAGGTCAACATGCGGAAGGTACCTTTCAAGCTCATCTTTCACTTGATTGTATTACTATTCTGAAATCCTTCCTTATGGGAATGCCATATTCCAATCACCAATAGGTCCAAGAAAAGAAAAAATCATTAACTGCGTGAGCCTTACTGATATTATATATTTTGTGATTGACAAAGTTGATAACTCCTGTTGACTCTGGCACAGGTCCACAATTATGAACACCATGAGCTGGATCGAACTTCTTCAATATTTCCTCAATTAAAATGAGCAATAGAGTATTATTGCTAAGGGAGACGGTGATACATTTCAATTCATATTGTCTATATTCTAACATATTTAGCAAGTTGTTGCATCCTTAAGAGATAATAATCAGATTTTATTACACCTGCACAAATAATTCACAAAATTTTAATTTGTCACAGTGCTATACCGTGACAAATTACTAAGTTATTGCAGAGCATCACCATTAGGCCTAATAACTGGCATGTCAAGTATCTTGAGGGCGCTAGTCTGCATCTTACTACAGCCTTTGAGCCAATCTTGATCAAATACCTGAAATGATAGGCCTTCCGGAATATCACCATCATCTGTCGATCGTAATTGTGGCAATCTATCAATAGTTTTTTTACCCTTTTTTTTAATCCGATTACAAAACTCTATGTCTCTATCCATTTTCAATACCAAATCATTAAATAACTGGGAGCGCCAGCGTAATCCCACTTTGCGGTAAACTTGACGGCCATTTTCCAGTATTTCCTCAGTATCTGAGCATACTCGAGGGTCATTGAATTGTGATGCTAGGATGGGAAATTTAGCCGTATCACACCATTCACGACGGCGCTCACAGGTCTGCACATAATCAAGTAGATCATCATCAGACTTGGTCCACAATGAAGAAGAGATACAGTAACTAACTCTTTGACAAATCTTCGCGAGCTTTTGATTCTCCTTCTTTTTAACCAAATACTCCGCATCCTTTTGAATAGACTTCCATCCTCTTTTCAAATAAGTGAAATATCGCTCCATTAAAGCCGCCACGACCCCATAGTTGTTATGATCCTTGTTCCAACAGTAGTGATGATACTCAGTGCTGACAAGTGCAAGACGGAATGTACGGTAAGACACCATAGACATCAGCTCGTTAAACGGATGTTGCCATGAGCTCTCCCAGTCCCAAGTGAATCGCTTTAGTCCTAGCTTGTGGAGCTCATTTTCGCAGTAGCTTTGGAAACCCTGAGACTGAACCTGTGTTGATGGCTCATTGAAAACATCCTCGGGGACATAACCGAGATGACCAGCCACTTGAATTGCAATTTCACGCTCTTCTGTGCTGGGTGGTGCTGGTAGTGAGGAAAAATCCTTATCCCTAACTTTGAGTAGGAACAGGCAATGTGCGTGTACTGCTGATCTCATTCCATGGACATTCTCTGGAAGTTCTGCCTTCAGCCATTTTTGTTGCTCCTTCTGGCTTGCACGTTTCGCCACATTGTGAGCTTTGCGGGCCTGGTTCCTTTGCTGTCTGACCTCGGATTGTTCAAGCATACTCTGGGCAAGGCCCAGCTGAGGATGGGTGAACTCACTATTTGATTGAGTGCCTTGCTCATGCGCGGTGAAATTGTCCCTCGTTGGTTCATCATTTCTTTCACTTTGAGTCGGAGACATGTTCTCATCCTCATCATCCACCATTCTTTCTCTTGATGTACTGGCATGACCCGTTCTTGGTTTGGAGGCATATGGATGATGACGTCCAGTGACTTTCTCTTTATGGACCAGAGGTGAAGACGCATAAAGTTCATCCCCTGCCATGCAAATCATCAGTTAACACATCAAAACATTAATGAAGACTGGTGATCCTCACGATCTTCAATTGGCTCCTGAGATCGGACTGACTTGCCTTTAGGTGCCATATCTAACCCATGAAACAAACATATCAAATTGTGAAAAAGGTCATACTCCAAAATTCAAATGACTTACTTTGATGAAGCGTCAATACTGGATTTCCCTCCGACAGACCGCTCCAAGAGACATTTTCCAAAGGTCTTTTTCGTCGCCCCCCATCCACGCGCCTTTCATCACCCACATGAACCTGAGATCCTGATGGAATATTGAGGGTTGGCTGTTTACTTTGGCCAAAGGGATCCTGGGATGCAACTGGATTCCGACCGGGATTAAGGAGGAACTCACGTGGAAATTTTGATTGGGGATTAGCGTGTGATGAGATTTGAGGTGTGCCTTCTGGCCCCTGAGACACATGAATTTGTGTATTAGTGGGATTCGGGGGAATTGGAGTGACGGAAATATTTGGGATCGACCAAGTGCTTGAAGTTGGAGCCTTTGGATTGCCCACATCAATGTTAAGACCTGATACATTCATTGAGGATGCGATAGGGGTTGTGAGAGGAATGTTGGGACTCAATGGTGACTGTGTTTGAACATATTCTATGCTAGATTCACTATTTGAGTCATGAACAGAACCTGAACGGGATTTATGTGACTTGAAAGATGACATAAGGGCCGAAAAAGTACACTAATATTTTTAACTAGATAAAACACCTCAGTATTATGATAAAATAGAGTGATATGAGATGAAATCTTTTCAAATTTAGAATAGAGAAATTCTATGAATAGTTGGAACTAAGTGTTGTGTGGAAGTCGGATAAGACTCTTTTGAGGAGAATCCTCCCTGCCTCCTCTTGAGCTCCTCCACTTTTGTCGGAAACCACCCTGCACGGCCTACCAGAATATAATGTGATATTTCCTTGATCTGAAAGGGGACCCATCATCCATAAGTAATCATATTTGGTAACATTTCCGCCTCCCCATTGTCACATTTTGTGAATTATCCAAACTGCCAATATATGCATTGAAATTCCACAACATTGTACATCTGTAAAGGGGTATATTCATGAAGGATTTACCCACAAAAGAGACATCACCTTTTCACGAAAGGCAAGACAATCCAAATCACATTCCAACTGATTCAAAGCCTGCCGCACTCAAACCAAATACCAAGACTTTAGCTGCACTCCACCCCCTTATGTAATAGAGTTATATAGTTATGTCTGTAATAAGGTTTAAACCATGTACGATGGCGTTCCAGCGTACATGGGTTAAATGTTAATCCCCTCAATTCAATGGTAACACTTCACTAATGGAACCCCCTCAATGGTAAAACCCGCACTATCACAATGTGTAAATAAACTAGAATATGTATGAGCATTGAGCAGCATGGCATTTTACCCAATTAAACGCCTAACCAATTCCGCCATCCAGATGAGACATGTTAAACTTTATCCACTGCAGCTCATGCTCCATTACAAATGGGATAAAATCCTCAGCTGGCTCAAATCATCTCCCCCTTCATAAATAATCACTGAATTTTATTTCCAATTAATAACACTCCTAAACACTTTCACATCAACCATAGATATTTATACACAAACCAACCGTACTCCCAATTCCTGCAACAATGACAACCCGGCCCTATTCCTCAATGCGTATATGCATGTGTCAACACTGCTCAACTCAAACACACTCTTCCCCTGAGGGTGATAGGCAAGGAGTTGCCTTCACACCTTTCCAATATAAACAGCACATTAAAAAGCTCAAATCAACCCTTGCACCCAAATCTCTTCCAAACATCCCTACTTCTGCATCAGGATCTGGGTGCCCACAAATTCTATTGGATCAAATCTTCCCAGCTGATTATTCACGTTTGACCCAAAGCACTTTCCCAACTGCAGCGGCTCTCAATTCAACTGCACAGAAACCATATAGTGGCAGTCAAACCCTTCCCCCACAAGACCTAGGAATGATAATATCTGCCATTCTATCATTAAGGTATAATTTACCCCGCAGGGCTTCACGCATACTCAACCCCGCCCTGAACCTGCTGATCAAGTCCAGTATCTCAAGCTCAGCTGGTCCCCCCGCTCCTGCATTCCATATACCTCAAGATCTGAGTACCATATTTGAACATCTCCAATTGGAGCCAGTGATTCAAAACTATATATGTTGTCCTCAATGTTTCTCTCTTAATGGCCTTACTGAATCAGTCACAACTGACCAACCCCACTGTCAACGCCATAATGACCCAAATGATCATGATCCCCCTTGCACACAATCATTAGGCAAATTCATCTATTCATCTGAACCCCACACCCAAAACACAACCAACATGAAGCAAAAATTTATACCAAAAAAACATTTCATTTATCAACCATTCAAAAATTGGCTTGCCAGATTTCTCCAGCGGGCTGGAATTATGGAAATTCTGCATCAACATCAACAATCCCAAACTCCCGAAGATTCCCCAAAACGTGACGTCTGGGATGGATTGGTCTGGAGACGCTTCACTGGCACTAGAAATATCCATGACCCCCCATTCATGTCCATTCCTGGTGCATTGGCCTTCTCCATATATGTGGACTGGTTTAATGCACATGGAAAGTCAACCCGGTTGGCTAGCATTGGACCTATCATGCTTATTTGTCTTAATCTCCCCCCAAGTGAAAGATTGAAGCCCGAGAATGTCTATGTTGCAGGAATCATCCCTGGTCCGAAGGAGCCAACTGCGCTTCAATTTAATTATCTATTAATGCCACTCATCAACGAGCTCAAAGAGCTATGGCAGGGTTACCATTTTGCACCCACCTCAACAGGTCCATCAGGATCCTTTATCCGTGTTGCCATCCTCACAGCCATTGCGGATGTGGTTGCCATGCGCAAGCTTACTGGATTTATTTCCCATTCAGGAAACCACTTTTGTAATTTTTGCACCATTCACAAAGCTCAAATTGAAGAAATTGGTCCTCAATTTCACTACACGCGCTCATACCAAAGTCATAAATCAACCATTGCCAAATGGCTTCGGGCAACCCCACAACAAAGACAATCAATTTTCTCTGAGTATGGAGTGCGATATTCAATTTTGGAAGACCTTCCGTATTGGGATGCAACCAGAATGGTTAATCTTGACATAATGCATAATTTAATACTTGGAATTTTGAAGGATCATGCAACTTTCAAATTGTGCATTCCAGAGGCGAAATCAAAAATTTACTTCAGGTCCCGCAGGAAATCCAATGACACCAACAGTTCAGACTCAGATTCCAAGACCTCCAACAGCTCTCTTGATAAAATCACATTGAGAGAGGCCCGCTCCCTGAGAAGAGACGCAGCAAAAATAATAAATGAGCCACTCCCCACTACTTCCACCCGAAAAAACTACTTCCCAATGCCCACCCCTAACACAGAACATCCATCTAGTGGTTCTGCGGAGATTCCTTCATTTGATGCTGATTACATCCCCACTTCTGAAATCCCCTCTGAATTGGATATCACTGCACTGAGTGATCACCAGATCAAGGGTGAGGCTCTTGAGCATCTCCGACAAATCATATCTGAGACCATAATTCCCTCATCATGGACAAGAGTTCCCCGCAAAATGGGTTCCCCCTCTCATGGTAGCTTAAAAGCCGCTGAATGGGCTCTCTTATATAAGGTCTATATTCCATTTCTAATGCTCAGTCAACAGATGTCATTAGATGCACACCAATCTGCCAACACTCAAAGAAAAATGGGTCAGTCAGAAGAACTTGCAAATGAACTAGCCAAGAATACATTCCATTTGATTAGTGCTATCAACATTGCCACAAGCTGGACTGTTTCAATAGATGATGCGACTGCATTTGCTGAACATTGGAAAAAATTCCGCCTTTCCAATCAACACCTGTTCCCAAAACAGAAAAGTAAACCAAATTATCATTTTGCTGATCATATTCCCGAACTCTTCCAACGTTGGGGCCCAGCACAAGCCTCAGCCACATGGGGTTATGAGCGCTTGATTGGAGTATTTGCAAAGATGCCAACAAATAAGAAGATATGTACGTCAATTAATAAGATCAATATATTCACATTGATTAAACACCTGAACTGAATAAGACTAACTTTTTGCAACTCTGAATAGATGATATAGATAAAACCTTACGTCAACATATCTGTCGATGTTCCAACCTTTCCGTTCTCCTGAAATCCCCATCTGTGCCATGTGAAATAAAACAGCTTTTCGAATCACAGCCACCTGCCGTGTTCAATCACCATAAATATAACAAGCCATCCCGCCATGACCAACAAAATTATGCTTGCCTGGTTGAGTACTTACAGAATTTTCATTCCACAAGGGAAGTAGTTGATTGGATCGGCTTAGACACTACCATGCAATCCACAAGTCCTCCCACTTCAAGGATTGTCTCACCTTGGTATTTTCCAGTTTCAAACATTAATATTGGGAACAATATATTTTCAACTGAATCCAAAAATATCAGCAACAGTGTGATATGTTTTCTGAGGGGCAACTCACGACAATTTGGTATTATTGATAGCATTTTCAAAGTCTCTGAGCCATCTAGCATACTGAATAATAACTTTCTGATTTTAAAAACTTTGAAGATTGATGTGAATTTCCTACCAGATTGGCCGTATCTCAATATTTAGAAAGCTGTTGGTTTTGATGATGGACACTTGATTATATCAGAAGAAGAAATAGAAGGTAACTGTGGATTGTATGATAACAAAGCTCTGTCATGTGGACTGCTTGTAATGATAAAGCCGTTATTTCATGATATTTAGTCTACAAAAATGCAAATCTCTCAGATTCATTAGCAATTTTGCTAGTGAAATAATTGCCTCAAAATTTAGTGACAGAGACATGCCATTGTGACAAGCAAAGCCCATTATTTCACATTGCCACAAAGAACTTACTATTTTGACATTGGGTACAGTGTGAATAAGCCAAGTCCAATGATCAAATGACCCACACACTCACCTTTCATAGCATCCAAAATTTCTAACTGCGCCATCATCATGTTGGAAGCGGAATCGGCTTTTGCGTACCCACACGCGCCAATGCACACACCCACGCACCCGCACACGCCAATGCACACGCACACCCACCCGCACACGCCAATGCACATGCAAACGCGCCCGCACACGCCAATGCACACGCAAACGCGCCCGCACACGCACACTTCATGGATGACCTGGTGAAGTCAAACCCCCCGCCTACATCAAAACTGGCTGAAGGACATCTTTGATGTGTGTGTGTGCAAACAGGCGGGTCTGGTGTAATTTTTACCAATCATCGGACGGTTGTGGGATGATCAGGTGGTGAGGAATCTGAGTTGAAGGCACAGGGGAACCAATATTATTGGATGTCACAGGATTTGGTGTAAGACCAGAGTGTGACGTGTGCTTGACGTTCGCTTGATTTTCGCTTGATGTGAGCTCGACTTTTATCCTGCTTGACATTTGCTTGACGTGAAGTCAATCGCCGACGATTGACACGAGATTCGCCCCGGTGGGTATAATTGAATAATGTGATGATTTTGAAAAAACAGCAAGAGGAGGCCTCTTTTAAGTCTAAGAAATCTTACAGAGGCTTGCCATGGTCCAAAATTAAAAGCCAGTGAGTGAGAAAACAATAATCTTTTTTTTATCCATGATTGTATCATATGTTGTCATGTAAGATTATCATAATTACTTAATTGATGCTTTTACGTGACTACCAACACAAATATGGTTAAGAATAAAAGGAGTAACAACTGTAAATATTATTTCATTTCAAAATAAGCATTGGTTTATCAAGGTTATCAATGTTATTGGAAATTTCATCACAGGTTGTATTTTCTGTGGATTTTTGAAGATTCAGTATTTCATGTGGAATTATCAAAAATGGACTGTAAGTGAAGCTTTGAATTTTACTTATGAATCTGTAATTATTTTTGGTTTATTAATGGACCATACTGTTCTCCATTGGTCCTGAAAGTTTAAGAAAGATTTATTAAGAACTGTATTTTTAATGAATTTTTGAAGGTTTCACCTCATTTCTACATAGAATTGCAAATAACACTATATAGCAGGTTGCTATGAGGTAAATCAATGGATACTAGTACAAAAAGGATTTTAATTACTCTTTTGGGGTTTACTAATTGAGAATCATCAATAATTGACATGTTTAAAGGAGTCTAAGATGCTCTTTACCTCTCTGGCACCTCAAAATAGTAGCTTATTTGCAATTTTCTTATTATTTAATGAGATTTTAACTTGGTAACTAGGTTCCCACAAGGTTTTAGTATACTAATTCGGGAAAATTCAGCCATGGATCCAAGGTTTACAGCTATCCATGCCTAAGAGGCCTCAGAAGTTGGGTACCCTGGCTCTCTTTGATGTCTTCTGTCCCCCTTAGCTATTTTTATGTCAAAAATAGAAATTAAGGCTTAAAGACTGTTATGAACTATGGGTGTATCAAAGCTGTATGTAAGGATACCATAATATCAAGTGCCAAAGACATGCATAACAATATTCTTAGTGTATATGTAACATGGGATTCCTCACATTCCCATTATTTTGGTGTGAAATTGAGAAAAACAAAAAAAGATCACACTTCTTTTATGTGGCATTGATGATGTGGAATTGAATTATTTTCCATGTTAACACCTCCTAGAGTTAATTTAAGCTTATTCAATATATGGAGTTACCCTAGGTGAATGTTTGTGTAGAATCCAAATCTGGCCTCAAATCCATGGATTTATTCACTCACAGAAAAGGTATTCATCTTTTCTGAAATAAAAAATGATGAATTTTGAATATATGATTAACATATGGGTTAGGCATAGTTCAGAATTTCTTTTTCAAGATAGTTGTGGCCTATTTGGGTATGTAAAATATACCTCAAGGCTCACACATGACACCTGCATAAATTACACAGCCACTTATACAAAGCCTTACATGCACAAACCAACAGCATATCATGTGATAGAAAAAGGTTTTTACAAGAAAAATCCCCAGCCAAAATGAAATCCCCTCATGCATGCAAAGAAAATCCAATAATATCATGTCATAACCAGCTCACAAAAGAATAGTTATGTGAAAAATGGAGGCTGTGCAGAAGGAAAATTATCACCAAACCTTAAAGCACCTAACCCCGGCAAGAAAGGTCCTCACCAAAAAAAGTCACATTATGAAATGAAGAGGAATTCAAGTAGAAAAAGACAGCCCCCATGGATGTCCCCCTGGGCTCCCAAAAGGTATAAATACAGGGACTTTCTTCCCCCCAAACTTCAAAATCCCCGCTATGCACATTATAAGCACAGGAATAGGTCATCCCTCACCTGGGAGGTGTCCCAGTATATTATAGTAAATTTACTTTCCTAGTAGCTAAGCTCAGTGGAACTATAGTGTTGAATATTACTCAGTAGCTAATCTCATTGGAATCTTATTATTAAAAAAAAATTATCCAGTACCCAATATTAGGGTTACTACTCTATTAGAATATTTCATTCAATAAGATTAACACCATTTTTCAAGATTTAAAATTTAATTACCCCTTCAAAAATCCAATACCAAAAAGAATATTACCTCTTAAATTTGGCAAATACAATTCTATCTTATTATTAAACCACTCTTCAAAAAACCTTTAAGAAAATATTTTACTCTATTATAAACTTACCTTAGCAAAATTACCTTTATCAACACTCTTCAGATTTTCCAGAAAACCTTAAATAACCCATCTTAGCATACCTTTATCACCAAGAAGAAACAATCACCCCAATTTCACTTAAAATAAAAATTAAACAGAAAAGTATTTCATTAAAATCTTGAATTTAAGCAAAATTACTGACATTACATTTCAGAATATATATTTAAAAGGTCTGATCTGAGACTGATGAATTTTTTCTTCTGCAGTTGTAAAGCCACTTACTAATTTCATTTTTGGTTTGTGAGCTCCTAGGAAGATTTTGTAAAGTGTTTTAGGAGGGGCAGGAAATACACCCTTGCCACCCTTGGTTACAGGAGTTATTAGAAATTCAAAACTAGTTACCTTTGATTTCCCCCTCCAGGTACTTCCTCATTCTAATCCCACACAAGAGGGGTTCCTACACTACCATCCTTGATTTACAATTATCCCAAGCTACAATAACAGGTGTAGTGACTTCTACCTGTTCATTATGTCCTACTTTCCTTGATACCCCTAGGTCAATTAATTCTTTAATGTGGACCTCTAAGGCTTCTCTAGCTCTTTGGCTATCTGGGTAAGCTGGTGCTCTTAAAAGGGGTGTATAGGGTTTTTCTAAATTAATAATAATGTCTACTTCATTTCCAATGATAGAACCTAGTGGCTCTTTGTCAGTTGCAAAGGCACTTTTGTATTTAGATAAGAGATCAATAAATTTATCTTTTGTTTTTCTGTTAATTATTCATTCAATTCTGCCTCAGTGAGCTGTTCACTTATGAATTAATTTTTTTATGGAATTTTCTTTTCATTTTTCATAACAATGATCTGTTTCTTCTTTTTTAAAAACCAAATTTCTGTCTTTTATTATCTCCTATGGTAAAATATTCGCCATTTTTGGTTAAAGATATCTATACCATAAATTGACAAGTAATCATTTCCAAGTATGAAATGGTTACTAGTACAGTTTTCCATTACAAAAAAATTTACTTTCACTCTTATACTTTGGGAAGGATGGGAAAATTAATGTTCATTCAATTATTCCAAGGGGGTTCATGCTGTCCCTTGAACTAATGAATTTAAACCCTTGTATTGGTATATGTTTTCTTTCAAATCTTGCATGATTTCTTGTAAATAACCTTTACAAACAAAGGTACAGTATGCTCATTTGTCCAGGTTTACTTGTGCCTCCTGGTTTTCTACAATAACTAGACTTATACCTGATCTTCCAGCTGTATATCCCATTCCTTTTTCAGGTTTGGTTCTATGGAGTTTTGCATCTTGTATGTTTTTGAGGCTTGTGTTAGATTTTTCAACTTGTTTTCAGTTTGAATTTACATCTAGTACTTCATATATTAAGGAAATATTATTAATTTGTACAGTAATTCTATTTATTTCATCACTTTCAAAGGTTTCTGACTCTTAAGTTTCCTTTTCAGAGTCAGATTCATCTGCTTTATCATTGTGGTCTTCTGTTCCCACAATTTCATTGATTTTTTCCTGTTTAAGACAATTATTGGCTAAGTTTTCAATACCACCACATTTATGGCATTTTCTTTGTCCATTAGTGTTGGGTGTATTGGGTTTAAAAGTTTCTCTTGGTTCATCCTTCTTAATAAATGGCTTATTTGGACTTTTAATATCCAAATTTTTCCATTTTCTTCCTATTTTGGTTCTTGTCACTATATCTTCTAGTGCATTAATATATTATTCTGTGGAAGATGGCTCTATGAACCTGATTCTCAGGGCATGCTCGAGTTCTCCTCCACATTTCTTAATTATTTTTATGTGAACCATCTTTTGTGACATTTCTGGATACAGGGCATTTAATCTTTCAGCTTTTTTTATGAATAAAGTCAAATTTTTATCCTTTTATGAATCAAAGAAGAAATTTTCAAATGCATTTTCTATTTTGTATCTCCAGGAATCATTTTCCCACTTGGTGATTATTTCATTTTTCCACCAAGACCACGTATCTTTGCCATTTGTTTGTCTTATTCCATAATACCAGCTTTCTGCAGATTTTTCCAAATAATGAATGTAACTGTGTAGTGATTAATTCATCTGATATGGCATAATACTCTTGAACAATGTCAATTGTGTTAAGAAATGACATATGGGCATATTCACCTTCAGCTGTGAATTTTACCCATTCTTTCAGTTGAGGTGGCTTTTTCATAATAACTTGATTGTTGTCTTGATGACTTAAGTCTGATATGAAGGGGTTTGTTATTTCCTCTTTTGGATTAACAGGACTTCTTCATATTTAAGTTAGTCCCATTTATTTTATTCATTTTCTCAGTAATAAGTCTTATTTCACTTTGAATGTCATCTTTAAGATTCATTCTTGCTTCATCACTTTTTTCCACATGATCTAGAAGTAATTTTTGGTGTGATAAAGTTTTTCTTCAAATTTTTCAACAGAGATACTTAATTTATTCAGCTTTTATGTCAGATTGTCAATACTCACATCATAATTTACTGTCAAAGTTTTGTCTTTGATATTGTTTATATACTTGTACAACTCTTGTTGTCCTTATATTAATTTCTGGGTATTGTCAATTAATACTTTTGATTTATCATTTTCAACTATAAATTTAATGCTTTCAATTTCTTTTTTATTTGTAAAACAATTTGTGTTGAAGATAATAAACTAATATTTATTTCTTGTAAATATAATAAACTATTTTTAATGTCTTTTAAAGGCAATATACTATTTTTTATTTCTGTTGAAATATTTACAACATCAGGAGATAAGGTTATTTCTTTGGGAAATGGGGTTGTCTCATTCTTTGCTCCTCTTTTTCCTTGAATTCAATCACAGCTCTGGCCATTTCAAAGAAAATGTCCATGGCATCTTTTTGGATTCTTGGAATCCTGTAACTTAGCAAATATGGCTTCATCCAATTCTTTTTCTTGTTCTCCCCTTCTTGAGGAGGTTGGCTGACTTGTGGCTTTCTGGTAGAAGCTATTGGGGCTTCATCCTTGCTTGCCTCCCTCTTTTTGTTGTGCCAGTCCTTTATCTTTTTTTGATTTGAGGTTTGTGTGATAGTGGATTACATCCATTGGAGTCAATCACTATTTCCTTCTATTTGAGGACCTTTTTCAGGATAAAACAGGAGTTCATCACTCCTTGGTTAACTTTTGGCAACATTTCTCAATCTTTGTCCTTGTACATCATGTAGTACTGCTTTGACTGGCTCATTTATATAGGTATCTGAGTCCTGTGAATGTTACTTATAACTTTTGGAGTTACTCAAAATTACTTCCAACTCTGGCTCAGATATTATAGGCATTTCTGTTATTCCCCTTTGGGATATGGCACTTCTTTGTGTGAATTTGGTTCCACTGGGGATTTTTCCCTTTCCTGTCCCTTTAGAGTGGTCAATTATACTTCTTAGTCCAGCTCCATCTTATTGGATGGAGTATTGGGATCCTCTTCTGGAAGTCATATCAGATAAAATAAGAAATAAAAAAGATTTCAGAAAAAAGTATTGACTTTTCAGATATGAAATGAAAATTTCATATGTTTATGATTCCATGGGGAAGCCAATATTTTAATTTATTTCACATTTTTATTCATTGAAATCTGAGATAATGTAAGGTGTTGATATGAAATTTGATTAAAAATCAAGTACTTTTTCTGTCCTCAAAATTTGTGCAAGGTGAATTTATTTAAAAATGGTAGAAATGGTATTTTTAAAGATAAAACACGCCAATTTTATTTTTTAACTTATTAAGTATAAAAAAATATTAGTATAAAATTTATTTTTTTACCAACAATAAAGATTTATCCAAAAATACTCTATAAGAGATATTTAAGGCTACAAAAGAAATTTCTTCAAGAGAAATTTCAATTGGAATTAATTGAGCAAAGAACTGCAAGCAATTAATTAAAGAACAAAGTCTTCAATAATATATTTAAATAGAAAACACTCCCAAAAGTAACCAGAGTGAATTTGGAAACAAAGTGACCAAGTTAACAGTGATGAAAGATGCTTGAATTCACTTTTGGGGTGGTTCAAGGGTAAAAATGATTATAAGAGTTACAAAAAATGATTATAATGATTTTTTCACGTGGTTAAAGGTTCAAAATTATTAAAAAAGGGTCATTGGAATCTTCATTTGATTGGTTTAACAGTGTTTAGACTAATTATAAAAGGAAAAGATTCTAACATGAAGAGAAAAGTGGGGAAAAGAAGACATTCTTTTATAGCCATCAATTTTCTTACTCCAAAAGTAAACTTTAATCTTGTCAGTCTTCAAAAACAGTCTGCCAACAGAAAAGCCAATTATGGAATCATTGAACCCTGGTTTAGAACAAAAAAGGGCTGGTTCAAGCCATTTTTTGCTATTTTTAGCCATTTTAGACGCTTAGGTCATCCATTAATATAGCAATACCTGGTCTAGACACTTCAAATCACGTCATAATGTGTGTAGGAGGCGTAAAAACCAGTTAAAACTGTTTTTACTAACATTGATTTAACTTAAGGGTAGTTTTACCCTCTTGGCAGCAGCCAAAACTACCCTGGTTGGTATCAAAACCTCATCATCAATTGAGTCACAGACCCTGTGACTCAATTCCAGGCCAAAAGTAATGAACTTTTGCATGGATTTGGACATCCCACGCCAGTTGGCAAGGATTTTGGGGGTCTAGCTCCCCCTTAGAGCTAGAGTGTCTTCCCCCCCAGAATTAATCTTTCCAATTTATTTTTCTTTACTTCCTCATCATTTAATACAATTGTAATTTACATATTTAATTCAATTGATTTTTTTAATTACACATCTTTAGTAATTGATACCTCATATGTAAATTAAAGTTCACTTACGTAATACAGGTGCACATTTTGACATTTCAATTGAAAATACTTAAATTCCTCATAACTTTTAAACTAAACACAACACCTCAATTTTAACACAAAAATTGATGGTTAACACCACATGTAGTGTGAATTGAATTAAGGCTTTGAAGATCTTCATACTTTTGTACAAAAAATACTAAAAATTTAATTTAAGCTTATTTAGAGTTGATTTACAGAAATTTCATCCAGAGGTGACCCCACTTTATTTTTTATGAGGAATCCAATGGTGTGATAATTTCTTTATCTTTCTTTATTGGATAAAAAGTTATAATATATTTTATATAACTTTTTACCAAAAATATTTCAATTTCATAATTTCTATTAAAAATTCATTTTTACTTAATTTTTACAAGTAAAAATGTATTTTCATAATTTTAAATTTTATTGTAATTTCTATTTTTATATTATAATCAAATTTTGATTTTTAAATTTAAATTTGCATTTATATTTCAGCTTTTATTTTTATAATATAAATAAATTTATTTTATTTATATTTGTATCTTAATTTATCATTTGTGGCCTTTTGGGTCTATGAAAATACCGCTAAGGCTCACATTCCCTCCCCCTAAAAGAAGAATATTACTTTGTAATATTGTTATTTCTAGTGTGTCTGAAACTTCTGAGAAGATTAGTAGCTTCAGGTATTTCTTTTTCTAGCAACCATTCATCTTCACAAGTTGGGTCAGTGTACCTAAAAAGGTATTCCCTTACTTCGTTGGTTCTCAACTTTCTTTCTTTGAGAACTTTGGTAATTTGCTTACTACCAGATGATTCAATAGGAGGTATAACTTGGGGAATTTTATTCCTTAAGGGAAATTTTTCATCATCACTAGATTTATACGGCGTTATCAAGCTCACTGGAAATGTAGGATGCTTATTGCTAAGTTCTTCAGATAACTCTACTTCAACAGCATTTTCTCCACGGAGGGCCTTAATAACAAAAGGTCCTGAAAGGGAGTCTTTCAATATTTTAAATCCTTTGATGTTATTGAAGTTAGTGTTGGATACAGGAACTAAATACCCCACTTTGAAATCTTTAGTTGCATGTGATTTATCCCATTTGTCCTTAGCATATGCAAAAGAGTTGTCCATGCACCTTACTGCATGCTTTCTGGCTTTATCTAGCATTCCCTTGAAGCAAGAAGCTGTGGAATGTATTTCAATGAAATCTTTCCTCAAAGAATCTTGGGGTAATTTGGGGTTCCATCCCTTTTCTAGGATAGCAGGAGTTTGATTGGTACTGGCATGGATTGATGTTTTATATGCTAATTCCAGTGCTGGCAACAGGGTACACCAATTATGGGTAAATCCATCACAATCTTTGAATTCAAGGCCATATGCACAAAATCCTATTACCATTTCCTCTAAGGTCTGGATCATCTTTTCAGCCAGACCAACAGTTTGCCAGTGTTAGGCTGTAGAGGAAGACAGCTTAGTCCCAAATAATTGGTGAAGATTTTTGTATAGTGCTGAATTGAATTTGGGATCCCTGAAACTAATGATAGTTGTAAATATGCCAGTCCATGACACTACTCTATTCCATATCAGAAGAGCTGTATCCATGGCTGTATCATTTTTGTGACATGGTAAAAAGATTGTAGTCTTACTGAATCTGTCTACAATCACTAGGCAAGCATTATAACTTCTTTCACCTCCTGGTGGTAGGCCAGTTACTCAATCCATATGGACAATTTCCCAAGGTCTGCTGGGTTTTTGGATTTTCATCATATTTCCAAGTCTCTTTCCAGTGGATTTATTTGCCTATTGACATCTGTAACAGGCTTTGTAATACTCTGTAACATCTTTCTGCCACATTGGCCACCATATGCAGGTCTTTACTTTTTCTCTTGTTCTGTCTTGAGACAGATGTCCTGAAAAGGGGCTGTCATGGCATTCCTTTAGTACAAGATTGTTCAATGACCTTTCCACAACTGTCATGACACATGTGTGCTTGGTCCTGTGGTAAATTATACCATCCAGTGGGTGAAATCTTCTTTCATCATAAGATTTCTTCCATACTTCATCCAAGGAATGTGTTAGAGAGTTGTCTTTACAGTCTATGTTAAGTAATTGGCATCAGATGCTACAATTTGTATCTTGAGTGTAACTGCTTCTTACATCTTCAAAGAAGGTGGTGTTCAAGTATGCAACACTTTTTCCTTCTATTGGGATCTGTGGTGAAGCTTCTTCTGGCACATGAGCAGGATTATCAATATCATTTGGTAATGGACATCTGCATAGTCCATCCTCATTTTTATAAATATTCCCATCTTTATGAACAATATTAATATTGACCCTGTATTCCTGTATGCATATTTGCCATCTGAGCATATGTCTGTTAGGTGTTTTGATGTTTAAAAGTGATTTCACAGCTGTACAATCTGTTATAACTTCAAAAACACATCCCTCTAAGAAGTAGTTCAATTTTTCCAAGGCCCAGACAAGGCATAGACATTCCATTTGACTTGCTCTATATCTGCCTTCAGTTGGTTTTATTTGCCTGGATATGAAACATATGGGTCTTTCCACAGGTTTATCATTTATGATCTGAACTTGGTGAAGTGCAGCACCCAGCCCATCCCCTGATGCATCAATATACAATTTAAAAGGCAACTTAAAGTCTGGCATCAGTAAGAGTGGAGCAGTGGTCAAGGCTTCTCTTAGAAACTAAAAAGCTTTGACTCTGTCAACATTCATTTCAAATACTGTGTCTTTGTCACACAATTTATGAAGTGGTCTTGCTATGGATGCAAAATCTTTAATGTGTTGCCTGTAATATCCTGCCAAACCTGAAAATGACTGAATTTCCTTTTTGCTCTGAGGCATAGGTTTTAGCAATAATGCTGCAACTTTGGTTTTGTCAATTCCAAGGGACAAACCAGATACAACATGCCATAGTGCTTTAAGTTCTTTAAATCCAAAATGGCATTTCTTCAAGGAGATTTTCATGTTCACTGATTGAATTTTTGTCAAAAATCTGGAAAATCTGTACATGTGCTCTTCCCAAGTCTTGGAACAGACAATAATGTCATCAATGTAAATGATTAACCATCCCTCTGAATTTTATTCAGGGAAGATTTCATTCATCATTCTTTGGAAGTGTGAAGGTTCATTTTTGATACCAACGGGAATTTTTAAATATTCATACACTCCACAATGAACAATAATTCTGAAATATTTTCTTGCTCTTGGTGTCACCACATTTTGATGGAATACTTTAAGGGCATCCATAGTGGCTATATACACTTCTTGAGATATTTGAGTAAGGGCAATTTGGAATTTTGATATCGGGTACCTATCTGGAACAGTTTAAGTGGTCAGAGCTCTAAAGTCTCCAACCATTCTGGATTTTCCATTATGACATGCCACTATGAATGATTTAGTTATTTCTACTTCTTAATTATGGCCAACTTTTCTTATTACACCAAGGCCTAGAAGTTCTTTGATATGAGTTTCCAGAGCTTCTCTTGACTTGGGACTCTTGGGTATGCAGGTCTTCTGAAGAGTGGTGGATAAGGTCTTTCAATATTAAGAATGATGTCAACTTAATGACCAATAATTGCTCCTAGAGGTTTTTTGTCTGAAGCAAATGCTCTCTTGTGGTCATACAAAAGGGAAGAAGGTTCATTTTCTTGTTTATCAGTCAGATGAAGGCTTATTTCAGGCTCCCTCAACTGTTCAGATGTGAAATTTTTCAATTCTAAGTTGACTGGTGATACTTTATTTAGTGTAATTTGTCTTTCAAATGGTAAAAAGGCAAATTTCGGATGCATATTGTCTCCAATAGTAAAGTATCTGTCTTTGTTGTTATGCAAATCTATCACATAAATGATTAAATAGTCATTTCCCAATATAAAATGGTTAGTAGAGCAATTTTCCATAACAAAAAAATTCCACTGTGATTATTAAATTCCCATTAATGTGTGGGAATATGACATTGGTCTCAAAAGTCCCCAATGCTTTCTGTAAGATGTGACTATGAAACTGATGATAATATTACTATTAATCAACAGTACTATGTCTGTTCTTATGAAATATAATAATAAAATATTATTATAACCACAATTAAATAATTATAAAATTATTTCTTTCACGTGTTATACACTACTAGTGTGAGCCTTAGAGGTAATTTCATATACCCAAAAGACCACAAATATAAAAAATAACATATTAATATAAATAAAATAAATTTATTTATATTATTAAAATAAAAATAAAAATATAAATATAAAATTATATTAAAAATAAAAAATTAATTATAATTTAAAAATAAAAAAATACATTAAATTTTGTAAATATAAAATTACATTTATACTTGAAAAAATTAAGTAAAAATGAAACTTTAACAAAATTGTGAGAAAATAAATAAATTTGGAAAAAAGTTAAATAAAATTTATTATAACTTTTTATCCAATAAATAAACATATAAAATTTATTTCACCATTGGATTCCTCATAAAAAATCAGGTGGGGTCACCTCTGAGTGAAATTCTTGTAACTCAACTCTAAATAAGCTTAAATTAAGTTTTTAGTATTTTCAATACAAAAGTTGAAAATCCTCAAAACTTTAATTTAATTCACACCACATGTGGTGTTAACCATCAATTTTTGTGTTAAAATTGAGGTGTTGTGTTTAGTTTAGAAGTTATGAGGAATTGAAGTATTTTCAATTGAATTCAATTGAAATGTCAAAATGTGCGCGTGTATTACATAAGTGAACTTTGATTTACATATGAGGTGTCAATTATTACTGTATTGTACTGTACAATTGAATTGAATTACATATGTAAATTATAAGTATAATACATGATGAGGAATTAAAGGAAAAATAAATTGGAAAGATTAAATTTGGGGGGGAAAAGGAACTCCAGCTCTAAGGGGGAGCTAGACCCCCAAAATCCTTGCTGACAGGCGTGGGATGTCAAAATTCACGCAAAAGTTCATCACTTTGGGCCTGGAATTGAGTTACAGGGTCTGTGGACTCAATTGATGATGAGGTTTTGATACCAACTGGGGTAGTTTTAGCTGTTGCCAAGAGGGTAAAACTACCCTTAAGATAAAACAATCATAATAAAAACAGTTTTAACTGGTTTCTACGCCTCTGAAACACATTCTGACGTGTTTTGAAGGCTCTAGGCCTGGTATTGCTATAGAAATGGCTGATTTAAGGGTCTAAAATGGCTAAAAATGGCTAAAAATGGCTTAAACAAGCCCTTTTTGGCCTAAACCAGGGTTCAATGATGCCATAATTGGCTTTTCTGTTGTCAGACTGTTTTTCACGACTGACAAGAGTAAATTTTACTTTTGGAGTAAAAGAATTGATGGTTATAAAAGAATGTCTTCTTTGCCTCACTTTTCTCTTCATGTTAGAATCTTTTCCTTTTATTAATTAGTTTAAAACTGTTAAACCAATCAATCAAAGATTCCAACCACCACTTTTAAATCATTTTAATCCTTTTAACAACGTGAAAAAATCATTTTAATCATTGTTTGTAACTCTTATAATCATTTTTACCCCTGAACCACCCCAAAAGTGAATTAAAGCATCTTTCATCACTGTAAACTTTGTCACTTTGTTTCCAAATTCACTCTGGTCACTTTTGGGCGTGTTTTCTCTTTAATATTCTTTTTAAAGACTTTGTTCTTTAATTAATTGCTTGCAGTTCTTTGCTCAATTAATTTCAATTGAAATTGCTCTTGAAGAAATTTCTTTTGTAGCCTTAAAATATCTCTTGTAGAGTATTTTTGGGATAAATTTTTATTGTTGGTAAAACAATAAATTTTTATAATATTATTGTTTTATACTAATAAAGTTATAAACAATAAAATTGGCGTGTTTTCTCTTAAAAATAATATTTCATACTATTTTTAATTGATTTTTACCTTATACAAATTTTGAGGACAGGAAAAGTACTTGATTTTTAATCAAAGTTTCATATCCACACCTTACATTTGGGGACCCAGCCGTGATATTTTACCTGTGACATATTTTTACTCTTTTTAAATCTTTTTTCTCATATTGAAAAATTTAAAAACATATAAAAAATACTTATAATTCAAAAAATCCATAAAAAAATAACTTTTTTTCATATTATAAGTGAGGCTTATATTTTTATTTCTTTTTGAAATACCCTTTTTTTTACTTAATTAATTGGCTTTTTCATTAATTTTAGTGTCTGACAACGTGGTAAGACAAGAAAACATTGAAACAGCCTCAACAGTAACCAGCATTATCCCTGCCAGTACTGTTAATTCTGATCATAATAGTACTGTTATTGTGACTCAAAATAACCAGCCTGAACCAATATCTTCTGAATTGATTAACTTGGACATAAGTAATACCCTTCAGAAAGCTAAAAATTTGGCCAATAGTAAGTTTTTGACGTAAAAATACTATTTTAAGCCTTTTTTTAACCATAATTATGCCTTCAACCAGGTCAGGAGCCAGCTACAACCCCTCAAGCAGCTCCCAAAAAGGTGATAGATGTGATTGTAGCAGAATCTAACCAGGTACAGAAGGAAAAGGGTCAGTTGATGACTTCCAAACAACTAAATTGGGTCATTCTGAAGCTGATAATACTATTTTACCTTCAAAAAGAGCTGACACCGCCACAACAAGCCTCTGTGGACATATACAAAGCCAGCCACAGTGCATACAACAATGCACTTCAATTCAAGGAGTACTAGATCCTTGCAGACCTGTGGAAGAATTGCATGAATTCTTACCTGACAGTAAGAAAATTCTTGGGCCATCCCAACACTTGCAAATTGCTCAATGGATGGCATCCATTGATGGAGAAGAAAAACATGATGCTTTTGAAACTAGAATGGAGGAAAAACAACCCTCCACCACCCAAACCAGTGCCAAAAACAGCCCCAGTGGCCAGCAGCAGCAATTCCAACGTGAAAAAGCAGCCACAAACTCCAAACAAGGGCAAAGGGAAGGCACCAGCCCCAAAACCTTACAGCCAGGGCTACAGAATCCCAAAGATTCAGCAGGATGCCATGGAAAATGTATTTAAGATGGCCAGAACCATGATGGAATTACAGAAGAAGGAGGAAGCCAGATTAAGGTTCCAGAAATGATTTCTGACATATTTGATTCCATCCCAGAGTTGTATAATGCTATAAATGACGTGAAAAAACATCTTTCTGATAAAAATGAAACCATTTGTAACAACATTAAAACAAACAACCTGAGTCTGTGCCAAATTAATGAAACACTTATGTGTTTTGAAAAAGTTTTGACAACAATTAAAAATTCAAATAATGATAATTCTTCTAACAATAAAATAAATGAACAATCTGCCATTATTAAAGAATTAACAGATAAATATTCTAAATTCAATATTGATGACATAATTGAAACAAGAATTAAACAAGCCATAAATATTATCAAGACAGATAACAAGAAAGTCCTTGATGACATTTCAAATTCATTTACTGAAGTAAAGACATATACCATTGCCTTGAAAAAGTGTTTTGATACTTCACAAGAAGAAGTATCAAAATTATCAATGAAATTGAATCAAGTCACTGCTGATAATACAAGACAGACAGAGTTATGGCAAGAACTGACACATAAGGAAGACATGTATAAAATTGAAGTAATAAATTTAATACAAAGCTTCCAACATGAATACAGAAACTCCCAAAGGTGTAGCAACAGTAAAATGAATGACATTGAACAAATACTGAACACCTTACCAAGAATGTCTACACCTCTAAATCAAAATGAGGGCACAAGAATTCCAAATCCACAAGTATTGGATCCTGATAATTCACAATTAAAAAATGAATTATCCACTTCTTTTCATAACTTGGAACCATCAATGGGCCAAGCACTCTTGAAAGAAGTTCCAAAACTTAAAGAATGGCCTCACTTCAGTGGTGAAGGAGAGTATGACCATATGGAATTCATTAGAGGTATTGACATGATCAAAGAGGATTTTGAATTACCAGACAGATTGGTAACAGCCAGGTTTAACACCTTGTTTACCAGATCAGCTCACAGATGGTACATCAAAATAAGACAAGCACATGGACACCAGAGTTGGACTTGGTGGAAAACCCAAATCATCAACAAATGGGCAAATGATGCTTGGAGGTTTAAAGTTGAAACAGCCTTTGAATCTGCCAAATTTAATGCTGATAAAGACAGAGCTTTACCATGGTTTTGCCAACAAAAGGACAGATTAACAGCATTATATCCTGACATGTCAGAGTTTATGATCCATAGAAAAATTCTGAGACAATGTGGAGGTGACTTAGAGCATGCTGTCAAAAGCAGGACTACTGAACAATCTTCAGCAGAAGATATTATCAATATACTAGAAGAAGTAACCACCAGAACCAAAATTGGTTCTAGTAGGGTGAATCTCAAAACAAGGTTTAATACACCTTGGAAAGATTCTGTGGACAAAAACCCCAAAGAAAATTCTGGTAATATTAAATATAAATCTGCAGATACAGTCAGAAAATGCCATATTTGCCAAAGCACCACCCATTTAGCCAATACATGTCCAAAGAGGGGGAAAATCAATGAAATTGACATTGAAAAGGAACCAGATGTTGAAAAAGAAGACATAATTGAAGACAATTCAGATGATAAGTCATCCATATTTTCTGAATCTTCAAAAGATATAGAAAATATCAATGCCACTTTTGACATCATGGAATCTTATTCCCACTTACCACAATTGAGCAATGGTCAAGTTGATTTATCAAAAGTTCAAGATGCACAACTTATGAAGACAAAACCAAACAGAGGAAAAGGTTATACAGCTGGTAACTCCTGTATAACAGAAGTGGTAATTAACAACAAGCCCACCAAACGTTTGCTTGACCCAGGAGCCTTCTGCTCTTGTGTTGGAAAATCCTTTCTTAAGACTTGTGTGCCAAATTTTGAAGACCAATTGTTACCAATTGATGGTATAAAATTCAACAGTGCAAGTAACCCAATGAAAGCATTGGGAATCTTTGAGACCAATGTCATATTCCCACACATAAATGGGAATTTAAGGATCACAGTTGAATTTGTTGTTATGGAAAATTGCTCTAGTACCCATTTTATATTGGGAAATGACTATTTGATCATGTATGGGATAGATTTACATAATAACAAAGACAGATACTTTACAATTGGGGACAATAAGCGCCAGAAATTTGCCTTTTTACCATTTAAAAGACAAATTACAGTAAACAAAGTATCACCAGTCAACTTAGAGTTAGAAAAATTCAAGTCTGAACAGTTAAATGAGGCTGAGATAAGCCTTCATCTGACTGATAAACAAGAAAATGAACTTTCTTCCCTTTTGTATGACCACAAAGGAGCATTTGCTACAGGCAAAGAACCTCTGGGAGCAATTATTGGTCATGAAGCTGACATCATTCTTAACATTGAGAGACCTTATCCACCACTCTTAAGAAGACCTGCTTATCCAGCAAGTCCAGAATCAAGAGAAGCTCTAGAAATTCATATCAAAGAACTTCTAGACCTTGGTGTAATAAGAAAAGTAGGCCACAATGAGGAAGTAGAAATAACTGTACCAGTCATAGTGGCGTGGCATAATGGAAAATCCAGAATGGTTGGGGACTTTAGAGCTCTGAACACTTACACTGTTCCAGACAGATACCCAATACCAAAAATCCAAATTTCCCTTACTCAAATATCTCAAGCAGTGTATATAACCACTATGGATTCCCTTAAAGGATTCCATCAAAATGTGGTAACACCAAGAGCAAGAAAATACTTGAGAATTATTGTTCATTGTGGAGTGTATGAATACTTAAGGATGCCCTTTGGTATCAAAAATGCACCTTCACACTTCCAAAGAATGATGAATGAAATCTTCCCTGAAGAACTCTCAGAGGGATGGTTAATCATTTACATTGATGACATTATTATCTGTTCAAAGACTTGGGAGGAGCACATGTACAGATTATCAAGAGTTTTGATGAAAATCCAATCAGTAAACATGAAAATCTCCTTGAAGAAATGTCATTTTGGATTTAAAGAACTTAAGGCACTAGGACATGTTGTATCTGGTTTGTCCCTTGGAATTGATAAAAACAAAGTTGCAGCAGTATTGTTAAAACCCATGCCTCAGAATAAGAAGGAACTCCAGTCATTCTTAGGTTTTGCAGGATATTACAGGCAACACATTAAAGACTTTGCATCCATAGCAAGACCACTTTATAAGTTGTGTGACAAAGACACAGTATTTGAGATGACTGTTGACAGAGTCAAAGCTTTTGAATCTCTAAGAGAAGCATTGACCACTGCTCCACTCTTCCTGATGTCAGACTTTAAATTGCCTTTCAAACTGTATATTGATGCATCAGGGGATGGACTAGGTGCTGCACTTCACCAAGTTCAGATCATAAATGACAAACCTGTAGAAGGACCAATATGTTTCATATCCAGGCAAATCAAACCAACTGAAGCCAGATATGGAGCAAGTCAAATGGAATGTCTATGCCTTGTCTGGGCCTTGGAGAAATTGAACTATTTCTTAGAGGGATGTGTTTTTGAAGTAATAACAGATTGTACAGCTGTGAAATCACTTTTAAACATGAAAAAACCTAACAGACACATGCTCAGATGGCAAATAGCCATACAAGAATACAGAGGCAATATGACTATTGTTCATAAGGATGGGAATATTCATAAGAATGCAGATGGACTAAGCAGATGGCCATTACCAAATAACATTGATAATCC
The DNA here is from genome assembly GCA_023105745.1 of Austropuccinia psidii. Taxonomy (NCBI): domain Eukaryota; kingdom Fungi; phylum Basidiomycota; class Pucciniomycetes; order Pucciniales; family Sphaerophragmiaceae; genus Austropuccinia; species Austropuccinia psidii. The sequence goes on from JALGQZ010000005.1 coordinate 27,720,335, forward strand.
TGCTTATGTTCCAGAAGAAGATTCACCACAAATTCCAATAGAAGGAATAAGTGTTAAAGACTTGAACACCACCTTCTTTGAAGAAGTCAGAAATAGTTACACTCAAGATAAGAATTGTAGCATCTTATGCCAATTACTTAACAAAGACTGTAAAGACAACTCTCTAATACATGCCTTGGATGAAGTATGGAGAAAATCTTATAATGAAGGAAGATTTCACCTACTGGATGGTATAATTTACCACAGCACCAAGCACACATGTGTCATGACAGTTGTAGACAGGTCATTAATCAATCTTGTACTGAAAGAATGCCATGATAGTCCCTTTTCAGGACATCTTTCTGAAGACAGAACAAGAGAGAAAGTGAAGACCTGCATATGGTGGCCAATGTGGCAAAAAGATGTTGCAGAGTATTGCAAAACCTGTGACAGATGCCAAAAGGCAAATAAATCCACTGGCAAAAGACTTGGAAATATCATGAAAATCCAAGAACCAAACAGACCGTGGGAAATTGTCCATATGGATTGGGTAACTGGCCTACCACCAGGAGGTGACAGGAGCTATAATGCTTGCCTAGTAATTGTGGACAGATTCAGTAAAACTCCAATCTTTTTACCATGTCATAAAGATGATACAGCCATGGATACAGCTCTTCTGATATGGAATAGAGTAGTGTCATGGACTGGGATATTTACAAATATCATCAGTGATAGAGATCCCAAATTCACTTCAGCACTATGGACAAATTTTCACCAATTATTTGGCACTAAACTGTCTTTCTCTACAGCCTACCACCCACAAACTGATGGCCTGGCTGAAAGAATGATCCAAACCTTAGAGGACATGGTGAGAAGATTTTGTGCATATGGCCTTGAATTCAAAGATTGTGATGGATTTACCCATGATTGGTGTACTCTGTTACCAGCACTGGAATTAGCATATAAAACATCAATCCATGCTAGTACCAATCAGACTCCTGCTGTTCTAGAAAAAGGATGGAACCCCAAGTTACCCCAAGACTCCTTGAGGAAAGACTTAATTGAAATACATCCCACAGCTGCTAGCTTCAAAGGAATGCTAGACAAAGATAGAAAGCATGCAGTAAGGTGCATGGAGGACTCTTTTGCATATGCTAAAGACAAATGGGATAAATCTCATGCAACTCCAGATTTCAAAGTGGGGGACCTAGTTCTTGTATCCACCACTAACTTCAATAACATCAAAGGATGTAAAAAGCTGAAAGACTCCTTTGCAGGACCTTTTGTGATTAAGGCCCTCCATGGAGAAAATGCTGTTGAAGTAGAGTTATCTGAAGAACTTAGCAATAAACACCCTACATTTCCAGTGAGCTTGATAAAACCATATAAATCTAGTGATGCTGAGAAATTTCCCTTGAGGAATAAGGTTCCCCAAGTTATACCTCCTATTGAGACATCTGGTACTAAGAAAATAACCAAAGTTCTTAAAGAAAGGAAATTAAGAACCAAGAAAGTAAGGGAATACCTTGTTAGGTACAGTGACCCAACTTGTGAAGATGAATGGTTAGAAGAAAAAGATATACCAGAAGCTACCAAACTCCTGAGGAGATTCAGACACACTAGAAACACCAATATTACAAAGTAATATTCTTTTTTTAGGGGGAGGGAATGTGAGCCTTAGAGGTAATTTCATATACCCAAAAGACCACAAATATAAAAAATAACATATTAATATAAATAAAATAAATTTATTTATATTATTAAAATAAAAATAAAAATAAAAATATAAAATTATATTAAAAATAAAAAATTAATTATAATTCAAAAATAAAAAAATACATTAAATTTTGTAAATATAAAATTACATTTATACTTGAAAAAATTAAGTAAAAATGAAACTTTAACAAAATTGTGAGAAAATAAATAAATTTGGAAAAAAGTTAAATAAAATTTATTATAACTTTTTATCCAATAAATAAACATATAAAAATTATTTCACCATTGGATTCCTCATAAAAAATCAGGTGGGGTCACCTCTGAGTGAAATTCTTGTAACTCAACTCTAAATAAGCTTAAATTAAGTTTTTAGTATTTTCAATACAAAGGTTGAAAATCCTCAAAACTTTGATTTAATTCACACCACATGTGGTGTTCACCATCAATTTTTTTGTTAAAATTGAGGTGTTGTGTTTAGTTTAGAAGTTATGAGGAATTGAAGTATTTTCAATTGAATTCAATTGAAATGTCAAAATGTGCGCGTGTATTACATAAGTGAACTTTGATTTACATATGAGGTGTCAATTATTACTGTATTGTACTGTACAATTGAATTGAATTACATATGTAAATTATAAGTATAATACATGATGAGGAATTAAAGGAAAAATAAATTGGAAAGATTAAATTTGGGGCAGAAAAGGAACTCCAGCTCTAAGGGGGAGCTAGACCCCCAAAGTCCTTGCTGACCGGCGTGGGATGTCAAAATTCATGCAAAAGTTCATCACTTTTGGCCTGGAATTGAGTTACAGGGTCTGTGGACTCAATTGATGATGAGGTTTTGATACCAACTGGGGTAGTTTTAGCTGTTGCCAAGAGGGTAAAACTACCCTTAAGATAAAACAATCATAATAAAAACAGTTTTAACTGGTTTCTACGCCTCTGACACACATTCTGACGTGTTTTGAAGGCTCTAGGCCTGGTATTGCTATAGTAATGGCTGATTTAAGGGTCTAAAATGGCTAAAAATGGCTAAAAATGGCTTAAACCAGCCCTTTTTGGCCTAAACCAGGGTTCAATGATGCCATAATTGGCTTTTCTGTTGTCAGACTGTTTTTCACGACTGACAAGAGTAAATTGTACTTTTGGAGTAAGAGAATTGATGGTTATAAAAGAATGTCTTCTTTGCCTCACTTTTCTCTTCATGTTAGAATCTTTTCCTTTTATTAATTAGTTTAAAACTGTTAAACCAATCAATCAAAGATTCCAACCACCACTTTTAAATCATTTTAATCCTTTTAACCACGTGAAAAAATCATTATAATCATTGTTTGTAACTCTTATAATCATTTTTACCCCTGAACCACCCCAAAAGTGAATTAAAGCATCTTTCATCACTGTAAACTTTGTCACTTTGTTTCCAAATTCACTCTGGTCACTTTTGGGCGTGTTTTCTCTTTAATATTCTTTTTAAAGACTTTGTTCTTTAATTAATTGCTTGCAGTTCTTTGCTCAATTAATTCCAATTGAAATTGCTCTTGAAGAAATTTCTTTTGTAGCCTTAAAATATCTCTTGTAGAGTATTTTTGGGATAAATTTTTATTGTTGGTAAAACAATAAATTTTTATAATATTATTGTTTTATACTAATAAAGTTATAAACAATAAAATTGGCGTGTTTTCTCTTAAAAATAATATTTCATACTATTTTCAATTGATTTTTACCTTATACAAATTTTGAGGACAGGAAAAGTACTTGATTTTTAATCAAAGTTTCATATCCACACCTTACAACTAGTGATTATAACATTGAGCAGTAATTGTCTACAAGAATCAATTACAAGAAGAATTTAATAATAAAAACTTCTTTATTAAAATAATAAAATTATTTTAATATATAATTATCTTTTGCAAGAATAATTATAAAGATAATTCTTGAAGAAAAGTATTACTAGAGAAAAACTTTAAGAATTAAGAATAAATGACTCACTAATACTCCAAAGAACTTATTGATAGATAAGAGTAGAGAAATTTGACGTGGAATTGTGGATTTAAGGGATCAAAAGGATTTATAACAGTATTACAACAATATATAGTTGGATTCTATGATTTCACGTCTTTCTGGATGATTTTGAAAGATTTAAAACATTTAAGAATAGCTTTAACTAATACTTACTTTGTTGGTAATAATGATTTAATAAATTGATAAGATGATTCTTGGAAAAAACAGCAAGAAGAGGCTTCTTTTAAGTCAACAACAGCTCACAGAGGCGTGCCATGGAGAAAACTGAAAAACCAGTGAGTGAGAAAACAATAAACCCTTTTGGATTAATGATTGCATCATCTGTTGTCACGTAAGATTATCATAATTACTTAATTGATGCTTTTACGTGACTACCAACCCCAATATGGTTAAGAATAAAAGGAGTAACATCTGTAAATCTTCTTTTATTCTAAAAGAATCATTGATTTCTCAAAGTTATCAATGTTATTGCCAATTTCATCACAGGTTGTAATTACTGTGAATTTTTGAAGATTCAGTGTTTCACGTAGAATGGTCAAAAATGGACTGTAAGTAAAACTTTTAATTTTACTAGTAAAACCATAATTCTTTTTGGTTGTACCATAGATAATACAGTTCTTCATTTGTCCTGAAAGTTTCAGGAAGATTCATTAAGAATTGTATTTTTAATGAATTTTTGAAGTTTTTACCTCATTTCTACATAGAATTGCAAATAGCAGTATTTTGCTGGTTGCTATGAGGTAAATCAATGAATATGGATCCCAAAAGGGTTTTAATTACTCTTTTAGGGTCTAGTCATGGAAAGTCATCAAGAATTGACGTGGTTACAGGAGTCTAAGTAGCTCATTACCTCCTTGGCACGTCAAAATAGCAGGTTATTTGCTATTTTTCTTATGATTACAGTAGGTGTAACTTGGTAACCAAGTTCCCAAAGAGTTTTAGTTTACCAATTGGGCCAAGATGAGCCATGGATCTATGCTCTGGAGCTATCCATGCCTCTGAGGCCTCAGAAGTTGGGTACCCTGGCTCTCTTTGATGTCTTTTGTCCCCCTTGCCTAATTTTTACGTCAAAATAGTAATTTAAGCTTAAAGTGAGATATCCACTATGGGTGTACCAAAAGTCCATGTAAGAATACCATGATATTAAGTGCTCAAAACATGCATAACACTATTCTTAGTGTATATGTAACATGGGATTTCTCACTTTCCCATTATTTTGGCTAAAAATCAAGAAAAACAAAAATTTTCACGGATCTTTTATGCGGTATTAATGATGTGGTATTGAAGTATTTTCCATTTTACCACCTCAAATACTTAAATTGAGCTTATTCACTCTATGGAGCTACCCTAGGTGAGTTTTTGTGTAGAATCCAAATCTGGTCTTAAATCCATGGATTTACTTACTCAATAAAAAGTTATTCATCTTTTCTGAAATTGAAAATGATGAATTTTGGATATATGCATGACTTATGAGTTTTTGCATAATTCAAAATTTCTTTTTAAGATAATTGTGGCCTAATTGGGTATGTAAAATATACCTCAAGGCTCACACTTTCATTGAATTTTATACCATAAATTGGTAACAATTGGTCTTCAAAATTTGGTACAAAAGTCTTAAGAAAAGATTTTCCAACACAAGAGCAGAAGGCTCCTGGGTCAAGCAAACTTTTAGTGGGCTTGTTGTCAATCACCACTTCTGTTATACAGGAGTTACCAGCTGTATAACCTTTCCCCCTGTTTGGTTTTGCTTTCATAAGTTGTGCATCTTGAACTTTTGATAAATAAAGTTTACCATTGCTCAATTGTGGCAAGTGGGAATAAGATTCCATGATGTCAAAAGTGGAATTGATATTTTCTATATCTTTTGAAGATTCAGAAAATATTGATGACTTATCATCTGAATTGTCTTCAATTATGTAGTATTTTTCAACATCAGGTTCCTTTTTAATATCAATTTCATTGATTTTCCCCCTTTTTAGACATGTATTGGCTATATGGGTGATACTTTGGAAAATATGGCACTTTCTGACTGTATATGCAGATTTATACTTATTATTAGAATTTTCTTTGGGGTTTTTGTCCACAGAATCTTTCCAAGGTGTATTAAACCTTGTTTTGAGATTCACCCTACTAGAACCAATTTTGGTTCTGGTGGTTGCTTCTTCTAATATATTGCTAATATATTCTGCTGAAGATTTTGCAGTAGTCCTGCCTTTGACATCATACTCTAAGTCACCTCAACATTGTCTCAGAATCTTTCTGTGGATCATAAATTCTGACATGTCAGGGTATAATTCTGTTAGTCTGTCTTTTGGTGGAAAAAACATGGCAAATCTTTGTCTTTATCAGCATTAAATTTGGCCCAATTTAAGGCTGTTTCCACTTTAAATCTCCAAGCATCATTGGTCCATTTGTTGATAATTTGGGTTTTCCACCAAGTCCAACTTTGGTGCCCATGTGCTTGTCTTAATTTGATGTACCATCTGTGAGCTGATCTGGTAAGCAAGGTGTTAAATCTTGCTGTTACCAATCTGTCTGGTAATTCAAAATCTTGTTTAATCATTGCAATTCCCCTGATGAATTCCATATGGTCATATTCTCCTTCACCACTGAAGTGAGGCCATTCTTTAAGTTTTGGTACTTCTTTCAAAAGTGCTTGGCTCATTGATTGTTCCAAGTTATGAAAAGAAGTGGATAATTCATTTTTTAATTGTGAATTATCAGGATCCAATACTTGTGGATTTGGAATCCTTGTGCCCTCATTTTGATTCAGAGGTTTAGAAATTCTTGGTAAGGTGTTCAGTATTTGTTCAATATCATTCATTTTACTGTTGCTACACCTTTGGGAACACCTGTATTCATGTTGGAAGGCTTGTATTAAATTTATTACTTCAATTTTATACATGTCTACTTTATGTGTCAGTTCTTTCCATAACTCTGTCTGTCTTGTATTATCAGCAGTAACTTGATTCAATTTCATTGATAATTTTGATACTTCTTCTTGTTAAGCATCAAAACACTATTTCAGGGCAATGGTCTATGTCTTTACTTCAGTAAATGAATTTGAAATGTCATCAAGAACTTTCTTGTTATCTGTCTTGATAATATTTATGGCTTGTTTAGTTCTTGTTTTGATTATGTAATCAATATTAAATTTAGAACATTTGTCTGTTAACTCTTTAATAATGGCAGATTGTTCATTTATTTTATTTACAAAATAATTATCATTATTGGAAGTTTTATTAGTTCTTAAAACCTTTTCAAAACACATCAGTGTTTCATTAATTTGGCACATACTTAAGCTTTTTGTTTTAATATTGTTATAAATTGTTTCATTTTTATCAGAAAGAGATTTTTTCACGTCATTTATAGCTTCATACACCTGTGGGATGGAATCAAATATGTCAGGAATCATTTCTGGAATTTTAATCTGGCTTGCTCCTTCTTCTGTAATTCCAAAATGGTCCTGGCCATCTGAAATACATTTTCCATGGAATCCTGCTGAATATTTGGAATCCTGTAGCCCTGGCTGTAAGGGTTTGGGGCTGGTGCCTTCCCTTTGCCATTGTTTAGAGCTTGTGGCTGCTTTTTCATTTTGGAATTGCTGCTGCTGGCCACTGGGGCTGGTCTTGGCACTTGCTTTGGTGGTGGAGGGTTGTTTTTCCTCCAATCTAGTGTCAAAAGCATCATGTTTTTCTTCTCCATCAATGGATGCCATCCATTGAGCAATTTGCAAGTGTTGGGATGGCCCAAGAATTTTCTTACTGTCAGGTAAGAATTCATGCAATTCTTCCACAGGTCTGCAAGGATCTGGTACTCCTTGAATTGAAGTGCATTGTTGTTGGCCTTCTGGCTGGCTTTGTAAATGTCCACTGAGGCTTCTTGTGGTGGTGTCATCTTTTTTTGAAGGTAAAATAGTGTCATAAACTTTAGAATTGGATAATTTATGGTCGTGGAAGTCTTTGACTGACCCTTGTCCTTCTGTATCTGATTGGCCTCTGCCATAATCACGTCTATGACCTTTTTGGGAGCTGCTTGAGGGCTTATAGCTTGCTCCTGCTCTGGTTGAAGGCATATTTTCTGATTAAAAAAGGTTAAAATAGTAATTCTACGTCGAAAACTTACTATTTGCCAAATTTTTAGCTTTCCAAAGAGTATTACTGATGTCCGACTTGATAAATTCAGAAAAAATTAACTCTTGTTGGTTATTCTGAGTTATAATAACAGCACTATTATGATCAGAACTCACAGTGCTTGCAGGAATAATGCTAGTAACTGTGGAGGCTGTTTCAATATTTTCTTGTCTTACCACGTTGTCAGACACTAAAATTAATGAAAAAAGCCAATTAAATAATCAAAAAAGGTTTTTCAAAAGAGAAAAAAAATAAAGCCTCACTTATAATTATAAAAAGAAATTCTTTTTTAAGGATTTTTTGAATTTTAAGTATTTTTTTAAGTATTTTTAAATTTTTCAATATAAGAAAAAAGATTAAAAAAAGTAAAAAATTATTTCACAGGTAAAATAACGTGGCTGGGCCCCCTAATGTAGAGTGTGGATATGAAAATTTGATTAAAAATCAAGTACTTTTCCTGTCCTCGAAATTTGTGCAAGGTAAATTTTTTAAAAATAGTAGAAATGGTATTTTTAAAGAGAAAACACTCCAATTATATCGTTTTTAACTTTTTAAGTATAAAACAATAATTTAATAAAAATTTATTGTTTTACCAAAAATAAAGATTTATCCAAAAATACTCTACAAGAGATATTTAAGGCTACAAAAGAAATTTCTTCAAGAGCAATTTCAATTGGAATTAATTGAGCAAAGAACTGAAAGAAATTAATTAAAGAAATAAGTCTTCACAAAGATACTTAAAGAGAAACCACACTCAAAAGTGACCAGAGTGAATTTGGAAACAAAGTGACTAAGTTAACAGTGATGAAAGATGCTTTAATTCACTTTTGTGGTGGTTCAAGGGTAAAAATGATTATAAGAGTTGCAATGAATGATTATAATAATTTTTTCATGTGGTTAAAGGCTCAAAATGTTTAAAAAAGGGTGGTTGGAATCTTTATTTGGTTGGTTTAACAGTTTTGAAACTAATTATAAAAGGAAAAGATTATAACATGCAGAGAAAAGTGGGGCAAAGAAGAAATTCTTTTATAGCCATCAATTTTCTTACTCCAAAACTACAATTTACTCTTGTCAGTCGTGAAAAACAGTCTGACAACAGAAAGGCCAATTATGGCATCATTGAACCCTGGTTTAGACCAAAAAAGGGCTGGTTTAAGCCATTTTTTGCTATTTTTAGCCATTTTAGACGCTTAGGTCATCCATTACTATAGCAATACCTGGTCTAGACCCTTCAAAACACGTCATAATGTGTGTAGGAGGCGTAAAAACCAGTTAAAACTGTTTTTACTAACATTGATTTAACTTAAGGGTAGTTTTACCCTCTTGGCAGCAGCCAAAACTACCCTGGTTGGTATCACAACCTAATCATCAATTGAGTCACAGACCCTGTGACTCAATTCCAGGCCAAAATTAATGAACTTTTTCATGGATTTTGACATCCCACGCCAGTTGGCAAGGAATTTGGGGGTCTAGCTCCCCCTTAGAGCTAGAGTGTCTTCCCCCAAGAATTAATCTTTCCAATTTATTTTTCTTTAATTCCTCATCATTTAATACAATTGTAATTTACATATTTAATTCAATTGATTTTTTTAATAACACATCTTTAGTAATTGATACCTCATATGTAAATTAAAGTTCACTTACGTAATACAGGTGCACATTTTGACATTTCAATTGAAAATACTTAAATTCCTCATAACTTCTAAACTAAACACAACACCTCAATTTTAACACAAAAATTGATGGTTAACATCACATGTGGTGTGAATTAAATCAAGGCTTTGAGGATCTTCATACTTTTGTACAAAAAATACTAAAAACTTAACTTAAGCTGATTTAGAGTTGATTTACAGAAATTTCATCCAGAGGTGACCCCACTTTATTTTTTATGAGGAATCCAATGGTGTGAGAATTCCTTTATTTTTATTTATTGGATAAAAAGTTATAATATATTTTATATAACTTTTTACCAAAAATATTTTAATTTCATAATTTCTATTAAAAATTCATTTTTACCTAATTTTTACAAGTAAAAATGTATTTTCATAATTTTAAATTTTATTGTAATTTCTATTTTTATATTATAATTAAATTTTGATTTTTAAATATAAATTTGTATTTATATTTCAGTTTTCATTTTTATAATATAAATAAATTTCTTTTCTTTATATTTGTATCTTAATTTATCATTTGTGGCCTTCTGAGTATATGAAAATATCTCTAAGGCTCATATATAATCAAGGATTTATGTCTCTTTGTGGCATTTTTACTTATTTTAAGATAATAATTTCAATTCATATTATTAAAGTAATTATTTCAAAGTTGCTTTGTGGCATTTTTCGATACTTGGTCATTTTTAAAATAATCAAATCCCCTTCCACTAAAAAAGATTCTACCACAATCCAATATAGTTAATTAGGGTATCAGCAATTTTCCTACCTCTTCAATAGACCTTTTTAGTCTGACTTTTAAGATATGACACAGAAATTCTATATGTGTAGGATTTCATGGGGAATCCAAGGGTTTCATTGTTTTGACATGGTTATAGATTGGAATATGAGATAATCAAGGTTTTATGCCTTTTTGTGGCATTTCTATTTATTTTGAGATCACAATTTCAATTATTATTATTAAAATATGTTTTTAAAGTTGTTTTGTGATCTTTTTGGATAATTCGTCATATCTAAAATAATAACATTCCCTACCACCAAAAAAGATTATACCACAATATGATATAGCTAATTAGGGTATAATCCACTGTCCTACCCCTTCAATAGACATGTTTAGTCTTGAAGCTCAATAATACTTAACCTTTCTATATTTTAAAGTAATTACATGGTATGTTTATTCTTGGCTCAACTATTCATTATGCATATTTTAAGAGATATGAGCTAAAAACCATGAATGTATGTGCTGATAATAAAAGCTCATATATTTAGATTGTCTCAGGAAGTATTGACTTTTCAGATATGATATAAAAATTTTGTACATGTGGCTTCTCATGAAGAAACAAATGGTGTGATTTGTGTCAAATTTTTATCCATTGGTTTCTGAGATAATGAACGTTTTATCCCTTTTGATGGCATTTTTACTTCTTTTAAGCTAATAATTTTAATTCTTATTATTAAAATAAGCATTTTAAGGTTTTTATGTGAACTTTTTGGATATGTGTTCATATCTCAAAGGCTCACAGTATCCCCCTCTTGAAAATAGTGGACTCCTGAACACCATAATATCCCTCCACTCTTGAGTGTCATCCCCAAATCACCATGTATTTTCAACTTTCTAAATTATAATTTCTTTTCCTCTTTAATCATTATCCTGAAAATTAATTTCTTCATTCTCTTGGTAAATTACTTCCTTAATCAATTTTTTCCTTTTTAAATAAGTAATTGCCTTCCCATTTCTTGATTATCTTCCACCTTTAGTCTTTTCTTATTCTTGGAGCACTTCCTGTCAGTAGCCCTGGGCTGAATCCCAGATTGGAGGTCATCATAGTGTCAATCTTGAAAAAAAATGAAGCTTTCATATAACATTATATAAACACACAAGAAATGGACATAATTTACTTGATTTCACTTCTTGCACCCAACCTACTTGATATGCATATCTTGATAAGGGATCTTGTCCCTTCAAATCTTGATGAAATGGGACCTTAGGCGTTTTGATGTCTTTTCGGTACCATGATATTGATTCTTTTGTCCTTTTCATATATGGAATTTTTTCAAATGAGGCCTTTTATGGCCTTTTTGAGGTTTTTTTGGGTCTACAGTCCATAGGCCATGGCCTGTACACCATGGTCAGTGGGGGAAATTGAGGTCCCCCAGGACCATTCTGGCACCCCTAAATCCAAATTTGAAGGAGTTTTCAGGGGGCCAAAATTGGCCCATAGGGCCCGCACTTGCAGTGAGAAGTCCAGAGCCATGGAAGAGGGGATGCTGAATTTTTATATGGGGTTAAAAACTGCAGTGCGGCCCCATATTGAGGATCTTGAGGGGTTCATGGCCCCAGAATCTTGTTGACTTTCAGAATTGTGATATGCATATCTGAGAATCTTGACTCTTTTCCTTCCATACTCTAGAAATGAGTTCAAAACTTACTGAAAGAACTAAATCTTCCCCTTCTGGGCCACCACCATCTGTCCTTTGTGGTTCTGCAATCTTCAGTCGGTTGCACTCGCCTTTGTCAATAGCTTCTTCAGGTCATTTTGATTGTTCCCAACTTTATGATGGGTACAAAGCAGTTGAAGCTCTTTATCCTGCTTTTACTGAGTGCTTGAAAAAGGTAATACAGTGTTTAAACACTATATTACCAGGTCTTCCATGTGCAGTTATTGCTTTGTTGGGAAAAGTCCTTGTCAATGTCCAGGGATGCCACTTTCCAATGTCAGGAGGTATTTATAGAGAAAGAAAGAAGGAACATTTGGGAAATTATCTCCAGTCTCTGAGGCCCTTACCCCTGATGGTACTTTAGGTCATTCCAACTGTAAGTGTTGTGGTATTCTTGGTTTGATATTATACTGATGTCTTGGTTTAGTGACTGGATGAAGGCAGAGGGATGTGGCAAGGTGGACCATTATTAGAGTTCCCATTCCCACTGGTTGTAGGCCCATTTATTCCAGCTCAGAGGTCCAAATTTCTAGGATCAACAACCAAGGTGTGGTGAAACAAATAAGAAGAATTGCTCACTCACCCACAAATTGAGATGCTTCAGGAAGTGATAAATTGGATGGTGAAGAATTTTAAGTAGTGAAGCCTTCAATTGACCATCACTCAAGAACTTCACCTTCTCAACCTTCTGCCAACAGATTCCAACTCCAAGTCACAACCATTACTCCAAGAAATGTTCAGCCTGTCCTATCCACCATTCCATCTTGAATTCCTCCTCCCTCACCAAACCCATTCACTGCCAGGCCTTCCCTTCCTTCATCAATGAGGCCATGTCCCATTCCACAGAACAGAAATTCTCCCATGGTCACCTTCCAGAAAGTTTCCAAAGAAGAATAGAGGATCAATTTCCTTTATTGTTGCCTGCCACTCAAGCATTTCAAAGAAGAGAATGCTGGCCTGTCCGGGTCACCAGAGAATATCTGAAGATGCTGTGGCCAGGTTGTTTAGAAGAGTTTATAGAAATACCAGGAAGGTTATTTCTTATGCAAATGATAAAATTATGCCTGGTACTGCTTCTGACAAAATTTCTGCTAATTTTGTATGGTATGAAGATAAGTTGATTAATGATTTCGAAATAACTTTTGATGATTTGGGTAGAGATAACTAGTTGATTTTCCTTGTTTTTTTTGCTTTTCTTTAATCACCACTCTTATAAATACCAAAATTAAAAAATAAATGGAACCCCCTAATACATGATATGGGAGGGGATTCTATTTCATAACTTCCACTCCCCACCAGACACCATAAGGGAACAGAAAAACGTTTTCAATAATCGATCTGATGTAAGGAATGTCTTGAATTATTATAAATGAGATAATCCAAAAAAAGAAACAAAGAAATGGAAATTTGGCCATATCCTGATGATAGGTCCAAATTGGAGGGTATTGATTTTGCAAGGGCTTCTGAATCTGTCCGGAGAATTGACAAGTGCTCACAAAATGGCCAAGGTGATTCTTACAATCCATTTGGGTAGAATAGCCCTTCAAGCTGCATACCAGGAGAGGAACTTAGTTTCATAACCTCTAATCCTCACCAAGAGCCATAAAATCAAACTCTTGGGGTATTTGGGCCATGTCACAATGCTGTCTGCCAGACCTCAGCAAAGAGAACTTATGCTGAAAAGGCTATTAAACCAGTTGAAAGACTGTTTAATACTGGAAAGTTGTAGATCAAATTCCACCATGTGACAGTACCCCTGGGTTTATAGCACTGCATCCCAAAGTGCATGTAACTAATGGTATTACCCATGTCACCGTCATGGAGTTACATTAGTCAAAACAGGAGCCTACAAGGAACCCCCAAGGGGTGGAACTCTTGTACACAAATGGAGCGGAAAACCCAGCAATTTCTGGTTGTTTGATTGAGACCTCCTCTTGTCTCCAACTGGAATCAAACCCATGAAGTTGGTAACCAGTTTATTGTCACAATTCTGTCTGCCAGACCTCAGAAAAGGGAACTCTTTCCAAAAAGGCTATTAAACTGGTTGAAAGTCCGGTTAATACTGGCAAGTTGTAGATCACATTCCACCATGTGACAGGCCAGGATTCTCAGGGCACAAAGTGTGGAAGTCCTTGAAAGGTTTTGGTGAGCTGGTAAGATTGGAAGATGGTTCCCAAGTTTATCTTTCTGGGTATTCTCTTAATCTTTTCCACTCTTCCAGATACCATAATTTACCTCTCTTGAGTTTTTGAGTCCAGAACCTGGGCCACTTCCCATTCTTCCTGCTCCTCCACTAGGACTGGTGGTGGTGGAAATTGATGTTTTTTTGGGATAGCTGATTGATTTCCTGTTTCTAATAAGGAAACATGGAATACAGGGTGAACTGACCTCTATTGCTTAGGCAACTTGAGGTGATATGCATGGCTTCCTATACTCTTCAAGACTTCAAAAAGTCCCAACCATCTTTCTGAAAGCTTATTGGTGGGTCTTGTAGTCTTGATATTTTTTGAGACTAGCCATAATTTATCCTCAGATTGGAAATCAGGTGTAATTTTCCTATTTCTATCTGCATACTTCTTAAAAAACCTTATTGCTGAGTAAAATTCCTCTTTTTTTTGATAGCTTTCCAGTAGGTGTGTCTTCAGAAATTTGAATCAAATCAAAGCTGGGGTTTCTTCCATAAATGGTGAAAGGAGGTGATTTATTTGTTGATTAATGTTCTGCATTATTATAGGCAAATTCAGCAAGAGGGAGCCAGATGTTCCAGTCATCTTGATGGTAACTGACATAAATCCAAAGATACTGTTCTAGAATCTTATTTACCCTCTCTGTCTGTCCATCTGTTTCAGGATGAAAAGAAGCTGAAAGATCTCTTGATATCTTGAGCTTCTGACATAATGTCACAACCATGGCAATTCACCTACTTGGATCCCCATATGGCATATCAAGCCACAGTTCTTTTATGGCCAATTGGCCATATCCATCACCATTGGCCAATATGGCCACATCATTGTCTTATGGACCATTTATGGCCATTTGTGTTTTGGGGCCTTCATGGCCCTTCACCTCAATCCAGAACCCATAGCGGCAATTTATGCCCAAATGGGTATTTCTGGTCATTTCCCTCAAAACCAGGGGAAATGGCCCAAATGGCTGTTTTTTGGCCATTTGGGCTCATAATGCACATTTTTGCGCATTTTGCGCATTTTTGCGCACTTTGACGCAAAGTGTCCAAAAGACACTTTCCCGCCTTTTGGGCCAGTTTTTGGCTCAGAACCCAAAAGTGGCCAAAAACCCCAAAGGGCCCAGAAACACCATTCCAAGCTCTGAAGCCATCACATCCATCCTTTTCCCCTCTACCTTTCCATCTCAAGACCTTTGGACGTAATCTTCTTGCCAATGAACCGATATGCCATAAATGATGTTATATATCACTGTGAGTCATTTTTCAACAGCAATTAAATGGTGGCAATATCAAATGGTCATTTCAACATTCAAAAATCTCATCACGTCATCAAGGCACCCAATCATTCAGAGGAATCATCAAGGCTCATGAGCAAGTGTTTCACCGTCAAAGACCAATGACGCCATCAAGCAGTCATTGGTTATTCTCACTCCAAGTATTCCTTCCAAGGGAATACTGTCAATTCATTCTCAAAGTGTATTCAAGAGGAAGTGCCAAAAGAAGTTGTCAAGTGTCAAAGCTCCACTCAATCCATCTTGGCAACCATATTCATTTCAATACAGTCTGGATCCATCAAGAACTGTATTTCATTTTCAAGCATGGGAAGTTCATTCAACCCAATTCAATTTCAATATTAGCCAGCTGTATCAATTGCCAAAACAATCAATACAGCCTCAAGGATCAATACAGATCAGTTTTTAGTCTGAAGAACTCAAGCTCCCAACTTTTCACATATAGCGGCTACCCTTTCCACCCTGGGGGGTTTTTCCCCAGTTAATTAATATACTTTGATTTATTTTTATCTTTATTTTCTTTTCATTTTAGTTAAGCAAATACTGATATTATTAAGTCAGTCATTTAGCACCTTTCTCTTTCTCTTTCTTTGCCTGTCAATGGATATTTGGTGGTCATATCCTTCCTAATTCCATTATTCATTTTTTGGCAGGTTGAAACAGTGATTCAGGACTTTCTTGGTTGGCTCTTTGGACATTTGGCTTCCCTTTCCTCTTCTTCATCTCACCTTGTACCTGCATATCTTTTAGATGAATTCATTCTTATTATTTTTATTCTTTATTCTTTTGGAGTCTGCCAAGTGAGTTCCCTGATTGCTGAGTGCCAGGCCACTCTTGTATTTCTGTCCAAGAGCCCCTGTGACATTATATTAATTAACTCATAATTTCTTTTCATTCTGTTCATTCTTTCTTTATAATTTCATTCACTCATTTCATCGAAATTATGATTCTTTTACTCTTATGAACTTAATGATTCATTGTCACCTCTCAATTTTCTTTCATTCATTCTTCATTTTGAAAATTGAAAGCTGACCCATTTTTATTTTGTTATTCCTTTTAAAATCTTTTTCAAATCATCAAATTTTCATTTCATTCATCATTCAGGCATCATCTTGATTTTCTTTGATTTTCAAATTTTTCATCAAGATATTCAGACACATTATTCACATCGAGATTCATAATTGATTCATTCTTCAAGAATTTTGGTTTTTAAAGAATAATTCACTTGATTTTGATTGATTGCTTGATTTGACATATTTGATATTGACCTCAAGAAAATTGATTGACCTGAAGATTTCATTGATTTTGCTGATTTTTTCACATCAAGAATTTTGACATAAATTGATTTTTCTTCAAGATTTCATTTGATTGATTGATTTTTGCAAGATTTTGATTTTTGATTGATTTGATTTATTGATTTATTGACTTGAAGACTTCATTTTGATTTGAATTAATTGATTTACTTCAAGACATTGATTCGATTTTGATGTTGACTTCAAGACTTCATTTAATTTTGATTTATTGACATACTTGAAGACTTTCATTTGATTCATTGATTTTCCTCAAGATTTGATTGTTGACTCTTTTCACTTCAAGCAAATTTTGATTTTAACTCATTTATTTCAATTTTATTCCTGAAATCATGCCTGTTCAACATTCACCTCCAGCAAGACAGACAAGATCTCAGGCCAGAGCTCAAGCTGTTCTCACTCCAACTCCAAGAGCTCCTCTAGATGGCACCCCAGCAGTTCCTCAACTGAGGGCACAATTAGATAGAGGACCCAGCATGGAAGGAGAAGCACCATCCAGGAAGGAAGGAAGAGGGCCCAGAAGATCAAGTTCATTTTCAGGAGTAGTTGGCGGATTTCCAGGAACT
This sequence comes from Austropuccinia psidii, assembly GCA_023105745.1. Taxonomy (NCBI): domain Eukaryota; kingdom Fungi; phylum Basidiomycota; class Pucciniomycetes; order Pucciniales; family Sphaerophragmiaceae; genus Austropuccinia; species Austropuccinia psidii. The sequence goes on from JALGQZ010000005.1 coordinate 27,737,647, forward strand.
TCAAGGACTATTTTCAAAGGTCCAGGTGAAGATGGTGAAGAGGAGGAGGAGAATTCTGTGGAAGAGGAAGAGTCTGATGGTACTGAAGGTGTCCCTGCTCTGGTGGAGGAATCCCAAGGTACTGGAGGGCCAACTCTAGCCCAGTCTAATCAGCCTGTCTCTCATCAGTCTGAACCATCTTTATTGGCCATTATGCAGCAAATGACTCAGATTATGGCCAATCTTCAAGCAGCTTCAAGACCACCAGCCTTCAAGACTCCATCTATGAAGGCACCAGAATGCTTTGATGGGACTCAGCCCTTGAAAGTTAGAAGCTTTATTCAGTCCTGTCAATTGATTTTTCATAATGATCCAGTAAACTTTGCTCAAGACAGAAAGAAGGTCCTTTATGCCACTTCATTTCTTATTGGCAGGGCTGCAAAATGGATTGAGCCTTACCTTTCCAATCTCACCAATCAAGATTCAACTTACCTTCTCAATTCTTGGCCTTTATTTGAATCTCAACTATTCACTCTATTTGGTGACCCGAATGAAGTCAGAAAAGCAGAAGCTGAGTTGGATTTTTTAAGAATGAAAGAAGGTGGGCATGTATCCTTATACATTGCTTATTTCAGAAGTTTAGTCTCAGGAATCGGGGATTGGGGTGAAAGAGCTCTCATCCATCATTTAAGGAAGGGATTGCCATCCAGGATTTTGGATCAATTGGCCTCCCATCCTTCAAGAATTGACTCTCTTCAAGACTTAATGGACGTTACCCTGGAACTTGATACCAGGTACCATGAGAGGCAAAATGAAAAGAGTCATCATCAAGAGAAGAAGCAAGAAGCCTCAAGGTCAAGTTCTTCTCATCCTCAAAATTCTTCAAGCTCAAGTCAAAAGAAGAAGAAGAATTTTCAGAAGAGGGACAAGCCCCATTCTTCTTTGTTGAATAAAGATTTCAATCTTATGAACTCTGAAAAAGAAAGAAGAATCAAGGAGGGTCTTTGTACCTATTGTGGTGGGAAGCGTAGTCTTGAGTCCTGTTTCAAAAGGCCTCAAAATAAGCTTACCAAACCGTCAGGAAAATTTCACAGCCAGGGAAAAGCCTGAGTGAAGATCATGTTGTGTTCAATGGTCTTCACAGTTTTCCATCCAGAGCACAATTGTGCATTCTGAATACTGGTGTGAAGAATTCTCTTAAATTCTTTGTTTTTTATTCTCTTTCTGATGTTTTTTACAGTATTCTCATTGATTCTGGTGCTACCAACTCATTTATTGCAAAGCAGTTTGTTCACAAGTATTCATTGACTACGTCAGAACCTCCAGAGAAGATTCCCCTCATCATTTTAGAATACTTTGAGTCTCCTTCTTTATTTGTGACTCACCATACTAAATATATGGTTGAGCTCCCTTCCTTCCCAAGCTTTGAATGGGACTTATTAGTCATTGATACTCCCAAGGGAGAAGACCTCATATTGGGCTTTGACTTTTTTAATCATTTTAATCCGTTTATTGATTGGAGGCAAGGATTGATCACCTTTAATCCTGATCATTTGGACTATTCTGATCCTTCTAATTCTGTCTGTAATGACTTTTCTTCTGCCAAATCATGTGCAGCTCTGGTTGGTGATTCTAGAACACCATCATTTCCGTCTTCTGTCCATATTCCTTACCTTAATTCCCATCAGTCATTACTATCATCTAGAGATGAAGTCTTCAAAGAGATTCAAGATGTTGGAGAAGATAATTCTGTATCTTCACTTCATCTCTTCTTTGGAAATATGGAGCTTCCTCCTTCATCTTATCATGACTCCTTGGAGGAGTTGTGGGATGAAGAGGAAGAGCCAGAAGAAATAGAAACCATGATGAAGGTTGTTTCTTCTGTTTATCACCAATACTTGGATGTATTTTCCAAGGTGAAAGCAGAGAAACTTCCTCCTCACCACGCCTGTGATCATCATATTGAGGTGGAGGGGTCTCTACCTCCAGTTGGGGTGATCTACTCTTTATCAAACCAAGAGTCAGATTCACTCAGGGCCTACATTTCAGAGAATGTAGAGAAAGGTTTCATCCGGCCAAGCTCCTCTTCTACAGGAGCACCTGTTCTTTTTGTCAAAAAGAAAGATGGTGGCCTCCATTTGTGTGTTGATTACCACAAACTCAATGCTGTTACTAGGAAGAACAAGTATCCTGTTCCTCCTATGAATCAGCTTCTCACTGTTTTCAATGGTTCCTCTATCTTCTCCAAGATTGATTTGTGTGGTGCATATAACCTTCTCAGAATCAAGGAAGGTGATGAACATTTGACTTGTTTTAGAACCAAATATGGTAGTTATGAGTACTTGGTTATGCCATTTGGGCTTACCAATGCTCCTGCTTCTTTTCAAAATCTTGTTAATGATAATTTTTATGATCTTCTTGATGTTTATGTTGTGGCTTATTTGAATGAAATTATGGTCTTTTCCAAGTCTGAGGAAGAACATGTCACTCATGTGTCCACTGTTCTTTCCAGACTCATAGCCAATAACCTCTCTGCCAAGGCGTCCAAATGCCTATTCCATGTTTCTAGTGTAGAGTATTTAGGTTATGTTGTTTCTTCTGAAGGCCTGAAGATGGACAAAGCAAAAGTCCAGCAAATTATCAATTGGTCACCTCCAAGAAACTTCAAGGCTCTTCAATCATTCCTTGGCTTTGCCAATTTTTACCGCCTTTTCATCAAGAATTAGTCAAAGAAGATTAGTTCTCTCACTAGTTTCCTCAAGAAAGATTCCCGTTTTCCCCTCAATGAGGAAGCTCTTAGACAGCTTCATCAACTCAAAGAGGCATTCACCACTGCTCCAATCCTTCTCTACCCACCATTGTAGAGACCGATGCATCAGATTATGCCTTGGGTGCTGTACTGAGTCAGGTCTCTGACTCAGGAAAAAATCCCATTGCATTTGATAGCCCCAAGCTTCTCCCAGCTGAGCTTAATTATGAGATTCATGACAAGGAACTCCTTGGCATAGTCTGGGCTCTCAAGCGCTGGAGAGCTTTCCTTCTTTCAATTTCTTCCCCTTTTGAAGTTGTCACCGATCATTCATCTCTTCAATATTTTATGTCTTCCAAGATTCTCACTTGCCGTCAAGCCTGCTGGGCTGAATTTTTATTTGAATTCCATTTCTCAATCACTTACCGCCCTGGCCCCTTGGCCACCCTTCCAGATTCCTTGTCACGTCGGGACGACGTTTACCCAGAGAGGGGGGAGGATTTCATCAGCAAGAATCCAATGAACTATCAGAAGATAATCAAGCAAGATGAAATTCAAGCCTCAAAGTTTTTTGCAGTCAAGGTGGATTCATTTTAAAATTTTATTGATTCAATTCAGAAGGCAGTGTGGCAAGATTCTCAATATAGAAGTGTCCTTGAAGATTTGGGTAAAGGTAAATCTGTCCAAGATTATTCTCTTGATTCCTCTTCCAAATTTCTCCTTTTCAAAGATCGGGTGGTGGTCCCAAATGACCCCACAATTCAGCTCAATATACTTCAAAAGTGGCATGACTCTCCTCTAACTGGACACCCTGGCCAAGAGAAGACTCTCAAGCTTGTCAAGCGGGATTTCCACTGGTCCGGCATGACTCAATTTATCAAGGATTATGTATCATCCTGTCAACAGTGTTCAAGAAACAAAAATATCCATCACAAGAAGTTTGGACTCCTCAAGCCTCTTCCAATTCCAAGTGGTCCTTGGATTTTTCTTTCAATGGATTTCATCACTCAATTGCCACTGTCCAATTCCTTTGACTCAATCCTTGTCATAGTGGACAGATTCTCAAAAATGGCGGTTTTTATTCCAACAATGTCTTCAATCACTTCACTAGATTTGGCACATTTATTCATCAAGAATATCTTTTTAAAGCATGGCCTTCCATTAAGCATTGTTAGTAATCGAGGTTCTCTTTTTGTTTCTTCCTTCTGGACCAATCTTTGTCAGCAGCTCAAGATTTCAAGAGATCTGTCAACTGCTTATCATCCAGAAACTTGTGGACAGACAGAGAGGGTAAATAAGATACTAGAACAGTACCTTTGGATGTATGTCAGTTATCATCAAGATGATTGGAACACCTGGCTCCCTCTGGCTGAATTTGCCTACAATAACTCTGACCACTCTTCAACAAAACAATCACCGTTTTTCACTGTTTATGGAAGAGATCCACAATTTGACTCAGTTCACATCACTCAAGATACTCCTGCTGGAAAGTTATCAACAAAAATCCAATCAGTACAGAAAGATGTCAAGAGAGAACTTGAAGTTGCCATAAACAGGTTTAAGAGGTATGCAGATAAAAGTAGAGCAAGTCCACCTGTTTTCAATCCTGGTGACATGGTATGGCTTTCTTCCAAGAACATCAAATCAACCATACCCACCAAACAGCTGTCTGAAAGATGGCTGGGTCCTTTTCCAATCTTGAAGAAAGTCAGTACTCATTCATACCACCTCAAGCTCCCATCTCAATGGAAGTCCATCCACCCAGTTTTCCATATCTCCCTTTTGGAACCAGTCAAGACGTCAAAAATCCCAAATAGGCATCAAGAGCCTCCTCCTCCAATAATCATTGAAGAGGAACAAGAATGGGAAGTCTCTCAAATACTGGACTCAAAGCTCAAGAGAGGAAAATTATGGTATTTGGTGGAATGGAAAGGTTTCAGTCAAGACCCAGAAAGATCCATTTGGGAACCAACTGAAAACCTCAAGAATTGTCCTGAACTCGTCAAAGATTTTCACTCATTATATCCTGAAAAGCCAGGACCCAATTCTTCAAGAGCTTGATTTTTTATGGTGCTTGGTGGGGAGAGGAATTACCAAAAGTAAGTCACACTACTGGTATGCACCTTTAGGGGTATTCTACTCTTTTGTTGTAAGCATCACCTTGGCCACTCTGTGAGCACTTTGAAAATTTTGGACACAGATCTTTGGCCGGGCTTTTCAACATCCAATTCCAAAATTATGGTCATTTTCACTTGGGAAAATGGACCATTCACTCTTTTATTTGGTTTTCCAAGTTTTTCAATTCAATTCAATCCTTCAACATTTTTGTTTTTTATTTTTATGGCACTGGCGGGAGTAGTAACTATCAAAAGTAGGTTCCTCTCCTGGTGTGCACTTCCCTGAGGGGTCTACAATCTTGTCAAAACATCACCTTAGCCACTTTGTGAGAACCTGGCATCAATTTTCTCTTTCCAGGTCCTTGGTCAATTTCAAAAGCAGTTATCAACCTCTGTGATGAAGATTGGAACCTCCTCAAGATTCAATTCATTTTTCTCTTTTCTTTTCTTTTCTTATTTTCATTTTCATTCTTTATTTTTATTTTATTTTCATTTTAAATTTTCTCTTATCACGTCAATTATCACATCCAAATTTTTCATTCATTTTAAAATTCAATTCAAATCATGAAGCCAATGTCAAAAGAAGATCAAGCAAGTCCTGCATCAAATGTCAAATTTTTAATATCAGTTTTCAAATTTTTTATCTTAATCAGTCCTCTTGAATCACTTTCTCAAAATCTTTCCAATAGCCTCAACAGGCTTCACCTTGTATGGGTGCTCAGGAGCTCACCATTCCAAGGTGGGGGGTACTGTCACAACCATCGCAATTCACCTCCTTGGATCCCCATATGGCATATCAAGCCACAGTTCTTTTATTGCCAATTGGCCATATCCATCACCAGTGGCCAATATGGCCACGTCATCATCTTATGGACCATTCATGGCCATTTGTGTTTTGGGGCCTTCATGGCCCTTCACCTCAATCCAGAACCCATAGCGGCAATTTATGCCCAAATGGGTATTTCTGGTCATTTCCCTCAAAACCAGGGGAAATGGCCCAAATAGCTGTTTGATGGCCATTTGGGCTCATAATGCGCATTTTTGCGCATTTTGCGCACATTTGCGCACTTTGACGCAAAGTGTGCAAAAGACACTTTCCCGCCTTTTGGGCCAGTTTTTGGCTCAGAACCCAAAAGTGGCCAAAAACCCCAAAGGGCCCAGAAACACCTTTCCAAGCTCTGAAGCCATCACATCCATCCTTTTCCCCTCTGCCTTCCCATCTCAAGACCTTTGGACATAATCTTCTTGCCAATGAACCAATATGCCATAAATGATGTTATATATCATTGTGCATCATTTTTCAACAGCAATTCAATGGTGGCAATATCAAATGGTCATTTCAACATTCCAACATCTCATCACGTCATCAAGGCACCCAATCATTCAGAGGAATCATCAAGGCTCAAGAGCAAGTGTTTCAGCGTCAAAGACCAATGACGCCATCAAGCAGTCATTGGTTATTCTCACTCCAAGTATTCCTTCCAAGGGAATACTGTCAATTCATTCTCAAAGTGTATTCAAGAGGCAGTTCCAAAAGAAGTTGTCAAGTGTCAAAGCTCCACTCAATCCATCTTGGCAACCATATTCATTTCAATACAGTCTGGATCCATCAAGAACTGTATTTCATTTTCAAGCATGTGAAGTTCATTCAACCCAATTCAATTTCAATATTAGCCAGCTGTATCAATTCCCAAAACAATCAATACAGCCTCAAGGATCAATACAGATCAGTTTTCAGTCTGAAGAACTCAAGCTCCCAACTTTTCACATATACCGGCTACCCTTTCCACCCTGGGGGGTTTTTCCCAAGTTAATTAATATACTTTGATTTATTTTTATCTTTATTTTCTTTTCATTTTAGTTAAGCAAATACTGATATTATTAAGTCAGTCATTTAGCACCTTTCTCTTTCTCTTTCTTTGCCTGTCAATGGATATTTGGTGGTCATATCCTTACTAATTCCATTATTCATTTTTTGGCAGGTTGAAACAGTGATTCAGGACTTTCTTGGTTGGCTCTTTGGCCATTTGGCATCCCTTTCCTCTTTTGCATCTCACCTTGTACCTGCATATCTTTTAGAGGAATTCATTCTTATTATTTTTATTTTTTATTCTTTTGGAGTCTTCCAAGTGAGTTCCCTGATTGCTGAGTGCCAGGCCACTCTTGTATTTCTGTCCAAGAGCCCCTGTGACACATAATTGGGTCCAGAATAATGAAACAAATAAGGAACCTATATCATTAACAATACTCACTGGAAGGCCATGTTTAGAAAAGCCATTACTTATGAAGATTTGAGATAGGCCCAAGGTAGTAATTGTTGAATAAGCTGGAATGAATATTGACATTATTAAGAATCTATACACAACTACTAAAATTGAGTCAAAGTTGTTGGACAGTGGAAATTGAGTGATAATGTCCATTTATAGTTAATTCCAAGGACCAGATGAAATCTGAAGAAGATTGAGTAATCCAAACTTTTTATGATGAATGTTCTTGTTTCTTGAACATTTCTGACATAACAACACATAGAACTTGATGATTTTATTCATGCCAGCTAAATAAAAGTCCCTCTTGATGTTCTTTAGGGTCTTCTTCTGGTCAGGATGGCCAGCCAATAGTGATTAATGATTCTTTTGAAGAATATCCAATTTAATTTCTTGATTTCTTGGAATAAACACCCTATCTTTGAATAACAGTAACATGTCTTGAGACTCAAGAGAAGAATCTGATACGGATTCAACTCTTTGTAGTTTATTGAGTAATTCTTAAAAATTTTTTTTTGCCATACTTCTCTTTATTTTGGTCAACTAAATCTGAGAGCATTTCTACTTTGATTGAAAATAATCTTGATTCTTGAATTTTATCTTGCTTAACAATTAAATGAAAATCTTGAGGATTCTTTCTGATGAAGTCCACCCTCCTCTCTGGGTACAAGGCGTCCCAACATGACAAGGAATCTGTTAAAGTGGCCAGCCTGGCTGGGAAGTAAGTAATAGTGAAGTGAAATTCAGTTGAGCAAGGACTTTGGAAGACATAAAGTATTGAAGAGAAAAATGCTCTTCCAAGACTTCAAAGAAATGAGAAAGAGAATGACAAAAAGCTCTCCAGTGCTTGAGAGCCCAAACTATTCCAAGTTCCTTTTCATGAATTTCATAGTTGAGCTCAGCTGGGAGAAGCTTTCAATTATCAAATACAATTGGATGCTTTCCTCAGTCATTCACCTGACTCATTACAGCACCCAAGGAATAATTCAAAGCATCAGTTTCCAAAATGGTTGGTATAGAAGGATTGAAATGAGAAAGGATAGGAGCAGTGGTGAATTCTCCTTTGAGTAATTGAAAATGACTAAGAGCTTCCTCATTGAAGATAATGGTAAAACATTTTTTAAGAAGGGAAGTGAGAGCAGTGAGTTTTCTGGAGTAATTTCTAATGGAACAACAATAAAAAATTGCAAAGCCAAGAAATGATTGAAGAGCCTTTATTTTCCTGGGTTGAGGCCAATTAAAGATTTTTTGAACTTTTGAAGAATCCATCTTGAGGCTATCACTTGAAACAACATAGCCAAAGTATTCCACACTTGAGGCATGTAATACACACTTTGAGGCTTTGGAAAACAGATTATTGTCCCTCAGCCTTTGGAGTACAAAGGAAACATTTTTGACATGTTCCTCCTCAGTGATTGAGAAAACCACAATATCATCTAAATACACTACAAAAAAGATATCATTTACAACATTCTGGAATGAAGCAGGAGCAGTGGTTAAGCCAAATAGCATAACCAAGTACTCATAACTACCATACTTGGTTCTAAAGGCAGTTAAGTGCTCACCCCCCTCTTTAATTATCAGGGGAATGTAAGCACCATTCAGATCTATCTTAGAGAGGATAGTGGAAATGTTGCATTAGGTAAGAATCTGGTTTGTAGGGGAAACAGGATACCTGTACTTCCTAGTGACAGCATTGATTTTGTGGTAGTTAACACACAAACAGAGGCCACCATCCTTTTTCTTAACAAAAAGGACAAGTTCTCCTGTTGAAGAGGAGCTTGGCCTGAGGAAGCCTTTTTCTACATTCTCTGAAATGTAGGCCCATATTGATTCTGACTTATTATTTGATAAAATGTAGATAACACCAACTGGTGGTAGAAGACCCTCCAGTTCAATATGATGATCACAGGCACAGTGTGGAGGAAGTTTCTCTTCTTTCACCTTGGAAGATATATCTAAATAATTGTGATAAGCAGGAGGGACTACCTTCAGCACAGATTAAATTTATTCTGTCTCTTCCTCCTCATCCCACTGCTCCTCCAGGGAGGCATGGAAGGGTAAAGGAGGAAGTTTTATAGCCCCTTGAAAGAGATGAAGTTAAGATATAGAAATATCTTTTATCTCTTTGAAGAATTCATCTCTTAATGGAAGTAATGACTGAGAGGGAATGGTGGGGGGATATGGCAAGAATAATGAATTGATGGTATCTGAAGTTCACCAATTAGAGAAACACTGTTCTCAGCAGTGGCCAAGTCATTACTAGTAGAAGAAGTAATACCACTACAATCCATATGACCAGAATAATAGGTGTTTCACAGGGGCTCTTGGACAGAAAAACAAGAGTGGCCTGGCACTCAGCAATCAGGGAACTCACTTGGAAGACTCCAAAAGAATAAAGAAAATAAAGTAAAAGAATAAATTTCTCTAAGAAGAATGCAAGTACAAAGATGAGATGCAATAAGAGAAATGAGAAGCCAAATGGCCAAACAGCCAACAAAGTAAGTCCTTAATAACTGTTTCAACCTGCCAAAATGAACAATTGAATTAGTAAGGATATGACCACCAAATATCCATTGACAGGCAAAGAAAGAAAAGAGAAAAGGTGCTAAATGACTGACTTAATAATATCAGTATTCACCTAACAAAAATGGTAATATAAATAAAGATAAATTAAAATCAAAATATATCAATTAACTGGGAGGAAAACCCCCCAGGGTCAAAGGAGGCTGGTATATGTGAAAGGTTGAGAGCTTGACTGCTTCAGGCTAGCAGTGGTCCTGTATTGAATACTGGAAGCTGTATTGATTGTATGATGGAGTGTATATGTTGCCAGATTGGGAAATGAACTGTGTTGAATGATTTTCCCATGATGTATGATTGAAATACAAGTCTTGATGAATCCAGACTGTATTGAAATGAAAGTGGTTGCCAAGTACAATTAATGGAGCTGTCAGGATGAGTCTATGATGAAGTGGTAATAAAACTATTTACAACTAAAACTATGACTGTGACACGTGGAAAATAGTTTAAAAATGATTTGTAAAGGTTTAAGATGGATTTAATTTAAAATAAAAGGGCTTTACTATAATGAATATAGTGGTGGTGAGCGCTGTTGAAAGCCCTGGGTGCAGCTTTACCTGTTGGGTTACACTAATAAAGACTACAATACTTTAATTTAAGATTATACCTGATTATTAACCAAGAGTAAAACTGTTTTTGACAGTTTACTATGTAGGGTATTCAAGAGCAGGATGAGGAAACAATTCTCGCTGTGAAAAGCCTCCTTTTTATCCTGAAATGGGGTGGAAAGGGTGCTAGACCTTTCCACGTAGAGGAAGTGAAGATTTTTCACCCTCTAGTACTGGCTTGTGGTTTGCAAACAGCCTGTATAGCCTGTATTGGGCTCAGATGTGGTTTTGAAACCACATCAGGCCAACTTTCACCAATACAGGGTGAAAACATTCATCTGGGGACCTCACAGCCTGATTCTGACATGCACCAGGGCGAATCTCGCGTCAATCGTCGGCGATTGACTTCACGTCGCACCGCGGTCAGTATAAAATCTTGCTTCAGTCGCGTTAGTGTCACTTTATAGTCACTGGATTTAGTGGGTCACGTCACGTCAGCGTCAAGACAACGTCAATCGTCACATGTGTCACATGAGAATGTCACTCAAAGCCCAAACCCATTTCAACACTATGCGCAACGTTCGTGTAATTTCACCTCATTGGCTTCCGCCTCCCCGACACTTAGCATGCTTACGCACCCGCACCGCCCTCCATCCGGATGAGACTCCGACACTGCCCGCCCCTCTCCGTCCTCACCACTCCTTACGCTTTCACACCCCCGCCCCTACCATCCTCACGCTTGTGTAGTACCCTCCCGATATGCCTCCGACAACGCTTACCATCCTTACGCTCATGTAGTGCCCTCCCGACATGCCTCCGACACCACTGATGACCCTTACGCTTGTGTAGTGCCCTCCCGACATGCCTCCGACACAGCTTACCATCCTTACGCTCATGTAGTGCCCTCCCGACATGCCTCCGACAACAGTTACCCTCCCTCCCGACATTCTCCCGACACTGCTTACCATCCTTACGCTCATGTAGTGCCCTCCCGACATGCCTCCGACAACGCTTACCCTCCCTCCCGACATTCTCCCGACACTGCTTACCATCCTTACGCTCATGTAGTGCCCTCCCGACATGCCTCCGACAACGCTTACCCTCCTCACGCTTCCGTATTACATCCACAGTGTACAGTACGGTGGCTTGTTGGCGTACACGATGAACGCAATTGCCGAAATATGCTGAGTGGCCTTCTCTGCCAACAGGACCTAAGGGGATATTGGTCAGTATATTCACCATGTTGTGGCTAGGGTTTAAATCATGAGACTCACAAATTAAAACCTAATAAGTGGACTATTTAAGACAAGAATTGTGTCTCCTGTTTCGCCGACAAAACCATTCTATTTCATATCAATCAAATGAACACTTTGCTTAGTCCTTACCTCATGAGCATTGAATAGTTCAAAAGTTGACTTTAGTAGGTTTCTCACTAGTCAACTTTATTCAATGTCTCACAGGGAAGTGATTTCATTTGCATGATATGAAATAATTTGCAAAACATCGCCTCCTTCAATTTCCCGACAAATCGCATTTGCACCTTTTTTCTCGAATTTGGATCTTTTATCAAAAAATTTTCAAACAAGTTAGCAATCAACTCGTCACCATCTATTTGCTTAATAAACTACCTCCGCTATGGCCCGAACCCCGGGAAATTCAACAGAATTCAATGAACGACCAACTTCAGCCCCAGAGAGTGGAAGTGAAATCTCTGATATCGCCAGTAGTCGTGAATTAGGCATTGAAGTAGAGAGCCAGTCACATGAAGATAATCAAGATCCACCAGTTCTTCCGGAATGTGAGTATGCATCCATCTTTAATATTTCAAATCTCTCAAAACCTGATATTGTGTCATAGCCTTTATTTCAGGGCAGCCTCCAAGCTCTCAGAAACCGAATTTTAAAAGTTATGAGAAGGAAAAGACTGTTGAACCTTGTGCACCGACAGAAGATGATGGGCAAGATGATGTAATTTTCAGTGGGGAGGTGGAAATTATATCCAAGGAACAATTTGTCTCCAACATTGCTCAAACAATCCCAAGGCTCGAAAAAATCCAAAATGATAGTAAAATTCCTGATTATGTGCGTCAAAAGATTGCTGAAGCCATGAGCCTGCTCAAAATGGATTTGAACCGTAAGTCCATTACTAATTCAAAACAAAATTGATAAAAATAGCTGCTTACAATATATGGGCAGGTGTGGAGGTGGGAGAATCTCTACCTGAAGGATCTCGAGTCGTAATTGGATTTCCAGGCAAAGGATTAGGAAAAAGACCAAATATACATGCGACCAAAAAAACAAACAAAAAACGCCGTACCTTTGAAGCCGCAAACGATTCTCGCGATCAAGGTGATGGAATTATCAATGTTGAAGGGGACCATATTGATAATGAACCTCCGCATACTGAACCCCCCCCAATACTCAATGAAACAATCCATGATGAAGCTCCACATACTGAAAGTCCCCCGATACCCAATGAAACAATGCATGATGCAACCCCTCCCGCCTCTCCTCGGAATATTCAAGCCTTTCAAGAAAGGGAAACAATTAAACATGATACAATGGGACGAGATATGACTGATATAATTCCCGACGCTGAGCCCGAAGTGTCATCCGCTGCGAATTTTCAAGGAATATTTTTATCCCGCATGGAAGAGTTTGCAGGCGTTTTGAATTATCATTCCAATATTACTCAACAATCATGGAAAAGGGGGCTTGATAATATCAATAGGATTTACAAAAATAGATGGGACAATTTACCAACAAAGGATGCTCATACATTCCTGCCCGTTGGTATTAAGGTGATCAGTAACCGAGATCTTAAAATGTCGGCTTGGCTGCAGGACCTTGAGATGGCAGGTGAGTTTTTTTTTATCTTTGTGCATGATACTTGATTATTGGCTGTTGACTGGTGATATAAATTGCAATATACAGGGTTAGATTTTTTTAAGCCAACCGAAACAGAAGCGTTTTTTGATCACAACATTTGGAATCTCAAATTGATGAAGGAATCAGCTAAACCTCCAGATAATCTCCCAAAATCTGAACACTCCTTCTTCAAAATGGTTCAGAGCCTTCTTTACCCCGCCAATCCAGTTAAACATTTTTGGGCAAATGTTATGTTTGAATCCATTAGTTTAGTCTCATACGATGTGATTGCACCCAAACCATATGTTGCACCAACATCAAATTCAACCGATCCTCTTGGACTCGAACGGGGAGCAGTTGAATACCTTGCCTCCTGCTTGAGTAAATCGAAGCAACGTGCAACCCAACTCAGCATTGAAGGTGGCGGGGCTGACAATGAGATATCCACAAAGCCGCACAAGAACCTGGAGGATCTAATGGATACAGTTATCCATTTGATGATTGCATACAACATGGTACGTGCACATACAAAGGTCGAAGTTAATGGCATCAAAGGCAAACTCACAAACTCAAAAAAAAATGAGGCCATCAAAGATCTTTTGGCGTGTCACAAGAATCTTGGAATCAATCGAATTTGCTATGGTATATTAGCGGCATTCTGTGCGGCGGGGGTTCGTGGTTTGATGGTATGCTCAGATGACTGGAGAACAAGCTCAGTTAAAGGGGCTTTAGCACTAATTGACATTTCCGCAAAACTTTCAGAGGGTAAAAATCTAGTGGAGCCAGTGTGGCTACGTACTAATAAGTATATATGTACTTTACTGAATAAAAGTTTCTTCTCATCAGAGTCTTTTAACCCCACTGTACCTCTTAGATTTGATTTTGCACAATGCTTAGTATTAGACTTTGGTGATGCCTGGGTGGCAAATCGCGGGCTTGGTTCAAGTGATGAGGTCACCTTGACGGTACCCAGGTCAGCTAAACTCACAACCAGGATTGACCCGTTTTAGATTAGCTTTGTACTAGATAGATTGTAATTTAATTTTGCAAAGTGATTTATGAATTTAATAATCATGACTTCCTATCCTACTACTGCCCGGATGCCACAGTCTGAGTACCAATAGTAATTGTACGGCGGCATGCCTCCGTACATCATTGCGAAGACTCCGACAAGACGCAAGCTGAGTCAGGTGTTGTGCCCGCGAGTAGCACACTCGGGGGCATTGCGGGAAGTCGCGTGTATCACTTCACGCCAGCCCATAATAGGCAAAAGGTTCCTGTGTCTTTCAAGAGGAGTGGGATAACTAGGGATCCGCAGCAGGATGCATATTGCATTTGCGTGTGCTTGCAATATTCCAAATTGCTGGATTGGAAAGTGATTGCATGGGAACATCAATGTGTAAAATTGAATAATGCACTATCCACTGCAATTTTCAGGTTCAGGTATTTGAGATCGTGAATTTGCCAAGGTCAGGCGTGAGCTTTCTTTTTAGCCGCAATTAAAAAAGATTCATCCATCGCAATCCAATTTAGGTGATATTAAGAAATCAGTAATCATTCGGTTTCATTTCATTTTCTGCTGAAAGCATGCCATTCACGAAAAAAGGAAAAGAGCGTAAAAGGGAACTCGCGAGAAAGCGTCGGGCTGAGGAAGGAAAGTGTGAGTTACTCGCTTAATCTCAGTGTATATATATAGATATATATATATGCTTCCACATTTATGTGGCACCCTCATTGGGCCCCACTGAAGAACATGGGCTTTAGTCGGTTCAGATTGTGCCAATGTCATGTGGGCTCCAACAGGGAAGTCAAAGGATGTGTGCCGAAGAAAGCTCCTTGGCAGTATCTGATATCTTGTGTGCTTCAACACATAGTGATCCCGCAACCACTCGGGAATAGTAGCAGATCCCAAAAGACAAATGAGCGCAAAACGACCCGAATGAATAGGTTTTTTTCCTCCTCTCGCCCAACAGCACAAATATCAATGCCAGTATCAGCAAATATCACCCCAAGTGAAATTCGGAGGGTTGTGGATGTCAATCAGATCAAACGCATTCACTTTGGCCGTGTGGCAATTTTCTCTTCAACCGGATTACTCATTGCCCTTGTTGAATTCCGACCATTCACAACAATGAGTGAAGTCGAGGTCAATCAATGGGATGAATTATCACAATTCTTATTTCGCGAAAAGAGGTTCACTGACCCTATTGCAACAAATGGAGCATTACTGGAGGGATTTATGTTCGCGATTGGGTGGCGCAAATGCACCACGAAGAATGAACAATTTGGTCTGTATGGTAGTGCTGGCAAAATTGAAAATGCAAAAGATGAATGGCGGGACCGAGGTGCCAATCTTAGCTTGGTGGGTCGCATTCTAGGTCAATCCTTACGATATGTTGGGGATAATTTATTTCAGAAGATTCAAAATTGCTACAACTCATTGGGGGTGCCGTCTTTTGATCAAGTCAACTATGAAGGCAATATTCCGGCAAATCAGGGTGCATTCGAGTTCGCTTCCGCACTCACTTTCACCATGAATGGATTCAAAAACGCACCTCATGTTGATAAGGATGCATCGCTGTATGCTTCGGGATGGTGGTTTCAAGCTGATAAGCGGACCGGCCAAATTCAAAGAGATGCGTCAAAGCGGTGTACAGGGGGAAAATTGATTTTCCCAAATGAGCATTTTTGGATTGATCTATCCACATGTCATGGGCTCATTCAGGTAGTGTGGGCCAGTAGTACATTTGTTCATTATACTGATCCAGCACAGGACAACGAAAGCACGACACTAGTGGGTATGTCCGCACAATGCTCAAGCAGGTTAGCAAAAACAATGCGGCAAAAAAGCAATGGCTATTATGAGATTGGCGAGAGAGCGGGCTATCAAATCAGGGATGGTAATACAATCTCATGCCGATTCAAAGAATGAGGAGATTTGCAAGTGGGTTGGGTAAGTAATGGTGAGGTAAGGCAGAGGACAATATACACCAGGATTGGATGGATTCGAGTGCGGGAGATGGGGTGTCTCACATGAAAAAGGGGTGAAGTGGATTATGTACGGTGGCATGCCATCGTACATCGGTCCTGGTTTGTTGCTATTGTCCAGGATGCCAATGCTTCACACGCGAATCCTCATGCTTGTGCAGGTTCTGACAATGCTAAAAGTTCCTTACGCCTATGCGGGGGGCTATCGCTACACACGCCAATCCTTATGCCTGTGCAGGCTCCCGAAAGTTTACACACCAATCCTTACGCCTTTACAGGCTTTCGACGATTCACACGCCAATTCTTACGCTTGTGAAGCTTCCCCACAATGCTGAAATTTTCTTTAGCCTGTGCAGGATCCCAAGAATTCACACGCCAATTCTTACGCCTGTGCAGGCTCCCAACAATTCACACGCTAATCCTTATGCTTGGGGAGGGTCCCAAAAGTGCTAAAATTCCTTACGCCTGTACAGGCTTCCGACGATTCACACGCCAATCCTTACGCATGGGAGGGTTGCCAACAATGCTGACAAATTCTTACGCCTGTGCAGGCTCCCAACAATTCACACGCCAATCCTTATGCCTGTGCAGGCTCCCAACAATTCACACGCCAATCCTTATGCCTGTGCAGGCTCCCAACAATTCACACGCCAATCCTTACGCCTGTGCAGCCTCCCGACAAGTCACACGCCAATCCTTACGCTTGTGAAGGTTCTAGCCAATTTAAACAATTCAATACATGAGTAAGACTAATAGCGTGTGACCATAGGAAAGGCCATGTTTCACGAATCTGGACTCGATTGCTCACATACGGGAACCTCCCGCTTTTTTACAGTTAAGAATGGGTATGGCTCTAAACCATGGGAGAAGAAAATATAGGAGAGGATAACGGCAACTATTGGGGCATTTTGAGAAAAAGAGGGTCACACAAACAAATACTCACTCAAACCTTTTGTAGGGCACTTATAAAACGTTTTCTCATGCAATAGGATATTTGAACCATTGAACAAAATATAACTTAACGTGAGCAAAGAATGTAATAGAAATGGAAAATAACAATCATTCAATACAAAAAATTTATATGAAAGAAAGTATTACAAATAATAAATAGAGGAAATAATGATTTTTTTTTTAAATTTTTTTATTTTTCTAAGTATTTCGAGACTATCCCGGTGATGTCCTCCTTTGGATAAGCCTCCATTGCCTTGCCAAGGAGGGAGTTTAGTTCCTCCCGGAATTCCCGGTGCATCTCATTTCGATGAGTTGCATCCACGAAAGGAATCATGTGGAGCAAGCGACGATGCTCCAACAAGATTCGGTTGATCGAATCGTGGACGATGGCTCGAGGAATCATTAGGGTCGGTCGCAGGTCGGTGAATTCCTGGCGAGCGTCATCGTGAGAATGAGACGAGCTTGGCACCGGGGGGGAGGAGGCGTTGGGGTTCTCGGGGGCACTGGAAGGGATCTCTGGGGAGGGAACCGGGGTTGGAGTGGAAGGGGAAGATGGTGGAGTCGGTGAAGAAGAAGGGGGAGGGGGAGGGGGAGGGGGATGGGGTGATCCCACGGGCGTATCGTCGATGATGATGATCGAGCGAGGAGTGGCGGGACGATCTGGAGACGGTCGAAGAAAAAATGAGGAAAGGTGAATATGGATCGAAGAGAAAGAAGGGGTGACTTACCATAAGGTTCCTCCGTGGATTGCGTAGGAGCCACCTCAGGTTCTGGCTCACGAGTCGTATCGTCCTCAGGTGGTTGGGACGATGGACTCGGGCCAGGAATAGGTGGCTCTTCGGTTCGGGAGGGTTCTAAAAAAGGAGTAAGAGTCAGTTCACTCGACTCGAAAGTGAAAGTGAAAATGAAATGAAACTTTGGCTGCTTACCACGGAATAATTCCTCAGACCATCGGGTGCCACTCGGGCCTGGAGTGGGTTGCCGGGGGGTTTGCTCGCGAGGCAAACTGGGAACGGGAGAGTCGTGTCGGGGGGGATTCGGGGGGTTTGGTTCTATGAGTAATGGAAAAAAGTCAGTATTATTGCGTGAAGAGAAATGAGATAAAGAGGAGAAATAAAACTTACTTTGGCGTTTGAATCCCATCGGTGACAAGACATGGTGACGATCAGCCCAAGCTCGAATGTCCTCTCGCCATCGCCATCCTTCATCGGCCGGATAATCACTTCGCTCCGGTCGAGGAGTGAAGTGACCATCGGATGGTGGCCTAGGAGGGGGAGTGGACAAATCGATACTGGAGGGGACAGGGCTAATCGTCCGGAATCGTTCCCGTTGGCCTGTTTGGGGGCCCGGCGTCCATTCACGCTCGGAAATGGTTTCATCATCGTCGACCACAAAGGAGTCCTCGCGAGGGCGTCTTGGGCGAGAACTCGTCTGGCCTCGTGGTCGGAAGGGGCGGACAACAAACGAACATTTCTTGTGTGCTTGTCGGCAAGCATCACAAGCGTCGTTCGTCGTCGAGGAGCGAATGCAGGGGATACCCCGCTTGGTGCATAACGTGCACGACATCTAAAAACAAAACAAAACAGGTTAGTAACTGAATAGAAAGTAAGCAATCAAGAAAGAAAAGGAAGACATACGATGATTTATATAAATTTAAAACGGAATCAATATAAAAACGCTCTAGTCGGAAGTTTTTAAAAGTCTGGAAGGAAGTCGTGAAGAAAGAAAAATATTAATATCGGTACATAATGTTGACTAAAGTTTAATTGGAGAAAACGTACAAAGTAGATAGAAGTGGGGTTCTGAAAGTATTAGCAGGAAAAACAAAAAGCGAGCAGGAAGGGGAGTGGGGTTAGTCGAGTGCGAAAGAAAAGACTGGAAAGGCAGGAAGACGAGGGGGAATACGCACAAGAAGGACAAACGTGGGTGAGGTTGAGCGAAGTGGAGCGGGTGAGAAAGAAAGTGAAGTGCGTGTCGTGTGAAGATGGTCTTTTATACCAAGGGGAAGCTGAGACAATCTCAGCAGTTGCAGCACCCGCAAAAGTCTCAGCTTCAAGGCGTGTGGGCAAAATTGAAGCTGAGTCTCAGCGAATGCTGCAACTGAGAAGTGAAATGCTCGCGTGAGGCAGAAGAACAATGGGGGTCTGGCTGAGTATTTCAATTTATTGAATTGTCAAGCTGAGTATTGCAATTTATTGAATTGTCATGCTGAGTCAAATCCCCTTTGTTTCCTTAAATTGCCACCCGATCACCCAGGAGGGTGGTCGTGAGGCCCTTATTGATTGTGCATTGTGGGTGCAATGCACAAGTGACCGCGGCAAGATCACCGGCCTTATGGCCTGGTGATAGTCTTTGAACAAAGGGGGGGGCTGTAAGACAAGTGAATACAGCGTGAGCTTGCCTCGACCCATTGCTCAGGTTTGCTTTCGGGTCATAATTGAAATGCTCAGTGGCTGAACATTTTAATTGCACAGTAATTGAACAATTGATATAACAATATCAAATGCACCGCTGAGTATTGCAATTTATTGAATTGTCAAGCTGAGTCAAATCCCCTTTGTTTCCTTAAATAGCCACCCGATCACCCAGGAGGGTGGTCGTGAGGCCCATGTTGAATGTGCATTGTGGGTGCAATCCACAAGTGACCCATGCAGAAAAGCACCCGGTGCATTTGGTCAAAAGTGACCGCGGCGAGATTACCGGCCATATGGCCTGGTAATAGTATGTGAACAAAGGGGGGGGCTGCAAGACAAGTGAATACAGCGTGAGCTTGCCTCGACCCATTGCTCAGGTTTGCTTTCGGGTCATAATTGAAATGCTCAGTGGCTGAACATTGGAATTGCACAGTGATTGAACTATAGATATAACAATATCAAATGCACCATGCTGAGCCATTGCTCAGTCGTTTTTGTATGCGCGCACTCTGAGCATTTGGCACAGCATCGGATGACATTTCAGCCAGGTGCAGCATTTCACACGCTTTGGTGAAGTGCTCCAAACTGAGCCTTCCAATGAACTATTGCAAAAGAGTTCATTCCATGCCTTTACTGAGCACTTTCTCACGGTGCGTTTGACCATGACATGCTCAGCTTGCGTGTGCAAATCGGGTGAAACGCAATGCTGAGCATGTGGCACATGAGCTACGTAAATGCAAACGATCGGAAGGTGCATGCACATTTGCTAGATGGATGCAGGCTCAAGTAGTATTACACCTTCCTGATCTGTACAGTACAGTCGACACTGTAGTACGCAGTACACCTTTGTAAATGTACTGCGGGGCAGAGCAAAAAGCTGTTCAACAATGTAACATGCAATAACGTCAAGCCATCGAGTCATATCTCTCACCTGCATCCCTTTGATGCACCTTGTTGGACAGCTCTGCCTAACTACGGCACAGATGCGCATGTAATCCAAATTAATGTAAGTGGGTCTTAATGGGGTGACTTAATATTTGGGTCTAACACAAAGAGTTGATTCACTCCGGTGCCATTGTTGGGGCAAACAATGACTGGCCCGCTTGTTCATTGTCGGGCAGCCACACGCTTTCATACGCACCCCCGATGGGTCATACACAGGCAACTTTCACACGCCTGGAAGACATTTTACTGCCAGTCTTCCAGCTGCCTATTTTCTTGGTCGGGTTGTCAGCTTGACTGCAGACGCTCACCCGCTTGCGCGTGGAAACCTGAGGCCAATCAGTGTGGATTCGCTTCAGCCTCATCCACATTAGAATAACAATCCCAGCCTATGATTGCTGAGGCTGGTCATGTTCGCGTGGGTATCTCCCAGCGCGGGTCATTTTCTTCACGTTCTCACACGCCCCGCGCAAGTTGTGGCACCTGGCTTGCAGCCAAAAAATTCCTCGGGCGTGTGGCCTCTTTCTCCGGAGTTCTGTACGCGCGTGAGGCAAAGAGGCCAATGCCAATCTCGGTGGATTAGTACTCGCCTCAAACGCCATAGGGGTGAATGTATATGTGGATCACGGCTCACGGCTGGCGCCCCCTTTGATCATCCCAGACATTCCCCCCTGAAAGCCCAGTATGCATCAGTCAGCAAAAAACTTCAGGCCAAACCAAAGTCATGTTCGGTGGCATGCCACCGAACATATCTCACCCGCCCACACACAAACATCCCCACAGTGAGATTGCCCTTTGAAACTGCCAACATTGCCCAGTAGCTCCCTGTGAACAATTAACCTGGGGAGGATACGCTCATTGTTCGCTGTCACACCAGCGAACATGACTGCATGCCTCTAATATGCCCTCCACAATAAGCTGCTACAACCCACCCAATTTCGGATGTGCTAATGTCAGCCTTGTTCCACCAAAGGTTTCGTAACTCGCTGCAGATCCAGCAGTCAAATGGTGCACCCACATTTTGGCCACCTTGCCTTGATATATGCCCCAAATCGGATATGAAAATTATGAGCCCAAGAGGCCCACCTCCATCAAGACCATGCACGTAACCACAGGCCATCCCCCTTTTGGCCTGTTGCTGCCACTCATATAAGTTCCCCACCTGCGCTTATTCCTCTTCATTCCCTTTAGCTAACCCTTCCCGATCATATAATTCCCAACTGTCCCCAAATAATTCAAAATAGCCATCATGTCAACCCCTTCACAACCACTTTGCATTGGGATGATTAATATTCGTATTCAAATAAATAGTGATATAACCTTAAAGCCTGAGAATTCCCACTTAGGTTCTTGGATTATCCTATGGCACAATCAACACAACATATTCGTATATCTCCCCAATCACCAGCATGCTATTGGCTCTCTCCCGGGAACCCTTTCCCAAACGTTGATACCATTCCTTGGGGCACCCAAAACGTTCATGCACTGTGGTCCTGGTGGGGCATGGATTGAAAATTGCCAATCCAATCCTACTCAAATATTATTTGTTGAGGGAGTATTTATGACTGATGCCAATGATCCCTCCTCATCTCAGAAACCCAATCTAGCATTGATGTTCTTCACATGGTATCCAAACGTTCTATTCATAATGGAAAGCTTTCGAACACAAGATTTCAAGCTTAAAATGCCCAAAGAATATGACTGTACTACTCATTGTCAATGTCAACTCTTTACTCCGACATTTCCCGCTTCAAACTCGACACCTGCTTCATATCCTGCTGTTTCATCATTGATTTCCAAGCAAAAACTGATACAATTACCCAGTGGATCAGACCTCCCCATGATGACCCCGCCCCATGCCATTATTCAAACCCCCCTCCTCCCTCATCAAAAGACCGGACTAGCTTTTCTCTGGGATCGAGAAATCCCCAATGGCCAATCAGCCCGTAACCTTTGGGCAACCTCACCCCCAGGATCCACTTTTAATGCCAGGCACATCATTACAAACAAGGTCGTTAGCTCATTTGAATCCCTTTCGACCAATACCCCTCTTGGAGGACTGCTTGCGGATGATATGGGATTAGGTAAAACCATTCAGGACATTGCTCTAATTGGTACCTCCAAGGAGCGGATGATTGCAAACCCCCATTGCTCCACGCCCACCATGATCATCTGCCCCCCTTGCTTAATTACCAACTGGCAATCAGAAATATCCAAGCATGCTCAGGCTGGAGCACTGCATGCCAAAATCTACCATGGTCCCACTCGTCACTCATTATCCCAAGCCGACATCTTAAAATATGATATCATCATCACTTCTTACAATACTATCACCCAAGAATTTAAGCAAACCAATCCCTCTACATCATTCATTTTTCAAATCAATTGGCATTGTATAATCTTGGATGAAGCACAGTGAGTGGCTGAGCTTAAATGATTCAAATTACCTTTTATATCCAATAACCCTTGCCCCCTCTTATAGCTATATTCGCTCTCAATACACTGCCACTCACCGTGCCATTAATAGCCTCCTTTCATCCCGTCGAATATGTTTAACGGGCACACCTATTCACAACACCATTTATGACCTTTTGGGCATAATATCCTTCATCACTCAACCCCAGAGCGCCGATCAAGATAACTGGTCACCATTCATCCTGAGTAGTCTTTCAAAAGGTTGCAATGATATTTTGCATTTGGCATTGCGGCATTTAAGTTTGCGCCGCACCAAAACCACACATCTCGAATCTCTCCCCACTATTAGCCATCATTATGAGCTGCTCCCACTCAACCCAACCATGCAGCAAGAATATTCCACATTATATGAAGAATTCCTATCATCCAAAAGCAAAGGACCAGGAGAGTTTTTCAGAAATATTAATAAGCTGCGAATATGTTGTAACCATCACATCATGCTTAACACAATTGCGGAGGCGGAGCTGGAAGACCCCGAGGGCAGGAGCACTCAGGATAACTCCCCAAGAATCACACGAACTATTGTGGATGTGGAAACATGCATGATGAGTAGTAAAATTGCACACCTCCTACAAAGCTTAATGAAGAACAAACAAACAAGGTGTGGTCCAACGAAATCGGTGGTTTATACCCAATGGACCCAATTTCTAGATTTGTGCGTTAATTCTAATATGCATCCATTACCAATTGACTCCATCTGACTTTTTTATATTGTAGAATTGGTATTGCTCTTGCCCATCACTCTATCCTTTCAGCACGAATTGATGGAACAATTACACCACGAGCGCAGGACAAGGCGCTTGAGAATTTCTTCAATAATCCTGAATGTGAAGTACTCATTGCATCCATTGCCGCGGCTGGAACTGGCCTCAATATAACTTGTGCTAATGTAGTCTATTTAATGGTGAGGGGCCCCCCAAAATTCTCCCCTGATTTTCGGACCCTGACATCCACATTTCCAGGAGCCCAATTGGAACCCAGCCATTGAGGCTCAGGCTGTTGATCGTCTACATCGTATTGGCCAACAACGACCTGTACAGGTCATCCACTATATCACTCCTCATTCAGTTGAGGTCAACATGCAGAAGGTACCTTTCAAGCTCATCTTTCACTTGATTGTATTACTATTCTGAAATCATTCCTTATGGGAATGCCATATTCCAATTACCAATAGGTCCAAGAAAAGAAAAAATCATTAACTGCGTGAGCCTTACTGATATTATATAATTTGTGATTGACAAAGTTGATAACTCCTGTTGACTCTGGCACAGGTCCACAATTATGAACACCATGAGCTGGATCGAACTTCTTCAATATTTCCTCAATGAAAATGAGCAATAGAGTATTATTGCAAGGGAGACGGTGATACATTTCAATTCATATTGTCTATATTCTAACATATTTAGCAAGTTGTTGCATCCTTAAGAGATAATAATCAGATTTTATTACACCTGCACAAATAATTCACAAAATTTTAATTTGTCACAGTGCTATACCGTGACCAATTACTAAGTTATTGCAGAGCATCACCATTAGGCCTAATAACTGGCATGTCAAGTATCTTGAGGGCGCTAGTCTGCATCTTACTACAGCCTTTGAGCCAATCTTGATCAAATACCTGAAATGATAGGCCTTCCGGAATATCACCATCATCTGTCGATCGTAATTCTGGCAATCTATCAATAGTTTTTTTACCCTTTTTTTTAATCCGATTACAAAACTCTATGTCTCTATCCATTTTCAATACCAAATCATTAAATAACTGGGAGCGCCAGCGTAATCCCACTTTGCGGTAAACTTGACGGCCATTTTCCAGTACCTCCTCAGTATCTGAGCATACTCGAGGGTCATTGAATTGTGATGCTAGGATGGGAAATTTAGCCGTATCACACCATTCACGACGGCGCTCACAGGTCTGCACATAATCAAGTAGATCATCATCAGACTTGGTCCACAATGAAGAAGAGATACAGTAACTAACTCTTTGACGAATCTTTGCGAGCTTTTGATTCTCTTTCTTTTTTACCAAATACTCGGCATCCTTTTGAATAGACTTCCATTCTCTTTTCAAATAAGTGAAATATCGCTCCATTAAAGCCGCCACGACCCCATAGTTGTTATGATCCTTGTTCCAACAGTAGTGATGATACTCAGTGCTGACAAGTGCGAGACGGAATGTACGGTAAAACACCATAGACATCAGCTCGTTGAACGGATGTTGCCATGAGCTCTCCCAGTCCCAAGTGAATCGCTTTAGTCCTAGCTTGTGGAGCTCATTTTCGCAGTAGCTTTGGAAACCCTGAGACTGAACCTGTGTTGATGGCTCATTGAACACATCCTCGGGGACATAACCGAGATGACCAGCCACTTGAATTGCAATTTCACGCTCTTCTGTGCTGGGTGGTGTTGGTAGTGAGGAAAAATCCTTATCCCTAACTTTGAGTAGGAACAGGCAATGTGCGTGTACTGCTGATCTCATTCCATGGACATTCTCTGGAAGTTCTGCCTTCAGCCATTTTTGTTGCTCCTTCTGGCTTGCACGTTTCGCCACATTGTGAGCTTTGCGGGCCTGGTTCCTTTGCTGTCTGACCTCGGATTGTTCAAGCATACTCTGGGCGAGGCCCAGCTGAGGATGGGTGAACTCACTATTTGATTGAGTGCCTTGCTCATGCGCTGTGAAATTGTCCCTCCTTGGTTCATCATTTCTTTCACTTTGAGTCGGAGACATGTTCTCATCCTCATCATCCACCATTGTTTCTCTTGATGTACTGGCATGACCCGTTCTTGGTTTGGAGGCATATGGATGATGACGTCCACTGACTTTCTCTTTATGGACCAGAGGTGAAGACGCATAAAGTTCATCCCCTGCTATGCAAATCATCAGTTAACACATTAAAACATTAATGAAGACTGGTCATCCTCACGATCTTCAATTGGCTCCTGAGATCGGACTGACTTGCCTTTAGGTGCCATATCTAACCCATGAAACAAACATATCAAATCATGAATAAGTTTCTACTCCAAAATTCAAATGACTTACTTTGATGAAGCGTCAATACTGGATTTCCCTCCGACAGACCGCTCCAAGTTACATTTTCCAAAGGTCTTTTTCGTCGCCCCCCATCCACGCGCCTTTCATCACCCACATGAACCTGCGATCCTGATGGAATATTGAGGGTTGGCTGTTTACTTTGGCCAAAGGGATCCTGGGATGCGACTGGACTCCGACCGGGATTAAGGAGGAACTCACGTGGAAATTTTGATTGGGGATTAGCGTGTGAGGAGATTTGAGGTGTGCCTTCTGGCCCCTGAGACACATGAATTTGTGTATTAGTGGGATTCGGGGGAATTGGAGTGACGGAAATATTTGGGATCGACCAAGTGCTTGAAGTTGGAGCCTTTGGATTGCCCACATCAATGTTAAGACCTGATACATGCATTGAGGATGCGATAGGGGTTGTGAGAGGAATGTTGGGACTCAATGGTGACTGTGTTTGAACATATTCTATGCTAGATTCACTATTTGAGTCATGAACAGAACCTGAACGGGATTTATGTGACTTGAAAGATGACATAAGGGCCGAAAAAGTACAGTAATATTTTTAACTAGATAAAACACCTCAGTATTATGATAAAATAGAGTGATATGAGATGAAATCTTTTCAAATTTAGAATAGAGAAATTCTATGAATAGTTGGAACTAAGTGTTGTGTGGAAGTCGGATAAGACTCCTTTGAGGAGAATCCTCCCTGCCTCCTCTTGAGCTCCTCCGCTTTTGTCGGAAACCACCCTGCACGGCCTACCAGCATATAATGTGATATTTCCTTGATCTGAAAGGGGACCCATCATCCATAGGTAATCATATTTGGTAACATTTCCGCCTCCCCATTGTCACATTTTGTGAATTATCCAAACTGCCAATATATGCATTGAAATTCCCCAACATTGTACATCTGTAAAGGGGTATATTCATGAAGGATTTACCCACAAAAGAGACATCACCTTTTCACGAAAGGCAAGACAATCCAAATCACATTCCAACTGATTCAAAGCCCGCCGTACTCAAACCAAATACCAAGACTTTAGCTGCACTCCACCCCCTTATGTAATAGAGTCATATAGTTATGTCTGTAATAAGGTTTAAACCATGTACGATGGCGTGCCAGCGTACATGGATTAAATGTTAATCCCCTCAATTCAATGGTAACACTTCACTAATGGAACCCCCTCAATGGTCAAACCCGCACTATCACAATGTGTAAATAAACTAGAATATGTATGAGCATTGAGCAGCATGGCATTTTACCCAATTAAACGCCTAACCAATTCCGCCATCCAGATGAGACATGTTAAACTTTATCCACTGCAGCTCATGCTCCATTACAAATGGGATAAAATCCTCAGCTGGCTCAAATCATCTCCCGCTTCATAAATAATCACTGAATTTTATTTCCAATTAATAACACTCCTAAACACTTTCACATCAACCATAGATATTTATACACAAACCAACCGTACTCCCAATTCCTGCAACAATGACAACCCGGCCATATTCCTCAATGCGTATATGCATGTGTCAACACTGCTCAACTCAAACACATTCTTCCCCTGAGGGTGATAGGCAAGGAGTTGCCTTCACACCTTTCCAATATAAACAGAACATTAAAAAGCTCAAATCAACCATTGCACCCAAATCCCTTCCAAACATCCCTACTTCTGCATCAGGATCTGGGTGCCCACAAATTCTATTGGATCAAATCTTCCCAGCTGATTATTCACGTTTGACCCAAAGCACTTTCTCAACTCCTGCGGGTCTCAATTCAACTGCACAGAAACCATATAGTGGCAGTCAAACCCTTCCCCCACAAGACCTAGGAATGATAATATCTGCCATTCTATCATTAAGGTATAATTTACCCCGCAGGGCTTCACGCATACTCAACCCCGCCCTGAACCTGCTGATCAAGTCCAGTATCTCAAGCTCAGCTGGTCCCACCGCTCCTGCATTCCATATACCTCAAGATCTGAGTACCATATTTGAACATCTCCAATTGGAGCCAGTGATTCAAAACTATATATGTTGTCCTCAATGTTTCTCTCTTAATGGCCTTACTGAATCAGTCACAACTGACCAACCCCACTGTCAACGCCATAATGACCCAAATGATCATGATCCCCCTTGCACACAATCATTAGGCAAATTCATCTATTCATCTGAACCCCAAACCCAAAACACAACCAACATGAAGCAAAAATTTATACCAACAAAACATTTCATTTATCAACCATTCAAAAATTGGCTTGCCAGATTCCTCCAGCGGGCTGGAATTATGGACATTCTGCATCAACATCAACAATCCCAAACTCCCGAAGATTCCCCAAAACGTGACGTCTGGGATGGATTGGTCTGGAGACGCTTCACTGGCACTAGAAATATCCATGACCCCCCATTCATGTCCATTCCTGGTGCATTGGCCTTCTCCATATATGTGGACTGGTTTAATGCACATGGAAAGTCAACCCGGTTGGCTAGCATTGGACCTATCATGCTTATTTGTCTTAATCTCCCCCCAAGTGAAAGATTGAAGCCCGAGAATGTCTATGTTGCAGGAATCATCCCTGGTCCGAAGGAGCCAACTGCGCTTCAATTGAATTATCTATTAATGCCACTCATCAACGAGCTCAAAGAGCTATGGCAAGGTTACCATTTTGCACCCACCTCAACAGGTCCATCAGGATCCTTTATCCGTGTTGCCATCCTCACAGCCATTGCGGATGTGGTTGCCATGCGCAAGCTTACTGGATTTATTTCCCATTCAGGAAACCACTTTTGTAATTTTTGCACCATTCACAAAGCTCAAATTGAAGAAATTGGTCCTCAATTTCACTACACGCGCTCATACCAAAGTCATAAATCAACCATTGCCAAATGGCTTCGGGCAACCCCACAACAAAGACAAGCAATTTTCTCTGAGTATGGAGTGCGATATTCAATTTTGGAAGACCTTCCGTATTGGGATGCAACCAGAATGGTTAATCTTGACATAATGCATAATTTAATACTTGGAATTTTGAAGGATCATGCAACTTTCAAATTGTGCATTCCAGAGGCGAAATCAAAAATTTACTTCAGGTCCCGCAGGAAATCCAATGACACCAACAGTTCAGACTCAGATTCCATGACCTCCAACAGCTCTCTTGATAAAATCACATTGAGAGAGGCCCGCTCCCTGAGAAGAGACGCAGCAAAAATAATAAATGAGCCACTCCCCACTACTTCCCGATGCCCACCCCTAACACAGAACATCCATCTAGTGGTTCTGCGGAGATTCCTTCATTTGATGCCGATTACATCCCCACTTCTGAAATACCCTCTGAATTGGATATCACTGCACTGAGTGATCACCAGATCAAGGGTGAGGCTCTTGAGCATCTCCGACAAATCATATCTGAGACCATAATTCCCTCATCATGGACAAGAGTTCCCCGCAAAATGGGTTCCCCCTCTCATGGTAGCTTAAAAGCCGCTGAATGGGCTCTCTTATATAAGGTCTATATTCCATTTCTAATGCTCAGTCAACAGATGTCATTAGATGCACACCAATCTGCCAACACTCAAAGAAAAATGGGTCAGTCAGAAGAACTTGCAAATGAACTAGCCAAGAATACATTCCATTTGATTAGTGCTATCAACATTGCCACAAGCTGGACTGTTTCAATAGATGATGCGACTGCATTTGCTGAACATTGGAAAAAATTCCGCCTTTCCAATCAACACCTGTTCCCAAAACAGAAAAGTAAACCAAATCATCATTTTGCTGATCATATTCCCAAACTCTTCCAACGTTGGGGCCCAGCACAAGCCTCAGCCACATGGGGTTATGAGCGCTTGATTGGAGTATTTGCAAAGATGCCAACAAATAACAAGATATGTAAGTCAATTAATAAGATCAATATATTCACATTGATTAAACACCTGAACTGAATAAGACTAACTTTTTGCAACTCTGAATAGATGATATAGATAAAACCTTACTTCAACATATCTGTCGATGTTCCAACCTTTCCGTTCTCCTGAAATCCCCATCTGTGCCATGTGAAATAAAACAGCTTTTCGAATCACAGCCACCTGCCGTGTTCAATCACCATAAATATAACAAGCCATCCCGCCATGACCAACAAAATTATGATTGCCTGGTTGAGTACTTACAGACTTTTCATGCAACAAGGGAAATAGTTGATTGGATCAGCTTAGACACTACCGTGCAATCCACAAGTCCTCCCACTTGAAGGATTGTCTCACCTTGGTATTTTCCAGTTTCAAACATTAATATTGGGAACAATATATTTTCAACTGAATCCAAAAATATCAGCAACAGTGTGATATGTTTTCTGAGGGGCAACTCACGACAATTTGGTATTATTGATAGCATTTTCAAAGTCTCTGAGCCATCTAGCATACTGAACAATAACTTTCTGATTTTAAAACCTTTGAAGATTGATGTGAATTTCCTACCAGATTGGCCGCATCTGAATATTTATAAAGCTGTTGGTTTTGATGATGGACACTTGATTATATCTGAAGAAGAAATAGAAGGTAACTGTGGATTGTATGATAACAAAGCTCTGTCATGTGGACTGCTTGTAATGATAAAGCCGTTATTTCATGATATTTAGTCTACTAAAATGCAAATCTCTCAGATTCATTAGCAATTTTGCTAGTGAAATAATTGCCTCAAAATTTAGTGACAGAGACATGCCATTGTGACAAGCAAAGCCCATTATTTCACATTGCCACAAAGAAGTTACTATTTTGACATTGGGTACAGTGTGAATAAGCCAAGTCCAATGATCAAATGACCCACACACTCACCTTTCACAGCATCCAAAATTTCTAACTGCGCCATCATCATGTTGGAAGCGGAATCGGCTTTTGCGTACCCACACCCGCATGTGCACCCGCACGCGCCAATGCACACGCACACGCACACCCACCGGCACGCGCCAATGCACACGCCCACGCAGCCGCACACGCACACCCACCCGCACACGCCAATGCACACGCAAACCCACCCGCACACGCCAATGCACACGCAAACGCACCCGCCCCCACGCATGCACACGCACACTTCATGGATGACCTGGTGAAGTCAAACCCCCCGCCTACATTAAGACTGGCTGAAGGACATCTTTGATGTGTGTGTGTGCAAACAGGCGGGTCTGGTGTAATTTTTACCAATCATCGGACGGTTGTGGGATGATCAGGCGGTGAGGAATCTGAGTTGAAGGCACAGGGGAACCAATATTATTGGATGTCACAGGATTTGGTGTAAGACCAGAGTGTGACGTGTGCTCGACGTTCGCTTGATTTTCGCTTGACGTGAGCTCGACTTTTATCCTGCTTGACGTTTGCTTGACGTGAAGTCAATCGCCGACGATTGACACGAGATTCGCCCCGGTGATGTATGACACGTAGAATGCTGTACAGAAACTGTATGGGACCCCAGTATTGACTGACATATGAGGTATTGAAGTAAAAACATGCTTCTTCGTCTATTTGACACCTCGTATTCATGATTATGGGATAATATCCCATGGTAAGGCTGTATATGACAGCAGGTGGGGTTTTGACCTTGAAACAGCCATACCTTTGCCAATTCTTGGGATATCAACCTCAAAATTGGTTCAGTGTGTAGCCCTGTACGTGCTCTACACAATGGTACCTCATTTGATATGGGTATCATTAAATATGGCAAAGTTATCCCATGTACAAGAGTTTTGTACCTTTGCGTGTTTTAGGCAAAAAGCTGTATTGAGCTTGTTTGCCCCATACCTTTTGTTCTAGTTGAGCTATGGGGAAATAGATGGCACCATCAGATAGCCCTGATTGTGCTCTTTCCAAAAATACCCCACTTCAGGTATCCCACACTAAAACTGTAGAAGTTAGATGAGAGGTGAATGTTTTGTTCACCCTTATTTGGCGTGAAATTGACCATAACTCCAGTAATATTGGTGCTAGCTCAGTTTGGCTGGTACCATTAGATAGCCCTGGCTTAGAGCTTCATTTTAAATACCTATTTGATGGGGTTAGGCCTCTCCTTCTAGATTTTAGATGAGAGGTGAAAATTAAGGTTTATGCTCAGCAATAACTTTGAGTAGGAATAACTTTGTTATTCCTTGTCCTATGGTGATGGGACTTATATTTTCAGGAAGAGGTGAGTTTCCTCTTCCTTTTGATACCTTTTGAGCTTATTTGGCTCAGTTCCATGTTTTGGTGGTATCTTGGCTATACCATTGGTTTATGGTATTTTGGCTGTCATGCTTGTGCTCTGGTTTTGAGTCACAGGCTGACATACCCTCCCTCTAAAAAAGGCTGATCATTGATGAGACTGTTCAGTCCTCCTAGAGGCTCTGAATCTCCTTAAATGAAGGTTCCCATCTGGTATGGCATCCTCTGCCAACCATTTGTCTTTATCTGCTGTCTGGTTCTTAAATCTGACTAGGTATTGCCTTTGATCCTTCCCATTCAGTCTGATCTTCCTGGCCCTGATGATCTTACTCACAGGTCCAGGGGAGTCTTCCACTTCCACTATCTCCTTTGGTGTGGGGTTCTTTCTCCTTGAGGGGAATTTGTCCTCCTCTGTTTGGAAGTATGGTTTGACCAAACTCACTGGAAAGACTGGATGTTTCCTTGAAAATTCCTCAGTGAGTTTGACTTCCACTGCATTTTTTCCTATCAACTTAATGATAGTGAAAGGTCCTACAAATGAGTCTCTCATCTTTTTAGGTCATTTGAGATTGTTGAGGTTCAGTGTAGACACTAGCACCTGGTCCCCTTCTTTGAAGTTAGGTTCCATATGTGATTTGTCCCACCTGCTTATTGTATTCTTTTGCCTCAGCTATGCATTTGGCAGCTGTGTCACAGGCCCTCTTCCACATATCATGGAAGTCTTTGGCTGTGGGATGGATGGTCAGAAGGTTTTTCTTCAAGTGATCCACAGGCAACAGGGGATTCCTCCCTTTCTTTACCAAGGCAGGTGTTTTTCCTGTGGTGGAGTGCTGACTTGTGTTATAAGCCAGTTGGACAGCTGGTAAGAGGGTAACCCAATCATGGGTGTATCCCTCATGGTCCTTGTATTCCATGCCATAGGCACAGAATCTTCTGAGGATGTCCTCCATTGTTTGGATCATCCTTTCAGATAGGCCATCTGTTTGTGGATGGTAAGCTGTGGAAAAAGCAAGTTTGGTACCAAGCATGTCATATAAGTTGGTCCAAAATTCAGATGTGAATTTTGGGTCCCTATCACTAATGATGATCTTAGGGACTCCACAGGTAGATATGATGTTATTCCAAAATAACAGAGCAGTATCCATGGCTGTGTCTTCGTTATGGCATGGTAGGCACCTCATTCTCTTGCTGAACCTCTCAACTATGATCAAACAGGCATTATAGTTTTCTTTGCCTCCTGGGACAAGTCCTGTAACCCAGTCCATGTTGATGGTTTCCCATGGGTGCTTGGGTTCTTCTATGTGTTGAAGTAAGCCATACTTCTTCCCATGTTTCCTATTTGCCTTCTGGCATCTTTCACAAGTGTTGATGTATTCACTCAACTCTTGTTCCCACTTGGGCCACCAAGCTGTGCTTGCTATCCTCTCTCTGGTCCTGTCTTCACTCATGTGTCCCATATAGGGGCAGTCATGGCATTCTTGTAGGATCAATAAGATTTGGTCTCTGTCTACCACTGTGAGTGCACTTGTGTGCTTTTCTCTGTGGTAGAGCAGGCCATCTATAAGAAAAAACTTATTGTCCTGATAGGCCCTCAACCAGGGTTCTTCCAGCTGGGTTTCCAGTTCTGGGCTCCTGTACTTTTGTTGAAGGAGTTGGAGTAGTATGCTACACTGTTTGTGTTTGGCATAAGACTTCTGTACTGCACTGAAGAATTCATTGTGCAGTTCTGAGGAGCTTATTCCCAGTATGGGAGTTTCTGTCCCTTCTGAATCAGTGTTTCCACTGTCAAGGATACCATTTCCTGGTGACCATTCAGAAAATCTGAAGTTCTTCCTCCTATCTATTTCCATGAAATGGATAGGGATTTTGGCTGCAACTTCTGGGTCATAGTCTGGATTGCTCTTGACATTGTCTAGTGGCCATCTGCTGAGGCCATCTGCATTGGTATGGCTTTTACCTTCCTTGTATATGATGGTCATGTTCCCTCTATACTCCTGGATAGCTATTTGCCATCTCAGCATATGTCTATTAGTAGTCTTCATGTTTAGTAAAGACTTCAAGGCTGTGCAGTCTGTGTAGACTTCAGAGACTGCACCTTCCAAATAATAATGGAGTTTTTCTAGAGCCCAGACTAGACATAGACATTCTGTCTGGGTGGCCCCATACCTGGCTTCTGAATCTTTCAGCTGCCTTGAGATGTAGCAAATTACTCCTTCTCTTGGTTCACCATCTACAATTTGTCTTTGGTGAAGGGCTGCTCCTAGGCCTTGGCTGCATGCTGCATCTATGTATAACTTGAATGGTAGTTCAAAGTCAGGTAAGATGAGTACTGGTGCATTGGTGAGTTCATATTTGATTCTCTCATATGCATGCCTCCTCTCCTTGGTTATTTCAAAAACTACATCTTTTGAATATAACTTGTATAAACTACTAGTTATGTGTGCAAAATGTTTGATATGGTTTCTATAGTAGCTAGCAAACCCAAGGAAAGATTGCATCTCTTTGATGTTCTTTGGTAATGGCTTTTGCAGTACTGCTGCTACTTTGTTCTGGTCAATTGCCAGACTAAGACCTGAGACTTTATGTCCTAGAGCTAGTAGCTCTTGTTGGCCAAAATTACACTTTTTGAGTGAAATTTTCAGATTAATGGGTATAAATTTACTTAGAACTCTGTCTATGTATTGTACATGGTCTTCCCATGTCTCTGAGTATATAATGATATCATCAATACATACTACCATCCAGCCTTCCATTATTTCTTCTTGAAATATGGTGTCCATCATCCTTTGGAAGTGGGTTGGTGCATTCTTGATGCCAAATGGCATTCTGGTGTACTCATATATGCCCATATGGCATATTATTCTGAGTAATTTCATGAAGTTTGGTTTAACTCCATTTTGGTGGAAGCCTTTCATACAATCCATCTTGGTTATGTATTTGGCTTTGGCTAGCTTATCCAAAGCATGAGGTATCCTTGGTATAGGGTACATGTCTGCTTTTGTGTAGTTATTCAGGGCTCTGAAGTCCCCACACAATCTAGATTTGCCATCATGCCAAGTGATTAGGACAGGAGTGGTGATTTCCACTATTTCATTATGTCCAATCTTCCTGATGACATCCATATCCAGGATTTCATTGATGTGTTTCTCAATTTCTTTCCTGGTTTCCAGACTTGCTGGATAAGGAGGTCTTCTTAGCATGGGTGGATAAGGCCTTTCCACATCTAGATATAGCTCTATATCATGGCCTTTGATCTTGCCTAATGGCTCTTCACCAATGGAAAATGCTGGTCTGTTCTTTCTCAGCATCTTCAGTAAACTTAGTTTTTGTTTACTGGTGAGGGTAGTGCTAAACTGTCCCTCTCTGAATTCCTTCAGAAGTTCTTCCAGTGGATCCTGAGAAGATATCTGGTATATGTCAAGTGAAAATTTCTTTTCCTTGTTAGTACCTATGGTGATGTGCCTATTTTTACTGTTGTAAATATCTATGCCATACATCCTCTGGTAGTCTGTTCCCAGTAGGAACCCTTGGATGTGGCCATCAACAAGCACTACAAACTCTGGGTTGAGTCTGATATTACCCTTCCTGTGGGGTATAATTATCTCTTTGATAATTTTCCCAATGGAAGTCATCTTCCCTGATGCACTTTTAAAGTTCTTTGCCTTAGTGGGCAAGAGCTGTTTTTCCCAGTTTGCGAAGTGGGTATCCAGATAGTTTCTGGCCACTATGGAGCAGTGTGCTCCACTGTCAATGATCAGTGGATGCTGAGCATTGTCAATACAAACAGTCATTTTTGTGGCTGTTCCATGTATATATGCCATTCCTTTGGTTGGTGTAACCAGGAAGGTTTGTGCATCTTGTGTGTGTTTGCAAAAGCTCTTGTTAGCAGTGTCTTGTGGCATGCCTGCTTCCAACTGTATTTCCTGGATTTCCAGTGGTGTTTCCTCTTGGTATTCCACTAGAAACTCCTCTCTTGGGTCTTGATCATCCTCAGATGGTTCTCTGATGGCATCACCCATAGAGTCTGAATCAGAATCCTCTGTTGGAGGTTCTTCCTCAGGGACTTTCTCTATGGCATAGACTTTCTTCTTTGCCTTTGGACAGTTGTTTCCATAATGGTCTGTTGAACCACAATTGTGGCAAGAATTTTTCTTCTTAGCCACTTCTGCCACTCTTTCTCTGGGTTTGTCCTTAAACTCTACCCTGAGTGGTTGTTTTTCTTTGAAACTGTTGCTTCTATATAGGGTGAATTTCCCTATATCAGTCCTCTTCCTTATGTCCTGTAAGGTGTTGGCTATGTCATCTAGAGTGCAATTCTGGTTGCACCTGCATTTTACTGCATGCTCTAGCTCTCCTGGCATTTTTGTCAGAGGTTTGTGATTCCTGATTTGGATGTTCATCTGAGGATCATTGGCTTTAAGTCTTTTAGACTGTCTAAGACACCACTCATATGGATCTTTGTCCACAGAGTATTTGTCATTCTCAAATGACATGGTCTTTTGCCATATCCAAGTTCCATTACTGTACTTTTGGATGATTTGACTCTTCCACCATGGCCAGTTTCTTCTGCCATGGATTTCTTTCATTTCTGTGTACCATATACTTGCATGACCTTTAAATGCAGTATGTAATATAGCAGTAATCCAGTAGTCTGGTATGCTTGGTACATCAATGAAGAGTCCATCAATATAATCTATGAGTTCCATATGATCATATTCTCCTGATCCAGAGAATTTGGGCCAGTTTGAGGCCTCAGGAAGCTGTTTTAAGGCTTCCTTCTCTGAATAAGACATGCCATCTCCATCCTGGTATTGTGATGGAGATCTTGCCTTATTCAACAACATGGCATCTGGTTTGATGTCATCTGGTTGATATGGATTCTCCATAGCTTGGCCTTGTGGTTGGGGCTTCAAGCTATGATAGGCATTAAATAATTTGTTAATGTCTTGATCCAGACACTCCCTGTCACTTGTGCTGTGGTGTTGTTCTTCAAAGACTATATTCAGTCTTTTGTTGGTTTCTTCAGAGGCTTTGCTCAGTTGAGCATATCCTTCTTGAAGATTTTTAACTATTTGTTCCAAGGAGGCTTGAGTTTGTCTCATCCTCTCTTGGCTAGCTTTAATTTCTGCAAACTGCTTTGCAGATTGTTCAGCATATTGGGACATTTGTAACCACAGTGTATCACTGTTGCTGTTACTGTCAGATGTGACAATGTTATTTTCAGTCTGAGTGGGGGTAATGTTTCTATTACTAAGACTACTGATTCTAGAGTGTTTTACAGCTACTTCTGGTTCTTGTGTACTTCTTTTACCAAATATAACAGCTTCTGGATCATGGGGTCTGACTCTTTCCTCCTCTGGTTGAAGGAGGCTTTGTTCTTGCCCTTGTTTCCTTGTCTTCTCCTGGAAACTTCCTGGAATTGTGAAGAAT
Source organism: Austropuccinia psidii (assembly GCA_023105745.1). Lineage (NCBI taxonomy): Eukaryota > Fungi > Basidiomycota > Pucciniomycetes > Pucciniales > Sphaerophragmiaceae > Austropuccinia > Austropuccinia psidii. The sequence goes on from JALGQZ010000005.1 coordinate 27,775,183, forward strand.
GGTGACTCTTGGCCACTGATCTGCTGGTTTCTGAATGTTGTGAAGCCACTGGAGAGCTGATTTGGCCTGCTCCTTGTGAACCTGAAGGAATCTGAGTAGGCCCTGTCTGGGTTAACTGTTCTTTTATAGCTAGGATAGTGGCTTGATTCTCCCTTATCCTCTGTGCCCTTGCCTCCAGGAGTCTGTGCTGCCTGGTAGGATTCCAACCCTTGGTGATTACCATAAGGTCTTTGAAGTCTATCTCTTTGAGACAGATCTTCTGGCAACTTGATCCCAGTTCTGCCCAGTGAGTTGCTAGGTTGAACCTCTTGTTGTCCATGCTCCATTGAAATGAGTCTTTGAGGAGTTGGTGGAGCTGAAGAACTTGATCCATATCCTTCCAGTCCTCTGGTTTGAGGTTCCTGTTGAATTGGAGTGTGAATGGCAAGGTTTATATTATCTCCCTCATTGTTTTTCCATCCACCACTGTGTCCAGGGTGTCTTCTTTCAGGTCTTCTGGTTCTGGACAATCCTTCTCTGTCCTCTGGCTGGTTCCTTTGGAAGCCAAGGTCTCTGAGGTATGCAGGTGACATATCAGTGTTTGCAAGCAGTCAAAAACTTTATGTTCTTAGGGTATTTACCTTTGACTGTGCCTTGTACAAATTTATTGTCTGCTGACTTGGGCAGATTGCCTTTGGAAGTTAAAACTGGGTTAATAATTGTAATCTTTCCTGTACAAGTGGTTAAGGTTGGTTTACCTTGTATAGAAGCAGAGTTTCGTGGTTTTCTACTCCTCTGAGTGGCTATTGGTGTCCACTTCTTGGCTGTAATGAGGCCTTCACTAAGTCTTTTTCCTTTTCCCTTGCTGCCCTCTGGTTCTGAGGGTGTCACTGGTATGTTGGCCTGTGACTGGGTCTCAAGTGGTATGAAGTTTTCTTCCACTGAATCAAAGCAGGAAAAAAGAGGACTTATGTCAGTTAAGACTTCTTAAAATGCTGGTTTTGCACGTCTAAGAATGACCTCTGGGCTTGTATATTATTACAATATGCCCTTGTATTATGACAATGTAATTGAATTAAAAATTCCACGTCAAAAAATACAGCTTACTGATATGTGGTATACTGTTTGTATACCAATATCTCACAGAATACTTTTATTTAGCAAGTATAACCTGTCAAAGATGGTGTATTACAGGATAATTGAGTTAACAATGTACCCAAACACGCCTCAACTGTTGGTTTATCAGTATGAGCTGTCTCAATTCAATTAAGAATAAGGACTGTATTAGTGGCTTAAGGTGTTTTTATATACAAAACACACCAAAAATACTGGTCTTGTGGTTATTAGCCACTTGACAAATACTCTTGAAAATATGAGTATAATTAGAATTTAAAATAAATATATATATAAACTATATATTTAAAAAGGAAATGACGCCTAAAAAAGATAAAACAGGTGTCAATAAATGATAAAAAAGAGAAAAACCTTACTTGTAAAGGTCCAAAATAAGTTAAAACATGGCCAGGCCCCCAAAATGTCAGGATGAGTCTATGATGAAGTGGTAATAAAACTATTTACAACTAAAACTATGACTGTTACACATGGAAAATATTTTAAAAATGATTTGTAAAGGTTTAAGATGGATTTAATTTAAAATAAAAGGGCTTTACTATAATGAATATAGTGGTGGTGCGCGGTGTTGAAAGCCCTGGGTGCAGCTTTACCTGTTGGGTTACACTAATAAAGACTACAATACTTTAATTTAAGATTATACCTGATTATTAACCAAGAGTAAAACTGTTTTTGAAAGTTTACTATGTAGGTTATTCAAGAGCAGGATGAGGAGATGATTTTGGCTGTGGAAAGCCCTCCTTTCATCCTGAAATTGGGGTGGAAAGGCTGCTAGACCTTTCCACGTAGAGGAAGTGAAGATTTTTCACTCTCCAGGACAGGCTTGTGGTTTACAAACAGCCTGTATACCCTGTATTGGGCTCAGATGTGGTTTTGAAACCACATCTGGGCGGTTTTCACCAATACAGGGTGAAGATTTTCATTTGGGGACCTCACAGCCTGATTCTGACGTGTATGATGCGTAGAATGCTGTACAGAAACTGTATGGGACCCCAGTATTGACTGACATATGAGGTATTGAAGTCAAAACATGCTTCTTCGTCTATTTGACACCTCATATTCATGATTATGGGATAATATCCCATGGTAAGGCTGTATATGACAGCAGGTGGGATTTTGACCTTAAAACAGCCATACCTTTTCCAATTCTTGAGATGTCAACCTCAAAAATGGTTCAGTGTGTAGCCCTGTATGTGCTCTACACAATGGTACCTCATTTGATATGGGTATCATTAAATATGGCAAAGTTATCCCATGTACAAGATTTTTGTACCTCTGCGTGTTTTAGGCAAAAAGCTGTATTGAGGTTGTTTGCCCCATAACTTTTGTTCTAGTTGAGCTATGGGGAAATGGATGGCACCATCAGATAGCCCTGATTGTGCTCTTTCCAAAAATACCCCACTTCAGGTATCCCACACTAAAACTGTAGAAGTTAGATGAGAGGTGAATGTTTTGTTCACCCTTATTTGGCCTGAAATTGACCATAACTCCAGTAATATTGGTGCTAGCTCAGTTTGGCTGGTACCATTGGATAGCCCTGGCTTAGAGCTTCACCTTGAATACCCATTTGATGGGGTTAGGCCTCTCCTTCTAGATTTTAGATGAGAGGTGAAAATTAAGGTTTATGCTCAGCAATAACTTTGAGTAGGAATAACTTTGTTATTCCTTGTCCTATGGTGATTGGACTTATATTTTCAGGAAGAGGTGAGTTTCCTCTTCCTTTTGATACCTTTTGAGCTTATTTGGCTCAGCTCCATGTTTTGGTGGTATGTTGGCTATACCATTGGTTTATGGTATTTTGGCTGTCATGCTTGTGCTCTGGTTTTGAGTCACAGGCTGACAGGAGCATTGAAACTTGAAAACTGGTTTTGGAACTGCCTCTTGAATATCCCTTGAGAATTAACAGCCAGTATTCCCTTGGAGGAATACTGTGAGTGAGAATAATCATTGATTGCTTGATGGTGTCATTGGTGTTTGAGATTATGACACTTTCCCTTACGCCTTGATTAATCCTCTGGAAGTTGTGCCTTGATGACCTGTTGAAAGGTTGAAGTAACCATCTGAAATTGCCACCATTGGATTGCTTCTGAAAAAAGATGCATAATGGTGTATAACACCATATATGGAAGTTTTGGTTATTGAAGGTTGAAATGGGCCAAAGGTCTTTTGAGGTGATGTCAGGAGGGTATGAATGAAATTTGGTTTTTGGAAGTCTTCAGATGTGAGAAAGTGTCTTTTGAGTGATTTGGCCATTTTGGGCTTTTGGCTAAATACAGCTAATACAGCTTTAAAACTGTATTTGCGTCAAAGTGCGCAAAAATGCGCAAATCTGGCAGTTAAGCCCCAAAAGGCCTGATATGGCCTTTTGCGAATATTTCACATAATACATGAGATATATGGCCTAAATGGCTTAATACAGCCAAATGTGCAAAAGCGCGCAAAATGTGTCAAAGTGCGCAAGCTGTATTTATAGCTTAAAAAGCCAAATACAGGATTTTGGGCTGTATTTTCTCTGTTGTATGCAAAATACCCAAGATGCCCATAACCAAAGAGACAGCCTAGAATGGCTTGATGATGGTGAAGGGGCCAGGATGGCCCCCGATGATAAAATGACCATTAAGGCCATCAAACATGACAATGGCCAATTTAGCCAATTATTATGGATATGGCCAAATTGTCATATATTGGATAGGGCATGGATATGCAATATTGAGGTCCAAGAGGGTGGATTTCCATGGTTGTGACAGTACCCCCCACCTTGAAATGGTGAGCTCCTGCACATTAATACAAGGTGAAGCCTGTTGAGGCTATTGGAAAGGGTTTTGAGAGAGGGATAATGAGGAGTTCTTTTCAGAAAAATAAATTTCATACTGATATTAAAATGTTGGCATATGACGTGGGCCTTGCTTGATCTTCTTTTGACATGGGCTTCAAGATTTGATGATGAATGAAATGAATGATAATCTTGATGTGAAATTTGACATGATAAGAGACAATTTAAGATGAAAATAACAATGAAAAAATAAAAATAAAATAATGAAAATGAAAATAAGAAAAGATAAAATAAAAGAGAAATGAATCTTGAGGAGGTTCCAATATTCATCACGGATGTTGGTAATTGATTTTGAAATTGGCCAAGGACCTGGAAAGAGAAATTTAATGCCAGGTGCTCATAAAGTAGCCAAGGAAATGCTTTGAAATATTGTAGACCCCTCAGGGAAGTGCACACCAGGAGAGAAACTTACTTTTGGTAATGACCACTCCCGCCCGTGCCATAAAAAGAAAATAAAATTGTTGAAGGAATGACTTGTAGTTAGAAAGACTTGGAAATAAATTCATAAAGGGAATGTTCCATTTGCCCAAGTGAAAATGGCCATGATCTTTGGAATTGATGTTGAAAGCCAGGCCAAAGATCTGTGTCCAAAAACTGAAGAGTGCTCACAGAGTGGCCAAGGTGATGCTTACAACAAGAAACAGTAGAATACCCCTTAAGGTGCATACCAGGAGTGGGACTTACTTTTGGTAATTCCTCTCCCCACCAAGCACCATAAAAAATCAAGCTCTTGAAGAATTGTGTCCTGGCTTGTCAGGATATAAAGAATGAAAATCCTTAACCAGTTCAGGACAATTCTTGAGGTTTTTGGTTGGTTCCCAAGTGGATCTTTCTACATCTTGACTGTAACCTTTCCATTCCACCACATACCATAATTTTCCTCTCTTAATATTTGAGTCCAGGATTTGAGAGACTTCCCATTCCTCTTCTTCTTCAATGATGATTGGAGGAGGAGGCTCTTGATGCCTATTTGGGATTTTTGATGTCTTGACTGGTTCTAAGAGTGAAATATGGAAGAATGGGTGGATGGACTTCCATTGAGATGGGGGCTTGAGGTGGTAGGCATGAGTGCTGACCTTCTTCAAGATTGGAAAAGGACCCAACCATCTTTCAGACAGCTTTTTGGTGTGTATAGTTGATTTTATGTTCTTGGAAGAAAGCCATACCATGTCACCAGGATTGAATATGGGTGGACTTGCTCTACTGTTATCTGAATACCTCTTAAACCTGTTTATGGAAACTTCAAGTTCTCTCTGGACATCTTGCTGTACTGATTGTATTTTTGATGATAAATTTCCAGCAGGAGTATCTTGAGTAATGTGAACTGAGTCAAAATGTGGATCTCTTCCATAAACAGTCGAAAATGGTGATTGTTTTGTTGAAGAGTGGTCAGAGCTATTGTAGGCAAACTCAGACAGAGGGAGCCAGGTGTTCCAATCATCTTGATGATAACTGATATACATCCAAAGGTACTGTTCTAGTATCTGATTGACCCTCTCTGTCTGTCCATCAGTTTCTGGACGGTAAGCAGTTGACAGATCTCTTGAAATCTTGAGCTGCTGACAAAGATTGGTCCAAAAGGAAGAAAAAAAAAGTGAACCTCTATCACTGACAATGCTTGAAGGAAGGCCATGATTTGAGAAGATATTCTTGATGAACAAATGGGCCAAATCTAGTTAGGGTATTGCAGACATTGTTGGAATGAAAACTGCCATTTTTGAGAATCTGTCCACTATGACCAGGATTGGGTAAAGGGAATTGGACAGTGGCAATTGAGTGATGAAATCCCTTGAAAGACAAATCCAAGGACCATTTGGAATTGGAAGAGGTTTGAGGAGTTCAAACTTCTTGTGGTGAATATTTTTGTTTCTTGAGCACTGTTGACAGGATGATACATAATCCTTGATAAATTGAGTCATGCCAGACCAGTGAAAATCCCGCTTGACAAGTTTGAGAGTCTTCTCTTGGCCAGGGTGTCCAGCTAGAGGAGAGTAATGCCTTTTTTGAAGTATGCTGAGCTGAATTGTGGGGTCATTTGGGACCACCACCCGATCTTTGAATAGGAGAAGTTGGGAAGAGGAATCAAGAGAATAATCTTGGACAGATTTACCTTTACTCAAATCTTGAAGAATAATTCTATATTGAAAATCTTGCCATAATGCCTTCTGAATTAATTGAATCAAATTTGAAAATGCTTCCCCCTTGACTTCAAAGAATTTTGAGGTTTGAATTTCATCTTGCTTGATTATTTTTTGATAATTAATTGGATTCTTGCTGATGAAATCTTCCCCCCTCTGGGTAAACATTGTCGCGAGGTGACAATGCATCTGGAAAGGTAGCCAAGCAGCCAGGACGGTAGGTGATTGAAAAGTGGAACTCAGGGAGAAATTCAGCCCAGAGGGCTTGACGGAGAGTGAGAATCTTTGATGACATAAAATATTGAAGTGAGGAATTATAGGTGAGTACTTTAAAAGAGGAAGAAAGTGAAAGGAGAAAAGCTCTCCAGCGCTTGAGAGCCCATACTATGCCAAGGAGTTCCTTGTCATGAATCTCATAATTGAGCTCAGCTGGGAGAAGCTTGCAGCTATCAAATGCAATGGGATGTTTTCCTGAGTCAGAAATCTGACTCAGTACAGCCCCCTGGGCATAATCTGATGCATCAGTCTCTACAATGGTGGGTAGAGAAGGATCAAAGTGAGAAAGGATTGGAGCAATGGTGAATGCCTCTTTGAGTTGATGAAACTGTCTAAGAGCTTCCTCATTGAGGGGAAAACGGGAATCTTTCTTGAGGAAGCTTGTGAGTGAAATAATTTTCTTTGAATAGTTCTTCATGAAATGGTGGCAAAAGTTGGAAAAGCCAAGGAATGATTGAAGTGCCTTGAGGTTTCTTGGAGGTGGCCAATTGAGAATTTGCTGGACTTTTTCTTGGTCCATCTCGAGGCCTTCGGAAGAAACAACATAACCCAAATACTCTACACTAGAAACATGAAACAGGCACTTGGAGGTATGGAAAGAACAGTGGACAAATGAGTGACATATTCTTCTTCAGATTTGGAAAAGACCCTAATGTCATAAAAATAAACCACAACATAAATATCGAAAAGATCATAAAAAATATCATTGACAAGGTTTTGGAAAGAGGCAGGAGCATTGGTGAGCCAAAATGGCATAACCAAATACTCATAGCTGCCATATTGAGTTCCAAAACATGTCAAATGTTCATCACCCTCCTCGATTCTGAGCAGGTTATATGCACCACGCAAATAAATCTTGGAGAAGGTAGAAGAACCATTGAAAAAAGTAAGAACCTGATTAATAGGAGGAACAGGATATTTGTTCTTCCTAGTAACAGCATTGAGTTTGTGGTAATCAACACACAAACGGAGGCCACCATCTTTCTTTTCGACAAAGAGGACAGGTTCTCCTGTTGAAGAGGAGCTTTTCTGGATGAAACCTTTCTCTACATTCTCTGAAATGTAGGCCCTGAGTGTATCTGACTCTTGGTTTGACAGAGAGTAGATCACCCCAACTGGAGGTAGAGGCTCTCCCAGCGCGATATGATGATCACAGGCATGGTGAGGAGGAAGTTCCTCTGCTTTCACCTTGGAAAATACATCCAAATAGTGGTGATAAAAAGAAGGAACAACCTTCATCACAGTTTCTATTTCTTCTGGCTCTTCCTCTTCATCCCACAACTCCTCCAGGGAGTCATGATAAGATGAAGGAGGAAGGTCCATATTCTCAAAGAAGAGATGAGGTGAAGATACAGAATTATCTTCTCCAACATCTTTAATCTCTTTGAAGACTTCATCTCTAGGTTATAGTAATGACTGATGGGGATTAAGGAAAGGAATATGGACAGAAGATGGAAATGATTGTGTTCTAGAATCACCAACCAGAGCTCCACATGATTTGGCAGAAGAAAAGTCATTACTGAAAGATTTTGAAGGATCACAATAGTCCTTATGATCAGCATTAAAGGTGATCACCGCTTGGCTCCAATCAATAGATGGATTAAAATGATTGAGAAAGTCAAATCCCAATATGAGGTCTTCTCCCTTGGGAGTATCAATGACTAAAAAGTCCCATTTGAAGGTTGGGACGGAAGGGAGCTCAACCATATATTTAGTATGGTGAGTCACAAATAAAGAAGGAGACTCAGAGGAGTCAAGACTGATAAGAGGAATCTTCTCTGTGAGTTCTGACATGGTCAAAGAATACTTTTGAACAAAATGATTTGCAATAAATGAGCTGGTAGCACCAGGATCAATGAGAATACTGTAAAACATATCAGAGAGACAAGAATAAACAAAAAAAATTAAGGGAATTTTTGGCACCAGTATTCAGAATGCACAATTGTGCTCTTGATGGAAAACAGTGAAGACCATTGAACACAACATGATCTTCACTCAGGCTTTTCCCTGGTTGGGAAATTTGCCTGATGGTTGGGTAAGCTTGTTTTGAGGCCTTTTGAAACAGGACTCAAGACTATGCCTCCCACCACAATAGGTACATAGACCCTCCTTGATTCTTCTTTCTTTTCATAATTCATCAACCTGAAATCTTTATTTAATGAAGAAGAATGGGGTTTTTCCCTCTTCTTAAAATTCTTCTTCTTCTTTTGACTTGAGCTTGAAGAACTTTTAGGATGAGAAGAATTCGACTTTGAGGCTTCTGGCTTCTTCTCTTGATGGTGACTCTTTTCATTTTGCCTCTCATGGTACCTGGTATCAAGCTCCAGGGTAATATCCATTAAGCCTTGAAGAGAGTCAATTCTTAAAGGATGGGAGGCCAATTGATCTAAAATCTGGGATGGCAATCCCTTCCTGAAATGATGGATAAGAGCCTTTTCACCCCAATCTCCAATTCATGAGACAAGAACTCTGAAATTGGCAATGTATAAAGATAAATTCTCACCTTCTTTCATTCTTAAATAATCCAATTCTGCTTCACCTTTTATGACTTCATTTGGGTCCCCAAATAAGGTGAAGAGTTGAGATTCAAATAATTTCCATGAATTGAGAAGGTAATTTAGATCTTGATTGATGAGATTGGAAAGATAAGTCTCAATCCATTTTGCAGCCCTGCCAATGAGAAATGAAGTGGCATAAAGGACCTTCTGTCTGTCGTGAGAGGCATTTGTGAGATCATTATGAAAAATAAGTTGAAAGGACTGAATAAAACTTCTAACTTTGAAGGGCTGAGTCCCATCAAAGCATTCTGGTGCCTTCATAGATGGAGTCTTGAAGGCTTGTGGTCTTGATGCTTCAGAGGATGAACTTCTTGAAGATTGGCCATAATCTGAGTCATTTGCTGCATAATGGCCAATAAAGATGGTTCAGACTGATGAGAGACAGGCTTATTAGACTGGGCTAGAGTTGGTCCTTCAGTACCTTGGGATGCCCCCACAGGAGCAGGAACACCTTCCGTACCATCAGACTCTTCCTCTTCAACAGAATTCTCCTCCTCCTCTCCATCAACTTCCCCAGGACCTCTGAAAATGGTCCTTGAAGTTCCTGGAAATCTGCCAACTACTCCTGCAAATGAACTTGATCTTCTTGGCCCTCTCCCTTCCTTCCTGGATGGTGATGCTCCTTCCAAAATGGGTCCTCTGTCCAATTTGGCCCTCAGTTGAGAAACTGCTGGGCTGCCATCAAGATGAGGCCTTGGAGTTTGAGTGAGAACAGCTTAATTTCTGGCCTGAGATCTTGTCTGCCTTGCAGGAGGTGAGTGCTTGATGGATATGATTTCAGGATAATAATGAAATAAAAAGAACAAGAATCAAGATTTGAAAATGAAAACTTGAGGCAATTGGAAATAATGCTTGAAGTCAAAAGTCAAAATCAATATCTTGAAGAAAATCCAGAAAAATCAATAAGTCAAATGAGATCTTCAGGTAAATCAATAAATTAAATAACAAATGAAAACTTGAAGTCAATGAATCAAATAAGGCAAAATGAAAACTTCAGGAAAATTAATCAATCAATGTCAAATGAAATCTTGAAGTCAAAAAATCAATAAGTAAAATCAATCAAAATAAAAATCTTGCAGAAAATCAATCAATCAAAATAAATTCTTGAGGCAAAATCAATTTATGTCAAAATTCTTCATGTGAAAAATCAGCAAAATCAATGAAATTTTCAGGTCAATCAATTTTCTTGAGGTCAATATCAATTTATTTCAAGTCAATCAATCAAATCAAAGTCAAGTGAGCTCCTCTTCAAAAATCAAAATTATTGAAGAATGAATTAAATATGAATCTTGATGCAAAGAATGTGTCTGAATAACTTGATGAAAAATTTGAAAATCAAATGGAAATTTAAGATTACGCCTGAATTAAGAATGAATTAAGAATTTGATGATTTGAATAAGATTTAAAATAGAGAAACAAAAAATAAAATTGGGGTCAGCTTTCAATTTTCAGAATGAAGAATGAATGAGAGAAGATTGAGAGGTGACGATGAGTCATAAGGTTCATAAGCATTGAAGAGTCATGATTCTAATGAAATTAATGAATTTGTCACTCAGGAATCAGGGAACTCACTTGGAAGACTCCAAAAAAATAAAGAAAATAAAATGAAAGAATAAACTTCTCTAAGAAGAATGCAAGTACAAAGATGAGATGCAATAAGAGAAATGAGAAACCAAATGGCCAAAGAGCCAACCAAGTAAGTCCTTGATCACTGTTTCAACCTGCCAAAATGAACAATGGAGTTAGTAAGGATATGACCACCAAATATCCATTGACAGGCAAAGAAAGAAAACAGAAAAGGTGCTAAATGACTGACTTGATAATATCAGTATTCACTTAACAAAAATGGTAAGATAAATAAAGATAAATTAAAATCAAAATATATTAATTAACTGGGGAAAAAACCCCCCAGGGTCAAAAGATGCTGGTATATGTGAAAGGTTGAGAGCTTGACTCCTTCAGGCTAACAGTGGTCCTGTATTGAATACTGGAAGCAGTATTGATTGTCTGATGGAGTGTATACCTTGCTAGATTGGGAAATGAACTGGGTTAAATGATTTTCCTATGATTTATGATTGAAATACAAGTATTGATGAATACAGACTGTATTGAAATGAATGTGGTTGCCAAGTAGGATTGAGGGAGCATTGAAACTGCCTCTTAAGTGTCCCTTGAGAATGAACAGCCAGTATTTCCTTGGAGGAATACTGTGAGTGATAATAACCATTGATTGCTTGATGGAGTCATTGGTATTTGAGATTATGACACTTGCCCTTGAGCCTTTATGAATGCTCTGGAAGGTGTGCCTTGATGACCTGTTGAAAAGTTGAAATAACCATCTGAAATTTTCGCCACTGGATTGCTGCTGAAAAAAGATGCATAATGGTGTATAACACCATATATGGCACTTTTGGTTATTGAAGGTTATAATGGGCCAAAGGTCTTTTGAGGTGATTTCAGGAGGGTATGAATGAAATTTGGGTTTTGGAAGGCTTCAGAGGTGAGAAAGTGTCTTTTGAATGATTTAGCCATTTTGGGCTTTTGGCTACATACAGCTAATACAGCTTTAAAGCTGTATTTGCATCAAAGTGTGCAAAAACGCACAGAAGTGCACAATTGCACAAATCTTTCAGTTAAGCCCCAAAAGGCCTGATATGGCCTTTTGGGCATATTTCACATAATACATGATAAATATGGCCTAAATGGCTTAATACAGCCAAATGCGCAAACTGTGTCAAAGTGAACAAGCTCTATTTATAGCTTAAAAAGCCACATACAGGCTTTTCGGCTGTATTTGGCCTGTTGTATGGAAAATACCCAAGATGCCAAAAAGCAAAGAGACAGCCTAGAATTGCATGATGATGGTGAAGGGGCCAGGCTGGCCCCAGATGATAAAATGACCATTAAGGCCATAAAACGTGACAATGGCCAATTTGGCCAATGATTATGGATATGGCCAAATTGCCATATATTGGATATGGCATGGATATGCAATATTGAGGTCCAAGAGGCTGGATTTCCATGGTTGTGAAAAGATGATAAATCTGATTTTCCAATCAATAATGCGCTTAAAATGGTAAAGTAAGTCATATCCCTATAGTAGGTCTTCTGCCTTGGGTGAATATATGACTAAAAATCCCCATTCAACGCTTGGGAAAGAAGGCAAGTAAACAACCCACTTGGTATAATGGGTGATGAACAAGAAGGTAGATTCATTGCAATCCAAAATGAAAAGAGAAATCTTTTCAGGGAGCTCTTACATAGTAAATGAGGACTTGAGAACAAAATGAATTGAAATAAAGGAGTTTTAGCACCAGAAGCAATGAGAATACTGTAAACAATATCACAGACAGAAGAAAAACTAAGAAATTTCAAACATTTCTTGACACTAGTATTCAAATTGCACAATTGTGCTCTTTAAGGAAATAAGCGAGAACCAACAAACACATCATGATTCCTACTCAGGCTTTTCCCTGCTTTCTAGGGAGGCCTCTTGATGACCTTGGCCTGTTTTGAGGCCTCTTGAATCATTTCTGAATTTGGTGCTTTCCACTACAAGAAGTGCATAAACCTTCTTTAATACTTCTCTCCTTTTCAGAAACAATTGATTTATTGTCCTTTTTGGGAGAGCAGCATGAGGCCTATCCTTTGAGACTTGGAAATTCTTCCCCTTCTTTCTCTTCTTGTGATGAGGATTCTTGAAGGATGATTCTTGAGGAGGCCTGAAAGAATTGGATCCAGTGACTTAAGGCTTCTTCTCTTGATGACTACCCTTTTCCTTCTGCCTATCATGGTACCCAGTATCTAATTCTAAAGTAATATCCATGAGCTGTTGAAGGCTATAAAAATTACCAGGGTGAGAAGCAAACTGGTCCAAAAGTCTTTATTCTAATCCTCTTCTATAAACATTAATATGAGCCCCTTCCCCCAAATCTCCAATTATTTACATTAAGCTTCTGAAATATGCTATGTAAAAGGAGACATTAACACTTTCCTTTATCCTGGGATAATCTGACTCTTGTTCAACTTTCCTGACTTTATTGGGATTACAAAAAGAGTGAATAATTGGGCTTAAAACAACTTCCAGTTATTGAGGAGGTAGGATGTGTATTCATTGCAGATATTTGAGAGATATGGTTCAATAAATTTTCTAGCTCTACCAGTGAGAAAAGAAATTGAGTAAAGAACCTTCTTCCTGTCAGAGAAGAGGCTTTCTGGGTCATTATTGAAAATTAATTGAAAGTATTGCATAAATCCTCTCAATTTATGGGCTTGAGTACCATCAAATGAATAAGGTTCCTTCATTGATGGAATCTTGAATTCTGGGCCTCTTTAGCTTCCCCTGGGGCAACTTCTTGAATGAGTTGTCCCATGAATTGAGTCATTTTCTCCATCATCTTGAAAAACATTTGTTCAGATTGAGAAAGAAGAGGTTGATTAGAAATGGCTAGATTTCGAGCCTCAAGAGCCTCAGGGGCACCTGCCAAGACAGCTTCCACTTAAGTCTCCTAAAATTCTGGTTCTTACACAGGCTGCTTGCCATCTTCATCTCAATCTTCTTCAAATCTGCTCCTATTCCCTTGAGAAATGCCAGGGTTCCAAGCAACACTACAGAGAATGATATTGATCTTCTAGACTTCATACCTCCTTTTCTTGAGGTTTCTGCTCCTTACATTGGTGGTCCTCTATCCAAATTTGCACTCATTTGATGAACTGGTGGTGTGTGGTAAAGAGGAGCCCTTGCTGTAAGGGTGAGAACAGCTTGATATGTTTAACATCTTGTATTATTGTCTGGAGGGCTATTCTTCACAGGTATTATTGAAGAAGAAGAAAATAAAACTTGATGATACTTTGAGAACAAAAATGAGGCTTGAATATATCAAATCAAATGAGAATCTTGAGGAATCAATCAAAATCTTGAAGAAATTAAAATAAATGTCAATCAATAAATCAATTGATTCAATTCAACTAAGATCAATTCAAATATTAAAATTAATGATGTCACAAGATTTCAGTTAATCAGTCAATATCTTCAAAATTCAATTTAATATCTTGAGGAATCAAATTCAATCAATGAATCAAATCAAATCTTGAGGATTAATCAGCTATATTGAGAAATTAAAGTCAAGTAACTCAAAGCAATAAGATCTTGGAGTGAAAATTAATATCTTGAGAATTCCCATTCACAAAGTAACCAATCAATAAAAGCCTGGAAATTTAATATAATGTCCCAGCCGCTCTTCTAAGTGAATAGTGCCTGGCACTCAGTTATGGAGAGCTCAGGATGGGATAAGATGGAATACACTTAAGATTGTAACAAGGATAGAATTTCTAATTTGATAAATACATGGAGACAGCAACAAAAAAATAATAGTAAAGACTCAAAGAGCCGACCACAAAAAAGTCCAAGTCCGCTGTTTCAACCTTTCAGAAAGAAAGAGAAGGGTTGGGAAGGATATGGCCACTAAAATTCTACTTAGCAGGGGAGTAAAAGGAAAATATCAACTTAAAACCAATGAATTTAATACTTCAAAATAAGAATAAGTATATTTGTTAAATAATAAATGAAATAGATAAAGTAACTGGGGAAAGGTTACCAGGCGGAGAAAGAGGGGCTGGTATATGTGAAAATCCACCAGCCCTGATCCAAATAGTGAATTTCCTTGAGAGGAATCTTCATTTACATTTATTTGGACAATAAATCCCCTTTATGGATGTACAGGGTCTGTACAAGAGGTGTGGTGGAGCTAGGTGATTGTACAGTTTCAGGCTTGGGAATCCAAAACTTTATTTCGAATATCCAGCCTTTACAAGTGTTGAAAGGCTGTATTGATGTACCAAGCTGTATGCATGTTTCAGAAAGATGATTCTATGAAACTAATTTCCGATACACATGCTGAATTTTCTGGTTTGATGAGTTTGAGGGGGTTTAAGGTTGAAAACTGTCAGGGTGATTCTATGATATAGAAGTAAAATCATGATAAAAAGGTATAACTATGAGTGTGACACGAAGGTAAAGATGATGATTCATTGAGTAAATGGTTAAAAGGGCTATACTAAAGGAATATAGTGATGATGAGTGCTATACATAGCCCTTGGTGAAGTGTTTATCTGTTGGTTTACAATAATGGACCCTAAAATAGTTAAAATTATAATTATACCTGTTTAATTCTAAGGTTACAACTTCTTTCATAAGCTATACCACATAAGAATATTGAGAACAGGATGACGGATTGGCCTTCTGGTGAGGAAAGGCCTCCTTTTATCTTGTTCGGGGGTAGTGGGAAGTTGGTGATCTCTGCACACAACCACAGAGTGAAACCTTTTACTACTTTGGGCTGGTTTGTGGCTCTATGCACTCAATACAGACTTTTCTTTGGTGGAAATGTGGCTTTAGAGCCACAAGTTGTCATTTTTATGCTATACAGGGTGAGACCTTTCACCAATGAAGTTTACTGGTGTGTTCTGGTGCTTCTGAAATGTCAGAAGCTGTACGGAACCTGTATGGACCTCTGTATTTGACTGAAATATGAGGTACTGAAGTATAAACAAGCTTATTTGTCTATTTGACACCCCACAATCATACTTATGGGGTATTATCCCACAGTAAAGCTGTATTGGTTTAAATGTGTGATTTTGACCTTAAAACTTCTATAAATTTGTCCATTTTTAAGATATTGAGCTTGAATTTTGTTCCTTGTGTACCCCTGGATGAGATATACGCAATGGTACCTCATTTGGTATGGCTAAAATTAAACATGGGAAAGTTATGCCATGTTCAATTTTAGTTATCCAGACATATGATTATCTCAAGATCTGTATGGAACTTGTTTTCCCCATAATGTTTGGTCTAGATGAGAGATAGGAAAATAGTTGGCACCATCAGATAGCCCTGATTGTTATCATTCCAAAGAGACCCCACTTTCTGTATCTCAATGTCAGCCTGTGACTCAAAACCAGAGCACAAGCATGACAGCCAAAATACCATAAACCAATGGTATAGCCAAGATACCACCAAAACATGGAGCTGAGCCAAATCATCTCAAAAGGTATCAAAAGAAAGAGGAAACTAACCTCTTTCTGAAAATATAAGTCCCATCACCATAGGACAAAGAATAACAAAGTTCTTGCTGAGCATAAACCATAATTTTCACCTCTCATCTAAAATCCAGAAGGAGAGGCTTAACCCCATCAAATGGGTATTCATAATGAATCTCTAAGTCAGGGCTATCCAATTGTACCAGCCAAACTGAGCTAGCACCAATATTACTGGAGTTATGGTCGATTTCAGGCCAAAGAAGGGTGAACAAAACTTTCACCTCTCATCTAACTTCTACAGTTTTAGTGTGAGATACTTGAGGTGGGGTCTTTTTGGAAAGAGCACAATCAGGGCTATCTTATGGTGTCATCCATTTCCGAATAGCCCAACTAGAACAAAAGTTATAGGGCAAATAAGCTCACTACAGCTTTTTGTCTATACCACGCAAATGTACAAAAAACTTGTACATGGGATAACTTTGCCATATTTAATGATACCCATATCAAATGAGGCACCATTGTGTAGAGCACATACAGGGCTACACACTGAACCAATTATGAGGTTGATATCTCAAGAATTGACAAAGGTATGGCTGTTTTAAGGTCAGATTCCCACCTACTGTCATATACAGCCTTACCATGGGATAATATTCCATAACCATGAATATGAGGTGTCAAATAGGTGAAGAAGCTTGTTCTTTCTTGAATACCTCATATGTAAGTAAATACTGGGGTCTCATATAGTTTCTGTACAGCATTTTACGCGTTATACATGTCAGAATGAGTCATTGAGGTCCCCAGATGAAACGTTTCACCCTGTATTGGTTAAAACTGCCCAGATGTGGTTTCAAAACCACATCTGAGCTGAATAAAGGCTATACAGGCTGTTTGAAAACCAAAAGCCAGCACTAGAGGGTGAAAAATCTTCACTTCCTCTATGTGGTCCACCCCATTTCAGGATAAAAAAGAGGCTTTTCACAGCCAGAATTGTTTCCTCATCCTGCTCTTGAATATCCTACATAGTAAACTGTCAAAAAAAGTTTTACTCTTGGGTAATAATCAGGGTATAATTATAATTTTAATTATTGTAGCTCTTCTTGAAGTAATCCAACTGGTAAGACTGCACCCAGGGTTCTCAATAGCGCTCACCACCACTATTTCTCAATAGTAGAACCCTGTTATTATATTATGAACCATTATATTAAATCAAAACTCTTATTTCAAAATTATTCCCATGTGTCACAGTCATAGTTCTAGTTTCAAATAGCCTAATTACTGCTTCAAAGTAGACTCCAGCTGATATTTTGGGGGCCTGGCCATGTTTTAAACCTTTTTTGGACCCTTATAAGTGAGTTTTTTCTCTTATTTCTCACTTTCTGACAAATTTTTTATTCTTTTTAGGCGTAATATTTCTTAAAAAATGTATATATTATATATATATATTTCTTTTTTTGGTATATATACCACTTCATACCCATATTTTAAGAGTATCTGTCACATGGCTAATAACCACAAGACCCTTATTTTTGGCATGTTTTGCATATAAAAACACTTAAGCCATCAATACAGTCTCATTTTTTAATTAAAATAAGCCACCTCATACTGATAAACCAACAGTTGAGGCGTGGTTGGACATATTGTTAACTCAATTGCCCTGTTACACACCACTTTTTGACAGTTTACACTTGCTAATTAAAAGTTATTCTGTGAGATATTGGTATACAAACAGTATACCAAATATCAGTAAGCTGTATTTCTGGTGTGGAATTGTTAATTCAATCACACTGTCATTATACAAGGGAACATTGTAATATTATACAAGCCCATAGGCCATTCTTAGACGTGCAAAACCAGCATTTTTTGAGAAGTCTTAACTGACATAAGCCCTCTTTTTCCTGTTTTGATTCAGTGGAAGATAACTTCCTACCACTTGAAAGGCAGTCACAGGCCAACACACCAGTGACACCCTAAGAACCAGAGGGCAGCAAAGGCAAAGGAAAGAGGCACAGTGAAGGCCTGATAACAGCAAAGAAATGGACACCCATTTCCACACAGAAGAGTAGAAAACCACGAAATTCTGAATCAATACAAGGTAAACCATCCTTGATAACTTGTACAGGGAAAATTACTATAATTCACCCAGTTGTAACCTCTAAAGGTACATTTCCCAAATCTGCAGACAACAAATTTGTACAAGGCACAGTCAAAGGTAAATACCCTAAGAACATAAAGTTTTTGACTGCTTGCAAACACTGATATGTCACCTGCATACCTCAGAGACCTTGGCTTCCAAAGGAACCAATCAGAGGACAGAGAAAGCTTGTCCAGAACCAGAAGACCTGGAAGAAGACACTTTGGACACAGTGGTGGATGGCAAAACAATGAGGGAGATAATATAAACCTTGCCATTCACACTCCAATTCAACAGGAACCTCAAACCAGAGGACTGGAAGGATATGGATCAAGTTCTTCAGCTCCACCAACTCCTCAAAGACTCATTTCAATGGAGCATGGACAACAAGAGGTTCAACCTGGCAAGTCACTGGACAGAACTTGGAGCAAGTTTCCAGAAGATCTGTCTCAAAGAGATAGACTTCAAAGACCTGATGGTCACACCAAAGGTTGGAATCCTACCAGGCAGTTCAGACTCCTGGAGGCAAGGCCACAGAGGATAAGGGAGAACCAAGCCACTATCCAAGCTATAGAAGAACAGTTAACCCAAACAGGGCCTACTCAGATTCCTTCAGGCTCACAAGGAGCAGGCCAAATCAGCTCTCCAGTGGCTTCACACCATTCAGAAACCAGCAGATCAGTGGCCAAGAGTCACCATTCTTCACAATTCCAGGAAGTTTCCAGGAGAAGACAAGGAAACAAGGGCAAGAACAAAACATCCTTCAACCAGAGGAGGAAAGAGTCAGACCCTATGATTCAGAAGCTGTTGGATTTGGTAAAAGAAGTGCACAAGAACCAGAAGTAGTTGTAAACCACTCTAGAATCAGTAGTCCTAGTAATAGAAACATTACCCCCACTCAGACTGAACATAACATTGTAACATTTGAGAGTAACATCAACAGTGATACACTGTGCTTACAAATGTCCCAATTTTCTGAGCAATCTGCAAAGCAGTTAGCAGAACTTGAAGCCAGCCATGTGAGGATGAAAAAATTACAAGCCTCCATGGAAAAAATAGTTAAAAATCTTCAAGAAGGACAAGCTCAATTGAGCAAATCCTCTGAATAAACTAACAAAAGACTTAATCTAGTCTTTGAAGAACAACACCACAGCAAAAGGGACAAGGATTGTGTGGACCAAGAAATAAACAAATTGTTTAATGTCTACCATGACTTGAAGCCCCAACCACAAGGCCAAGTTATGGAGAATCCATATCAACCAGATGACATCAAACCAGATGCCATGTTGATGAATAAGGCAAGATCTCCATCACAATACCAGGATGGAGATGGAATGTCTTATTCAGGGAAGGAAGCCTTGAAACAGCTTCCTGAGGCCTCAAACTGTCCCAAATTCTCTGGATCAGGAGAATATGATCATATGGAGCTCATAGATTATATTGATGGACTCTTCATTGATGTACCAAGCATAACAGACTACTGGAATACTGCTAGGTTGAATACTGCATTTAAAGGTCATGCTAGTATATGGTACACAGAAATGAAAGGAATCCATGGAAGAAGAAACTGGCCATGGTGGAAGAGTCAAATCATCCAAAAGTACAGTAATGGAACTTGGATATGGCAGAAGACCATGTCATTTGAAAAAGAAAAATACTCAGTGGACAAAGATCCATATGAGTGGTGTCTTAGACAGTCTAAAAGACTTAAAGCCATTGATCCTCAGATGAACATCCAAATGGGGAATCACAAACTTCTGACACAATTGCCAGGAGAACTAGAGCATGCAGTAGAATGCGGATGCAACCAAAATTGCACTCTAGATGACATTGCCAACACCTTACAAGACATAAGGAAAAGGACTAATATAGGGAAATGCACCCCATATAAGAGCAGTAGTTTCAAAGAGAAAGAACCTTTCAGGGTAGAGTTTAAAGACAAACCCAAAGAAAAAGTGGCAAAAGTGGCAAAGAAGAGATATGCTTGTCACAATTGTGGCTCAACAGACCACTATGCTAACAACTATCCAAAGGCAAAGAAAAAAGTCTCTGCCATTGAGAAAGTCCCAGAGGAAGAATCCCCAACAGAGGATTCTGAATCAGACTCTATGGGTGATGCCATCAGAGAACAATGTGATTATGAACAGGACCCAAGAGAAGAATTTCTAGTGGAGTACCAAGGGGAAACCCCACTGGAAATTCAGGACATACAGTTGGAAGCAGGCATGCCACAAGACATTGCCAACACAAACTTGTGCAAACATACACAAGATTCCAAACATTCCTAATTAAACCAACTAAAGGCATGGTATATATACATGGAACAGCCACAAAGATGACTGTCTGTATTGACAATGCTCAGCACCCACTGATCATTGATAGTGGAGCACACTTCTACATAGTGGCCAGAAAATATCGGGATAACCACTTCCCAAATTGGGGAAAACAGCTCTTGCCCACTAAGGCAAAGAACTTTAAAAGTGCATCAGGGAAGATGACTTCCATTGGGACAATTATCAAAGAGATAATTATACCCCACAGGAAGAGTAATATCAGACTCAACCCAGAGTTTGTAGTGCTTGTTGATGGCCACATCCAAGGGTTTTTACTGGGAACAGATTACCAGAGGATGTATGGCATAGATATTTACAACAGTAAAAACAGGCACATTACCATTGGTACCAACAAGGAAAAGAAATTTTCACTTGATATATACCAGATATCTTCACAGGATCCACTAGAAGAACTCTTGAAGAAATTCAAGGAGGGACAGTTTAGCACTACCCTCACCAGTAACCAAAAACTAAGTTTACTGAAGATGCTGAGGAAAAACAGACCAGCATTTGCCATTGGTGAAGAACCACTAGGCAAGATTAAAGGCCATGAGATAGAACTATATCTGGATGTGGAAAGACCTTTTCCACCTATGCTCAGGAGACCTCCTCATCCAGAAAGCCTGGAAACCAGGAAAGAAATTGAGAAACATATCAATGAACTCCTGGACATGCATGTCATCAAGAAGATTGGACATAGTGAAATAGTGGAAATGACCACCCCTGTCCTAATCACCTGGCATGATGGCAAGTCTAGACTGTGTGGAGACTTCAGAGCTCTGAATAACTACAAAAAAGCAGACAGGTACTGTATACCCAGGATACCTCATGCCTTGGATAAACTGGCAAAAGCCAAATACATAACCAAAATGGATTGTATAGTAGGCTTCCACCAAAATGGAGTTAAAGCAAACTCCATGAAATTACTCAGAATAATATGCCATATGGGCATATATGAGTATATGAGGATGCCATTTGGCATCAAAAATGCACCAGCCCATTTCCAAAGGATGATGGACACAGTATTTCAAGAAGAAATACTGGAAGGCTGGATGGTGGTATATATTGATGATATCATTATATACTCAGAGACATGGGAGGACCATGTGCAATACATAGACAGAGTACTAATAAATGAACACCCATAAATCTGAAAATTTCACTTAAAAAATGCAATTTTGGCCGACAAGAGTTACTGGCTCTAGGACATAAAGTCTCAGGTCTTAATCTGGCAATTGACCGGAATAAAGTAGGAGCAGTACTGCAAGATCCAGTACCAAAGAGCATCAAATAAATGCAATCTTTCCTTGGGTTTGCTAGCTACTATAGAAACCACATCAAGAACTTTGCCCACATAACCAGTAGCTTATACAAGTTGTGTTCAAAAGATGTAGTTTTTGAAATCACCAAGGAAAGGTGGGATGCATATGAGAAGATCAAATATGAACTCACAAATGCACCTCTGCTCATCTTACCTGACTTTGAACTACCATCCAAGTTATACATAGATGCAGCATGTAGTCAAGGCCCAGGAGCAGCCCTTGACCAAAGAGAAATTGTGGATGGTGAACCAAGAGAAGGAGTAATTTGCTACATCTCAAGGCAACTGAAAGATTCAGAAGCCAGGTATGGGGCCACCCAGACTGAGTGTCTATGTCTAGTCTGGGCTCTAGAAAAACTCCATTATTATCTAATAGGTGCAGTCTTTGAAGTCTACACAGACCGCACAGCCTTGAAGTCTTTACTGAACATGAAGACTACAAACAGACACATGCTGAGATGGCAAATAGCCATCCAGGAGCATATAGGGAACATGACCATCATATACAAAGAAGGCAAAAGTCATACCAATGCAGATGGCCTTAGTAGATGGCCACTGGATAATGTCAAGAGAAATCCAGCTTATGACGCTGAAGTTGCAGCCAAAATCCCTATCCATTTCATGGAAATAGATAGGAGGAAGAACTTCAGATTTTCTGAATGGGAACCAGAAAGTGGTACCCTTGACAATGGAAACACTGATTCAGAGGGGACAGAAACTCCCATATTGGGAATAAGTTCCTCACAACTACACAATGAATTTTTAAGTGCAGTACTGAAGTCTTATGCCAAACACAAAAAGTGTGGAATATTACTACAACTCCTTCAACAAAAGTACAGGAGTCCAGAACTGGAATCCCAGCTGGAATACCCCTGGTTGAGCGCCTATAAGGATAACGAGTTCTCCCTTATAGATGGCCTGCTCTACCACAGAGAGAAACACACAAGTGCACTCACAGTGGTAGACAGAGACCACATCTCCTTGATCCTGCAGGAATGCCATGACTGCCCCCATATGGGACACATGAGTGAAGACAGGACCAAGGAGAGGGTAGCAAGCACAGCTTGGTGCCCCAAGTGGGAACAAGAGTTGAGTGAATATATTAAAACTTGTGAAAGATGCCAAAAGGCAAATAGGAAACATGGGAAGAAGTATTGGTTACTTCAACATATAGAAGAACCTAAACACCCATGGGAGACTATCAACATGGACTGGGTTACAGGACTTGTCCCAGGAGGCAAAAAAAACTACAATGCCTGCTTGAGCATAGTTGATAGGTTCAGCAAGAGCATGAGGTGTATACCATGCCACAAGGAGGATACAGCCATGGATACTGCCCTGTTATTTTGGAATAACATCATATCTACCTGTGGCATCCCTAAAATCATTATTAGTGATAGGGACCCAAAATTCACGTCAGAATTTTGGACCAACTTGTATGACATGCTTGGCACCAAGCTTGCTTTTTCCACAGCTTAACATCCACAAACAGATGGCCTGGTAGAGAGGATGATCCACACAATGTAGGACATCCTTAGGAGGTTCTGTGCCTATGGCATGGAGTATAACGACCATGAGGGATATACCCATTACTGGATTACCATTCTACCAGCTGTCCAACTGGCTTATAATAGAAGTCAGCACTCTACCACAGGAAAAACGCCTGCACTGTAGGAGAAAGGGTGGAATCCCTTGTTACCTGTGGATCACTTGAAGGAGAATCTTCTAACCATCCACCCCACAGCCAAAGACTTCCATGATATGTGGAAGAGGGCTTGTGACACAGCTGCTAAATGCATAGCTGAAGCAAAAGATTATAATAAGCAGAGGTGGGACAAGACACACATGGAACCTGACTTTAAAGAAGGGGACCAGGTGTTAGTATCTACACTGAACTTTAACAATATTAAACCACCCAAGAAGATGAGAGACTCATTTTGAGGGCCCTTCACTATCATAAATTTGATAGGCAAGAAAGCAGTGGAAGTCAAGATCACAAAGAAGTTCTCCAGGAAACACCCAGTCTTTCCAGTGAGCTTGGTCAAACCATACTTCCAAGCTGAGGAGGGTAAATTCCCCTCCAGGAAGAAGATCCTCACACCACCAGAGATAGTGTAATTGGAGGATTCCCCAGGACCTGTGAGTAAAATCATCAGGGCCAGAAAGATCATGTCAGCCTGTGACTCAAAACCAGAGCACAAGCATGACAGCCAAAATACCATAAACCTATGGTATAGCCAAGATACCACCAAAACATGGAGGTGAGCCAAATCAGCTCAAAAGGTATCAAAAGAAAGAGGAAAATCACCTCTTTCTGAAAACATAAGTCCCATCACCATAGGACAAGAAATAACAAAGTTATTTCTGCTCAAAGTTATTGCTGAGCATAAACCTTAATTTTCACCTCTAATCTAGAATCTAGAAGGAGAGGCTTAACCCCATCAAATGGGTATTCAGAATGAAGCTCTAAGTCCGCGGTATCCAATGGTACCAGCCAAACTGAGCTAGCACCAGTATTACTTGAGTTATGGTCAAATTCAGACCAAATAAGGGTGATCAAAACATTCACCTCTCATCTAACTTCTACAGTTTTAGTGTGGGATACTTGAAGTGGGGTCTTTTTGGAAAGAGCACAATCAGGGATATCTGATGGTACCATTCACTTCTTCATATCCCACCTATAAGAGAAGCTATGAGGCAAACAAGCTAAATACAGCTTTTTACCCAAACCACGCCTATGTACAAAAGCCTTGTACATGGGATAACTTTATCATATTTAAATATGACAAAGTTATCCCATGTACAAGTATTTTTGTACATTGGCGTGGACTGGGCAAAAGCTGTATTAAGCTTGTTTGGCCAATAACTTCTGTTTTAGGTGAGTTATGAGGAAATGGATGGCACCATCAGATAGCCCTGATTGTGCTCTTTCCAAAAAGCCCCACTTTAAGTATCTCACACTAAAACTGTAAAAGTTAGATGAGAGGTGAATGTTTTGTTCACCCTTATTTGGTCTGAATTTTGACCATAACTCACGTAATACTGGTGCTAGCTCAGTTTGGCTAGCACCATTAGATATCCCTGGGTTAGAGCTTCATTTTGAATACCCATTTGATGGGGTGAAACCTCTCCTTCTAGATTTGAGATGAGAGGTGAAAATTAAGGTTTATGCTCAGCAATAACTTTGATCAGGAATAACTTTGTTATTTCTTGTCCTATGGTGATGGGACTTATATTTTCAGAAAGAGGTGAGTTTCCTCTTTCTTTTGATACCTTTTGAGCTAATTTGGCTCAGATCCATGTTTTGGTGGTATTTTGGCTATACCATTGGTTTATGGTATTTTGGCTGTCATGCTTGTGCTCTGGTTTTGAGTCACAGGCTGACATACCCTCCCTCTAAAAAAGGCTCATCATAGATGAGACTGTTCAGTCCTCCTAGAGGCTCTGAATCTCCTTAAATGAAGGTTTCCATCTGGTATGGCATCCTCTGCCAACCATTTGTCTTTTTCAGCTGTCTGGTTTTTGAATCTGACTAGATATTATCTCTGATCCTTCCCATTAAGTCTGATTTTTCTGGCCCCGGTGATTTTACTCACAGGTCCAGGAGAGTCTTATACTTCCACTATTTCTGGTGGAGTGATGTTTTTCTTCCTGGAGGGGAATTTATCCTCCTCTGTTTGGAAGTATGGTTTGACCAGGCTCACTGGAAAGACTGGGTGTTTCCTAGAAAACTCCTCAGTGAGCTTGACCTCTACTGCATTCTTCCCTATCAACTTAATGATAGTGAAGGGCCCTACAAATGAGTCTCTCATTTTCTTGGGTCCTTTGAGATTGTTAAAGTTCAGTGTAGACACTAACACCAGGTCCCCTTCCTTGAAGTCAGGTTCCATATGTGATTTGTCCCACCTTTGCTTGTTATACTCTTTGGCCTCAGCTATGCATTTGGCAGCAGTATCACAGGCTTTCTTCCACATATCATGGAAGTCTTTGGCTGTGGGGTGGATGGTCAGAAGATTTTTGTTCAAGTGATCCACAGGTAACAGGGGATTTCACCCTTTCTCCACCAGTGCAGGTGTTTTTCCTGTGGTAGAGTGCTGGCTTTTATTATAAGCCAATTGGACTTCTGGTAAGAGGGTGAGCCAATCATGGGTGTATCCCTCATGGTCCTTGTATTCCATGACATAGGCACAGAACCTCCTGAGGATGTCCTCCATTGTTTGGATCATCCTCTCAGCTAGGCCATCTGTTTGTGGATGGTAAGCTGTGGAAAAAGCAAGCTTGGTGCCAAGAATGTCATATAGATTGGTCCAAAATTCGGATGTGAATTTTGGGTCCCTGTCACTAATTATGATCTTAGGGACTCCACAGGTGGATATGATGTTATTCCAAAATAACAGAGCAGTGTCCATGGCTTTCTCCTCTTTATGGCATGGTAGACATCTCATGCTCTTGCTGAACCTATCAACTATGATTAAGCAGGAATTGTAGTTTTCTTTGCCTCCTGGGACAAGTCCTGTGACCCAGTCCATGTTGATGGTTTCCTATGGGTGTTTGGGTTGTTCTATGTGTTGCAGCAACCCATATTTCTTCCCATGTTTTCTATTTGCCTCTTGGCATCTTTCACAAGTGTTGATGTATTCACTCAACTCTTGCTCCCACTTGGGCCACCAAGCTGTGCTTGCTACCCTCTCTTTAGTCCTGTCCTCACTCATGTGTCCCATATAGGGGCAGTCATGGCATTCCTGCAGGATTAAAGAGATGTGGTCTCTGTCTATCACTGTGAGTGCACTGGTGTGCTTTTCTCTGTGATAAATCAGTCCATCTATAAGGAAGAATTTATTGTCCTTATAGGCCCTCAACCAGGGTTCCTCCAGCTGGGTTTCCAGTTCTGGGCTCCTGTATTTTTGTTGAAGGAGTTGGAGTAGTATGCTACACTGTTTGTGTTTAGCATAAGATTTCAGTACTGCATTGAAAAATTCATTGTGCAGTTCTGAGGAACTTATTCCCAGTATGGGGGTTTCTGTCCCTTCTGAATCAGTGTTTCCAGTGTCAAGGGTACCACTCCCTGGTGCCCATGCAGAGAATCTGAAGTTCTTCTTCCTATGTATTTCCATAAAATGGATAGGAATTTTTGCAGCAACTTCAGGGTCATAAGCTGGATTGCTTTTGACATTGTCCAGTGGCCATCTGCTAAGGCCATCTGCATTGGTGTGGCTTTTACCTTCCTTGTATATGATGGTCATGTTCCCTCTATACTCCTGGATGGCTATTTGCCATCTCAGCATGTGTCTATTAGTAGTCTTCATGTTTAGTAAAGACTTCAAGGCTGTGCAGTCTGTGTAGACTTCAAAGACTGCACCCTCCAAATAGTAATGGAGTTTTTCTAGAGCCCAGACTAGACATAGACATTCTGTCTGGGTGGCCCCATACCTGGCTTCTGAATCTTTCAGCTGCCTGGAGATGTAACATATTACACCTTCTCTTGGTTCACCATCCACAATTTGTCTTTGGTGAAGGGCTGCTCCCAAGCCTTGGCTGCATGCTGAATCTATATATAACTTGAATGGTAGTTCAAAGTCAGGCAAGATGAGCACAGGTGCATTTGTGAGTTCATATTTGATCCTCTCATATGCATCCCTCCTTTCCTTGGTTATTTCAAAAACTACATCCTTTGAGCATAACTTGTATAGACTACTAGTTATGTGGGCTAAGTTTTTGATGTGGTTTCTATAGTAGCTAGCAAATCCAAGGAAAGATTGCATCTCTTTGATGTTCTTTGGTACTGGCTTTTGCAGTACTGCTGCTACTTTGTTCTGGTCAATTGCCAGACTAAGGCCTGAGACTTTGTGTCCTAGAGCTAGTAGCTCTTGTTGGCCAAAATTACACTTTTTAAGTGAAATTTTCAGATTGATGGGTGTACATTTACTTAGCACTCTGTCTATTTATTGTACATGGTCTTCCCATGTCTCTGAGTATATAATGATATCATCAATATATACTACCATCCAGCCTTCCATTATTTCTTCTTGAAATATGGTGTCCATCATCCTTTGGAAGTGGGCTGGTGCATTCTTCATGCCAAATGGCATCCTGGTGTACTCATATATGCCCATATGGCATATTATTCTGAGCAAATTCATGGAGTTTGGTTTAACTCCATTTTGGTGGAAGCCTTTCATACAATCCATATTGGTTATGTATTTGGCTTTGGCCAGTTTATCCAAGGCATGAGGTATCCTGGGTATAGGGTACCTGTCTGCTTTTGTGTAGTTATTCAGGGCTCTGAAGTCTCCACACAATCTAGACTTGCCATCATGCCAGGTGATCAGGACAGGAGTGGTGATTTCCACTATTTCATTATGTCCAATCTTCCTGATGACATCCATGTCCAGGAGTTCATTGATGTGTTTTTCAATTTCTTTCCTGGTTTCCAGACTTGCTGGATAAGGATGTCTCCTCAACATGGGTGGATAAGGTCTTTCCACATCCAGATATAGTTCTATATCATGGCCTTTAATCTTGCCTAGTTGTTCTTCACCAATGGCAAATGCTGGTCTGTTCTTCCTCACCATCTTCAGTAAACTTAGTTTTTGTTTACTGGTGAGGGTAGTGCTTAACTGTCCCTCCTTGAATTCCTTCAAGAGTTCTTCTAGTGGATCCTGTGAAGATATGTCTTATATATCAAGTGAAAATTTCTTTACCTTGTTGGTAGCAATGGTAATGTGCCTGTTTTTACTGTTGTAAATATCTATGCCATACATCCTCTGGTAATCTGTTCCCAGTAAAAACCCTTGGATGTGGGCATCTTCAAGCACTACAAACTCTGGGTTGAGTCTGATATTACCCTTCCTGTGGGGTATAATTATCTCTTTGATAATTGTCCCAATGGAAGTCATCTTCCCTGATGCACTTTTGAAGTTCTTTGCCTTAGTGGGCAAGAGCTGTTTTTCCCAGTTTGGGAAGTGGTTATCCAGATAATTTCTGGCCACTATGGAGCAATGTGCTCCACTGTCAATGATCAGTGGGTGCTGAGCATTGTCAATACATACAGTCATTTTTGTAGCTGTTCCATGTATATATGCCATTCCTTTGGTTGGTGTAACCAGGAATGTTTGTGCATCTTGTGTGTGTTTGCACAAATTCTTGTTGGCAGTGTCCTGTGGCATGCCTGCTTCCAACTGCATATCCTGGATTTCCAATGGGGTTTCCTCTTGGTATTCCACTAGAAATTCCTCTCTTGGGTCTTGATCCTCATCAGATGGTTCTCTGATGGCATCTCCCATAGAGTCTGATTCAGAATCCTCTGTTGGAGGCTCTTCTTCAGGGACTTTCTCTATAGCATAGACTTTTTTCTTTGCTTTTGGACAGTTGTTGGCATAGTGGTCTGTTGAGCCACAATTGTGACAAGAATTCTTCTTCCTTGCCACTTCTGCCACTCTTTCTCTGGGTTTGTCTTTAAATCCCACCCTGAAAGGTTGTTTCTCTTTGAAACTACTGCTTCTATATGGGGTGAATTTCCCTATATTAGTCCTTTTCCTTATGTCTTGTAAGGTATTGGCTATGTCATCTAGAGTGCAATTTTGGTTGCATCTGCATTTCACTCCATGCTCTAATTCTCCTGGCAGTTGTGTCAGAAGCTTATGATTCCTCATCTGGATGTTCATCTGAGGATCAATGGCTTTAAGTCATTTAGACTGTCTGAGACACCACTCATATGGATCTTTGTCCACAGAGTATTTGTCATTTTCAAATGACATGGTCTTTTGCCATGTCCAAGTTCCATTACTGTACTTTTGGATTATTTGACTCTTCCACCATGGCCAGTTTCTTCTGCCATGGATTTCTTTCATTTCTGTGTACCATATACTTGCATGACCTTTAAATGCAGTATTCAGTCTAGCAGTAATCCAGTAATCTGGTATGCTGGGTACATCAATGAAGAGTCCATCAATATAATCTATGAGTTCCATATGATCATATTCTCCTGATCCAGAGAATTTGGGCCAGTTTGAGGCCTCAGGGGGCTGTTTCAAGGCTTCCTTCTCTGAATAAGACATGCCATCTCCATCCTGGTATTGTGATGGAGATCTTGCCTTATTCAACAACATGGCATCTGGTTTGATGTCATTCAAGTTCTGCAAACTGCTTTGCAGATTGCTCAGAAAATTGGGACATTTGTAAGCACAGTGTATCACTGTTGATGTTACTCTCAAATGTGACAATGTTATGTTCAGTCTGAGTGGGGGTAATGTTTCTATTACTAGGACTACTGATTCTAGAGTGGTTTACAACTACTTCTGGTTCTTGTGTACTTCTTTTCCCCAAATCTAACAGCTTCTGGATCATGGGGTCTGACTCTTTCCTCCTCTGGTTGAAGGAGGTTTTGTTCTTGCCCTTATTCCCTTGTCTTCTCCTGGAAACTTCCTGGAATTGTGAAGAATGGTGACTCTTGGCCACTGATCTGCTGGTTTCTGAATGGTGTGAAGCCACTGGAGAGCTGATTTGGCCTGCTCCTTGTGAACCTGAAGGAATCTGAGTAGGCCCTGTCTGCGTTAACTGTTCTTCTATAGCTTGGATAGTGGCTTGATTCTCCCTTATCCTCTGTGCCCTTGCCTCCAGGAGTCTGTGCTGCCTGGTAGTATTCCAACCCTTGGTGATTACCATAAGGTCTTTGAAGTCTATCTCTTTGAGACAGATCTTCTGGCAACTTGATCCCAGTTCTGCCCAGTGAGTTGCTAGGTTGAACCTCTTGTTGTCCATGCTCCATTGAAATAAATCTTTGAGGAGTTGGTGGATCTGAAGAACTTGATCCATATCCTTCCAGTCCTCTGGTTTGAGGTTTCTGTTGAATTGGAGTGTGAATGGCAAGGTTGATATTATCTCCCTCATTGTTTTGCCATCCACCACTGTGTCCAGGGTGTCCTCTTTCAGGTCTTCTGGTTCTGGACAATCCTCCTCTATCCTCTGCCTGGTTCCTTTGGAAGCCAAGGTCTCTGAGGTATACAGGGGACATATCAGTGTTTGCAAGCAGTCAAAAACTTTATTTTCTTAGGGTATTTACCTTTGACTGTGCCTTGTACAAATTTATTGTCTGCTGACTTGGGCAGTTTGCCTTTGGAAGTTACAACTGGGTTAATAATTGTAATCTTTCCTGTACAAGTGGTTAAGGTTGGTTTACCTTGTATGGATGCAAAGTTTCGTGGTTTTCTACTTCTCTGAGTGGCTATTGGTGTCCACTTTTTGGCTGTGATGAGACCTTCACTGTGCCTCTTTCCTTTGCCCTTGCTGCCCTCTGGTTCTGAGGGTGTCACTAGTGTGTTGGCCTGTGACTGGGTCTCAAGTGGGATGTAATTTTCTTCCACTGAAATCAAGGCAGAAAAAGGAGGGCTTATGTCAGTTAAGACTTCTTAAAAATGCTGGTTTTGCACGTCTAAGATTGGCCTCTGGGCTTGTATGTTACTACAATGTGCCCTGTATAGTGACAGTGTAATTGAATCAACAATTCCATGTCAGAATTACAGCTTTTGGTACCCTGTCACACTGTTTGTGTGCCAGTATCCCACAGATACACTTGTGGTTTTCAAGTGTATTCTGTACAAGTGGTTTTGTATAAGTGTTATTGAGTTAACAATACACTTAACCACGCCTCAACTGAAGGTTTTTCAGTCAGAGGTGTCCTTATTCAGTCAAGAATACAGGACTTATTGATGGCTTATGTGTTTTTATATACAAAACATGCCAAAAATAGTTATATTCAGTGGGTATTAACCACGTGAATAATACTCTTATAATATGATTATATATATAAAAAAGGATAAATATATATAAAATATATATTTAAATAAAGAAATTACGCCTAAAAAAGACAAAACACTTATCAATAAGTCATAAAAAGAGAAAAAACTTACTTTATAAGGTCCAAGAAAGGTAAAAAAACACGGCCAGGCCCCCAAAATGTCAGGATGAAACTATGAAAGAGTGGTAATGTAGGCTATTTACAACTCAAACTATGTTTGTGACACAGTAAAAATGCTTTAAGCAGGTTTTGAGATGATTAAGAATAAATTTAAAGTGCTTTACTATAGTGGTTATAGTGGTGGTGAGTGCTGTTGAAAGCCCTGGGTGCAGCTTTATCTGTTGGGTTACAATAATAAAAGACTACAATAATTAAAACTTATAGTTATACCTGATTACTAACCAAGAGTAAAACTGTTTTTGACAGTTTACTACGTAGGTTATTCAAGAGCAGGATGAGGAAAAGCTTTTGACTGTGAAAAGCCCTCCTTTTATCCTGAAATTGAGGTGGAAAGGCTGCCAGGCCTTTCCACGTACAGGAAGTGAAGCTTTTTCACTCTCTATGACAGGCTTGTGGTTTGCAAACAGCCTTTATTCCCTGTATTGGGCTCAGATGTGGTTTTGAAACCACATCTGGGCGGTTTTCACCAATACAGGGTGAGAATTTTCATCTGGGGACCTCACAGCCTGATTCTGACGTGTATGACGCGTAGAATGCTGTACAGAAACTGTATGGGACCCCAGTATTGACTGACATATGAGGTATTGAAGTAAAAACATGCTTCTTTGTCTATTTGACACCTCATATTCATGGTTATGGGATATTATCCCATGGTAAGGCTGTATGTGACAGCAGGTGGGATTTTGACCTTAAAATGGTCATAACTCTGTCAGCTTTTGAGATATCAAGCTCAAAATTGGTTCATTGAATAGCTCTGTATGAGCTCTACACAATGGTACCCAACTCGACATGGTTATCATTAAATATGACAAGGTTATCTCATGTACAAGTATTTTTGTACATTGGCGTGGTCTGGGCAAAAGCTGTATTAAGCTTGTTTGGCCAATAACTTCTGTTGTAGGTGAGTTATGAGGAAATGGATGGCACCATCAGATAGCCCTAATTGTGCTATTTCCAAAAAAAACCCACTTTAAGTATCTCACACTAAAACTGTAAAAGTAAGATGAGAGGTGAATGTTTTGTTCACCCTTATTTGGTCTGAATTTGACCATAACTCAAGTAATACTGGTGCTAGCTTAGTTTGGCTAGCACCATTAGATAGCCCTGGCTTAGAGCTTCATTTTGAATACCCATTTGATGGGGTTAAACCTCTCCTTCTAGATTTTAGATGAGAGGTGAAAATTAAGGTTTAGGCTCAGCAATAACTTTGATCAGGAATAACTTTGTTATTTCTTGTCCTATGGTGATGGGACTTATATTTTCAGAAAGAGGTGAGTTTCCTCTTTCTTTTGATACCTTTTGAGCTAATTTGGCTCAGTTCCATGTTTTGGTGGTATTTTGGCTATACCATTGGTTTATGGTAGTTTGGCTGTCAAGCTTGTGCTCTGGTTTTGAGTCACAGGCTGACATATCATATCCCAGTAGAACCTGTTTACTATTATAAAAAATTATCCTTTGTGTGTCACAGTCATAGTGCTAGCTTGTATTTACTATTTTTAAGCTACTACATAGACTCACCCTGACATTTCGGGGCCTGGCCGGTGTTTTAACCTATTCTGGACCTATTTTGGCGATTTTTGGATCATTTTCACTATTTTTGAAGGTTTTTTACTATAAAAGTAAGTACAATTTCGAGTTTTTTTCATTTTTAAACTAATTTTCATCTCTTATATTATAAAAATATAATATATATATATTTTATATATTATATTTTATCAAAATATATTAAATAATATATTTTTTTATTTTTGAGTATTTATACTCTTCAAAGCTTTAAATTGCAATTTTCACGAAAATCAATAATAATAAGTAATTATTATTAACTTCTCAAACTTATTTTTATATACAAATAGTATATTTAAATAGAAAGTATAATTCATTTTTACAAATTGTGTAAAATTAATTTAAATCATAATATTTATTGTAAACCAACAATAAATATTCAAATAATAATTTTATTATTATTTCAATTCTTTAATATTCAAATTGAATATTATTGAAGAAGAATCCTTTCTACTCAAGTTGAGGAAAAATTCATCAATTTTTTTTTAAAATAAAAAAAAAAACAAAAAAAAAAGAGAAATAAGTTTTAATAATAATAAGTCATTATTATCAATTTTTAACAAAAAATAATAATAATCAGTAATTATTATTAATTTTTTCAAACCTAGTTTCATATAAAAATAGTATATTCAAATAAAAACATAATTATTTTTTGTCACTTTGTGTAAAATTTTGTTTGAATTAAAATATTTATTGGGAAACCAGCAATAAATATTTGAATAATAATTTCATTATTATTCTAATTCTTCAATATTATTTAATGCAATCTGTTCTTTCTTAAACTGAGGAGGAAATTGATTGAAATTTGTTTTATTTGATAAATAATCAAATAGCAACAAAAGAAAACTTAATCATACAAAAAAATTATTGTATGATTAAGATATAGACCCTTTTCTTTCCTCTAAAGAAAGAAAGATTGTAAATTGAACTATTAACAGTTGATTTTTCAATTTCAATAAGTAAATAACCTATCAATAATATTCAAGTTTAATAATATAAACTTTTAATATTAAATACTTTACTTATAAAAATAAGTGAAACAAAACTGTTATTTCTTCAAAAAATAAAAAATAAAATAATAATAATAATAAATAATTAAAACTCAGATATCAAACCAAACTCAGAAGAAATAACAGTAAGGAATTGGAAATTTTGTTTATTCAAATTGAATTACAAACCTTCTCCATTTCCTTTCAAGCGGAAAAAATACATTCCATTTGAGACAAAATCACAGTGAAATTCATCTGTACCAGCCTCAAAGACAAGGAGGCTGTCAGCCTGTGACTCAAAACCAGAGCACAAGCATGACAGCCAAAATACCATAAACCAATGGTATAGCCAAAATACCACCAAAACATCGAACTGGGCCAAATTAGCTCAAAAGGTATCAGAAGAAAGAGGAAACTTACCTCTTTCTGAAAATATAAGTCCCATCACCATAGGACAAGAAACAACAAAGTTATTCCTGCTCAAAGTTATTGCTGAGCATAAACCTTAATTTTCACCTCTCATCTAAAATCTAGAAGGAGAGGCTTAACCCCATCAAATGGGTATTCAAAATGAAGCTCTAAGCCAGGGCTATCCAATGGTACCAGCCAAACTGAGCTAGCACCAGTATTACTTGAGTTATGGTCAAATTCAGACCAAATAAGGGTGAACAAAACATTCACCTCTCATCTAACTTTTACAGTTTTAGTGTGAGATACCTAAAGTGGGGTCTTTTTGGAAAGAGCACAATCAGGGCTATCTGATGGTGCCATCCATTTCCTCATAACTCAACTACAAAAGAAGTTATTGGCCAAACAAGCTTAATACAGCTTTTGACCAGACCACGCCAATGTACAAAAATACTTGTACATGGGATAACTTTGTCATATTTAATGATAACCATGTCAAGTTGGGTACCATTGTGCAGAGCTCATACAGGGCTATTCAATGAACCATCTTTGAGCTTGATATCTCAAAAACTGACAGAGTTATGACCATTTTAAGGTCAAAATCCCACCTGCTGTCAGATACAGCCTTACCATGGGATAATATCCCATAACCATGAATATGAGGTGTCAAATAGACAAAGAAGCATGTTTTTACTTCAATACCTCATATGTCAGTCAATACTGGGGTCCCATACAGTTTCTGTACAGCATTCTACGCGTCATACACGTCAGAATCAGGCTGTGAGGTCCCCAGATGAAAATTTTCACCCTGTATTGGTGAAAACTGCCCAGATGTGGTTTCAAAACCACATCTGAGCCCAATACAGGGTATACAGGCTGTTTTCAAACCACAAGCCTGTCCTGGAGAGTGAAAAAGCTTCACTTCCTCTACGTGGAAAGGTCTAGCAGCCTTTCCACCTCAATTTCAGGATAAAAGGAGGGCTTTTCACAGCCAAAAACCTTTCCTCATCCTGCTCTTGAATAACCTACGTAGTAAACTGTCAAAAACAGTTTTACTCTAGGTTAAATAATCAGGTATACTCTTAATTTAAAGTATTGTAGTCTTTATTTTTGTAATCCAACAGGTAAAGCTGCACCCAGGGCTTTCAACAGCGCTCACCACCACTATATTTGTGAGCCTTGAGGTATATTTTACATACCCAAATAGGCCACAATTATCTTAAAAAGAAATTTTGAATTATGCAAAACTCATAAGTCATGCATATATCCAAAATTCATCATTTTCAATTTCAGAAAAGATGAATAACTTTTTATTGAGTAAGTAAATCCATGGATTTAAGACCAGATTTGGATTCTACACAAAAATTCACCTAGGGTAGCTCCATAGAGTGAATAAGCTCAATTTAAGTATTTGAGGTGGTAAAATGGAAAATACTTCAATACCACATCATTAATACCACATAAAAGATCCGTGAAAATTTTTGTTTTTCTTGATTTTTAGCCAAAATAATGGGAAAGTGAGAAATCCCATGTTACATATACACTAAGAATAGTGTTATGCATGTTTTGAGCACTTAATATCATGGTATTCTTACATGGACTTTTGGTACACCCATAGTGGATATCTCACTTTAAGCTTAAATTACTATTTTGACGTAAAAAATAGGCAAGGGGGACAAAAGACATCAAAGAGAGCCAGGGTACCCAACTTCTGAGGCCTCAGAGGCGTGGATAGCTCCAGAGCATGGATCCATGGCTCATCTTGGCCCAATTGGTAAACTAAAACTCTTTGGGAACTTGGTTACCAAGTTACAACTACTGTAAAACATCAGAAAATAGCAAATAACCTGCTATTTTGACGTGCCAAGGAGGTAATGAGCTACTTACACTCCTGTAACCATGTCAATTACTAATGACTTTCCATGGATAAACCCCAAAAGAGTAATTAAAACCCTTTTGGGACCCATATTCATTGATTTACCTCATAGCAACCAGCAAAACACTGCTATTTGCAATTCTACGTAGAAATGAGGTAAAACCTTCAAAAATTCATTAAAAATACAATTCTTAATGAATCTTTCTGAAACTTTCAGGACTAAAGGAGAACTGTATTATCTATGGTACAACCAAAAAGAATTACAGTTTTACTAGTAAAATTAAAAGTTTTACTTACAGTCCATTTTTGGATATTCTACGTGAAACACTGAATCTTCAAAAATTCACAGTAATTACAACCTGTGATGAAACTGGCAATAACATTGATAACTTTGAGAAATCAATGATTATTTTAGAATAAAAGAAGATTTACAAGTGTTACTCCTTTTATTCTTAACCATATTGGGGTTGGTAGTCACGTAAAAGCATCAATTAAGTAATTATGATAATCTTACATGACAACAGATGATGCAATCAATAATCCAAAAAGGTTTATTGTTTTCTCACTCACTGGTTTTTCAGTTTGCTCCATGGCACGCCTCTGTGAGCTGTTGTTGACTTAAAAGAAGCCTCTTCTTGCTGTTTTTTCATCATCATCTTATCAATTTATTAAATCTTTATTACCAACAAGTAAGTATTAGTTCAACTATTCTTAAGTGTTTTAATTCTTTCAGAATCAATCAGAAAGACGTGAAATCATAGAATCCAACTATATATTGTTGTAATACTGTTATAAATCCTTTTGATCCTTTAAATCCACAATTCCACGTCAAATTTCTCTACTTTTATTATCAATAAGTTCTTTGGAGTATTAGTGAGTCATTTATCTTTAATTCTTAAAGTTTTTCTCTAGTAATAGTTTTCTTCAAGAATTATCTTTATAATTATTCTTGCAAAAGATAATTATATATTAAAATAATTTTATTATTTTAATAAAGAAGTTTTTATTATTAAATTCTTCTTGTAATTGATTCTTGTAGACAATTACTTGCTCACTGTTAAAATCACTAGTAGTGCTTAACACGTGAAAGAAATAATTTTTTAATTATTTAATTGTGGTTATAATAATATTTTATTATTATATTTTATAAGAACAGACATAGTACTGTTGATTAATAGTAATATTATCATCAGTTTCATAGTCACATCTTACATTTGGGGGCCTGGCCGTGATTTTATCCATAGACTTGGCTTTAATCATATTCTAGACTTCGTTTTTGTGTTCTAAAAAACCACCATACCTACCACATCTTACATTTGGGGGCCTGGCCGTGTTTTTTGAACCTTGTACCCTTAATTAATATATTTTTAAGCTCTAAAATATATTAATTTAATTAATTTTTTTTCTTTCAATTTGGAGTTAAAATATTTTTATTTTTGAAATTGTTTTAAAATCTTTTTCCTTGAGGAATTTGGTTTAATTTTATATTGTTTTTACACGTGGCTTTTTCACATCCAAAAACTTATAAAATTATTCTTTGAGTTACTCTGAATTAATTTTCATTCAAAATCTTAAATTTTAATTTTTTTTCTTTAAAAAGAATAATTTTTTTAATATTAAAAAATATAAAACTTATAAAAAATCTTTAAAAAATATTTTAAAAGTATAAAAAATAATTTTTTCTCTTTTATAATTTCTTTTAGTGTCTTTAATCAAATACTGTGCAGCTGGCAACAGACTCAGTAAAAGATATATCACTAGTCCAGAATCTTCAGAAGCAGAATCTGAAGACAGTATTGAGGTGCAAATTGCTAAAAGAGGCACCTTATTTAATTCTGAAAAGAATAAATTACCACGAAAAGGTGTGTTTTTATCTTTATTTTTACTCTTTATCCTTAAATTGACGTAAAAATGGTGCATACCAGAAATGGAAGCAACTATTCAGTCCAACCAGATGGATGTGGACAAGGAAGAGGCAAGACCAAATCCAGAAGTGCCAAATCTTCCACAAGAAAGACACATTTGGAGGATGCCAGAGTTGCCCCCCATTCCCCAAGGTCTGTACCAACAGATTTTGACGTGAATTCTGAGCCTGAACTAATTTATGATAATATTTCCAGGGCTGAACCATTTTCAAGTGGCAGCAATAGAAATATATCAGAGCCAGTACAAAAATTGGTTCAGAGCAGCCAAAGAAGAGGAGTGGGAAATCTGCCCAAGCCTTTGGCAGGGGGCCATGAACTCCTACTTACACATCAAGAGCTTTCTGGGTCAGGAGAAGACCATAGAACTCTTAGGAGGTTGGAGCCCCCTGTCTTGCAAAGACAAGGTCAAAAAGATAAAGAATTGGTTGAAGAACCAGAGTCTTTTATCCATAGACCAGAAGAAAGAATTGGAAATGACTCCAACTTTGGAGACAGAGGCACCAGTGGCATCTACCAGCTCCAAACCAGCTCCAGAAGCATCCAAGGACAAGCCCAAAGGACCTCAACAGAAACAGAGAGGTCCCAAGAACCATCAAGGCAAGGGCAAAGGCAAAGCCAATTGGCACAGACCTTACCCACAAGGGTACAGGATCCCCAGATTG
The DNA here is from genome assembly GCA_023105745.1 of Austropuccinia psidii. Classification (NCBI taxonomy): domain Eukaryota; kingdom Fungi; phylum Basidiomycota; class Pucciniomycetes; order Pucciniales; family Sphaerophragmiaceae; genus Austropuccinia; species Austropuccinia psidii. The sequence goes on from JALGQZ010000005.1 coordinate 27,814,320, forward strand.
GAGCCTTCAGCCGTGGACAGTGTCTTCAATATGGCCAGAACTCTTATGGAATTCACAGCCAAAGAGCAGGAAAGGATGAACAGGACTTTTCCACGCAAATAAATGATGTACATAGAAGTATTAGTGTAGAAATTGGCAAACTTGAGTCAAAGTTAAAGCAAATTACATTAGACATCAATGATTTAAAGAAAAATGACAAGCAACATTCTGATTGGCATAAATTGACAACTGTCACCCTTGAGTCAATTAGCAATGCTTGTGAAAGAATTGAGAACCAATGTCAAAATAATGACACAGAGGATCTTTCCATCTTTAAAGTAAATGATAGACTTAAAACTCTTGAAGACCATGTCTTACAAATAGTTAAGAACACCAATCAATTTGCTATACATTTAGCAAAAAGTGACAGTGAAAGGCAGAAATTGAAGAATGAAATAATTGCAAGTGTGGAGCACATTCATAAGAATCATGAACCTCATATGCCAAGACATTCTACACCTTTGACTGAAGAAAAACTTTCTGTCAAAGAAAGTTTGACTCCATTCTTAGGAGAGAATGTTATTTCTGCAAAGGATATTCCCAAATTAGAAGAATGGCCAACATTCTCTGGTGAAGGAGAATACAACCACATTGAATTCATCAGGACTATTGATATGTTGCAAGAAGACTTTAATATACCTGATGAAATCATAGTAGGAAAATTACATTGTTTGTTTACCAAGACTGCAAAGAAATGGTATTACAAGATGAGAATGGATCATGGAAGACATGACTGGTGTTGGTGGAAATCTGAAGTGATTACCAAATGGGCCAATAATTCTTGGAGGTTTAAAATGGAGAATGCTTTTGAAAGTGCCATTTTTAACTCAGAAAAAGACAAACCACTCACTTGGTTCTTCAAACAAAAAGACAGATTATCTGCTTTACACCCAGATATGTCTGACACTATGATTAATATGAAAATATTAAGAAAGTGTGGAGGAGAACTGGAACATGCTATCAAAAGCAGATGTGTGGAACCCTGTTCAACAGAGGACTACATTAATGCTATGGAAGATATCATTACCAGAACAAGAATTGGTAAAACTTGGGTTAGAAACCCAATAGAGTCCAAAATAGTCTCAAAGATTCCTAGAGAGGAAAGAAGACCAGAAAGACCTGTCTTGAAGTGTCATAAATGTGGAAGTACTTCACATTTAGCCAACACTTGCCCTAAGAAGACAAAGATCAATGAAGTTCAAATCATTGAAGACATTCAGTGTACTGAAGAGAAAGAAGAGTCTGATCAAGATTCTGCAGTCTCTGAAGATACACCAGTAGAGGACTATCCCATTGAAAACATTTCAGCTTTCTTTGAGGTCACAGAAGTCCATACCCACTTGCCACAGTACAGTGAGGATTGCTACAACCTGATCAATATCCAAGATGCCAGAATATGTAAAACAAAACCTGCTAGAGGAAAGGGTTACACTGCTGGAGCATCCTGTATCACATCAGTTCTAATGGGTGATATTGAAGCCAAAGTAAATCTGGATACAGGGGCGTTTTGCACTTGTATTGGCAAGGATTATCTCCAAATTATACTTCCTGAATGGAAAAACCATCTATTACCAATAGAAGGTGTACAGTTCAGTAGTGCCAGTAACAATATGTACCCCTTGGGCATATTGGATACTAATATTGTATTCCCACATCCAGCAGGAAGTGTAAGAATGAAAACTGAGATTGTAGTAATGGATAATTGTACATCTCAGCATATCATTCTTGGAAATGATTACTTGAATATTTATGGTATTGATATAAATAACCATAAAGACAGATATTTCACAATTGGAGATAACAAAAGGCAAAAATTTGCTTTCTCCAATATGCCAAAACAGATATCTGTAGTATCTTCTGTCAAATATACTTACAAAGATGAATTTGTGTCTAAACAACTTGTTGAAGCACAAATTAATCCATCATTGTCACCAAAGATGAGGAATGAACTTATTGATGTATTATATACATACAATAATGCATTTGCATCTGATAATGAACCATTAGGCGCTATAAGGGGACATGAAATTGATATTACTCTTAATATTGATAGACCATATCCTCCAGTACTTAGAAGACCAGCTTATCCAGCCAGTCCCAGAGCTAGAGAGGCCTTGGAAAAACATATCCAAGAGTTGATCCAACTTGGTGTGCTAAGGAAAGTAGGCCATAATGAGGAAGTTGAAGTGACAACACCTGTTATTATTGCATGGCATAATGATAAGTCAAGAATGGTTGGAGATTTTAGAGCTTTGAATACCTACACAGTTCCAGATAGGTATCCAATCCCTAGGATCCAAGAAACCTTGACTCAATTGTCTAAAGCCAAGTATATAACATCAATGGATGCATTAAAAGGCTTCCATCAAAATGTTTTGACGCCTAAAGCTAGGAAATTACTTAGAATTATCACTCACTGTGGTATTTATGAGTATCTTAGAATGCCATTTGGCATTAAAAATGCTCCATCTCATTATCAAAGAATGATGAATACCATCTTCCCCACAGAATTGTCTGAAGGATGGCTTATCATTTATATTGATGATATTATTATATGTTCTGACTCATGGTCTTTGCACCTTGAAAGACTTGCAAGAGTACTTCATAAAGTTGCAGAAGTGAACATGAAAATTTCACTTAAGAAATGCAATTTTGGTTTTGAAGAACTCAAAGCATTAGGACATGTTGTTTGTGGCTTGAGCTTGGGTATTGACAAGAATAAAGTAGCAGCAGTGTTACTTAAGCCAATACCCCAGAATAAAAAAGAAATGATGTCTTTTCTTGGATTTGCTAGTTACTATAGGCAACACTTGAAAGATTTTGCAATTCTAGCCAAGTCACTTTATAGAATCTGTGATCAACAGACTGTATTTGAAATGACACAGGAAAGAATTAAAGCTTATGAGAAGATAAAGAAAGCCCTTACAGAAGCACCTTTACTCCTCATGCCTGACTGGAATATTCCTTTTAAATTGTACATTGATGCATGTGGGGATGGATTAGGGGCAGCCCTACACCAAGTCCAAATTATTGATGACAAACCTACAGAAGGACCAGTTTGTTATATCTCAAGACAAATCAAACCAACAGAAGCCAGATATGGTGCAAGCCAAATGGAGTGCTTATGTTTGGTATGGGCACTTGAGAAATTACACTATTACCTTGATGGCAGTGTTTTTGAAGTGATAACTGACTGTAATGCCGTGAAATCACTTCTTAACATGAAAACTCCCAACAGACATATGTTGAGATGGCAAATAGCCATTCAAGAATATAGAGGAAACATGACTATAGTTCATAAAGCAGGAAACATTCACAAAAATGCTGATGGACTTAGTAGATGGGCTTTAGCCAACACTCCTGATAACCCAGCTTATGTACCTTTGGAAGCTGAACCACAGATTCCAATTGAAGGGATTAACATAACTGATATTGGGACTGAATTCTTTGAAGAGGTCAGAGAGTCTTATAAACAAGACAAGAATTGCCATATCTTGACTTCTTTATTGGATAAAGACTGCAAAGACACATCTTTGGTTAATACACTAGATGAAGTTTGGAAAAATTCCTATTCTGAAGGAAGATTTCACTTGTTTGATGGGATTATTTACCATAGAACAAAACATTCTTGTGTGATGACATTGTGTAGTAGATTGCTCATCAATACCATTCTTCATGAATGCCATGATAGCATTTACTCTGGACACCTATCAGAAGACAGAACACTTGAAAAGGTGAAGAACTGTGCATGGTGGCCATCTTGGAGAAAAGAAACCATTGAATATTGCCATACCTGTGATAGATGCCAAAAAGCAAACAGGAATACAGGCAAGAAATTTGGATTAATGATCCATATTCAAGAACCAAAATCCCCTTGGGAAGTTGTTCACATGGATTGGGTCACAGCACTTCCTCCAAGTGGTGACAAAAGTTATAATGCTTGTTTAGTCATTGTAGACAGATATAGCAAAACTCCCATATTCTTACCATGTCATAAAGATGACACTGCTATGGATACAGCTCTTCTTTTATGGAGTAGAGTTATTTCTCATACAGGGTTATTTAAGAATATCATAAGTGACAGAGACCCCAAGTTCACATCTGCACTTTGGACGAATCTTCATAGATTGTTTGGGACTAAGTTATCATTCTCTACAGCATATCACCCTCAAACAGATGGGCTAGCAGAGAGGATGATTCAAACTTTAGAAGACATGATCAGGAGATTTTGTGCTTATGGATTAGAATTTAAAGACTCAGATGGCTTTACCCATGACTGGTGCACTCTGATACCTGCATTAGAATTGGCATACAAGACATCAGTCCATTCTTCCACAGGACAAACTCCTGCTATGTTAGAAAAAGGATGGAATCCAAGACTCCCAGCAGACACACTGAGGAAAGACTTGATTGACATTCATCCTACAGCTTCCAGCTTCAAATTAATGCTTGATAAAGTAAAACACCATGCAAAACAAAGTATGGATGATGCTTTTGATTATGCAAAACAGAAGTGGGACAAGAGTCATAAAGTACCAAACTTCAAAGTAGGGGACTTAGTTCTAGTTGCAACCTTGAATTTTAATAATATCAAAGGCCCAAAGAAACTTAAAGATTCTTATGTAGGACCTTTTGTTATTGTTGCCTTACATGGAACCAATGCAGTTCAAGTGGAATTGAGTGGTGAATTGGAAAATAAACACCCCACATTTCCAGTCAGCTTGATAAAACCTTATCAACCAGCTGATAAAGAATTGTTTCCTTTAAGAAACCCAACTCCTTTAACTGTACCACCTGTGGAACAGAATGAAGACAAAAAGATTAAGAAAGTCATCAAAGAAAGGAGAATTAGGGGTAAAAATCAAAGAGAATATCTTGTCAGATATAGAAACCCAGTACATGAAGATGAATGGATGGCAGAATCAGAAATACCTGACTCAGATAAACTCTTAAGAAGATTTAGACATGAAAGAAGGCCACAAGCCTGAATATGTCTATAAATGTGCTTTGAATTACTTGATCTGAGTAATGTGAAGAGGTTGGACAGTGGACATTAACCCCCTTTTGGGGCCTTATTCTTTTTATCACTAATAAAATTGTAGTACAATTTTATTTTTTGGTGGGAGGGAATGTGAGCCTTGAGGTATATTTTACATACCCAAATAGGCCACAATTATCTTAAAAAGAAATTTTGAATTATGCAAAACTCATAAGTCATGCATATATCCAAAATTCATCATTTTCAATTTCAGAAAAGATGAATAACTTTTTATTGAGTAAGTAAATCCATGGATTTAAGACCAGATTTGGATTCTACACAAAAATTCACCTAGGGTAGCTCCATAGAGTGAATAAGCTCAATTTAAGTATTTGAGGTGGTAAAATGGAAAATACTTCAATACCACATCATTAATACCACATAAAAGATCCGTGAAAATTTTTGTTTTTCTTGATTTTTAGCCAAAATAATGGGAAAGTGAGAAATCCCATGTTACATATACACTAAGAATAGTGTTATGCATGTTTTGAGCACTTAATATCATGGTATTCTTACATGGACTTTTGGTACACCCATAGTGGATATCTCACTTTAAGCTTAAATTACTATTTTGACGTAAAAAATAGGCAAGGGGGACAAAAGACATCAAAGAGAGCCAGGGTACCCAACTTCTGAGGCCTCAGAGGCGTGGATAGCTCCAGAGCATGGATCCATGGCTCATCTTGGCCCAATTGGTAAACTAAAACTCTTTGGGAACTTGGTTACCAAGTTACAACTACTGTAAAACATCAGAAAATAGCAAATAACCTGCTATTTTGACGTGCCAAGGAGGTAATGAGCTACTTACACTCCTGTAACCATGTCAATTACTAATGACTTTCCATGGATAAACCCCAAAAGAGTAATTAAAACCCTTTTGGGACCCATATTCATTGATTTACCTCATAGCAACCAGCAAAACACTGCTATTTGCAATTCTACGTAGAAATGAGGTAAAACCTTCAAAAATTCATTAAAAATACAATTCTTAATGAATCTTTCTGAAACTTTCAGGACTAAAGGAGAACTGTATTATCTATGGTACAACCAAAAAGAATTACAGTTTTACTAGTAAAATTAAAAGTTTTACTTACAGTCCATTTTTGGATATTCTACGTGAAACACTGAATCTTCAAAAATTCACAGTAATTACAACCTGTGATGAAATTGGCAATAACATTGATAACTTTGAGAAATCAATGATTATTTTAGAATAAAAGAAGATTTACAAGTGTTACTCCTTTTATTCTTAACCATATTGGGGTTGGTAGTCACGTAAAAGCATCAATTAAGTAATTATGATAATCTTACATGACAACAGATGATGCAATCAATAATCCAAAAAGGTTTATTGTTTTCTCACTCACTGGTTTTTCAGTTTGCTCCATGGCACGCCTCTGTGAGCTGTTGTTGACTTAAAAGAAGCCTCTTCTTGCTGTTTTTTCATCATCATCTTATCAATTTATTAAATCTTTATTACCAACAAGTAAGTATTAGTTCAACTATTCTTAAGTGTTTTAATTCTTTCAGAATCAATCAGAAAGACGTGAAATCATAGAATCCAACTATATATTGTTGTAATACTGTTATAAATCCTTTTGATCCTTTAAATCCACAATTCCACGTCAAATTTCTCTACTTTTATTATCAATAAGTTCTTTGGAGTATTAGTGAGTCATTTATCTTTAATTCTTAAAGTTTTTCTCTAGTAATAGTTTTCTTCAAGAATTATCTTTATAATTATTCTTGCAAAAGATAATTATATATTAAAATAATTTTATTATTTTAATAAAGAAGTTTTTATTATTAAATTCTTCTTGTAATTGATTCTTGTAGACAATTACTTGCTCACTGTTAAAATCACTAGTAGTGCTTAACACGTGAAAGAAATAATTTTTTAATTATTTAATTGTGGTTATAATAATATTTTATTATTATATTTCATAAGAACAGACATAGTACTGTTGATTAATAGTAATATTATCATCAGTTTCATAGTCACATCTTACAATATTCCTATAGTAAAGCCCTTTAAATCCTAAATTAAATCATTTATTATCAATCTTATCATCTTTTAAAACCATTTTTACCGTGTCACAGTCATAGTTAAAGCTTGTAAATACTCATATACACCTTTATCATAGACTCAGCCTGACAGAGGCAGTACCAACTCCCAAGCAAATCGCCAAAGAGTATAAAGCAGAAATCAGTCCAAGGGCCTTTTAAAGGTAGAGAAACCTTGGAAAATACAGAATTTTTTGTCTTTTGTCATTTTTTAACATGACAACTCCATTTCTCAGAGATCTTGGATACCCAAGAAATCAGCCAGAACTCTGGCAAAGAAGAAACAGAGGGAGAAGGCCACCCCCTTCTGGATCAAATAACCAACAAAGGACTAATTATCAGGAAACTCCTGCTCAAAGTCCCACCACAAACCAAATTCAGCCCAGTCCAACAAAAAAATTGGACAGATGCAGGGAAAATAACTCATACTCATGTACTCCTAAAAGACTTTTTCACATGGAGTATGGACAACAAAACCTTAACCATGGGAGTATCATGGGAGGAAATTGGAATAATGAGGCAAAAAATATAAGTCAATGTTATTACTTGCCAAAAGATTCTGGAAGAAATGAAAAGTTGGAATCTCAACAGCCATTTCATAATCTCAGAAGAGACTTGAATCAGAGGAAATCAAACAGAAATCCAAGCCATAGAGAATTCTTGGCATATGGAAGAGCCCAATCTGATTCAGGAACACCAAGGCATGGAAGAAGAAATGCCATCTTTCCCACATCAGTCCAACAGCTACAGGACTTGAAATCTAAAGGACAATATTTTCAGGACTCTCCAGTCATCCCTGGTGGTTTCCAGCACAGGACATGGAGCCCTAGTAGAGAACAAGAATTCTTTCAGGAAGGAGAAGATAGAATCAGATCCTTTGATGAAACAATGAATAAAATTAGTCCAAGAGGAAAACAAATCCTAAAAGACACTGTACCTACCAATAGTGTTAGCTCAGAATCAATTGATCCTCAGCTTAAGCCTATTGATGATAAAATACCCCCTCAAAAATTTGAAACCACAGATTCCAGAGGTAGTAGTTTCATATGGTCCAACATGGGTAAATTCATGGATTGGACATATGTCCATGTTCAAGAAGTGACTTCAGAAATGAAAACACTCAAGGAAGAAAATTCCTTCCAAGCAACAGTCATAGAAGACTTGAACACAAATCTATCCAGAATCTGGGCAGAATTTGAAACTAAAAACAAACAGTTGAACTCAATACTAGAGGAACAACAAGCTGTGAGAAGAGATTTAAGAAATATCCAATATCAACAGGAAATCCTGGAAAAAGAAGTGGATTTTCTCTATAAAAAGGAGGAAAAAGAAGATAATATCTTCCCTCAAACAACTCAAGATGATAAACCAATCACCAAAGTAAAAGAGGAAGAATCAGAAAACCAAGCTCCTGAATCCCAGGATCCAAAGTTAAGGTCCAAGTCTATTTACCAAGATGGTGAGAACCTCAGTTACTCTGAGAAACAAGCATCAAAGCAATTACCTGATGTGGTAAATTGGCCTAAATTCTCAGGAATTGGAGAATATGATCATATGGAGCTTATTGATTATATTAATGGACTTTTTGTTGATGTACCAAAGATACCAGACTACTGGATCACCACAAGACTCAACACTGCATTCAGAGGCCATGCAAATATATGGTACACTGAAATGAAAGAGATACATGGTAGGAAAAGCTGGCCATGGTGGAGAAACCAAATAATACAAAAGTACAGCAATGGTACTTGGATTTGGCAAAAAACCATCTCTTTTGAGAGTGACAGATACTCTACAGAAAAAGACCCTTATGAATGGTGTCTTAAACAAACCAAAAGACTCAAATCTATTGATCCAAACATGACAATAGAGATGAGAAATCATAAGATTCTGACAAAACTTCCAGGAGACTTAGAACATGCAGTAAATTGCAGATGCAGCAAAATAAGCAGCATTGATGACATAGCAAATGTCATACAAGATGTCAGAAAAAAGACATCAATTGGCAGTAGTTCACCCTATAGGTCACATGATAGCAGAGAAAAACCAAAGATACTCATGGAAAAAGACCTCAAACCTACTAATGGTGAAGAAGCACCAAGGAGAAGGAACACATGCCATAACTGTGGATCACCTGACCACTATGCAAATAATTGTCCCAAAGGAAAAAAGAAAATATTTGAAATAGAGGAAGAGTCAGTAGAAGAACACATGGAGTACAAATCTGACTCTGACAGCATGGGAAATGGGCTAAGACAGGATTCAGACAGTGGATCAGAGCCTATTGAACAATATTTATTAGAGTATGAGGATGAGAAAACAGAATCAGTCCTAGGAAACTCTTTGAAACCAGAACTCATTCAACCCAAAAATGGTGAAGACAGGAGTGGAAGAACCATTGATGCTAAAGAGTATTTGGAAGTACCCAAAACTGGTATGGCCTTTATTCATGGAGCAAAATCAAAGCTTGATGTGTACATTGGAAATAAAAAGCATCCTTTGATTTTTGACACAGGAGCAAATTGCTCAGTAGTAGCCAAAGAATACTTGGACAGACACTTTCCAATGTGGAATGCAGAGATACTTTTAACAAAAGCAAGAAGCTTTAAAAGTGCTGCAGGCAAAATGAAGTCACTTGGAATAATCCAAAAAATAATTATAATACCACACAAAATGGGAAACCTCAGATTACACATTGAATTTGTGGTACTTGAAAATGCTAAGTTTGATGGATTTTTAATGGGTACAGAGTACCATAGAATCTATGGCATAGGCATACATAATTCCCTAGAGAGCTACCTGATAATTGGGCAAGACAAACAAAGAAAGTTCTACTTTGAAACTGACAACCCCAATCAAATAAAAAGATATTCCAATAGGGATTATTCAACAGAAAGAAGGAATAAACCACCAGAAAAAGACCAATGGGTAAAGCTGGATGATGTTTCAGATAAAGATTCTTTTTTGAAAGTATCAAGAGCCTCCATAAGGATGAAAGAGTCTCAATAATGATGAGCCTTTTTTGGAGGGAGGGTATGTCAGCCTGTGACTCACAAAAGAGCACCAGCATGACATCCAACATACCATAAGTAATGGTATGAGGAGGATTGGAAAAAAAGAACCAATACAAGTAAATTATAAGGAGGAAACCTCCTCCAATATAATAAGAAAGGACAAAGATATTCCCTATCAAAGATAAGACCAAATAAGCAAAAACTCTTATTCTAGCCTCTAATCTAACTTATACATATTTCATGAAACCCCAACCAGAATGGTTTTTTTCTTGGAGCTCTAAGGTAGAGCTATCCAATGGTATCATCTATTCATCTGTAGCACTCCTAAATCAGGAGATACCATTATACCACCTTTTTTCACCAACAACCCCTCAAATGTCAGCCTGTGACTCAAAACCAGAGCACAAGCATGACAGCCAAAATACAATAAACCAATGGTATAGCCAAAATACCACCAAAACATGGAACTGAGACAAATTAGCTCAAAAGGTATCAAAAGAAAGAGGAAACTCACCTCTTTCTGAAAATATAAGTCCCATCATCATAGGACAAGAAATAACAAAGTTATTCCTGATCAAAGTTATTGCTGAGCATAAACCTTAATTTTCACCTCTCATCTAAAATCTAGAAGGAGAGGTTTCACCCCATCAAATGGGTATTCAAAATGAAGCTCTAAGCCAGGGCTATCTAATGGTGCTAGCCAAACTAAGCTAGCACCAGTATTACTTGAGTTATGGTCAAATTCAGACCAAATAAGGGTGAACAAAACATTCACCTCTCATCTAACTTTTACAGTTTTAGTGTGTGATACTTAAAGTGGGGTCTTTTTGGAAAGAGCACAATCAGGGATATCTGATGGTGCCATCCATTTCCTCATAACTCAACTACAACAGAAGTTATTGGCCAAACAAGCTTAATACAGCTTTTGCCCAGTCCACGCCAATGTACAAAAATACTTGTACATGGGATAACTTTGTCATATTTAATGATAACCATGTCAAGTTGGGTACCGTTGTGTAGAGCCCATACAGAGCTATTCAATGAACCAATTTTGAGCTTGATATCTCAAAAACTGACAGAGTTATGACCATTTTAAGGTCAAAATCCCACCTGCTGTCACATACAGCCTTACCATGGGATAATATCCCATAACCATGAATATGAGGTGTCAAATAGACGAAGAAGCATGTTTTTACTTCAATACCTCATATGTCAGTCAATACTGGGGTCCCATACAGTTTCTGTACAGCATTCTACGCGTCATACACGTCAGAATCAGGCTGTGAGGTCCCCATATGAAAATTTTCACCCTGTATTGGTGAAAACCGCCCAGATGTGGTTTCAAAACCACATGTGAGCCCAATACAGGGTATACAGGCTGTTTGAAAACCACAAGCCTGTCATAGAGTGTGAAAAATCTTCACTTCCTCTAAGTGGAAAGGCCTAGCAGCCTTTCCACCTCAATTTCAGGATAAAAGGAGGGCTTTTCACAGTCAAAAGCTTTTCCTCATCCTGCTCTTGAATAACCTACGTAGTAAACTGTCAAAAACAGTTTGACTCTTGGTTAATAATCAGGTATAATTATAAGTTTTAATTATTGTAGTCTTTTATTATTGTAACCCAACAGATAAAGCTGCACCCAGGGCTTTCAACAGCGCTCACCACCACTATAGCCACTATAGTAAAGCCCTTTAAATTTATTCTTAATCATCTCAAAACCTTCTTAAAGCATTTTTACCACGTCACAAACATAGTTTGAGTTGTAAATAGCCTACATTACCACTCTTTCATAGTTTCATCCTGACATCAAAGGTGTAGGAGGGCTTGTACAAAACTGTACAAAAGTACAGCCAAATTGAAGGTATGAGTGAGAGCTTTAATTTGAGATACCTTAGACCCCTCTATCTTCCAAATTGACAGAGGGATCTTGATTTAAAGGTTTACATCTCAAAATACAGGATTTCTGAAACTAATCATATAAAGAAACCCCTGTATCTTTGGAATATATTCATACAGCTGTAAAGTGTTGTATATCAAACTGTAGATCTAATCAAGCCCTACAATACTGTATCATTGGAATACAGATATCTTCTGAATTGGAGAAGATATCTGGCTTGGAAGGTTTTGAAGCCTCATACTGATGTACAAAAATACATCCAAAAACTTAAAGTCCTTATAGCTTTTGCTATCTTAGAGAAGGGTAAGCATGAAGCATATCAAATCGAAGAGCTCATTAAGACCTTCAATTCTGTTCTCTTGGTTTCTTGATATCTCAAAAACTGACTAAGATATCTTGGTTGGAAGTATTTTGACCAATGCTGGTCTGTACCAAACCTGTACCAACCAGTACTAGCTTGATACTTAAAATAATGGTTTTTTAAAGCTTAAACCCGCCCAGAATGACTAATATTAGTCATACAGACACTCTGGACACGTCACAATGGTGCTGACGTGGCCTGTGAAGAGTTCTTTCACCCTGTATTGATCCAGAATGATCATTTGTGGTCCAAAAACCACAATTCTGACTATGCTGATGTCAGAATTGATGGTACAGAACCACAACCCAGCCTCCATAGTGAAAATTTTCACTCTGTAGACGTGCAAAGAGCCTACCAGTCTTTCACAGTTGTCAGAGGAGATGAAAGCAGGTCTTTCCTCACTGGAAAAGACTCATCTTATCATGAATTAACATCCTTACGTAGTAAAACTGTCTTATACCAGTAGTACTCTTAGGATTATATTGATATAATTAAAATAATTAATTATTGTAGTGATTTTCACAGTCAATTGATATTAAATCATTGCAACCCAGGTTCTCAATAGATTCATCACCACCGTTATCATATTACAGTAGAACCTGTTTACTATTATAAAAAATTAATTTTTGTGTGTCACAGTCATAGTGCTAGCTTGTATTTACTATTTTTAAGCTACTACATAGACTCACCCTGACAAAAACTAAGTTTACTGAAGATGCTGAGAAAGAACAGACCAGCATTTGCCATTGGTGAAGAACCATTAGGCAAGATCAAAGGCCATGATATAGAACTATATCTGGATGTGGAAAGGCCTTATCCACCCATGCTCAGGAGACCTCTTTATCCAGAAAGCCTGGAAACCAAGAAAGAAATTGAGAAACATATCAATGAACTCCTGGATATGGATGTCATCAGGAAGATTGGACATAATGAAATAGTGGAAATCACCAGGCATTATGGCAAGTCTAGACTGTTTGGATGTAAGGTTTGACTATGAAACAATAAGTAAAAATTACTAATATTTTACTTATTGTACTATGAATGTCCTTATGAAAGAAATAAATAAGATAAAAATAATTATAATAATAAAGAATTATTATAATTATGGCATAAAAATAATTATATTATTAATAAAATTATAATAATATAATTTATATTATAAAATATAATATAATGAAATAATTAATATATTTAAAAGCTCTTTATTATTGTTACAAACAAATAATAAAGGCGTAAAAAATTGTTTTTTATTAATAAAAAACAATTAATAACAATAATATTACCAATATTAAGGTTATAAATTAATGTAAATACTATTTATATTAATTAAGGAATTATTAAAATAATAATAAAGAGAAGATTATTGTAAAAAGAGAAAATAACCTACTTTTAACACTTAATATAATAATTTTGTAATATTTTACGCCAAAAAATATAAATACAACCTTTTCAAATTGTATTTACAATAAAAATAAAGAAAATTCCTAATATTCTTGATTTTTACGTGGAAATGAGTTTTTAGAGAGATTCTTAGCAAAAACAATTAAATAAATGATTTAATCATGTAGAAATAGATGATTACAACAAGGTGGTCTTTGGTCTTTAATAATATAATAGTTTTATATATAAAGAATAAAGAAATTACCTTTGGTTTAATTGCTTTAATGTTTTTGATGCATCTGAGGGGAAAACAGAGCAGAAAGAGCTCTATTTATAGTAAATACCTCCCGCCTAGAGTCCAAAAGGCTTCTAGTAGACGTGTACTGATCATATCCACTGGAATTGATCAATATTTTAAGGTTTGAGGATGATTACATCATGATCAAACCATATTACATCATTATTACACCATTATTTAGAGTTATAACTATTCCTCTAAGTTTGATGACATCAGAGGCTTGGCAGAACCCCAAATTTCGTGTATTTTATTAGTTTTAATCATAAACTAATAGTATTCACCAATTGTATCACTCATATGACTGTTAAACTTAATTTAAGGTTACAATAGGTGATCATAACTGCTCAATTTAAGCGCAAACTTTGATCTTTAATAACGTTTAGGTTTTACACGCTACAGCAATTCATAGGGTGAATTCTGATAGCCTGACATAACCTTATTATGCTTCCAAGAGCTTTTCATTACATAATCAAAACTCTAATTTTGATGATTTTTCTTGTAACTCATCTTTTCTGTCGAAATTCAATATTTTAAACTTCAAATCATGATTTCAGGGGGTTATACCCTGAATTTAATAATAAAAATTACATCATTCTTCACGAATGAACTAGTAGAATCCAACTGTGTGCTTTATTTTAAGTTTGGACAACTTTCACAACAAAGTGGTCAACAGCTCTGTTGATTTTCATCAATATTTCATCATAGGTTTTAACCTTGTTTATAAATTGTAAAATAAAGTTCATATATGTGTTCTGACAGTAATTACGTGGTAGCTTTATTTTTGGTTCATCACTCTATCTTGTATAGTTTAAGAGATATTAGCTATGATCCTTGAATATATGCCACCAGAGCATATTTGGTGTATCTGGCTTCCCAGTAACATTCTGTCACTATTAAATTATTTCGACATTCCAATCTTGTTCCTCATTTGTAGCTTTGTTGTGTCTTTAATATATCCCAGGTATAATAACAATAATGAAATGAGTTTTATCAATTGGTGAATATTTCTATAGGATTCCCCAAAGAGTGCCTGTTTTTTTACAAGGAATGAATTGAGTTATTTCATATTTGAGAACTGGAAACATTCTTTCATTTATTAAAAAAAGAATAAATAAGAGTTTAATCAAAAAATATTCAAAGCTTTGTCAATCAGAAAGAAAATGAGAACTCATTTATGTGATAATAAGGGATGTTGACACTGTCAAAACTCTGGAAATTTTATGATCTTGGGGGACCACTGTATCAATAGCCAAAGTTTCAAACAATAAAATTCCATAATTAAGATGTACATATGTTTTTAGTCCTACAATATACCATTCTTCCCCTTGATAGATTTATCAAAGTATCCTACCATAGTTTGTGAATATTCAATTAGGGTTTACCTTATTTGATGAGGTATTATAAGTGATCTTATAGAGATTTTCCAAAGGATATTCCTATTTTATTTCTCATATTTTTGATAATTCCTGTATGGATCATTTTTCAAATGTACCCTATGTTTATTAAAACTATCAATTTAAAGCTCCTATAATGTTTTGGGGGGGTTTCCAAGTATTGATCTCAATCTTTTTCTCAAATTTACAAGGTGAAGAATCATGAGCTCCAGTTTTTCATTGTTCCAAAGTATGGTTTTTACTTTGTATTTTCTGGCCTGCTTAGAAATTAAGAGAATTTTAATAAAGATAATCTTTCATATATATTGAGATTTTGGTAAGGCATAATGTAGAGTGAGAAATAATGAAGAGCTTTAAATCCTAATTAAAAGGAGTATAATTCTTTGTGTTGAATAGAGACTTTGAATTTTGGCTCATATACTACTACCTGAATGATTATTAATGTAAAATATTGAAAAGATTTATTGAGGGTGCAATATACCTCTCGATAATATCAAAATTACAGAATTATGCAATAAAATTCCCATATTTCAGGAAAATCCCCTACTTGCATGAGATACCTGTCTTAATATCAAGCTAGCCATTAGTGGGTAAGTAAACTTATTTATTAACAGGGAACAAAGAATGAATACATGAGCTACAATAAATATGATATAAAGTTTCTATGAAAAGTTTTTATAAGAGCTTCTTAATAGTAGGAAGTTGTTAAACTCTCTTGTGAAAAATGAAACTGTCATCGATAAGTGTTTTGAGAGGTTAAAAGCCTTTTCACCTACATATAGAAGACATTTCTATTTAAAACGGTGAGGCACAAGCCATTTAGTTTATAATTCATCTGCTTCCAATTCCTTAATAAGTATTAAATAACTAATAACTAACCATTCTCTGTGGGAGAAGTTCCATATTTAAGCTATATAAGAATGATCAGATGATCTTTTTTCCATATTTCCTAATTTACAGTGTTTTTTCATGTACAAAGTAAGACATTTAAGGAGTTAAGTAATATCTAAAGATGATATAAGAGATTGCCTATTCAAGTTTATAAAATCCAACTTCTCCTTTTATTGAGTCTATGGCATACCGTTTCTAATCAGAGAAAACATTGATATTTGATAATGTACAAGTGCCTAAAAATCAAGAAAAACTTTCATATGATATTTTTGGAAAGAATAATCAAAATAATAGACCTGAAGTAGCTTGTTTTTATGAAAGGTAAAATAAAACTTTATTACCTAATTCTTCTTCATTTCCTTGAAGAGTAATTTAAATAATATTTATTCATGAAAAAAGCCAAGAAAACAATCTGATACAACTGTTGTTAGCCCCTTCCATTATTTCTATCATTTGGTATTCTGTCACTCATCTCTTGTGTAGAGATAATTTATCTTTAAGATTTTGAAGAGTTTCTTTATAGGCTCAATCAAGCCATAATGAATGAAATTTATGGATTGTTCCAAGTATTGCTGATTGTGCCAAGAAAAGTCATGTACATAAATTCAAAAAGAATATGGATATTAGTTATCTCAGTTCTGAATTGATATATTATAGAAGCGCCAAATATTAAAGAAAACAAAAAATTACTTATCAAATCTTCAATTCTTAATTTATTGTAGGAAAAAGCTTCTATATTTGAGTATTATCTTTATAGAAAATTCCTTAAATTTGAGGATCTTAAACCCTAATTTTCTATCCATTATTCAAGTAAATTAATAAGTGAAATAGAATTATTATCATTAACATTTTTCATAAAGGAATTTCTAAATTTTTCATCAGAGAAAATTAGACACTAAATATTAATTCCATATTTTTCTTGAAAAAAAAACTTTAGTTTCTCCAAGAAGGATCTGATAGGGTATATGACAAGAGGGGGGAAAGATTCACAGAAAAAAATTGATACACGAATCTATTTCTCTAAATTTGGAAATCATAAATTATCCAGAATATCATATCTGAACATTTCATTAAATAAATTCAATTTTAAGGGATGGAAACAGAAAATATTGGTGAAATATAGCTTTGGTTTGGTGTAATTAAATCTTAATACATATTTCTTATTTGCATGGGAATAAATATAAAATTACAGCCACACTACTTCTAAAAAGTCTGAAAGATTTATTTCAAAAACATAATCAATATTGGGGATCTCATTCTTGTTGTAGAAGGCCACGTATTCTGGGAAATAAATATATTTTTAGTAACAGAGCTCAGGAAGCTTTGACTATTAATGAGGAAGAAAATCTAGAATATCAACCACATAATCTTTCTTTAGTATTAATATAGAAAATTTGTTGTCAAATATAAATTCTAGTCAGTTATAATCAGCTTAAAAGATACAAAACATAAATTTTTCTCAATTATATTTGAGATCATTTAGGCTCACCCCAGAAAAGCATCAACAAATTCCCCGAAATAAAAAGCTGAGTTTTCGGGGGGTTGCTCGCATCAGCTAATGCCAACAACCCCCCGAGCTATTTGAAAATTGATTTCGGGGACGTCCTCTGCGGAATGGGAGTGATATTGAACGCAAATTCAGATTTATTACATATTATGACTGTTTCAGTTACAATCATTGTGAGGTTTGGTTTTGAACTGTCCAAATATGCAGTTTGGCTAACCAGGTGCACTGAAATTCTTATATTGATGATCTCTATTTACTTTTAAAAGAATAAACAGCAAATAACATGCTTTTCTATCCTGTATATACAAAAGATGGAAGACAATAATTTCATATTGAATAATAAAAAATTGATTGAAGAACTTAATATAATCAAAAGTATTAAGTTCAAATTAAAATTTGATATTATAAAAAACAAAATTGTAAAAATATTGAAAGTATTGAGGTAAAAACACCTCATTGTTGAAAACACTCTATGAAAATTTGTTGTTTCATGAATATTGGGAAGTATCTCAGGAGATTTTTCACAAAATCTCTCTTTTCTCAATAGGCACATTATCTTTCACAAGCAGAACTCACTCTGTAAACCATTACACTTCTAATTTTGGGATTTAAACTTGAAGGCTTTCAAATAGTGAAAGCTATCCCAATCTTCATGAAATAATTTCTAGTCTATTTTTCATAATCATTGTATTTCATAACATGATGTATTTTAGGGGGTATTTCAGTGAGATGCTTGAGCATAAACCTGCAAATATCATTTCCTCTCTTGACACCTGGAGTAAGCTGCTATGGTATCCTGTTCATTACTTCCAATGATCTATTCTTGATATTATTCTGTGTGAAACTTTATAAAGCTAAAGAGGATTATTGCTGTGAAGACCCAGTTATGAATCTATTGGATCTCATGTTAATCCAGAACATTAATAATTATTATCGTAGATTTATACCTTATTTGGATACCTCAATATTTTATGAGTTTCCATACTGATCAGTTCTCTAATTAATGCAGGATTATGATTTAAATAATGAGATCAAATTTTTGCTTTAGTAAGTTCAAATAGCTTTAATAAAGCTATTTATGGAGCTTTCTGGACTGCAATATTGAATACTCTCATTTTTTTTAGGCTTGGAACTATAAAAAGATTCTTTGTTCTAGTTTCTGAAGAGATATTATATATATTCAACTTCAAGGATTTTGAGAACTCACTGAAACTCTCAAAGATAAAGACCAATGCCAATGGTATTTATCAGAAGTAGAATTGAAATGAAGGCCATATGGACATATATTAAGAGAAGAATAATATGTAAATTAGATGGTACAGAATAATGTAAATAAATATCCAAATCAATTCAATATTACAATAATTGAGTTTTGGTAATAATTTCCAAAACTCAGGATTTTTCCATTCTCAGAAGGAGATTATATTCAACCAAGATATATTATTGCTTTTCAATTATTGTATATATTTCATTTATCAATTAATATAATTTATTCGATAAATCCTTGAGTAATCATGAAAATGAGGAATTAAGATGATTTTGTAGAGGATATAATTTATATGATGATATTATAATGTTGAATAATTTTTTCTATAATATGATAATTATCAAGCGCAGTTTTGTTACTCATAAATAAATCAACTAAAATTTTGAAGAACCTTTACCTTAATTGAGCTCATAAACTGGGTCAAACACTCATATTACTCATGAGGAATTATTATCTAATTTCACTTATTTTATATGAAGTCTTACTAAATAAGAATAATGAATAAGGTAAGATAAAGCTTTGATGAAGAGAGATATATCCAAATCTTTATCTCAAGAAAAATTTAAAAAATATTCTCTTGAAGTGAGAACTAGTGAGAAAAAGATAGCATTTTCAAAAGAAAAAATCAATAGAAAGGAGTACTCCTGCCAAAGAATACTTCTGTAAAGTATTGGTAAAAAATCTCAAGTAAGATAGAGTCATGTCTGCAATAAATTGATTTTCCTACTATTTCTGATTGTAAAACACAAAAGAATGAAAGTGGACACAATAAAAATTGAGTTTTTTCAGGAACAACTTGGATAAATATATACTACAGTGCGAATGAAAGGATACAAATAGATTAATTATGATGAAAAATAAACATAGATATCATTCAAGAAGAAACTCTTTCTTGAGATTAATTAATTAAATATCAAAAAAGCTATTAGGTTCTATCTGTCCAATTCCCTTTCCATCTATTTTTTGATAGAAAATTTAATATATTACTTTGAGGAGGGGAATGAATGTGGTTGTTAGTTTAGTCATATTTATTCCTAATATAATGAACTAAATAATCTTATTCAATTTATAATTTTTCTTCTCAAATTATGAATAAGTAGATTGGGATTTGGATTGTTGTTTTCATTTCTTATACTACTCTATAGTAAGTGATGCTTCAATCAAGATTAATATGGTTTACCAAACAGATTATTGTGGTAAGAAATGTGTGCCTGAAGCTTACTTTTATGAAATTAGTAATCCTTAATATTTTTAAGGCTTTTTTAGTATTTAAGAGAAAAACATAATATGGGGTATTACCAAGAGAATCAAAACTGCTTTTGAGAAAGTTCAGAAATAATTTCTTCAATTTCAACAAACATCTATATGGTTCTCACAAATCTATCCTTGGACACATATTTCTTCAGCTATTTTGGTTCAAAATGGATAAAATTTAATTTATCAATCCATAGAAATGCATTCTCCCTTCAGCAAATATCTCCTAGGGGCATTATAGTCATAGTCATGTGAAACCTTTCGTATACTTTAGTTATTCATTTGACACAAAATCAGAATAAAGAAGAATTTTCCTGGTTCATAAGATGTCACTGGCTAGCAAGTTACCACAAATATTCCCTGGTGTGCGTTGACCACAAAAGTGCATATATTCAGGTTAATTCCTTAAGTATTAACTTTGGAAATTAGCTCATTAATTGTTTTATGTGTGAATTTTCATGGGGAATCCAATGGTACAATTTATTTCACATGTTGTTTCATTGGTTTCTGAAATAAATAAGGATTTATGATTTTTATAAGGTATTAATCCTTATAACTCATTAAATATTGACTTTACAGATATGCCATAAAAATGGTATATGTGTATTTTACCATGGGGAATCCAATGGTATAGTTTATTTCACATTTTGACTCATTGGGTTTTAAGTTAAACCAATTTTTGTACCAATTTATGGTATTTTTGTATTTTTGAAGTAATTAATTTTAATGTATAATTATTCTAAGTACTTTTAGTATAATTATCTTAAAGGTATAATTATTCTGAGTCTTTCTTGTGACCTTATTGGGTATGTGGTCATATCTCAAAGGCTCACATTCCCTACCACCAAAAAAGATTGTACCACAATCTGATATGTGTAATTAGGGTATCATCCACTGTCCTACCTCTTCAATAGACTTTGTTAGTCTTGAAGCTCAATAATGCTTAACTTTTCTATTTTTCAGGCTTTCTTTCATGTCTGAACCTTCTTAGTAGTTTATCAGCATTTGTTATATCTTTCTCAAGTAGCCATTCATCTTCTTGAGTTGAATTTCTATACCTTACAAGGTATTCCCTTTCTTTTTTGTTTCTTGTCCTTCTTTCTTTAAGGACTTTTACTATTTTCTTTTCTTCTCCTTCTTCCAAGGGGGGAATTTCAAGTGGGGGTTTATTTCTTAGTGGAAATAACTCCTTGTCACTTGAGCTGTAAGGTTTTATTAGACTTACAGGGAAAGTTGGGTGTTTGTTCATTAGTTCACCTGTGAGTTCTAATTGTACAGCATTGGGTCCATGAAGTGCTTTTATCATAAATGGTCCTACAAAGGAATCTTTCAATTTCTTTGGACCTTTTATGTTATTGAAGTTAAGGGTTGATACTAGGACCAAGTCTCCTATTTTGAAATCAGGTGGCTTATGACTTTTGTCCCATCTTCCTTTTGCATATTTGAAAGAATCTTGCATACATCTGTTTGCATGGTGTCTTGCCTTGTCAAGCATTATCTTAAAACTGCTTGCTGTTGGATGTATATCCACTAAGTCCTTTTTGAGGGTGTCATAAGGAAGTCTTGGATTCCAACCTTTTTCTAGCATTGCTGCTGTTTTTCCAGTAGAAGCATGGATTGATGTTTTATATGCCAGTTCCAGTGCTGGTATTAGTGTACACCAATCATGGGTAAAACCATCAGAATCTTTGAATTCTAGCCCATAAGCACAGAATCTTCTGATCATGTCCTCTAAGGTCTGTATCATTCTTTCTGCTAAACCATCAGTTTGGGGATAGTAAGCTGTTGAGAATGATAGCTTTGTCCCAAATAAGTTATGGAGATTTGCCCATAATGCTGAAGTGAACTTTGGGTCTCTGTCACTTATAATATTCTGGAATAAGCCTGTATGGCTAATAACTTTATTCCATATCATTATGGCTGTGTCCATAGCTGTTTCATCTTCGTGACATGGTAAGAACATTGGAGTTTTACTGTACCTGTCCACTAACACTAGGCATGCATTATAACTCCTGTCTCCTCCTGGAGGTAATGCTGTCACCCAATCCATATGAACTATTTCCCATGGGGATTTTGGTTCTTGGATTTGGATCATCATTCCAAATTTCTTTCCTGTGGCTCTGTTGGCTTTTTGGCATCTGTCACAGGTTTGGCAGTACTCTGCAACATCTTTCTTCCAATTTGGCCACCAAGAGCAGGTTTTCACCCTCTCTAGTGTCCTATCTTCTGAGAGATGTCCAGATGCAACACTATCATGACACTCATGTAAAATAGTGTTTATTAGTGTTCAATCTGTTAAGGTCATAACACATGTGTGTTTTGTTCTATGGTAGAGGATTCCATCAAGGAGGTGGAATCTTCCTTCATCATATGCCTTTTTCCATGTTTCATCTAGTTTTGATGAAAGTGATGGGTCTTTGCATTCTTTCATTAGAAGTTGGCTTGAGATATGACAATTTTTGTCTGTCTTATAGCTTTCTTTAACTTGGTTAAAGAATTATGTGCCTATGTCTGTGACACATATTCCTTCTATATGGTGCTCTTCTTGTGGTACCCATGTTGGATTGTCAGGGGTATTTGCTAAAACCCATCTGCTAAGACCATCTGCATTTTTATGGATATTTCCAGATTTATGTACAATATTCATATTTCCTCTATATTCTTGGATAGCAATTTGCCATCTCAGCATGTGTCTATTTGGAGTATTCATATTTAATAGTGATTTCACAGCATTACAGTCTGTGATTACATCAAATACTGTGCCATCCAAATAATAATGCAATTTTTCTAAAGCCCACACTAAGCATAAACATTCCATTTGGCTGTCTCCATACCTTGCTTCTGTTGGCTTTATCTGCCTTGAAATGAAACAAATTGGTCCTTCCACTGGTTTATCATTGATGATTTGTGTTTGGTGAAGTGCAGCACCTAGTCCTTCTCCACAAGCATTAATGTATAGTTTGATGGGTATTTTCCAATCTGGCATTAGAAGAAATGGGGCATTTGTTAGTGAATTTTTCAATTCTTCATATGCCTTGACCCTTTCTTCAGTCATTTCATAAACTGTTTGTTGGTCACATAATTTATATAAGGATTTGGCAATTTTTGCAAAGTCCTTTATATGCTGTCTATAGTAACCAGCAAATCCTAAAAATGATTGTGTTTCTTTTTTGGTTTGAGGCATTGGTTTGAGTAGTACTGCTGCTACTCTATTTTTGTCTATGCCTAGACTAAGTCCAGATACAACATGTCCTAGTGCTTTTAATTCACTATATGCAAAATGACACTTTTTCAAGGAAATTTTCATATTTACTTGGACTATTTTCTGTAGTACCCTTTCTAGTCTTGTAAGGTGATTTTCCCAAGTTTCTGAGCAGACTATAATATCATCAATATAGATAATTAACCATCCTTCTGATAATTCTTCAGGGAATATGGTATTCATCATTCTTTGGTAATGGGAAGGTGCATTTTTTATCCCAAATGGCATTCTTAAGTATTCAAAAATTCCACAATGGACTATTATTCTTAGTAGTTTCTTGGCTTTGTCTTTTAAGACATTTTGATTAAAACCCTTAAGAGCATCCATAGCTGTAATGAACTTAGCTTGTGACAATTGGGTCAACATCTCATGGATTCTAGGTATTGGATATCTGTCTGGGATGGTATAGGTGTTCAGGGCTCTGAAGTCTCCTACCATCCTTGATTTTCCATTATGCCAAGTTATAATGACAGGAGTAGTAACTTCTACCTGTTCATTGTGTCCTACCTTTCTCAGTACTCCAAGGTCCATTAATTCTTTAATGTGTACCTCTAAGGCTTCTCTAGCCCTTGGACTAGCTGGGTAAGCTGGTCTCCTTCGTAAGGGTGGGTAAGGCTTTTCCACATTAACAATTATGTCTACTTCATGCCCAATTATAGCACCTAGTGGCTCTTTGTCAGTTGCAAAGGCATTTTTGTACTTAAATAAGAGGTCAATTAATTTTTCTTTCATTCTATCTGTTAATTCTTGATTGAATTCTGCCTCTTTAAGTTGTTCAGATATAAAAAGATTCTTTTCTGGCATCTTTTCTTCATTCTTAATAACTGTAATTTGTTTTTTGTTATTTAAGAAGCCAAACTTTTGTCTTTTGTTATCTCCTATAGTAAAATATCTATCCTTCTGGTTAGAGATATCTATACCATAGATTGATAAGTAGTCATTTCCCAGGATAAAGTGATTACTGGTACAGTTGTCCATTACCACAAATTCTACTTTAATTCTGACACATTGTGAAGGGTGAGGAAAAATTAGTATTAAATCAATTACTCCAAGGGGCTTCATGCTTTCACTTGCACTACTGAATTTGACACCTTGTATTGGCATAAGTTTTTCTTTCCAGTCTGGGACAATGGTTTTTAAATAACTTTTGCCAACACAGGTGCAATATGCTCCTGTATCTAAGTTAACTTTTCCTTCTTGGTCATCAACCATAATAATACTTATGCTTGATTTTCCAGCTGTATATCCCATTCCTCTTGCAGGTTTGGTTCTATACATTTTGGCATCTTGCACATTTGTCAGGTTTGTGTCAGATGTTCCAATTCGTGGTAAATTTGAGTTTACATCTAGTACTTCATAAATTATATCAATGTTATTAATTTCTGCATTAATTATATTGATTTCATCACTTTCAGAAGTTTCTGATTCTTCTCCTTCTTTTTCAGAGTCAGATTCCTCCTCTTTGTCATTGTGGTTTTCTGTTTCCACAATTTCATTGATTTTTGCCTTTTTAAGGCAATTATTGGCTAAGTGTCCAATACCTCCACATTTATGGAATTTTCTTTGCTCATTATTATTGGATGTACTGGGCTTGAAGGATTCTTGTGATTTATATTTTTTGATAAATGGTTTATTTGGGCTTTTAATGTCCAATTTCTTCCAAGTCCTGCCAATTTTTGTTCTTGTCACTATGTCTTCCAGCGCATTAATGTACTCTTCTGTGGAGCATGGTTCTATACACCTGCTTCTTAGGGCATGTTCTAGCTCTCCTCCACATTTGTTGAGTATTTTCATATGTACCATTTTTTGTGACATTTCTGGGTACAATGCATTAAGTCTTTCAACTTGTTTTAAGAACCAGGTTAAAGGTTTATCTTTGTCTGGGTCAAAGAAAGAATTTTCAAATGCATTTTCTATTTTGTACCTCCAGGAATCATTTGCCCACTTAGTGATTATTTCTTGTTTCCACCAAGACCAGGTATTTTTACCATTTGTTTGTCTTATGCCATAATACCATCTTTTTGCAGATTTCTCAAACAATGAATGTAATCTTGCAGTGATTAATTCATCTGGTATGGCATAGTCTTCTTGTAACATGTCAATTGTTTTAATAAATGACATGTGGTCATATTCACCTTCTCCTGTGAATGTTGGCCATTCTTTCAGCTGAGGTGCTTCTTTCATTAAGACTTGGTTATTTTCTTGGTGACTCAAGTCTGTTATGAAAGGATTTGTCAATTCCTCTTTTGTTTTAACAGGGCTTCTTATATGAGAAAATGGAGTTCATAACTTTGGCATATTTAAATTAGCCTCATTCATTTTATCCATTTTTTCAGTAATAAGCCTTCTTTCACTTTGAATATCATCTTTTAGATGCATTCTTGCTTCATCACTTTTTTCCACATGGTCCAAAAGTAATTTTTGGTGTGATGAAGTCTTTTCTTCAAATTTTTCCACAGAAATACTTAATTTGTTTAATTTTTCTGTAAGATTATCAATACTCACATCATAATTGATTGTCAAAGTTTTTTCTTTGATATCACTTATGTATTTGTACAACTCTTGTTGTCCTTGTATTAATTTCTGAGTATTGTCAATCAATACTTTTGGTTTATTATTTTCATTCATAAATTTTATGTTATCAATTTCTTTCTTATTTTGTACAACAAGTTTGGTTAAAGATGATAAGCTATTATTTATTTCTTGGAAAGATAATAAACTATTTTTAATGTCTTTAAGAGGTAAAATACTATTTTTAAGCTGTGTTAAAGTATTTACAACATCAGGAGACAAGGGTATTTCTTTGGGAAATGGGGTTGTCTCATTCTTTGTTCCTCTTTGTCTTTGAATTCCATCAAAGTTCTGGCCATGTTGAAAACATTGTCCATGGCATCCTTTTGGATTTTTGGGATCCTGTAGCTTGGGGAATATGGTTTCCTCCAATTCTTTTTCTTGTTCTTCTTCCCTTCTTGGGGAAGTGGGTTGGCTTGGGGATTGCTGGTAGAAGCTACTGGGGTTTCTTCCTTGGTTGCCTCCCTCTTTTTGGCGTGGTAATCCTTGATTTTTTTGATTTGAGGTTTGGATGACAGTGGATTCCATCCATTGGATTATTTCACTATCTCCTCCTCTTTGAGGAACTTTTTCAGGATGTGCCAGGAGTTCATCACTCCTTGGTGTATTTGAGGCAGCATTTCCCAATCTTTGTCCTTGTACACTGTGTAATACTGCTTGTACTGGCTCATGTAGATGTCTATTTGAGCCCTCTGAATGTGATTTGTACCTATTTGAGTTACTCATACTTAGCTCCAATTCAGGTTCAGATATCATGGGCATTTCTGGGACTTGCCTTTGGGATAAGGCACTTCCTTGTGTGGATTCTGTTCCACTGGGGATATTGCCCTTTCTTTTCCCTTTTGAGGGATCAGTTCTACCTCTGAGTCCAGTTCCATCTGATTGGATGGAGTATTGGGAACCTCTTCCGGTAGTCATAATAAAAAAATAAAAGTATTTTAGGATAAAAATTCTTTTTATGGCAATTATAAAAGAGGTGCTCACCTTCAGAGTCTTGAATGGTGGGTCCTGGAAAGTCTAATTTCTTAGCTTTCTTCCTTTTAGTGATAACTGCTGTTGGGGAACTTTGACAAGTTTCTTACACCAATCTCTCAACAGTAGTTTGGTTATCTTCTGTTGGGTTATCCTCAAACACTAAAAAAGACAAATAAATATAAGTCTTTTTATAATAAGTGTTTTTTTTGGTAAGATATGGCAATTTTCCACGTAGAAATTGCTTTAATATCTTTAAAAAATTGAAATGAATAAAGAAATGAATAAAAATGAATAAAAATAACTTTTTTTATTGGTTTTTAATATTTTTTAATATTTTTTATTTTTAAGGAATAAAATAAAAATTAATGTGAATCTTTATAAAATTAAATTATAATAAAGATTATTTTTAATTTATATAATATCTTTTTCAATCACTAGAGTCACTCAAAGAAAGTTCTTGCAAGTCTAAGGATGTGAAAAAACCATGTGTAAGACAGTACAATTGCTTTCCAAATGCCTCAATAGCTTTTAAAATCAATAAAATATAAAATTATTATATAATCTTATGATTATAAATATAATTTATTATTGGATAAACCCAATTGGAATCTTTTTAAAGGTATTTTAAGTAAATATCACGGCCAGGCCCCCAAATATAAGGTTTGACTATGAAACAATAGGTAAAAATTACTAATTTTTACTTATTGTACTATGAATGTCCTTATGAATGAAATAAATAAGATAAAAATAATTATAATAATAGAGAATTACTATAATTATGGCGTAAAAATAATTATATTATTAATAAAATTATAATAATATAGTTTATATTATAAAATATAATATAATGAAATAAATATATTAATATGAAATAATTAATATATTTAAAAGCTCTTTATTATTGTTACGAACAAATAATAAAGGAGTAAAAAGTTGTTTTTTATTAATAAAAAACAATTAATAACAATAATATTACCAATATTAAGGTTATAAATTAATGTAAATACTATTTATATTAATTAAGGAATTATTAAAATAATAATAAAGAGAAGATTATTGTAAAAAGAGAAAATAACTTACTTTTAACACTTAATATAATAATTTTGTAATATTTTACGCCAAAAAATATAAATACAACCTTTTCAAATTGTATTTACAATAAAAATAAAGAAAATTACTAATATTCTTGATTTTTACGTGGAAATGAGTTTTTAGAGAGATTTTTAGCAAAAACAATTAAATAAATGATTTAATCACGTAAAAATAGATAATTACAACAAGGTGGTCTTTGGTCTTTAATAATATAATAGTTTTATATATAAAGAATAAAGAAATTACCTTTGGTTTAATTGATTTAATGTTTTTGATGCGTCTGAGGGGAAAACAGAGCAAAAAGAGCTCTATTTATAGTCAATACCTCCCTCCTAGAGTCCAACAGGCTTCTAGTAGACGTTTACTGATCATATCCACTGGAATTGATCAATAATTTAAGGTTTGAGGATGATTACATCATGATCAAACCATATTACATCAGTATTACACCATTATTTAGAGTTATCACTATTACTCTAAGTTTGATGACATCAGAGGCTTGGCAGAACCCCAAATTTCGTGGATTTCATTAGTTTTAATCATAAACTAATAGTATTCACCAATTTTATCACTCATATGACTGTTAAACTTAATTTAAGGTTACAGTAGGTGATCATAACTGCTCAATTTAAGCTCAAACTTTGATCTTTAATAACTTTTAAGTTTTACACGCTACAGCAATTCAGAGGGTGAATTCTGATAGCCTGAAATAACCTTATTATGCTGCCAAGAGCTTTTTATTACATCATCAAAACTCTAATTTTGATGATTTTTCTTGTAACTCATCTGTTCTGTCGAAATTCAATATTTTAAACTTCAAATCATGATTTCAGGGGGCTATACGCTGAATTTAATAATAAAAATTGCATCATTCTTCACGAATGAACTAGTAGAATCCAACTGTGTGCTTTATTTTAAGTTTGGACCACTTTCACAACAAAGTGGTCAACAGCTCTGTTGATTTTTATCAATATTTCATCATAGGTTTTAACCTTGTTTATAAATCGTAAGATAAAGTTCATATATGTGTTCTTACAGTAATTACGTGGTAACTTTATTTTTGGTTCATCACTCTATCTTGTATAGTTTAAGAGATATTAGCTATGATCCTTGAATATATGCATTGACCAAAAAAGTGCATATATTCAGGTTAATTCCTTAAGTATTGACTTTGGTAATTAGCTCATTAATTGTTTTATGTGTGAACTTTCATGGCGAATCCAATGGTACAATTTATTTTACATGTTGTTTCATTGGTGTTTGAAATAAATAAGGATTTATGATTTTTATAAGGTATTAATCCTTATAACTCATTAAATATTGACTTTACAGATATGCCATAAAAATGGTATATGTGTATTTTACCATGGGGAATCCAATGGTATAGTTTATTTCACAGGTTGACTCATTGGTTTTTAAGTTAAACCAATTTTTGTACCAATTTATGGTATTTTTGTATTTTTGAAGTAATTAATTTTAATGTATAATTATTCTAAGTACTTTTAGTATAATTATCTTAAAGGTATAATTATTCTGAGTCTTTCTTGTGACCTTATTGGGTATGTGGTCATATCTCAAAGGCTCACAGTGGAGACTTCAGAGCTCTGAATAACTACACAAAAGCAGACAGGTACCCTATACCCAGGATACCTCATGCCTTGGATAGACTGGCTAAAGCCAAATACATAACCAAAATGGATTGTATGAGAGGTTTCCACCAGAATGGAGTTAAACCAAACTCCATGAAATTACTCGGAATAATATGCCATATGGGCATATATGAGTATACCAGAATGCCATTTGGCATCAAGAATGCATCAGCCCACTTCCAAAGGATGATGGACACAATATTTCAAGATGAAATATTGGAAGGCTAGATGGTAGTATATATTGATGATATCATTATATACTCAGAGACATGGGAGGACCATGTGCAATACATAGACAGAGTACTAAGTAAATGCACACCCATAAATCTCAAAATTTCACTTAAAAAATGCAATTTTGGCCAACAAGAGTTACTGGCTCTAGGACATAAAGTCTCAGGTCTTAGTCTGGAAATTTACCAGAACAAAGTAGCAGCAGTACTGCAAAAGCCAGTACCAAAAAGCTTCAAAGAGATGCAATCATTTCTTGGTTTTGCTAGCTACTATAGCAACCATATCAAACGTTTTGCACACATAACTAGTAGTTTATAAAAGTTATGTTCAAAAGATGTAGTTTTTGAAATAACCAAGGAAAGGAGGGATGCATATGAGAGGATCAAATATGAACTCACCAATGCACCTGTGCTCATCTTACGTGACTTTGAACTACCATTCAAGTTATACATAGATGCAGCATGCAGTCAAGGCCTAGGAGCAGCCCTTCACCAAAGACAAATTGTGGATGGTGAACCAAGAGAAGGAGTAATTTGCTACATCTCAAGGAAGCTGAAAGATTCAGAACCCAGGTATGGGGCCACCCAGACTGAATGTCTATGTCTAGTCTGGGCTCTAGAAAAACTCCATTATTTTCTGGAGGGTGCAGTCTTTGAAGTCTACACAGATTGCACAGCCTTGAAGTCTTTACTAAACATGAAGACTACAAATTGACACATGCTGAGATGGCAAATAGCCATCCAGGAGTATAGAGGGAACATGACCATCATATACAAAGAAGGTAAAAGTCATACCAATGCAGATAACCTTAGCAGATGGCCACTGGACAATGTCAAAAGCAATCCAGCTTATGACCCTGAAGTTGCAGCCAAGATTCCTATCCATTTCATGGAAATAGATAGGAAAAAGAACTTCAGATTTTCTGAATGGGCACCAGAGATTGGTAGCCCTGACAGTGGAAACACTGATTCAGAGGAGACAGAAACTCCAATATTTGGAATAAGTTCCTCTGGGCTGCACAATGAATTTTTCAGTGCAGTACTGAAGTCTTATGCCAAACACAAACAGTGTGGAATACTACTACAACTCCGTCAACAAAAATACAGGAGTCCAGAACTGGAAGCCCAGCTGGAAGAACCCTGGTTGAGGACCAATAAGGATAACAAGTTTTTCCTTATAGATGGCCTGCTCTACAACAGAGAAAAGCACACAAGTGCACTCACAGTGGTAGACAGAGACCACATTCCATTGATCCTGCAGGAATGCCATGACTGCCCCTATATGGGACACATGAGTGAAGACAGGACCAAAGAAAGGGTAGCAAGCACAGCTTGGTGGCCCAAGTGGGAGCAGGAGTTGAGTGAATACATCAACACCTGTGAAAGATGCCAAAAGGCAAACAGGAAACATGGGAAGAAGTATGGGTTACTTCAACATATAGAGGAACCCAAGCACCCATGGGAAACCATCAACATGGACTGGGTCACAGGACTTGTCCCAGGAGTCAAAGAAAACTACAATGCCTGCCTAATCATAGTTGATAGGTTCAGCTAGAGCATGAGGTGTCTACCATGCCACAAGGAGGACACAGCCATGGATACTGCCCTGTTATTTTGGAATAACATCATATCTACCTGTGGCGTCCCTAAAATCATTATTAGTGATAGGGACCCAAAATTCACGTCAGAATTTTGGACCAACTTGTAGGACATGCTTGGCACCAAGCTTGCTTTTTCCACAGCTTACCATCCCCAAACAGATGGCCTAGCTGAGAGGATGATCCAGACTATGGAAGACATCCATAGAAGGTTCTGTGCCTATGGCATGGAATACAAGGACCATGAAGGATACACCCATGACTGGGTTACCCTTCTACCAGTTGTCCAGCTGGCTTATAATACAAGTCAGCACTCTACAACAGGAAAAACACCTGCAGTGGTAGAGAAAGGGTGGAATCCCCTGTTGCCTGTGGATCACTTGAAGAAGAATCTTCTAACCATCCACCCCACAGTCAAAGACTTCCATGATATGTGGAAAAGGGCTTGTGACACAGCTGCCAAATGCATAGCTTAGGCAAAAGAATATAAAAAGCAGAGGTGGGACAAGACACACATGGAACCTGACTTTAAGGAAGGGGACCAGGTGCTAGTGTCTACACTGAACTTTAACAATCTTAAAGGACCCAAGAAGATGAGGGACTCATTTTTAGGGCCTTTCACTATCATTAGGTTGATAGGAAAGAATGCAGTCAAAGTCAAACTTACAGAGGAATTTTCCAGGAAGCACCCAGTCTTCCCAGTAAGTTTGTTCAAGCCATACTTCCAAACAGAGGAGGATAAATTCCCCTCCAGGAAAAAGAACCCCACACCACCTGATATAGTGGAAGTGGAGGACTCCTCAGGACCTGTGAGTAAAATCATCAGGGCCAGGAAGATCAGACTTAATCGGAAGGATCAAAGACAATACTTAGTCAGATTCAAGCACCAGACAGCTGATAAAGACAAATGGTTGGCAGAGGATGCCATACCAGATGGGAACCTTCATCTAAGTAAATTCAGGGCCTCTAGGAGGACTTAACAGTCTAATCAATGATGAGCCTTTTTTAGAGGGAGGGTATGTCAGCCTGTGACTCAAAACCAGAGCACAAGCATGACAGCCAAAATACCATAAACCAATGGTATAGCCAAGATACCACCCAAACATGG
Source organism: Austropuccinia psidii (assembly GCA_023105745.1). Classification (NCBI taxonomy): domain Eukaryota; kingdom Fungi; phylum Basidiomycota; class Pucciniomycetes; order Pucciniales; family Sphaerophragmiaceae; genus Austropuccinia; species Austropuccinia psidii. The sequence goes on from JALGQZ010000005.1 coordinate 27,847,209, forward strand.
AGCTGAGCCAAATCAGCTCAAAATTTATCAAAAGAAAGAGGAAACTCACCTCTTTGTGAAAACATAAGTCCCATCACCATAGGACGAGAAATAACAAAGTTATTTCTGCTCAAAGTTATTGCTAAGCATAAACCTTAATTTTCACCTCTCATCTAAAATCCAGAAGGAGAGGCTTAACCCCATCAAATGGGTATTTAAAATGAAGCTTCAAGTCAGGGGTATCCAATGGTACCAGCCAAACTGAGCTAGCACCAGTATTACTTGAGTTATGGTCAAATTCAGACCAAATAAGGGTGAACAAAACATTCACCTCTCATCTAACTTCTACAGTTTTAGTGTGGGATACTTGAAGTGGGGTCTTTTTGGAAAGAGAAAACTTAGGGCTATCTGATGGTACCATCCACTTCTTCATATCTCACCTATAACAGAAGCTATGAGGCAAACAAGCTCAATACAGCTTTTTGCCCAAACCATGCCTATGTACAAAAACCTTGTACATGGGATAACTTTGTCATATTTAATGATAACCATACCAAATTGGGTATCTTTGTGTAGGGCTCATACAGGGCTATTCAATTCACCAACGTTGAGCATGATATCTCAAAAACTGACAGAGTTATAGTCATTTGGAGGTTATAATCCCACAATATGACCAATACAACTGTATTATGACAGGATACAGTTGTACTCTGATTATGAGGTGTCAAATAGACAAGGAAGCATGTTAATACTTCAATACCTCATAAGTCAGTCAATACTAGGGTCCCATACAGTTTCTGTACAGCATTCTACACGTCATACACGTCAGAATCAGGCTGTGAGGTCCCCAGATGAAAGGTTTCACCCTGTAATGGTGAAAACCGCCCAGATGTGGTTTCAAAACCACATCTGAGCCCAATACAGGGCATACAGGCTGTTTAAAAACCACAAGCCAGTCCTGGAGGGTGAAAAAACTTCACTTCCTCTACATGGAAAGGTCTAGCACCCTTTCCACCCCATTTCAGGATAAAAAGGAGGCTTTTCACAGCCAGAATTGTCTCCTCATCCTGCTCTCTAATACCCTACATAGTAAACTGTCAAAAACAGTTTTACTCTTGGGTAATAAACAGGTATACTATTAATTTAAAGTATTGTAGTCGTTACTATTGTAATCCAACAGGTAAAGCTGCACCCAGGGCTTTCAACAGCGTTCACCACTGCTATATTCATTATAGTAAAGCCCTTATATTATTAAATTAATCCATATTTAACCCTTATAACACATTTTTAAACTATTTTCCACGTGTCACAGTCATAGTTTTAGTTGTAAATAGCTCTATTACCTCTTCAACATAGACTCATCCTGACAGATCAGACTTAATGGGAAGGATCAAAGACAGTACTTAGTCAGATTCAAGAACCAGACAGCTAATAAGGACAAATGGTTGGCAGAGGATGCTATACCAGATGGGACCCTTCATTTAAGGAGTTTCAGAGCCTCTAGGAGGGCTGAACAGTCTCATCAATGATAAGCCTTTTTAGAGGGAGGGTATGTCAGCCTGTGACTAAAAACCAGAGCACAAGCATGATAGCCAAAATACCATAAACCAATGGTATAGCCAAGATATCACCAAAACATGGAGCTGAGCCAAATCAGCTCAAAAGGTATCAAACAAAAGAGGAAATTCACCTATTTCTGAAAATATAAGTCCCATCACCATAGGACATAGAATAACAAAGTTATTCCTGCTCAAAGCTCTTGCTGAGCATAAACCTTAATTTTCACCTCTCATCTAAAATCCAGAAGGAGAGGCTTAACATCATCAAATGGGTGTTCAAAATGAATCGCTAAGCCAGGGCTATCCAATGGTACCAGCCAAACTGAGCTAGCACCAATATTACTGGAGGTATGGTCAATTTCAGGCCAAACAAGGGTGAACAAAACATTCACCTCTCATCTAGCTTCTACAGTTTTAGTGTGAGATACTTGAGGTGGGGTCTTTTTGGAAAGAGCACAATCAGGGCTATCTGATAGTGTCATCCATTTCGGAATAGCCCAACTAGAACAAAAGTTATGGGGCAAATAAGCTCAATACAGCTTTTTGCCTATACCACGCAAATGTACAAAAAACTTGTACATGGGATGACTTTTCCATATTGAATGATACCCATATCTAATGAGGTACTATTGTGTAGAGCACATACAGGGCTACACATTGAACCAATTATGAGGTTGATATCTCAAGAATTGACAAAGGTATGGCTGTTTTAAGGTCAGATTCCCACCTGCTGTCATATACAGCCTTACCTTGGGATAATATCCCATAACCATGAATATGAGGTGTCAAATAGACAGAGAACCTTGTTTTTACTTCAATACCTCATATATCACTCAATACTGGGGTCCCATACAGTTTCTGTACAGCATTCTACGGGTCATACATGTCAGAATCAGGCTGTGAGGTCCCCAGATGAATGTTTTCACCCTGTATTGGTGAAAGTTGGCCTGATGTGGTTTCAAAACCACATCTGAGCCCAATACAGGCTATACAGGCTGTTTGCAAACCACAAGCCAGTACTAGAGGGTGAAAAATCTTCACTTCCTCTACGTGGAAAGGTCTAGCACCCTTTCCACCCCATTTCAGGATAAAAAGGAGGCTTTTCACAGCGAGAATTGTTTCCTCATCCTGCTCTTGAATATCCTACGTAGTAAACTGTCAAAAACAGTTTTAATCTTGGGTAATAATCAGGGTATAATTATAATCTTAATTATTGTAGCTCTTATTATTATAATCCAACTGGTAAGACTGCACCCAGGGTTCTCAATAGCACTCACCGCCACTATTTTTCAATAGTGGAACCCTGATATTATATTATAAACCATTATATTAAATTAAAACTCTTATTTTGAAATTATTTCCACTTGTCACAGTCATAGTTCTAGTTGTAAATAGCCTAATTACTGCTTCAACATAGACTCCATCTGACACTCAAACTGAAACTGTAGAATTTGGATAAGAGGTGAATATTTTATTCACCCTTATTTGACCTTATTTTGGCCATAGATTCTATAGTTTTCGTGCTAGCTCAATTTGGCTCAAAGCATTAGATAGCCCTGACTTAGAGCTTCAATTTGAACACCCATTCAATGGGGTTCAGCCTCTTTCTCTGGAGTTTAGATGAGAGGTGAAAATGAAGGTTTATGCTCAGCAACTGCTTTGAGCTTGAATACCTTTGTTATTATTTTTCCTATGATTATGGGACTTGCATATTTGGAGAGAGGTGAGTTTCCTCTTTTGTTTTATACCTTTTGAGCCTTTTTGGCTCAGCTCCATGTTTTGGTGTTATTTTGCTCTGCCATTGGTTTATGGTATTCTGGAACTCATGCTTGTGGTCTGGATTTGAGTCACAGGCTGACATACCCTCCCTCTAAAAAAAAGGCTCATCATTGATGAGACTTTCCTGTCTTCTTTGAGGTACTATTTTGGCTCATGTGACCTTGATGCAACAACTTTGTTTTGGTCATACCCTCCATGTCCCGTGGTTTATGTTTCAAAACATCGAGATGTATGGTCATTGGCTTCCTTCTTTTGAAGTGGAGTGAACCAATTTACATTGTTCCATGGTTTTTAAATTCAACCAAATATTCCTCCTTGGGGTTTGGTTCGCTGTATGAATCATCTCCACAGCCATTCCCCACATTATCAGTGTAAGATGTGTCTATGAAACTGATGATAATATTACTATTAATGAATAGTACTATGACTGTTCTTATGAAATATAATAACAAAGTGTTATTATAGCCACAATTAAATAATCAAAGAATTATTACTTTCATGTGATAAAAACTACTAGTGATTTTCACAGTGATCAAGTAATCGTCTACAAGAATCAATTACAAAAAGATTTTAATAATAAAACTTCTTTTATTAAAATAGTAAAGTTATTTTAATATATGATCATCTTTTGCAAGAATAATTATAATGGTAATTCTTGAAGAAAACTAATTTTGGAGAAAAACTTTAAGAATTAAAGATAAATCACTCACTAATATTCCAAAGAACTTATTGAAAGAAAAGGGAGAGAGATTTGACGTAGAATTGTGGATTTAAAGGATCAAAATGAATTTATAAGAGTATTACAACAATATATAGTTGGATTCTATTATCTCACGTGTTTCTGATGGACTCTGAAAGAATTAAAACACTTAAGAATACCTTTAACTAATACTTACTTGTTGGTAACAATGATAAAAATGATAATAAGATGATGATGATGTGGAAAAGACAGCAGGAGGAGGCCTCTTTTAAGTCAAAAACAGCTCACAGAGGCATGCTATGGAGCAAACTGAAAATAAAGTGAGTGAGAAAACAATAAATTCTTTTGGATTATTGATTGCATCATCTGTTGTCATGTAATATTATCATAATTACTCAATTAATGCTTTTACCTGACTACCAACCCCAATATGGTTAAGAATAAAAGGAGTAACATCTGTAAATCTTCTTTTATTCCAAAAGAATCATTTATTTCTCAAAGTTATCAATTTTATTGCCAATTTCATCACAGGTTGGAATTACTGTGAATTTTTGAAGATTCAGTGTTTCACATAGAATAGTCAAAAATGGACTGTACGTATAACTTTTAATTTTACTAGTAAAACCATGATTCTTTTTGGTTTTACCATAGATAATACAGTTCTTCATTGGTCCTCAAAGTTTCAGAAATATTGATTAAGAATGGTATCTTTAATGAATTTTTGAAGTTCTTGCCTCATTTCTACATATAATTGCAAATATCAGTGTTTAACTGGTTGCTATGAGGTAAATCAATGGATATCACTCCAAAAAGGGTTTAAATTAATCTTTTGGGGTTTTTCCATGGAAAATCATTAATAAGTGACATGGTTACAGGAGTCTAAGTTGCTTTTTACCTCCTTGGCACGTCAAAATAGCCGGTTATTTTCTATTTTCTTAAGATTGTCACAACCACGAGTTTTGGCCCTCCTCCTTGATGGCTGCGGCAATCCAACCTGGAGCCCAGATGGGGCCAATTGGTCACGTCTTGTCCTTTATGGCCAATTGGCCCCCTTGGATGTTTTATGGTTTTTACGCCATAGCCCCTCTCAACCATCATTTATGGCCTCAGGCCATATCCTGCCATCATTGGCCTTCTTGGCCAATTTCCACCTCACCAACCCCCAGGCCTTCATATTTTATTTTGGGCCTGGGGGGGTCCTTTTATCTTCCAGGGGGTTCTGGACCCCCTAGCCAACCCCTTTCATTATGGGGGCTTTGGCCGAAATGGCCTTTTTGGGCCATTTAGGCCCCCTACGGCTTCTACAGTCCATGAGGTCCATAGGCCAATTAGGCCCCTTTTGGCCTAATCCAATGAGGCCAACAGGGGCCAGCCACCTAGGACCCAAACGACAATTGGGCCCACCTGAGCCAATTTTGGCCATGATTTCCTTGGACCCAAAAATGACCAAATCCCTCTTGGACACCCTTTTGGCCAGAAATCCCGTAGGACCCAATTTTGGCCATAGACCACCATGGATCAATATTTCCAACATGGCCTCTGGCAACCACAAGAGGCCACCAGATCAGCTCAGAAAAGCCTTCCCCTCAACTTAAGGGGAATTCTTTCCTTTCCTTCATACACTCCGTACTCAAGACTTCAGGTGTGGTGCATATATGGTATTATATACCATTATGCACCATTTTTACTCAGAAATCCAATGGTGACTTTTTCAGGACCCAATTCCACCTTTCCATTTCAAGGTCCATAATTCCAACGCCCATTTCGAAGGAGGACTTTTCAGCTCATCAGTCTGGCAATCCATGGCGGCAATTCAGAAGATCATTCAAGGATCCCAACCACCTGTATCTGCAGGAGTTGGGTTGGTACAATTCATTCAGGATTATTCTAAGGTCAATTCTCAAGAGGTATTACATCATTTAAATCAGTTGTCAAGACATCAAGTATTCAATACTCCTTGGACAACCCAATTCATCCGTACAGGCCTTATTCAATCAACCTGTATGGCCTTGGCCCATTTGGGCCATTTCTTATTCCACTGTGTGAATTCCATCACACAGTTCAAATTTCAAGATGGCCAGAACTGTATTTCCCAATTCGGACAATACAGTCATTGATCCACCTTCCAGGATCAATCTTTCAGCTTTTCACATATACCGGCCACCTTTCATCACCTGGGGACTTTTTCCCCAGTTAATTAATATATTGGATTTATTTTTATCCTTATTTTCTTTTACATTATTAAAGTTAATACTGATAATCTTAAGTCAGTCATTAGCACCTTCTTCTCTTTCTTTCTTCGCCTGTCAGTGGATATTGGTGGTCATATCCTTTACTAATTCCATTGTTCTTTCTGGCAGGTTGAAACAGTGAATTGAGGATTCACTTGGTTGGCTTCTTGGCTTTGGCTTCATTCTTCTTATTCTTTGTTATCTTTGGCATATTTGTCCTCTCTCTATTTCCTGCTTAAGAAATATATTCCATAGTATTTCTTATCATCTTTTGGAGCCCTCCAAGTGAGTTCTTGATTCCTGAGTGCCAGGCCCTCTTGCTTCCATAAGAGCCCCTGTGACATTATATTAATTAACTCATAATTTCTTTCCATTCTATTCATTCATTCTTCATCAATTTCATTCATTCATTCATCAAAATTATGACTCTTTAACGCTTATGAAAATTAATGATTCTCCGTCACCTCTCAATTTTCTCTCATTCATTTCTTCACTCTGAAAATTGAAAGCTGACCCAATTCTTATCTTCTTTATTTTTCCAATCTCATTTTCATTATCATCAATCTTACTCTTATCCGTAATTTAAGCGTTTTTATCTTTGATCCTCAAATTATTCATCAGATTATTCACACACGTTCTTCATATCAGGATTCATTTTGATTTATTCCTCAAGAATTTTGATTTTGGAAGAATTCACTTGGAATTTATTTGATTGACCGATTTGACATAATTGAAATTGACATTAAGATAATTGACTGACCTGAAGATTTTATTGATTTGCTGATTATTCACATCAAGAATTCATTTTGATTGATTTATTTTCTGCAAGATTTTGATTTGATTTGATTGTGATTGATTTGATTCATTGATTTACTTCAAGACATTGATTTGATTTTGACTTCAAGACTTCATTTGATTTTGATTTATTGACGTGCTTGAAGATTTTCACTTGATTCATTTATTTCCTCAAGATTTGATTGTTGATTCTTGACTTCAAGATAATTTTGAATTTCCTTTCATTTATTTGATTTATTATTCCTGAATCATGCCAGTTGAACATTCACCTCCTGCAAGACAGACCAGATCTCAGGCCAGAACTCAAGCTGTTCTGACTCCAACTCCAAGGGCTCCGCTTGACGGTACCCCAGCAGTTTCTCAACTGAGGGCCAGATTGGACAGAGGACCCACTTTGGAAGGAGCAGCACCATCCAGGAAGGAAGGAAGAGGGCCAAGGAGATCAATCTCCTTATCAGGAGTGGTTGGCGGATTCCCAGGACTTTCAAGAACCAGTCCCAAGGTTCAAGGTGAAGATGATGAAGAGGAGGAGGAGAATTCTGTGGAAGAGGAAGAGTCTAATGGCACTGAGGCTAGTCCTGCTCCTGTGGGAGCATCTGAAGGCACCAGAGGACCAACTCTAGCCCAGTCTGATCAGCCTGTCTCTCATCAGTCTGAACCATCTTTATTGGCCATCATGCAGCAGATGACTCAAATTATGGCCAATCTTCAAGCAGCTTCTTCCTCTGAGTCATCAAGACCACCAGCGTTCAAGACTCCCTCTATGAAGGCTCCAGAATGCTTTGATGGGACTCAGCCCTTCAAAATCAGAAGCTTTATTCAATCTTGTCAACTCATCTTTCATAATTATCCGGCAAACTTCTCTCAAGATAGAAAGAAGGTTCTTTATGCCACTTCATTCTTAGTTGGCAGGGCTGCAAAATGGATTGAGCATTATCTTTCCAATCTCAATAATCAAGACTCAAGCTACCTTCTCAATTCCTGGCCACTGTTTGAATCCCAATTGTTCACTTTATTTGGAGACCCAAATGAAGTTAAAAAAGAAGAAGCAGAATTGGATGGCCTTAGGATGAAAGAAGGTGGGCATGTTGCTTTATATATTGCCGATTTCAGGAGTTTGGTTTCAAGAATTGGGGATTGGGGTGAAAGGGCTCTTATTCATCATTTCAGGAAGGGCTTGGCCTCCAGAATTCTGGATCAATTAGCCTCCCATCCTTCAAATATTGATTCTCTTCAAGACTTAATGGACGTCAGCCTGGAACTTGATACCAGGTACCATGAGAGGCAAAAGGAGAAGAGTCATCATCAAGAGAAGAAGCCTGAAGCCTCGAAGTCTCACTCTTCTCATCATCAAGTTTCTTCAAGCTCAAGGCATAAGGACAAATTTCATTCTCAAAAGCAGGACAAGCCCCATTCTTCTTTGTTGAATAAAGATTTCAAGCTCATGAACTCTGAAAAAGAAAGAAGAATCAAAGAGGGTCTTTGTACCTATTGTGGTGGGAAGCATAGTCTTGAGTCCTGTTTCAAAAGGCCTCAAAACAAGCTTACCCAACCGTCAGGCAAATTTCCCAGCCAGGGAAAAACCTGAGTGAAGATCATGTTGTGTTCAATGGTCTTCACAGTTTTCCTTCCAGAGCACAATTGTGCATTCTGAATACTGGTGTCAAAAATTCTCTTAAATTTTTTGTTTTTTCTTCTCTTTCTGATGTTTTTTACAGTATTCTCATTGATTCTGGTGCTACACACTCATTTATTGCAAAGCAGTTTGTTCACAAGTACTTATTGACTACGTCAGGACTTCCAGAGAAGATTCCTCTTATCATTCTTGACTCCTCTGAGTCTCCTTCCTTATTTGTGACTAACCATACTAGATATATGGTTGAGCTTCCTTCCTTCCCAAGCTTTGAATGGGACTTTTTAGTCATTGATACTCCCAAGGGAGAAGACCTCATATTGGGCTTTGACTTTCTCAATCATTTTAATCCTTCTATTGATTGGAGGCAAGTGCTAATCACCTTTAATCCTGATCATTTGGACTATTCTGATCCTTCTAATTCTGTCTGTAATGACGTTTCTTCTGCCAAATCTTGTGCAGCTCTGGTTGGTGACTCTAGAACACCATCATTTCCATCTTCTGTCCATATTCCTTCCCTTAATTCCCCACAGTCATTACTATCTCCTAGAGCTGAAGTCTTAAAAGAGATTCAAGATGTTGGAGAAGATAATTCTGTATCTTCACTTCACCTCTTATTTTGGAATATGGACCTTCCTCCTTCATCTTATCATGACTCCCTGGAGGAGTTGTGGGATCAGGAGGAAGAGCCAGAAGAAGTAGAAACCGTGATGAAGGTTGTTCCTTCTGTCTATCACCAATATCTGGATGTATTCTCCAAGGTGAAAGCAGAAAAACTTCCTCCTCACCATGCCTGTGATCATCATATCAAGCTGGAGGGGTCTCTACCTCCAGTTGGGGTGATCTACTCTTGATCCAAACAAGAGTCAGATACACTCAGGGCCTACATTTCAGAGAATGTAGAGAAAGGTTTCATCCGGCCAAGCTCCTCTTCAACAGGAGCACCTGTTCTTTTTGTCAAAAAGAAAGATGGTGGCCTCCGTTTGTGTGTTGATTACCGCAAACTCAATGCTGCTACTAGGAAGAACAAGTATCCTGTTCCGCCTATGAATCAGCTTCTCAATGTCTTCAATGGTTCTTCTATCTTCTCCAAGATTGATTTGCGTGGTGCATATAACCTGCTCAGAATCAAGGAGGGTGATGAACATTTGACTTGTTTTAGAACTAAATATGGCAGTTATGAATACTTGGTTATGCCGTTTGGGCTCACCAATGCTCCTGCTTCTTTTCAAAATCTTGTCAATGATATCTTCCAAGATTTGCTTGATGTTTATGTTGTGGTTTATTTAGACGATATTATGGTCTTTTCCAAGTCTGAGGAAGAGCATGTCACTCATGTGTCCACTGTTCTTTCCAGACTTAGGGCCAATAATCTATTTGCTAAGGCGTCCAAATGCCTTTTTCATGTTTCTAGTGTTGAATACCTTGGCTATGTTGTTTCTGCTGAAGGCCTCAAGATGGACCAAGCAAAATTCCAGCAGATTCTCAATTGGCCTCCTCCAAGAAACATCAAGGAACTTCAATCCTTTCTTGGCATTGCCAATTTTTACCGCCGTTTCATCAAGAATTATTCAAAGAAGATCAGTTCATTCACCAACTTCCTCAAGAAAGATTCCTGTTTCCCCCTCAATGAGGAAGCTCTTAGTCAGTTTCATCAACTCAAAGAGGCTTTCACCACCGCTCCAATCCTTTCCCACTTCAATCCTTCTCTACCCACCATTGTAGAGACCGATGCATCCGATTATGCCTTGGGTGCTGTACTGAGTCAGGTCTCTGACTCAGGAAAACATCCCATTGCATTCGACAGCTGCAAGCTTATTCCAGCGGAGCTTAACTAGGAGATTCATGACAAGGAACTCCTTGGCATAGTCTGGGCTCTCAAGCGCTGGAGGGCTTTTCTTCTTTCTCTGTCTTCCCCTTTTGAAGTTCTCACCGATCATTCTTCTCTTCAGTACTTTATGTCATCAAATATCCTTACTCGCCGTCAAGCCCGTTGGGCTGAATTCCTTTCTGAATTTCATTTCTCAATCACTTACCGCCTGGGCCGCCTGGCTACTCTTCCGGATGCTTTATCACGTCGGGACAACGTTTATCCGGAGAGGGGGGAGGATTTCATCAGCAAGAATCCAATGAATTTTTAGCAACTCATTAAGAAAGATGAAGTTCAACCCTTGAAGTTCTTTGCAGTCAAGGTGGAGTCATTTTCAAATCTGATTGACTCAATTCAGAAGGCAGTATGGCAAAATCCTCAGTACAGAAGTATCCTTGAAGATTTGGGTAAAGGTAAATCTGTCCAAGATTATTCTCTTGATTCCTCCTCCCAACTTCTTCTCTTCAAAGATTGGGTGGTAGTCCCAAATGACTCCACAATTCAACTCAGCATTCTTCAAAAGCGTCACGATTCTCCTCTAGCTGGACACCCTGGCCAAGAGAAGACTCTCAAACTTGTCAAGCAGGATTTCCACTGGTCCGGCATGACTCAATTCATCAAGGATTATGTTTCATCCTGTCAACAGTGTTCAAGAAACAAGAATATTCATCATAAGAAGTTTGGACTCCTCAAGCCTCTTCCAATTCCAAGTGGTCCTTGGATTTGTCTTTCAATGGATTTCATCACTCAATTGCCACTGTCCAATTCCTTTGATTCAATTTTAGTCATAGTGGACAGATTCTCAAAAATGGAAGTTTTTATTCCAACAATGTCTTCAATCACTTCACTGGATTTGGCCCATTTATTCATGAAGAATATTTTCTCAAAGCATGGCCTTCCATCAAGCATTGTCAGTGATAGAGGTTCACTCTTTGTTTCTTCCTTCTGGACCAATCTTTGTCAGCAGCTCAAGATTTCAAGAGACTTGTCAACTGCTTATCATCCAGAAACTGATGGACAGACAGAGAGGGTAAATCAGATACTAGAACAGTATCTTCGGATGTATGTCAGTTATCATCAAGATGATTGGAACACCTGGCTCCCTCTGGCTGAATTTGCCTACAATAATTCTGATCACTCTTCAACCAAGCAATCACCGTTTTTCACTGTTTATGGAAGAGATCCACAATTTGATTCAGTTCACATCACTCAAGATACTCCTGCTGGAAAGTTATCAACAAAAATTCAATCAGTACAGCAAGATGTCAAGAGAGAACTTGAAATCGCCATAAACCGGTTTAAGAGGTATGCAGATAAAGGTAGAGCAAGTCCACCTGTTTTCAATCCTGGTGACATGGTATGGCTTTCTTCCAAGAACATCAAATCAACCAGACCCACCAAAAAACTATCCGAAAGATGGTTGGGTCCTTTTCCAATCTTGAAGAAAGTCAGTTCTCATGCTTACCACCTCAAGCTTCCATCTCAATGGAAATCCATCCACCCAGTCTTCCATATCTCACTTTTGGAACCAGTCAAGACATCAACAATCCCAAAGCGGCATCAAGAGCCTCCTCCTCCAATCATCATTGAAGAAGAAGAGGAATGGGAAGTCTCTCAAATACTGGACTCAAAGCTCAAGAGAAGAAAATTATGGTATCTGGTGGAATGGAAAGGTTTCAGTCAAGACCCAGAAAGATCCACTTGGGAACCAGCCAATAACCTCAAGAATTGTCCTGAACTTGTCAAAGATTTTCATTCTTTATATCCTGACAAGCCAGGTCCCAATTCTTCAAAAGCTTGATTCATTTATGGTGCTTGGTGGGGAGAGGAATTACCAAAAGTAAGTCCCACTCCTGGTATGCACCTTTCGGGGTATTCTACCCTTATCTGTTGTAAGCATCACCTTGGCCACTCTGTGAGCACTTTGCAATTTTGGACACAGATCTTGGCCTGGCTTTTCAACATTCAATTCCAAAATTATGGCCATTTTCACTTGGACAAATGGGCCATTCACCCTTTTACTTCTTTTCCAAGTTTCCCAATTCAATTCAATCCTTAACCAGTTTGTTTTCTTTTATGGCACTGGCGGGATTGGAAGGTACCAAAAGTAAGTTCCTCTCCCGGTGTGCACTTCCCTGAGGGGTCTACAATCTGTCCAAAACATCACCTTGGCCACTTTGTGAGCACCTGGCATCAAATCTCTTTTCCAGGTACCCTGGCCACTCTCAATTCAATTCTCAAAATCCGTGATGAAGATTGGACTCCCCCTCAAAAATTTTCTTTTTATTTCTTTTTTCTGTTTTGTTTCATTTTCTTGTATTTTCTTTCTTTACCATTTCAAATTTCTTTTATTATAATCTTTATGCCAAAATTCTACGTCAATTCAATCCTTCAACATTTTCAAAGCCAAATGTCAAGAGAAGACTATGTCAACCTCAATTCATATGCCAACACTATTATCAGTTCAAAATTTTTCCTTTCAAAGATCAATACCTCTGGAATCCCTCCGTCCAATCCGTCTTAATAGCCTCAACAGGCTCCTACCTTATCTTGGTGCTCAGGAGCTCACCATTCAAGGTAGGGGGGTACTGTCACAACCACGAGTTTTGGCCCTCCTCCTTGATGACTGCGGCAATCCAACCTGGAGCCCAGATGGGGCCAATTGGTCACGTCATGTCCTTTATGGCCAATTGGCCCCCTTGGGTTTTTTATGGTTTTTACGCCATAGCCCCTCTCAACCATCATTTATGGCCTCAGGCCATATCCTGCCATCATTGGCCTTCTTGGCCAATTTCCACCTCACCAACCCCCAGGCCTTCATCTTTTATTTTGGGCCTGGGGGGGTCCTTTTATCTTCCAGGGGGTTCTGGACCCCCTAGCCATCATCATTGGCCCCTGGCCAACCCCTTTCATTATGGGGGTTTTGGCCTAAATGGCCTTTTTGGGCCATTTAGGCCCCCTACGGCTTCTACGGTCCGTACGGAGGGTGGGCCGCGGTCCGTTAGCCTAATCCAATGAGGCCCAAAGGGGCCAAAGGGGCCAGCCACCTAGGCCCCAAACCACAATTGGGCCCACCTGAGCCAATTTTGGCCATGATTTCCTTGGACCCAAAAATGACCAAATCCCTCTTGGACACCCTTTTGGCCATAAATCCCATAGGACCCAATTTTGGCCATGGACCACCATGGCCTCTGGCAACCACCAGAGGCCACCAGATCAGCTCAGAAAAGCCTTCCCCTCAACTTAAGGGGAATTCTTTCCTTTCCTTCATACACTCCGTACTCAAGACTGCAGGTGTGGTGCATATATGGTATTATATACCATTATGCACCGTTTTTACTAAGCAATCCAATGGTGACGTTTTCAGGACCCAATTCCACCTTTCCATTTCAAGGTCCATAATTCCAATGCCCATTTCGCAGGAGGACTTTTCAGCTCATCAGTCTGGCAATCCATGGCGGCAATTCAGAAGATCATTCAAGGATCCCAACCACCTCTATCTGAAGGAGTTGGGTTGGTACAATTCATTCAGGATTATTCTAAGGTCAATTCTCAAGAGGTATTACATCATTTAAATCAGTTGTCAAGACATCAAGTATTCAATACTCCTTGGACAACCCAATTCATCCGTACAGGCCTTATTCAATCAACCTGTATGGCCTTGGCCCATTTGGGCCATTTCTTATTCCACTGTGTGAATTCCATCACACAGTTCAAATTTCAAGATGGCCAGAACTGTATTTCCCAATTCGGACAATACAGTCATTGATCCACCTTGCAGGATCAATCTTTCAGCTTTTCACATATACCGGCCACCTTTCATCACCTGGGGACTTTTTCCCCAGTTAATTAATATATTGGATTTATTTTTATCCTTATTTTCTTTTACATTATTAAAGTTAATACTGATAATCTTAAGTCAGTCATTAGCACCTTCTTCTCTTTCTTTCTTCGCCTGTCAGTGGATATTGGTGGTCATATCCTTTACTAATTCCATTGTTCTTTCTGGCAGGTTGAAACAGTGAATTGAGGATTCACTTGGTTGGCTTCTTGGCTTTGGCTTCCTTTTATTTTGGCCTCCGGCTTCATTCTTCTTATTCTTTGTTATCTTTGGCATATTTGTCCTCTCTCTATTTCCTGCTTAAGAAATATATTCCATAGTATTTCTTATCATCTTTTGGAGCCCTCCAAGTGAGTTCTTGATTCCTGAGTGCCAGGCCCTCTTGCTTCCATAAGAGCCCCTGTGACAAAGATTTACTGTAGTTGTAAAATGGTAACCAAGCTCCCAAAGTGTTTTAGTTTACTAATTGGGCCAAGTTCAGCCATGTATTCAAGCTTTGGAGCTGTCCATGCCTCTGAGGCCTCAGAAGTTGGGTACCCTGGCTCTCTTTGATTTCTTTTGTCCTCCTTGCGTATTTTTCACGTCAAAAATAGAAAATTGACCTTAAAGTGAGATATCCACTATGGGTGTACCAAAAGTCCATGTAAGAAAACCATGATATTAAGTGCCCAAAACATGCATAACACTATTCTTAGTGTATATGTAACATGGGATTTCTAACATTCCCATTATTTTGGCGTGAAAGTAAGAAAAACAAAGTTTTCACGGATCCTTTATGTGGTATTGATGATGTGGTATTGAAGTATTTTCCATATTAACACCTCAAAGAGTTAATTTGAGCTTATTCACTCTATGGAGCTACCCTACGTGAATTTCTTTGTAGAATCTAAATCTGGTCTTAAATCCATGGATTTACTTACTCAATAAAAAGGTATTCATCTTTCCTGAAATCAAAAATGATGAATTTTGGATATATGCATGACTTATGAGTTATGCATAATTCAAAATTTATTTTTAATATAATTGTGGTGTATTTGGTTATGTAAAATATATCTGAAGGCTCACATTCCCTCCCACCAAAAAATAAAATTGTACTACAATTTTATCAATGGTATAAATAATAAAAGCCCCAAAGGGGGTTAATGTCAACTGTCTAACCTCTTTACATCACTCAGATCAAGTAACTTGAAGCACATTTATAGACACATTCAGGCTTGTGGCCTTCTTTCATGTCTGAATCTTCTCAAGAGTTTATCTGAGTTAGGTATTTCTTATTCTGCCAGCTATTCATCTTCATGTACTGGATTTCTATATCTGACAAGATATTCTCTCTGATTTGTACCCCTAAGTCTCCTTTCTTGAATGAATTTCTTTATCTTTTTGTCTTCATTCTGTTCCACTGGTGCACAGTTAAAGGAGTTGGGTTCCTTGAAGGAAACAATTCTTTTTCAGCTGGTTGATAAGGCTTTATCAAGGTGACTGGAAAAGTGGGGTGTTTATTTTACAATTCACCACTCAATTGCACTTGAACTTCATTGGTTCCATGTAAGGCAACAATAATAAAAGGCCCTACATAAGAATCTTTTATTTTCTTTGGGCCTTTGATATTATTAAAATTCAAGGTTGAAACTAGATTATGACTCTTGTCCCACTTTTGTTTTGCATAATCAAAAGCATCATTAATACTTTTTTTGCATGATGCTTTACTTCATCAAGCATTATCTTGAAGACGGATGCTGTGGGATGAATGTCAATCAAGTCTTTTCTCAGTGTGTCTGCTGGGAGTCTTGGATTCCATCCTTTTTTTAACATAGCAGGAGTTTGTCCTGTGGAAGAATGGACTGATGTCTTATATGCCAGTTCTAATGCAGGTATCAGAGTGCACCAGTCATGGGTGAAGCCATCTGAGTCTTTGAATTCTAAACCATAACCACCAACTCTCTTTATCATGTCTTCTAAAGTTTGAATCATCCTCTCTGCTAGGACATCTGTTTGGGGGTGATATGCTGTAATCTATTAAGATTGGTCCAAAGTGCAGATGTGAGCTTGGGATCTCTGTCACTTATTATATTCTTAAACAATCCTGTATGAGAAATAACTCTACTCCATAGAAGAAGAGCTGTATCCATAGCAGTGTCATCTTTATGACATGGTAAGAATATGGGAGTCTTGCTATATCTGTCTAAAATTACTAAACAAGCATTATAACTTTTGTCACCACTTGGAGGAAGTGCTGTGACCCAATCCATGTGAAAAACTTCCCAAGGGGATTTTGGTTCTTGAATATGGATCATAAGTCCAAATTTCTTGCCTGTACTCCTGTTTGCCTTTTGACATCTGTCACAGGTATGGCAATATTCAATGTTTTCTTTCCTCAACGATGGCCACCATGCACAGTTCTTCACTTTTTCAAGTATTCTGTCCTCTGACAGGTTTCCAGAGTCGATGCTATCATGAAATTCATGAAGAATTGTATTGATAATCAATCTGCTGCATAATGTCATCATACAAGAATTTTTGGTTCTGTGGTGAATAATCCCATCAAACAAGTGAAATCTTCCTTCAGAATAGGAATTTCCCCAAACTTCATCTATTGAATTGACTAAAGATGTATCTTTGCAGTCTTTATCTAATAAAGAAGTCAAGATATGGCAATTATTGTCTTGCTTGTAATATTCTCTGACCTCTTCAAAGATTTTAGTCCCAATATCAGTTATGTTAATCCCCTCAACTGGATCCTGTGGTCCAGCTTCCAAAGGTACATAAGCTGGGTTATCAGGAGTGTTGCCTAATTCCCCCCTGCTAAGTCCATCAGCATTATTGTGAATGTTTCCTTCTTTGTGAACTATGGTCATGTTTCCTCTATATTCTTGAATGGCTATTTGCCATCTCAGCATATGTTTGTTGGGAGTTTTCATGTTAAGAAGTGATTTTACTGCATTAGAGTCAGTTATCACTTCAAAAACTCTGCCATCAAGATAATAGTGTAATTTCTCAAGTGCCCATACAAAACATAGAACTCCATTTGGCTTGCACCATATCTGGCCTCTGTTGGTTTGATTTTTCTTGAGATATAACAAACTGGTCCCTCTGCAGGTTTGTCATCAATAATTTGGACATGATGTAGGGCTGCCCCTAATTCATCTCCACATGAATCAATTTACAATTTAAAAGGAATATTCCAGTCAGGAATGAGGAGTAAAGGTGCTTCTTTAAGAGCTTTCTTTATCTTCTCATAAGCTTTAATTCTTGCCTGTGTCATCTCAAATACAGTCTGTTGATCACATATTCTATATAGTGACTTGGCTAGAACTGAAATGTCTTTCAAGTGTTGCATAAAATAACTGGAAAATCCATGAAAAGACATCATTTCTTTCTCAATGTGGGGTATTGGCTTAAGTAACACTGCTGCTACTTTGTTTTTGTCAATACCCAAGCTTAAACCAGAAACAACATGTCCTAATGCTTTGAGTTCTTCAAAAACTAAATTCCATTTCTTAAGTGAAATTTTCATGTTCACTTCTGCAACTTTGTGAAGTACTCTTGCAAGTCTTTCAAGGTTCAAGTACCATGAATCAGAACATATGACAATATCATCAATATAAATGATAAGCCATCCTTCAGACAGTTCTGTGGGAAGGATGGTATTTATCACTCTTTGATAATGGGATGGAGCATTTTTAATGCCAAATGGCATTGTAAGATACTCATAAATACCACAGTGAGTGATAATTCTAAGTAATTTCTTAGCTTTAGGCATCAAAACATTTTGATGGAAGCCTTTCAATTCATCCATTGATGTTATATACTTGGCTTTTGACGATTGAGTCAAGGTTTCTTGAGTTCTAGGGATTGGATACCTATCTGGAACTGTGTAGGTATTCAATGCTCTGAAATCTCCAAACATTCTTAACTTATCATTATGCCAGGAAATAATAACAGGTGTTGTCACTTCAACCTCCTCATTATGGCCTACTTTCCTTAGTACACCAAGTTGAATTAACTCTTGGATATGTTTCTCCAAGGCTTCTCTAGCTCTGGGACTGGCTGGATAAGCTGGTCTTCTAAGTACTGGAGGATATGGTCTGTCAATACTAAGAGTAATATCAACTTCATGTCCTCTTATATCACCTAATGGTTCATTATCAGAGGCAAATGCAGTATTGTACGTGTATAACACATCAATAAGTTCATTCTTCATTCGTGGTGACAATGATGGATGAATTTGTGCTTCAACAAGCTGTGTGGACACAAATTCTTCTTTATAAGTATCTTTCTCAGAGGATACTACTGATATTTGCTTTGGCATATTGGAGACGCCAAATTTCTGTCTTCTGTTATCCCCAATTGTGAAATATCTGTCTTTATGGTTATTGATGTCAATACCATAAATACTTAGGTAATCATTTCAAAGAATGATATGTTGAGATGTGCAGTTGTCCATTACTACAACCTCAGCTTTCATTCTTATACTTCCTGTAAGATGGGGAAATACAAGAGTAGTGTCTAGTATACCCAAAGGGTACATATTCGTACTGGCACTACTAAATTGTACACCTTCTATTGGTAATAGATGGTTTTTCCATTCAGGAAGTATAGCTTGGAGATAATCTTTGCCTAAACAAGTGCAAAATGCTCCTGTATCCAAATTGACTTTGGCTTCAACATTATTCATCAGAATTGATGTGATACAAGATGCTCCAGAAGTATAACCTTTTCCTTTAGCAGGTTTGGTTTTACACATTCTGGCATCCTGAACATTAATAAGGTTGTAGCAATCTTCACTATACTGTGGCAAGTGGGTATGGACTTCAGTGACTTCAAAGAAAGCTGTGATGTTTTCAATGGGATAGTCCTCCACTGGTGTATCTTCAGAGATTGCAGAATCTTGATCAGATTCTTCCTTCTCTTCAGTACATTGAACTTCTTCAATTACTTGAACTTCATTTATTTTTGTCTTTTTTGTGCAAGTGTTGGCTAAATGTGAAGTGCTTCCACATTTATGACACTTTAAGATAGGTTTTTCTGGTCTTTTGTCCTCCCTGGGAATCTTGGAGGTCATCTTGGATTCTGCTGGGATTTTAGACCAAGTTTTACCAATTCTTGTTCTGGAAATGATATCTTCCATAGCATTAATGTAGTCTTCTGTTTAACAGGGTTCTACACATCTGCTTTTGATAGCATGTTCTAATTCTCCTCCACACTTTCTTAATATTTTCATATTAATCATAGTGTCAGACATATCTGGTTGTAAAGCAGATAATCTGTCCTTTTGTTTGAAGAACCAAGTAAGTGGTTTATCTTTCTCTGAGTTAAAAATGGCACTTTTGAAAGAATTTTCCATTTTAAACCTCCAAGAATTATTGGCCCATTTGGTAATCACTTCAGATTTCCACAAAGACCAATCATGTTTTCCATGATCTATTCTCATCTTGTAATACCATTTCTTTGCAGTCCTGGTAAACAGACAGTGTAGTTTACCCACTATGATTTCATCATGTATACTAAAGTCTTCTTGTAACATACCAATAGTCCTGATGAACTCAATATGGTTGTATTCTCCTTCCCCAGAGGATGTTGGCCATTCTTCCAATTTGGGAATATCTTTAACAGAGACAGCATTTTCTCCTAAAAGTGGGTAAAGCTTCCTTTAACAGAAAGTTTTTCTTCAGTCAAAGTTGTAGAATGTCTTGGAATATGTGGTTCATAATTCTTATTAATTTTTTCTAAATTTGCAATGATTTCATTTTTTAACTTCTGCCTTTCACTGTCACTTTTTGCTAAATGTGTAGCAAACTGATTGGTATTTTCAACTATCTTTAAGACATGATCTTGTAGAATTTTAAGTTGATCATTCATTTTAAAAATGGAAAGATCTTTCATTTCATCATTCTGAACTTGACATGTACTCTCAATTCTGCTACATGCATTGATAATTGAATCAAATCTGGAATTTTTCAATTTAAACCATTCAGTATATTTTCTGTCATGTCTTTTCAAATCACTGATATCCAATGTTATTTTAGTTAACTTTGCATCAAGCCTACCAATTTCGACATTAATACTACTTTGTACATGATTTATTTGCGTGGAAAGGTCCTGTTCATCATTTCCTGCTCCTTGGCTGGGAATTCCATTAGAGTTCTGGCCATGTTGAACACACTGTCCACAGCTGAAGGCTCCAATTTGGGGATCCTGTACCCCTGTGGGTAAGGTCTGTGCCAATTGGCTTTGCCTTTGCCCTTGCCTTGATGGTTCTTGGGACCTCTCTGCTTCCTCTTAGGTCCCTTGGGCTTGTCTTTGGACACTTCTGCAGCTGGTAGACACCACTGGGGCCTCTCTCTCCAAAGCTGGAGTCATTTCCAGTTCCTTCTTCTGGTCTATGGATAAAAGACTTTGGTTCTTCAACCAATTCTTTATCTTTTTGCCCTTTTCTTTTGAAGACAGGGGGTTCCACTCTCCTAAGGGTTCTATGGTCTTCTCCTGACCCAGAAAGCTCTTGATGTGTAAGTAGGAGCTCATTCCCCCCTGCCAAAGGCTTGAGCATATTTCCCACTCCTCTTTGTTGGCTGCCTGAACCAATTTTTGTATTGGCATTGATATATTTCCATTGCTGCCACTTGAAATTGGTTCAGCCCTGGAAATATTATCATGAGTCAGTTCAGGCTCAGAATTCACGTCAAAATCTGTGGGTACAGACCTCAGGGAATGGGGGCAACTCTGGCATCCTCCAAATGTGTCTTTATTGTGGAAGACTTGGCACTTCTGGCTTTGGTCTTTCCTCCTCTTTGTCCACATCCATCTGGTTGGACTGAATAGTTGCTTCCATTTCTGATATGCACCATTTTCTCATCAATTAAAGATAAAAAGGTGAAAATATAAGATAAACACACACCTTTTGGTGGTAATTTATTCTTTTCTGAGTTAAATAATGTGCCTATTTTAGCAATTTGCACCTCAATACTGTCTTCATATTCTGCTTCTAAAGATTCTGGACTGGTAAAATATCTCTTACTGAGTTTGTTACCAGCTGCACAGTATTTGATTAAAGACACTAGAAAATTTATAAAAGAAAAAACGTTTTTTTGAAATTCCAAAATATTTGCAAAGATTCCTTATAAGTTTTATATTTTTAATAAAAAAAAACCTTTTTAAAGAAAAAAATTAAAATTTTAAGATTTTGAATGAAAATTAATTCAAAGTAACTCAAAGAATAATTTTATAAGTTTTTGGATGTGAAAAGCCACATTTAAAAACATTATAAAATTAAAACAAATTCCTCAATGAAATGATTTGCAAAACAATTTCAAAAAAGAAGAACTATTTTAACTTTAAAATGAAAGAAAAAATTCTTAAATTAATATATTTTAGAACTTGAAACTATATTAATTAAGGGTACAAGGTTCAAAAAAACATGGCCAGGCCCCCAAATGTAAGATGAGGTAGGTATGGTGGGTGTTAGAACACAAAAATGAAGTCTAGAATATGATTATATCCAAAACTTTGGATACAATCACGGCCAGGCCCCCAAATGTAAGATGTGTCTATGAGACTGGTGGTAATATTACTATTAATCAACATTACTATGACTATTCTTATGAAATATAATAACAAAGTGTTATTATAACCACAATTAAATAATTAAAGAATTATTTCTTTCATGTGTCAAACACTACTAGTGATTTTCACAGTGTACAGTAGTTTTCTACAAGAATCAATTACAAGAAGATTTTAATAATAAAACTTCTTTTTATTAAAATAGTAAAATTATTTTAATATATAATTATCTTTTGGAAGAATAATTATAATGGTAATTCTGGAAGAAAACTAATTTTAGAGAAAAACTTTGAGAATTAAAGATAAATCACTCACTAATATTTTAAAGAACTTATTGAAAGATAAGGGAGAGGGATTTGACGTAGAATTGTGGATTTAAAGGATCAAAATGGATTTATAAGAGTATTACAAAAATATATAGTTGGATTCTATGATTTCAAGCCTTTCTGATGGATTCTGAAAGAATTAAAACACTTAAGAATAGCTCTAACTAATACTTACTTGTTGGTAAAAATGATATAAATGATAATCAGATGATGATGATGATGTGGAAAAAACAGCAAGAGGAGGCCTCTTTCAAGTCAACAACAGCTCACAGAGGCGTGCTATGGAGCAAACTGAAAAACCAGTGAGTGTGTGAGCCTTGAGGTATATTTTACATACCCAAATAGGCCACAATTATCTTAAAAAGAAATTTTGAATTATGAATAACTCATAAATCATGAATATATCCAAAAATCATCATTTTTGATTTCAGAAAAGATGAATAACTTTTTATTGAGTAGGTAGATCCATGGAGTTAAGGCCAGATTTTGATTCTACACAAAAATTCACCTAGGGTAGCTCCATAGAGTGAATAAACTCAAACTAACTCTTTGAGGTGGTAATATGGAAAATACTTCAATACCACATCATCAATACCACATAAAAGATCCGTGAAAATTATGTTTTTCTGAATTTCAGGCCAAAATAATGGGAATGTGAGAAATCCCATGTTACATATACACTAAGAATAGTGTTATGCATGTTTTGAGCACTTAATATCATGGTATTCTTACATGGACCTTTGGTACACCCTTGGTGTATATCTCACTGGAAGCTTAAATTTCTATTTTGACATGAAAAATAAGCAAGAGGGACAAAAGACATCAAAGAGAGCCAGGGTACCCAACTTCTGAGGCCTCAGAGGCGTGGACAGCTCCAAAGCTTGGATACATGGCTGAACCTGGCCCAATTAGTAAACTAAAACACTTTGGGAGCTTGGCTACCATGTTACAAATACAGTAAATCTTAAGAAAATAGAAAATAACCTGCTATTTTGACGTGCCAAGGAGGTAAAAAGCGACTTAGACTCCTTTAACCATGTCAATTATTAATTATTTTCCATGGAAAAACCCCAAAAGATTAATTGAAAACCTTTTTGGAGTGATATCCATTGATTTACCTCATAGCAACCAGTTAAACACTGATATTTGCAATTATATGTAGAAATGAGGCAAGAACTTCAAAAATTCATTAAAGATACAATTCTTAATCAATCTTTCTGAAACTTTAAGGACCAATGAAGAACTGTATTATCTATGGTAAGACCAAAAATAAATACAGTTTTACTGGTAAAATTAAAAGTTTTACTTACAGTCCATTTTTGACTATTTTACGTGAAACACTGAATCTTCAAAAATTCACAGTAATTACAACCTGTGATGAGATTGGCAATAACATTGATACCTTTGAGAAATAAGTGGTTATTTTGGAATAAAAGAAGATTTACCGATGTTACTCCTTTTATTTTTAACCATATTGGGGTTTGTAGTCACGTAAAAGCATCAATTAAGTAATTATGATAATCTTATGTGACAATAGATGATGCAATCAATAATCCAAAAGGGTTTATTTTTTTATCACTCACTGGTTTTTCAGTTTTCTCCATGACATGCCTCTGTGAGCTGTTGTTGACTTAAAAGAGGCCTCTTCTTGCTGTTTTTTCCACATCATCATCTTATTATCATTTAAAGCATTGTTACCAACAAGTAGGTATTAGTTAAAGCTATTCTTAAGTGTTTTAATTTATTCAGAATCGATAAGAAAGATGTCAAATTATAGAATCCAACTATATATTGTTGTAATACTGTTATAAATAAATTTTGATCCCTTAAATCCACAATTCCATGTCAAATCTCTCTGTGTGAGCCTTGAGGTATATTTTACATACCCAAATAGGCCACAATTATCTTAAAAAGAAATTTTGAATTATGCATAACTCATAAGTCATGCATATATCCAAAATTCATCATTTTCAATTTCAGAAAAGATGAATAACTTTTTATTGAGTAAGTAAATCAATGGATTTAAGACCAGATTTGGATTCTACACAAAAATTCACCTAGGGTAGACCCATAAAGTGAATAAGCTCAATTTACGTATTTGAGGTGGTAAAATGGAAAATACTTCAATACCACATCATTAATACCACATAAAAGATCCGTGAAAATATTTGTTTTTCTTGATTTTAAGCCAAAATAATGGGAAAGTGAGAAATCCCATGTTACATATACACTAAGAATAGTGTTATGCATGTTTTGAGCACTTAATATCATGGTATTCTTACATGGACTTTTGGTACACCCATAGTGGATATCTCACTAAGCTTAAATTACTATTTTGACGTAAAAATTAGGCAAGGGGGACAAAAGACATCAAAGAGAGCCAGGGTACCCAACTTCTGAGGCCTCAGAGGCGTGGATAGCTCCAGAGCATGGATCCATGGCTCATCTTGGCCCAATTGGTAAACTAAAACTCTTTGGGAACTTGGTTACCAAGTTACAACTACTGTAAAACACCAGAAAATAGCAAATAACCTGCTATTTTGAGGTGCCAAGGAGGTAATGAGCTACTTACACTCCTGTAACCATGTCAATTACTAATGACTTTCCATGGATAAACCCCAAAAGAGTAATTAAAACCCTTTTGGGACCCATATTCATTGATTTACCTCATAGCAACCAGCAAAATACTGCTATTTGCAATTCTACATAGAAATGAGGTAAAAACTTCAAAAATTCATTAAAAATACAATTCTTAATGAATCTTTCTGAACCTTTCAGGACTAATAGAGAGCTGTATGATCTATGGTACAACCAAAAAGAATTATGGTTTTACTAGTAAAACTAAAAGTCTTACTTACAGTCCATTTTTGACCATTCGGCATGAAACACTGAATCTTCAAAAATTCACAGTAATTGAAACCTGTGATGAAATTGGCAATAACATTGATACCTTTGATAAATCAATGATCATTTTGGAATAAAAGAAGATTTACAGATGTTACTCCTTTTATTCTTAACCATATTGGGGTTGGTAGTCACGTAAAAGCATCAATTAAGTATTATGATAATCTTACGTGACAACAGATGATGCAATCATTAATCCAAAAAGGGTAATTGTTTTCTCACTCACTGGTTTTTCAGTTTTCTCCATGGCACGCCTCTGTGAGCTGTTGTTGACCTAAAAGAAGCCTCTTCTTGCTGTTTTTTCCGCATCATCATCTTATCAATTTATTAAATCATTATTACCAACAAGTAAGTATTAGTTACAAGCTATTCTTAAGTGTTTTAAATCTTTCAGAATCAACTAGAAAGACGTGAAATCATAGAATCCAACTATATATTGTTGTAATACTGTTATAAATCCCTTTTATCCCTTAAATCCACAATTCCACGTCAAATTTCTCTACTTTTATCTATCAATAAGTTCTTTGGAGTATTAGTGAGTCATTTATCTTTAATTCTTAAAGTTTTTCTCTAGTAATAGCTTTCTTCAAGAATTATCTTTATAATTATTCTTGTAAAAGATAATTATATATTAAAATAATTTTATTATTTTAATAAAAGAAGTTTTTATTATTAAATTCTTCTTGTAATTGATTCTTGTAGACAATTACTGCTCACTGTTATAATCACTAGTAGTGTATAGCACGTGAAAGAAATAATTTTATAATTATTTAATTATGGTTATAAGAATTTTTTATTATTATATTTCATAAGAACAGAAATAGTACTGTTGATTAATAGTAATATTATCATCAGTTTCATAGTCACATCTTACACTCTGTCATATCTTTCAATAAGCTCTTTGGAATATTAGTGAGTGATTCATCCTTAATTCTTAAAGTTTCACTCTCAATAATTAGTTTTCTTCGAGAATTATATTTATAATTATTCTTGCAAAAGATAATTATATATTAAAATAATTTTGTTATATCAATAAAAGAAGTTTTATTATTAAAACCCTCTTGTAATTGATTCTTGTAGAAAACTACTGCTCACTGTTAAAATCACTAGTAGTGTTTAACATGTGAAAGAAATAATTCTTTGATTATTCAATTGTGGCTATAATAATATTTTACTATTATATTTCCTAAGAACAGACATAGTACTGTTCATTAATAGTAATATTATCATCAGTTTCATAGTCACATCTTACAGAGTGAGAAAACAATAAGCCCTTTTGGATTATTGATTGCATCATCTGTTGTCACGTAAGATTATCATAATTACTTAATTAATGCTTTTACATGACTACCAACCCCAAAATGATTAAGAATAAAAGGAGTAACATCTGTAAATCTTCTTTTATTAAAAAATAATCATTTATTTCTCAAAGGTATCAATGTTATTGGCAATTTCATCGCAGGTTGTAATTACTGTGAATTTTTGAAGATTCAGTGTTTCACATAGAATAGTCAAAAATGGACTGTATGTAAAGCTTTTAATTTTACTAGTAAAACCATCATTCGTTTTGGTTGTACCATAGATAATACAGTTCTCTATTAGTCCTGAAAGGTTTGGAAAGATTAATTAAGAATTGTCTTTTTAATGAATTTTTGAAGTTTTTACCTCATTTCTACATAGAATTGCAAATATCAGTGTTTAACTGGTTGCTATGAGGTAAAACAATGGATACAAGTCCATAAAGGGTTTCAATTACTCTTTTGGGGTTTATCCATGGAAAATCATTAAGAATTGACATGTTTACAGGAGTCTAAGTAGCTTTTTACCTCCTTGGCACGTCAAAATAGCAGGTTATTTGCTATTTCCTTAAGATTTACTGTAGTTGTAACATGGTAACCAAGCTCCCAAAGTGTTTTAGTTTACTAATTGGGCCAGGTTCAGCCATGTATCCAAGCTTTGGAGCTGTCCATGCCTCTGAGGCCTCAGAAGTTGGGTACCCTGGCTCTCTTTGATGTCTTTTGTCCCTCTTGCTTATTTTTCATGTCAAAATAGAAATTTAAGCTTCCAGTGAGATATACACCAAGGGTGTACCAAAGGTCCATGTAAGAATACCATGATATTAAGTGCTCAAAACATGCATAACACTATTCTTAGTGTATATGTAACATGGGATTTCTCACATTCCCATTATTTTGGTGTGAAATTAAGAAAAAGCAAAATTTTCACAGATCTTTCATGTGGTATTGAAGTATTTTCCATATTACCACCTCAAAGAGTTAGTTTGAGTTTATTTACTCTATGGAGCTACCCTAGGTGAATTTTTGTGTAGAATCCAAATCTGGCCTTCAATCCACGGCTTTACTTACTCAATAACAAGGTATTCATCTTTTCTGAAATCAAAAATGATCATTTTTGGATATATGCATGACTTATGAGTTATTCGTAACTCAAAATTTCTTTTTAAGATAATTGTGGCCTATTTGGGTATGTAAAATATACCTAAAGGCTCCCAATCAGAGTCAGATTCATAACCTTCTTGGTCTTTTCTTGTCTCTTCCTCCCTTGCCAAAATCTCTTCCCTGTCTTTAGGGCAATTGTTTGCATAGTGATTGGGTGATTCACAGTTGTGAAATCCTGTTGTGATTTCAGATTCTGAATCATAAGCTTCTTTGGCTTCCAGGGTTGGTTTCTTCCTGTTATTACCAGTACTATGGGTATTGTATTTACCAATAGATGTTCTTACTTCTTTCAAAGTAGTTGATATTTCATCCAAGGTGGATTCTTTGGAGCATCTGCATTTCACTGCATGCTCTAATTCTCCTGGTAGTTTGGTCAACAGTTTGTGATTTCTCATTTTTGTTGTTATTTGAGGGTCAATGGCTATTAGCCTTTTTGACTGTCTCAGACACTAATTATATGGATCTTTGTCCACTGTGTATCTATCATTTCCGAATGAAAGGGTTTTCTGCCATATTCATGTATCATTTCTGTACTTTTAAATCATTTGGCTCCTCCACCATGACCAGTTTCCTCTGCTATGGATTTCTTTCATTTCTGTGTTCCAAATACTAGCATGTCCTTTGAAAGCTGTATTTAATCTGGTATACTTTGTAGATCAATGAAGAGTCCATCAATATAATGAATGAGCTCCATATGATAATATTATCCTATGCCAGAAATTTGGGCCAACTTGACGCCTCTCAAATCTGTTCAGTGTTTCCTTCTATGAATAAGTCATGTTATATCCATCTTGATATTGTGATGGGGATCTAGGCTTATTCTCCAACAAGGCATCTGGTTTGATGTCTTCCTGGTGGTATGGAGTGTTTCCAGAAACATGCCCTTGTGTTTGGGGTTTTGTTTTTTGGCAGTAATTGAACAATTTGACAATATCTTGATCCAGGTATTCCCTATCCATTTTGCAGTGAGTTTGCTCCTCTAAGACTTGATTTAGTCTTCTTTTGGTATCTTCTGAGGCTTTACTCAATTCAGTATAGTCCTCTTCAAGAGTATGAATACCTTTGGTTTGTAAGGTATTAACCTCTTGTGACCTTGAAATATTTTCATGGAGTCTCTCAAACTCTTTTTGAGTTTGTTCTACAAACTGAGAAAATTGTAACCATAGAATATTACTACTTATGGTACTCTCAGGGATCACAACACTGTGTTTAATCTTAGTGGAGATATCATTTCTTATCCTAGGGCTTCTACCTTTATTAGAAGTATTTACAGCTTTCTGTTGCTTTTTTTACTTCTTTTGGCAGGTCCAACAAGCTCTGGATCACACTCTTTCTTCCTATTTTTGAAAGAAGTCTTCTTCTTGTCCTATGATCCTCTTCCTCTCCTTGATTCTGCCTGGGATTGGAAACTTTGATCACTCTTGGTCACTGATATGGTGGTGCCTTAGTGGTGTGAAGCCACTAGGGATTTTGGTTGGGTTACCACTCCTTATGAGCCTGAAAGAGTCAGAGTATGTTATCTCTGTTTCAATTTCTCTTCTATGATAATTTCTTTGAAGAATATCCCTTTGAGGGAAATCTTCTGGATAATTTCTACAGGTTCTTTTAAGTGGAACTCTAGGTTGAATTCCCTGTCTGACATTCTCCACTGGAGAAGTTCTTTGAAGATTTGATAGGTTAGAATAAACTGTTCTATGCAAGTCATTCCTGGAGGTTTTCTGTTGGAAACCATTTTGGAAGGTGTAGGTAGGTCCATTCTCCTATGTCTTATAGCTTTGAACAGCTTCAACTTCTCTCCTTTCCAGGCCTCTATTCCTGCTTATGGTTGATTCTCTTTGTAAAGAGTGATCCCTTGGAACACCAAAGTCTCTTAAATGAGGTGGTATCACTTCTGATTTTTAAGGTGAGAGTTTCATCTAGTTGAATAAATCCCTGTTTTGTTAGGAATAAATAATTCAGCTTGGGAAAATGATTATTGAAACTATCAATAATTATCAAATCAACCCTCCATGTAAGGTGTGGATATGAAACTTTGATTAAAAATCAAGTACTTTTCCTGTCCTCAAAATTTGTATAAGGTAAAAATTCAATTAAAAATAGTAAAGGATATTATTTTTAAGAGAAAACACGCCAATTTTATTGTTTATAACTTTATTAGTATAAAAACAACAATATTATAAAGATTTATTGTTTTACAAACAATAAAAATTTATCCAAAAAATACTCTACAAGACATATTTTAAGGCTACAAAAGAAATTTCTTCAAGAGCAATTTCAATTGGAATTAATTGAGCAAAGAACTGAAAGCAATTAATTAAAGAAAAAAGTCTTCAAAAAGAATATTAAAAAGAAAACACACCCAAAAGTTACCAGAGTGAATTTGGAAACAAAGTGACAAAGTTTACAGTGATGAAAGATGCTTTAATTCACTTTTGGGGTGGTTCAGGGGTAAAAATGATTATAACAGTTACAAAAAATGATTATAATTATTTTTTCCCGTGGTTGAAAGGTTTAAAATGATTTAATAAAGGTTGTTGGAATCTTTTATTGATTGTTTTAACAATGTTTAAACTAATTATAAAAGGAAAAGATTCTAACATGAAGAGAAAAGTGGGGCAAAGAAGACATTCTTTTATAGCCATCAATTTTCTTACTCCAAAAGAAACATTTACTCTTCTCAGTCGTGAAAAACAGTCTGACAACAGAACAGCCAATTATGGCATCATTGGACCCTGGTTTAGACCAACAAAGGGCTGGTTCAAGCCATTTTTAGCCATTTTAGACCCTTAAATCAGCCATTACTATAGCAATACCAGGCCTAGAGCCTTCAAAGCACGTCAGAATGTGTTTAAGAGGCGTAGAAACCAGTTAAAACTGTTTTTACTATGATTGTTCTATCTTAAGGGTAGTTTTACCCTCTTGGCAACAGCTAAAACTACCCCAGTTGGTATCAAAACCTCATCATCAATTGAGTCCACAGACCCTGTAACTCAATTCCAGGCCAAAAGTGATGAACTTTTGCATGAATTTTGACATCCCACGCCTGTCAGCAAGGATTTTGGGGGTTTAGCTCCCCCTTAGAGCTGGAGTTCCTTTTCCCCCCCAAATTTAATCTTTCCAATTTATTTTTGCTTTAATTCCTCATCATGTATTATACTTATAATTTACATATGTAATTCAATTGAATTGTACAGTACAATACGGTAATAATTGACACCTCATATGTAAATCAAAGTTCACTTATGTAATACACGTGCACATTTTGACATTTTGTGAGCCTTGAGGTATATTTTACATACCCAAATAGGCCACAATTATCTTAAAAAGAGATTTTGAATTATGCACAACTCATAAGTCATGCATATATCCAAAATTCATCATTTTCAATTTCAGAAAAGATGAATACCTTTTTATTGAGTAAGTAAATCCATGCATTTAAGACCAGATTTGGATTCTACACAAAAATTCACCTAGGGTAGCTCCATAGAGTGAATAAGCTCAATTTAAGTATTTGAGGTGGTAAAATGGAAAATAATTCAATACCACATCATTAATACCACATAAAAGATCCGTGAAAATTTTTGTTTTTCTTGATTTTTAGCCAAAATAATGGGAAAGTGAGAAATCCCATGTTACATATACACTAAGAATAGTGTTATGCATGTTTTGAGCACTTAATATCATGGTATTTCTACATGGACTTTTGGTACACCCATAGTGGATATCTCACTTTAAGCTTGAATTACTATTTTGACGTAAAAAATAGGCAAGGGGGACAAAAGACATCAAAGAGAGCCAGGGTACCCAACTTCTGAGGCCTCAGAGGCGTGGATAGCTCCAGAGCATGGATCCATGGCTCATCTTGGCCCAATTGGTAAACTAAAACTCTTTGGGAACTTGGTTACCAAGTTACAACTACTGTAAAACACCAGAAAATAGCAAATAACCTGCTATTTTGAGGTGCCAAGGAGGTAATGAGCTACTTAAACTCCTGTAACCATGTCAATTACTAATGACTTTCCATGGATAAACCCCAAAAGAGTAATCAAAACCCTTTTGGGACCCATATTCATTGATTTACCTCATAGCAACCAGCAAAACACTGCTATTTGCAATTCTACGTAGAAATGAGGTAAAACCTTCAAAAATTCATTAAAAATACAATTCTTAATGAATCTTTCTGAAACTTTCAGGACTAAAGGAGAACTGTATCATCTATGTTACAACCAAAAAGAATTACAGTTTTACTAGTAAAATTAAAAGTTTTACTTACATTCCATTTTTGGATATTCTACGTGAAACACTGAATCTTCAAAAATTCAAAGTAATTACAACCTGTGCTGAAATTGGCAATAACATTGATAACTTTGAGAAATCAATTATTATTTTAGAATAAAAGAAGATTTACAAGTGTTACTCCTTTTATTCTTAACCATATTGGGGTTGGTAGTCACGTAAAAGCATCAATTAAGTAATTATGATAATCTTACGTGACAACAGATGATGCAATCAATAATCCAAAAAGGTTTATTGTTTTCTCACTCACTGGTTTTTTCAGTTTGCTCCATGGCACGCCTCTGTGAGCTGTTATTGACTTAAAAGAAGCCTCTTCTTGCTGTTTTTTCCGTATCATCATCATATAAATTTATTAAACCATTATTACCAACAAGTAAGTATTAGTTCAAGCTATTCTTAAGTGTTTTAAATCTTTCAGAATCAATCAGAAAGACGTGAAATCATAGAATCCAACTATATATTGTTGTAATACTGTTATAAATCATCTTGATCCCTTAAAATCCACAATTCTACGTCAAATTTCTCTACTCTTATCTTTCAATAAGTTCTTTGGAGTATTAGTGAGTCATTTATCTTTAATTCTTAAAGTTTTTCTCTAGTAATAGTTTTCTTCAAGAATTATCTTTATAATTATTCTTGTAAAAGATAATTATATATTAAAATAATTTTATTATTTTAATAAAAGAAGTTTTTATTATTAAATTCTTCTTGTAATTGATTCTTGTAGACAATTACTGCTCACTGTTATAATCACTAGTAGTGTATAACACGTGAAAGAAATAATTTTATAATTATTTAATTGTGGTTATAATAATTTTTATTATTATATTTCATAAGAAC
Organism: Austropuccinia psidii; assembly: GCA_023105745.1. Classification (NCBI taxonomy): domain Eukaryota; kingdom Fungi; phylum Basidiomycota; class Pucciniomycetes; order Pucciniales; family Sphaerophragmiaceae; genus Austropuccinia; species Austropuccinia psidii. The sequence goes on from JALGQZ010000005.1 coordinate 27,879,978, forward strand.
AGACATAGTACTGTTGATTAATAGTAATATTATCATCAGTTTCATAGTCACATCTTACATTTGGGGGCCTGGCCGTGATTTTATCCATAGACTTGGCTTTAATCATATTCTAGACTTCATTTTTGTGTTCTAAAAATCACCATACCTACCACATCTTACATTTGGGGGCCTGGCCGTGTTTTTTGAACCTTGTACCCTTAATCAATATATTTTTAAGCTCTAAAATATATTAATTTAATAATTTTTTCTTTCATTTTAAAGTTAAAATAATTCTTATTTTTGAAATTGTTTTGGAAATCTTTTTTCATTGAGGAATTTGGTTTAATTTTATACTGTTTTACACGTGGCTTTTTCACATCCAAAAACTTATAAAATTATTCTTTGAGTTACTCTGAATTAATTTTCATTCAAAATCTTAAATTTTAATTTTTTTCTTTAAAAAGAATAATTTTTTAATATAAAAAAATATAAAACTTATAAAAAATCTTTAAAAATATTTCAAAAAAGTATAAAAAATAATTTTTTCTCTTTTATAAATTCTTTTTAGTGTCTTTAATCAAATACTGTGCAGCTGGCAACAGACTCAGTAAAAGATATATCACTAGTCCAGAGTCTTCAGAAGCAGAATCTGAAGACAGTATTGAGGTGCAGATTGCTAAAAGAGGCACCTTATTCAACTCAGAAAAAGCTAAATTACCACCAAAAGGTGTGTATTTTATCTTATATTTTCACCTTTTATCTTTAAATTGACGTGAAAATGGTGCATACCAGAAATGGAAGCAACTATTCAGTCCAACCAGATGGATGTGGACAAGGAAGAGGCAAGACCAAATCCAGAAGTGCCAAATCTTCCACAAGAAAGGCACATCTGGAGGATGCCAGAGTTGCCCCCCATTCCCCAAGGTCTGTACCAACATATTTTGACGTGAATTCTGAGCCTGAACTAATTTATGATAATATTTCCAGGGCTGAACCATTTTCAAGTGGCAGCAATAGAAATATATCAGAGCCAGTACAAAAATTGGTTCAGAGCAGCCAAAGAAGAGGAGTGGGAAATCTGCCCAAGCCTTTGGCAGGGGGCCATGAACTCCTACTTACACATCAAGAGCTTTCTGGGTCAGGAGAAGACCATAGAACTCTTAGGAGGTTGGAGCCCCCTGTCTTGCAAAGACAAGGTCAAAAAGATAAAGAATTGGTTGAAGAACCAGAGTCTTTTATCCATAGACCAGAAGAAAGAATTGGAAATGACTCCAACTTTGGAGACAGAGGCACCAGTGGCATCTACCAGCTCCAAACCAGCTCCAGAAGCATCCAAGGACAAGCCCAAAGGACCTCAAAAGAAACAGAGAGGTCCCAAGAACCATCAAGGCAAGGGCAAAGGCAAAGCCAATTGGCACAGACCTTACCCACAAGGGTACAGGATCCCCAGATTGGAGCCTTCAGCCGTGGACAGTGTCTTCAATATGGCCAGAACTCTTATGGAATTCACAGCCAAAGAGCAGGAAAGGATGAACAGGACTTTTCCACGCAAATAAATGATGTACATAGAAGTATTAGTGTAGAAATTGGCAAACTTGAGTCAAAGTTGAAGCAAATTACATTAGACATCAATGATTTAAAGAAAAATGACAAGCAACATTCTGATTGGCATAAATTGACAACTGTCACCCTTGAGTCAATTAGCAATGCTTGTGAAAGAATTGAGAACCAATGTCAAAATAATGACACAGAGGATCTTTCCATCTTTAAAGTAAATGATAGACTTAAAACTCTTGAAGACCATGTCTTACAAATAGTTAAGAACACCAATCAATTTGCTATACATTTAGCAAAAAGTGACAGTGAAAGGCAGAAATTGAAGAATGAAATAATTGCAAGTGTGGAGCAAATTCATAAGAATCATGAACCACATATGCCAAGACATTCTACACCTTTGACTGAAGAAAAACTTTCTGTCAAAGAAAGTTTGACTCCATTCTTAGGAGAGAATGTTATTTCTGCAAAGGATATTCCCAAATTAGAAGAATGGCCAACATTCTCTGGTGAAGGAGAATACAACCATATTGAATTCATCAGGACTATTGATATGTTGCAAAAAGACTTTAATATACCTGATGAAATCATAGTAGGAAAATTACATTGTTTGTTTACCAAGACTGCAAAGAAATGGTATTACAAGATGAGAATGGATCATGGAAGACATGACTGGTCTTGGTGGAAATCTGAAGTGATTACCAAATGGGCCAATAATTCTTGGAGGTTTAAAATGGAGAATGCTTTTGAAAGTGCCATTTTTAACTCAGAAAAAGACAAACCACTTACTTGGTTCTTCAAACAAAAAGACAGATTATCTGCTTTACACCCAGATATGTCTGACACTATGATTAATATGAAAATATTAAGAAAGTGTGGAGGAGAACTGGAACATGCTATCAAAAGCAGATGTGTGGAACCCTGTTCAACAGAGGACTACATTAATGCTATGGAAGATATCATTACCAGAACAAGAATTGGTAAAACTTGGGTTAGAAACCCAATAGAGTCCAAAATAGTCTCAAAGATTCCTAGAGAGGAAAGAAGACCAGAAAGACCTGTCTTGAAGTGTCATAAATGTGGAAGTACTTCACATTTAGCCAACACTTGCCCTAAGAAGACAAAGATCAATGAAGTTCAAATCATTGAAGACATTCAGTGTACTGAAGAGAAAGAAGAGTCTGATCAAGATTCTGCAGTCTCTGAAGATACACCAGTAGAGGACTATCCCATTGAAAACATTTCAGCTTTCTTTGAGGTCACAGAAGTCCATACCCACTTGCCACAGTACAGTGAGGATTGCTACAACCTGATCAATATCCAAGATGCCAGAATGTGTAAAACAAAACCTGCTAGAGGAAAGGGTTATACTGCTGGAGCATCCTGTATCACATCAGTTCTAATGGGTGATATTGAAGCCAAAGTAAATCTGGATACAGGGGCATTTTGCACTTGTATTGGCAAAGATTATCTCCAAATTATACTTCCTGAATGGAAAAACCATCTATTACCAATAGAAGGTGTACAGTTCAGTAGTGCCAGTAACAATATGTACCCCTTGGGCATATTGGACACTAATATTGTATTCCCACATCCAGCAGGAAGTGTAAGAATGAAAACTGAGATTGTAGTAATGGATAATTGTACATCTCAGCATATCATTCTTGGAAATGATTACTTGAATATTTATGGTATTGATATAAATAACCATAAAGACAGATATTTCACAATTGGAGATAACAAAAGGCAAAAATTTGCTTTCTCCAATATGCCAAAACAGATATCTGTAGTATCTTCTGTCAAAGATACTTACAAAGATGAATTTGTGTCTAAACAACTTGTTGAAGCACAAATTAATCCATCATTGTCACCAAAGATGAGGAATGAACTTATTGATGTATTATATACATACAATAATGCATTTGCATCTGATAATGAACCATTAGGCGCTATAAGGGGACATGAAATTGATATTACTCTTAATATTGATAGACCATATCCTCCAGTACTTAGAAGACCAGCTTATCCAGCCAGTCCCAGAGCTAGAGAGGCCTTGGAAAAACATATCCAAGAGTTGATCCAACTTGGTGTGCTAAGGAAAGTAGGCCATAATGAGGAAGTTGAAGTGACAACACCTGTTATTATTGCATGGCATAATGATAAGTCAAGAATGGTTGGAGATTTTAGAGCTTTGAATACCTACACAGTTCCAGATAGGTATCCAATCCCTAGGATCCAAGAAACCTTGACTCAATTGTCTAAAGCCAAGTATATAACATCAATGGATGCATTAAAAGGCTTCCATCAAAATGTTTTGACGCCTAAAGCTAGGAAATTACTTAGAATTATCACTCACTGTGGTATTTATGAGTATCTTAGAATGCCATTTGGCATTAAAAATGCTCCATCTCATTATCAAAGAATGATGAATACCATCTTCCCCACAGAATTTTCTGAAGGATGGCTTATCATTTATATTGATGATATTATTATATGTTCTGACTCATGGTCTTTGCACCTTGAAAGACTTGCAAGAGTACTTCATAAAGTTGCAGAAGTGAACATGAAAATTTCACTTAAGAAATGCAATTTTGGTTTTGAAGAACTCAAAGCATTAGGACATGTTGTTTCTGGTTTGAGCTTGGGTATTGACAAGAATAAAGTAGCAGCAGTGTTACTTAAGCCAATACCCCAGAATAAAAAAGAAATGATGTCTTTTCTTGGATTTGCTAGTTACTATAGGCAACACTTGAAAGATTTTGCAATTCTAGCCAAGTCACTTTATAGAATCTGTGATCAACAGACTGTATTTGAAATGACACAGGAAAGAATTAAAGCTTATGAGAAGATAAAGAAAGCCCTTACAGAAGCACCTTTACTCCTCATGCCTGACTGGAATATTCCTTTTAAATTGTACATTGATGCATGTGGGGATGGATTAGGGGCAGCCCTACACCAAGTCCAAATTATTGATGACAAACCTACAGAAGGACCAGTTTGTTATATCTCAAGACAAATCAAACCAACAGAAGCCAGATATGGTGCAAGCCAAATGGAGTGCTTATGTTTGGTATGGGCACTTGAGAAATTACACTATTACCTTGATGGCAGTGTTTTTGAAGTGATAACTGACTTTAATGCCGTGAAATCACTTCTTAACATGAAAACTCCCAACAGACATATGTTGAGATGGCAAATAGCCATTCAAGAATATAGAGGAAACATGACTATAGTTCATAAAGCAGGAAACATTCACAAAAATGCTGATGGACTTAGTAGATGGGCTTTAGCCAACACTCCTGATAACCCAGCTTATGTACCTTTGGAAGCTGAACCACAGATTCCAATTGAAGGAATTAACATAACTGATATTGGGACTGAATTCTTTGAAGAGGTCAGAGAGTCTTATAAACAAGACAAGAATTGCCATATCTTGACTTCTTTATTGGATAAAGACTGCAAAGACACATCTTTGGTTAATACACTAGATGAAGTTTGGAAAAATTCCTATTCTGAAGGAAGTTTCACTTGTTTGATGGGATTATTTACCATAGAACAAAACATTCTTGTGTGATGACATTGTGTAGTAGATTGCTCATCAATACCATTCTTCATGAATGCCATGATAGCATTTACTCTGGACACCTATCAGAAGACAGAACACTTGAAAAGGTGAAGAACTGTGCATGGTGGCCATCTTGGAGAAAAGAAACCATTGAATATTGCCATACCTGTGATAGATGCCAAAAAGCAAACAGGAGTACAGGCAAGAAATTTGGATTAATGATCCATATTCAAGAACCAAAATCCCCATGGGAAGTTGTTCACATGGATTGGGTCACAGCACTTCCTCCAAGTGGTGACAAAAGTTATAATGCTTGTTTAGTCATTGTAGACAGATATAGCAAAACTCCCATATTCTTACCATGTCATAAAGATGACACTGCTATGGATACAGCTCTTCTTTTATGGGGTAGAGTTATTTCTCATACAGGGTTATTTAAGAATATCATAAGTGACAGAGACCCCAAGTTCACATCTGCACTTTGGACCAATCTTCATAGATTGTTTGGGACTAAGTTATCATTCTCTACAGCATATCACCCTCAAACAGATGGGCTAGCAGAGAGGATGATTCAAACTTTAGAAGACATGATCAGGAGATTTTGTGCTTATGGATTAGCATCCAGAGACTCAGATGGCTTTACCCATGACTGGTGCACTTTGATACCTGCATTAGAATTGGCATACAAGACATCAGTCCATTCTTCCACAGGACAAACTCCTGCTATGTTAGAAAAAGGATGGAATCCAAGACTCCCAGCAGACACACTGAGGAAAGACTTGATTGACATTCATCCTACAGCTTCCAGCTTCAAATTAATGCTTGATAAAGTAAAACACCACGCAAAACAAAGTATGGATGATGCTTTTGATTATGCAAAACAGAAGTGGGACAAGAGTCATAAAGTACCAGACTTCAAAGTAGGGGACTTAGTTCTAGTTTCAACCTTGAATTTTAATAATATCAAAGGCCCAAAGAAACTTAAAGATTCTTATGTAGGACCTTTTGTTATTGTTGCCTTACATGGAACCAATGCAGTTCAAGTGGAATTGAGTGGTGAATTGGAAAATAAACACCCCACATTTCCAGTCAGCTTGATAAAACCTTATCAACCAACTGATAAAGAATTGTTTCCTTTAAGAAACCCAACTCCTTTAAATGTACCACCTGTGGAACAGAATGAAGACAGAAAAATAAAGAAAGTCATTAAAGAAAGGAGACTTAGGGGTAAAAATCAAAGAGAATATCTTGTCAGATATAGAAATCCAGTACATGAAGATGAATGGATGGCAGAATCAGAAATACCTGACTCAGATAAACTCTTAAGAAGATTTAGACATGAAAGAAGGCCACAAGCCTGAATATGTCTATAAATGTGCTTTAAATTACTTGATCTGAGTAATGTGAAGAGGTTGGACAGTGGACATTAACCCCCTTTGGGGCCTTATTCTTTTATCACTAATAAAATTGTAGTACAATTTTATTTTTTGGTGGGAGGGAATGTGAGCCTTGAGGTATATTTTACATACCCAAATAGGCCACAATTATCTTAAAAAGAGATTTTGAATTATGCACAACTCATAAGTCATGCATATATCCAAAATTCATCATTTTCAATTTCAGAAAAGATGAATAACTTTTTATTGAGTAAGTAAATCCATGGATTTAAGACCAGATTTGGATTCTACACAAAAATTCACCTAGGGTAGCTCCATAGAGTGAATAAGCTCAATTTAAGTATTTGAGGTGGTAAAATGGAAAATAATTCAATACCACATCATTAATACCACATAAAAGATCCGTGAAAATTTTTGTTTTTCTTGATTTTTAGCCAAAATAATGGGAAAGTGAGAAATCCCATGTTACATATACACTAAGAATAATGTTATGCATGTTTTGAGCACTTAATATCATGGTATTTCTACATGGACTTTTGGTACACCCATAGTGGATATCTCACTTTAAGCTTAAATTACTATTTTGACGTAAAAAATAGGCAAGGGGGACAAAAGACATCAAAGAGAGCCAGGGTACCCAACTTCTGAGGCCTCAGAGGCGTGGATAGCTCCAGAGCATGGATCCATGGCTCATCTTGGCCCAATTGGTAAACTAAAACTCTTTGGGAACTTGGTTACCAAGTTACAACTACTGTAAAACACCAGAAAATAGCAAATAACCTGCTATTTTGACGTGCCAAGGAGGTAATGAGCTACTTACACTCCTGTAACCATGTCAATTACTAATGACTTTCCATGGATAAACCCCAAAAGAGTAATTAAAACCCTTTTGGACCCATATTCATTGATTTACCTCATAGCAACCAGCAAAACACTGCTATTTGCAATTCTACGTAGAAATGAGGTAAAACCTTCAAAAATTCATTAAAAATACAATTCTTAATGAATCTTTCTGAAACTTTCAGGACTAAAGGAGAACTGTATTATCTATGGTACAACCAAAAAGAATTACAGTTTTACTAGTAAAATTAAAAGTTTTACTTACAGTCCATTTTTGGATATTCTACGTGAAACACTGAATCTTCAAAAATTCACAGTAATTACAACCTGTGATGAAATTGGCAATAACATTGATAACTTTGAGAAATCAATGATTATTTTAGAATAAAAGAAGATTTACAAGTGTTACTCCTTTTATTCTTAACCATATTGGGGTTGGTAGTCACGTAAAAGCATCAATTAAGTAATTATGATAATCTTACGTGACAACAGATGATGCAATCAATAATCCAAAAAGGTTTATTGTTTTCTCACTCACTGGTTTTTTCAGTTTGCTCCATGGCACGCCTCTGTGAGCTGTTATTGACTTAAACGAAGCCTCTTCTTGCTGTTTTTCCCGTATCATCATCATATAAATTTATTAAACCATTATTACCAACAAGTAAGTATTAGTTCAAGCTATTCTTAAGTGTTTTAAATCTTTCAGAATCAATCAGAAAGACATGAAATCATAGAATCCAACTATATATTGTTGTAATACTGTTATAAATCATCTTGATCCCTTAAAATCCACAATTCTACGTCAAATTTCTCTACTCTTATCTTTCAATAAGTTCTTTGGAGTATTAGTGAGTCATTTATCTTTAATTCTTAAAGTTTTTCCCTAGTAATAGTTTTCTTCAAGAATTATCTTTATAATTATTCTTGTAAAAGATAATTATATATTAAAATAATTTTATTATTTTAATAAAAGAAGTTTTTATTATTAAATTCTTCTTGTAATTGATTCTTGTAGACAATTACTGCTCACTGTTATAATCACTAGTAGTGTATAACACGTGAAAGAAATAATTTTATAATTATTTAATTGTGGTTATAATAATTTTTATTATTATATTTCATAAGAACAGACATAGTACTGTTGATTAATAGTAATATTATCATCAGTTTCATAGTCACATCTTACACATTTCAATTGAATTCAATTGAAAATACTTCAATTCCTCATAACTTCTAAACTAAACAGAACACCTCAATTTTAACACAAAAATTGATGGTTAACACCACATGTGGGCTGAATTCAATTAAAGTTTTGAAGATTTTTAACTTTTGTATTGAAAATACTAGAAACTTAATTTAAGCTTATTTAGAGCGGAGTTGCAGAAATTTCATCCAGAGGTGACCCCACTTTATTTTTCATGAGGAATCCAATGGTGTGATAATTTCTTTATGTTTATTTATTGGATAAAAAGTTATAATAGTTTTTATTTAACTTTTTTCCAAATTTATTTATTTTTTCACAATTTTTGTTAAAGTTTCATTTTTACTTAATTTTTTCAAGTATAAATGTAATTTTATACTTACAAGATTTTAATGTATTCTTTATTTTTAAATTTTAATTGATTTTTTATTTTTAATATAATTTTGTATTTATATTTTGATTTTTATTTTAATAATATAAATAAATTTATTTTATTTATATTGATATGTTACTTTTGTATTTGTGGTCTTTTGGGTACATGAAATTACCTCTAAGGCTCACACTCCACATCAGTTTGGATGGAAAAACCCAATCGTGAGGGTTTCACTTGAAGAGAAATCCAAACAATATATACTTTGTATATATTAAAGGATCAAGTAAGAGAAATGTGATTATATTTCTTTTCGAATGCGTATTATTATTGAAATTATCAATAATAATGACTATGATCAATTTTTCACACCAATTTCGGTGAAAAGAACCTTATTTTAAAGTTTCTTCTTGGAGAAAAATCAAAATAATATATACTTTTCATATATTATTTAAATAAGTTTATAAAAGAAATATGGTTTTTATTTCTTTTTATATGGTTATTATTATTTAAATTATCAATAATGATGATAACAATCAAATTTTTTACACCAATTTGGGTAAAAGAAAGAATTATAATGGTATTTCTCCAAGAAAAAACTCTAACAATATATACTTTGTATATATTATTATGAAAGAATGAGTGAAAGTAAAAAATATAGTTATATATTTTCTGTAGTATTATTATTGAAATTATCAATAACAATGATAATAACCAATTTTTCACACCAATTTGGGTGAAAAAATGAATTATAAGAGTTTTTCTTCAAGAAAAATTCAAACAATATATACTTTGTATATATTATGAAAAAAAGATCATTAAAAAAATATTATTATATTTTATTATGAAGTATTATTATCAAAACTATCAATAATGATGTAAATAATCAGTTCTTCACGCAAATATGGGTCAAAAAATGAATTATAAGAGTTTTTCTTTAAGAAAAATTCAAGCAATATATACTTTGTATATATTATGAAAAAAAAATCAATAATAAAATATGATTTTATTTTATCATGAAGTATTATTATTGAAATTATTAATACTAATGATAATAATCAATTTTTCACACCAATTCGTTTAAAAAAATGAATTATAAGAGTTTTTCTTTGAGAAAAATTCAAACAATATATACTCTGTATATATTATGAAAAAAAGATCACTAATAAAATATGATTATATTTTATTCTGAAGTATTATTATTGAAATTATCAGTAATAATGATAATAATAAAGTTTGAACACAAATTTGGGTGAAAAAATTAATTATAAGAGTTTTTCTTTAAAGAAAATTAAAACAATACATACTTTGTATATATTATGAAAAACATATCAATAATAAAATATGATTATATTTTATTATGAAGTATTATTATTGAAATTATCAATAATAATGATAACAATCAATTTTTAACGCCAATTTGGGTGAAAAAATGAATTATGAAAGTTTCTCTTTAAGAAAAATTCAAACAATATATACTTTGTATATATTATTATAAAAAAAAATAAAAAAAATGATTATATATTTTTTTAAAAAATAGAGTATTGTATAAATATAAATTATATATTTATAACTCTTCAAAATGATTAAAAATATTTTTTTTCAGAAAGAATATGTATACAGTTTTTTTATTTTAAATATTTTATTATGTTTTTTCTTATTTTTCAGTAGAAAATCAGAATAGAGAAGAACCGCGAAATTAATCCCCTTCAGGGCTTTTCATGGCTTAAGAAAAGTGAAAATAAGCAAGAAAACAAGTATAATAACTCTAAAAGGCATGAAAATAAGCTAAAAGTAGTGAAAATAAGCAAGGATTTCGTCTAAAATAGGTCAAAAACCAGGCCAGGCCCCCAAAAGATCAGGGTGACTCTATGATATAGCAGTACAATGATGATAAAAAGCTATAACTATGAGTGTGACACGAAAGTAAAGATGATGATTCATTGATTAAATGGTTAAAAGGGCTATACTAAAGGAATATAGTGATGATGAGTGCTATACATAGCCCTTGGTGAAGTGTTTATCTGTTGGTTTACAATAATGAACCCTAAAATAGTTAAAATTATAATTATACCTGTTTAATTCTAAGGGTACCACTTCTTTCATAAGCTATACCACATAAGAATATTGAGAACAGGATGACAGATTGGCCTTCTGGTGAGGAAAGGCCTCCTTTTATCTTGTTCTGGGGTAGTGGAAGGTTGTTTACCTCTGCACACGACCACAGAGTGAAAACTTTCACTACTGTGGGCTGGTTTGTGGCTCTACACACTCAATACAGACTGTTATTGGGTGGAAATGTGGTTTTAGAGCCACAATGTAAGGTGTGGATATGAAACTTTGATTAAAAATCAAGTACTTTTCCTGTCCTCAAAATTTGTATAAGGTGAAAATCAATTAAAAATAGTATTAAATATTATTTTTAAGAGAAAACACGCCAATTTTATTGTTTATAACTTTATTAGTATAAAACAATAATATTATAAAAATTTATTGTTTTACCAACAATAAAAATTTATCCAAAAAATACTCTACAAGAGATATTTTAAGGCTACAAAAGAAATTTCTTCAAGAGCAATTTCAATTGGAATTAATTGAGCAAAGAACTGCAAGCAATGAATTAAAGAACAAAGTCTTTAAAAAGAATATTAAAGAGAAAACACGCCCAAAAGTGACCAGAGTGAATTTGGAAACAAAGTGACAAAGTTTACAGTGATGAAAGATGCTTTAATTCACTTTTGGGGTGGTTCAGGGGTAAAAATGATTATAAGAGTTACAAACAATGATTATAATGATTTTTTCACGTGGTTAAAAGGATTAAAATGATTTAAAAGAGGTGGTTGGAATCTTTGATTGATTGGTTTAACAGTTTTAAACTAATTAATAAAAGGAAAAGATTCTAACATGAAGAGAAAAGTGGGGCAAAGAAGACATTCTTTTATAGCCATCAATTCTCTTACTCCAAAAGTAAAATTCACTCTTGTCAGTCGTGAAAAACAGTCTGACAACAGAAAAGCCAATTATGGCATCATTGAACCCTGTTTTAGACCAAAAAGGGCTGGTTTAAGCCATTTTTAGCCATTTTTAGCCATTTTAGACCCTTAAATCAGCCATTACTATAGCAATACCAGGCCTAGAGCCCTCAAAACACGTCAGAATGTGTGTAAGAGGCGTAGAAACCAGTTAAAACTGTTTTTACTATGGTTGTTTTATCTTAAGGGTAGTTTTACCCTCTTGGCAACAGCTAAAACTACCCCAGTTGGTATCAAAACCTCATCATCAATTGAGTCCACAGACCCTGTAACTCAATTCCAGGCCAAAAGTGATGAACTTTTGCGTGAATTTTGACATCCCACGCCTGTCAGCAAGGATTTTGGGGGTCTAGCTCCCCCTTAGAGCTGGAGTTCCTTTTCCCCCCCAAATTTAATCTTTCCAATTTATTTTTCCTTTAATTCCTCATCATGTATTATACTTATAATTTACATATGTAATTCAATTCAATTGTACAGTACAATACAGTAATAATTGACACCTCATATGTAAATCAAAGTTCACTTATGTAATACACGCGCACATTTTGACATTTCAATTGAATTCAATTGAAAATACTTCAATTCCTCATAACTTCTAAACTAAACACAACACCTCAATTTTAACACAAAAATTGATGGTTAACACCACATGTGGTGTGAATTAAATTAAGGTTTTGAGGATTTTCAACTTTTGTATTGAAAATACAAAAAACTTAATTTAAGCTTATTTAGAGTTGAGTTACAAGAATTTCACTCAGAGGTGACCCCACCTGATTTTTTATGAGGAATCCAATGGTGAAATAAATTTTATATGTTTATTTATTGGATAAAAAGTTATAATAAATCTTATTTAACTTTTTTCCAAATTTATTTATTTTTTCACAATTTTGTTAAAGTTTCATTTTTACTTAATTTTTTTCAAGTATAAATGTAATTTTATATTTACAAAATTTAATGTATTTTTTATTTTTAAATTATAATTAATTTTTTATTTTTAATATAATTTTATATTTATATTTTGATTTTTATTTTAATAATATAAATAAATTTATTTTATTTATATTAATATGTTATTTTTTATATTTGTGGTCTTTTGGGTATATGAAATTACCTCTAAGGCTCACATTCCCTCCCCCTAAAAAAAGAATATTACTTTGTAATATTGGTGTTTCTAGTGTGTCTGAATCTCCTCAGGAGTTTGGTAGCTTCTGGTATATCTTTTTCTTCTAACCATTCATCTTCACAAGTTGGGTCACTGTACCTAACAAGGTATTCCCTTACTTTCTTGGTTCTTAATTTCCTTTCTTTAAGAACTTTGGTTATTTTCTTAGTACCAGATGTCTCAATAGGAGGTATAACTTGGGGAAGCTTATTCCTCAAGGGAAATTTCTCAGCATCACTAGATTTATATGGTTTTATCAAGCTCACTGGAAATGTAGGGTGCTTATTGCTAAGTTCTTCAGATAACTCTACTTCAACAGCATTTTCTCCATGGAGGGCCTTAATCACAAAAGGTCCTGCAAAGGAGTCTTTCAGCTTTTTACATCCTTTGATGTTATTGAAGTTAGTGGTGGATACAAGAACTAGGTCCCCCACTTTGAAATCTGGAGTTGCATGAGATTTATCCCATTTGTCTTTAGCATATGCAAAAGAGTCCTCCATGCACCTTACTGCATGCTTTCTAGCTTTGTCTAGCATTCCTTTGAAGCTAGCAGCTGTGGGATGTATTTCAATCAAGTCTTTCCTCAAGGAGTCTTGGGGTAACTTGGGGTTCCATCCTTTTTCTAGAACAGCAGGAGTCTGATTGGTACTAGCATGGATTGATGTTTTATATGCTAATTCCAGTGCTGGTAACAGAGTACACCAATCATGGGTAAATCCATCACAATCTTTGAATTCAAGGCCATATGCACAAATTCTTCTCACCATGTCCTCTAAGGTTTGGATCATTCTTTCAGCCAGGCCATCAGTTTGTGGGTGGTAGGCTGTAGAGAAAGACAGTTTAGTGCCAAATAATTGGTGAAGATTTGTCCATAGTGCTGAAGTGAATTTGGGATCTCTATCACTGATGATATTTGTAAATATCTCGGTCCATGACACTACTCTATTCCATATCAGAAGAGCTGTATCCATGGCTGTATCATCTTTGTGACATGGTAAAAAGATTGGAGTTTTACTGAATCTGTCCACAATTACTAGGCAAGCATTATAGCTCCTGTCACCTCCTGGTGGTAGGCCAGTTACCCAATCCATATGCACAATTTCCCAAGGTCTGTTTGGTTCTTGGATTTTCATCATATTTCCAAGTCTTTTGCCAGTGGATTTATTTGCCTTTTAGCATCTGTCACAGGTTTTGCAATACTCTGCAACATCATTTTGCCACATTGGCCACCATATGCAGGTCTTCACTTTCTCTCTGGTTCTGTCTTCAGAAAGATGTCCTGAAAAGGGACTATCATGGCATTCTTTCAGTACAAGATTGATTAATGACCTGTCTACAACTGTCATGACACATGTGTGCTTGGTTCTGTGGTAAATTATACCATCCAGTAGGTGAAATCTTCCTTCATTATAAGATTTTCTCCATACTTCATCCAAGGCATGTATTAGAGAGTTGTCTTTACAGTCTTTGTTAAGTAATTGGCATAAGATGCTACAATTCTTATCTTGAGTGTAACTATTTCTGACTTCTTCAAAGAAGGTGGTGTTCAAGTCTGTAACACTTATTCGTTCTATTGGAATTTGTGGTGAAGCTTCTTCTGGAACATAAGCAGGATTATCAATGTTATTTGGTAATGGCCATCTGCTTAGTCCATCTGCATTCTTATGAATATTCCCATCCTTATGAACAACAGTCATATTGCCTCTGTATTCTTGTATGGCTATTTGCCATCTGAGCATGGGTCTGTTAGGTGTTTTCATGTTCAAAAGTGATTTCACAGCTGTACAATCTGTTATTCCTTCAAAAACACATCCCTCTAAGAAATAGTTCAATTTCTCCAAGGCCCAGACAAGGCATAGACATTCCATTTGACTTGCTCCATATCTCGCTTCAGTTGGTTTGATTTGCCTGGATATGAAACATATTGGTCCTTCTACAGGTTTGTCATTTATGATCTGAACTTGGTGAAGTGCAGCACCTAGTCCATCCCCTGATGCATCAATATACAGTTTGAAAGGTAATTTAAAGTCTGGCATCAGTAAGAGTGGAGCAGTGGTCAATGCTTCTCTTAGAGATTCAAAA
Source organism: Austropuccinia psidii (assembly GCA_023105745.1). NCBI lineage: Eukaryota > Fungi > Basidiomycota > Pucciniomycetes > Pucciniales > Sphaerophragmiaceae > Austropuccinia > Austropuccinia psidii. Next base: position 27,895,160 of record JALGQZ010000005.1, read on the forward strand.
GCTTTGACTCTGTCAACAGTCATCTCAAATACTGTGTCTTTGTCACACAACTTATAAAGTGGTCTTGCTATGGATGCAAAGTCTTTAATGTGTTGCCTGTAATATCCTGCAAAACCCAAGAATGACTGAATTTCCTTCTTATTCTGAGGCATGGGTTTTAACAATACTGCTGCAACTTTGTTTTTATCAATTCCAAGGGACAAACCAGATACAACATGTCCTAGTGCCTTAAGTTCTTTAAATCCAAAATGACATTTCTTCAAGGAGATTTTCATGTTTACTGATTGGATTTTTGTCAAAACTCTTGATAATCTGTACATGTGCTCCTCCCAAGTCTTTGAACAGATAATAATGTCATCAATGTAAATGATTAACCATCCCTCTGAGAGTTCTTCAGGGAAGATTTCATTCATCATTCTTTGGAAGTGTGAAGGTGCATTTTTGATACCAAAGGGCATCCTTAAGTATTCATACACTCCACAATGAACAATAATTCTCAAGTATTTTCTTGCTCTTGGTGTTACCACATTTTGATGGAATCCTTTAAGGGCATCCATAGTGGTTATATACACTGCTTGAGATATTTGAGTAAGGGAAATTTGGATTTTTGGTATTGGGTATCTGTCTGGAACAGTGTAAGGGTTCAGAGCTCTAAAGTCCCCAACCATTCTGGATTTTCCATTATGCCACGCCACTATGACTGGTGTAGTTATTTCTACTTCCTCATTGTGGCCTACTTTTCTTATTACACCAAGGTCTAGAAGCTCTTTGATATGAATTTCTAGAGCTTCTCTTGATTTTGGACTTGCTGGATAAGCAGGTCTTCTTAAGAGTGGTGGATAAGGTCTCTCAATGTTAAGAATGATGTCAAATTCATGACCAATAATTGCTCCCAGAGGTTCTTTGTCTGTAGCAAATGCTCCTTTGTGGTCATACAAAAGGGAAGAAAGTTCATTTTCTTGTTTATCAGTCAGATGAAGGCTTATCTCAGCCTCATTTAACTGTTAAGACTTGAATTTTTCTAACTCTAAGTTGACTGGTGATACTTTGTTTACTGTAATTTGTCTTTTAAATGGTAAAAAGGCAAATTTCTGGCGCTTATTGTACCCAATTGTAAAGTATCTGTCTTTGTTATTATGTGAATCTATCCCATACATGATCAAATAGTCATTTCCCAATATAAAATGGGTACTAGAGCAATTTTCCATAACAACAAATTCAACTGTGATCCTTAAATTCCCATTTATGTGTGGGAATATGACATTGGTCTCAAAGATTCCCAATGCTTTCATTGGGTTACTTGCACTGTTGAATTTTATACCATCAATTGGTAACAATTGGTCTTCAAAATTTGGCACACAAGTCTTAAGAAAGGATTTTCCAACACAAGAGCAGAAGGCTCCTGGGTCAACCAAAAGTTTGGTGGGCTTGTTGTCAATTACCACTTCTGTTATACAGGAGTTACCAGCTGTATAACCTTTTCCTCTGTTTGGTTTTGTCTTCATAAGTTGTGCATCTTGAACTTTTGATAAATCAACTTGACCATTGCTCAATTGTGGTAAGTGGGAATAAGATTCCATGATGTCAAAAGTGGCATTGATATTTTCTATATCTTTTGAAGATTCAGAAAATATGGATGACTTATCATCTGAATTGTCTTCAATTATGTCTTCTTTTTCAACATCTGGTTCCTTTTCAATGTCAATTTCATTGATTTTCCCCCTCTTTGGACATGTATTGGCTAAATGGGTGGTGCTTTGGCAAATATGGCACTTTCTGACTGTATCTGCAGATTTATATTTAATATTACCAGAATTTTCTTTGGGGTTTTTGTCCACAGAATCTTTCCAAGGTGTATTAAACCTTGTTTTGAGATTCACCCTACTAGAACCAATTTTGGTTCTGGTGGTTACTTTCTCTAGTATATTGATAATATCTTCTGCTGAAGATTGTTCAGTAGTCCTGCTTTTGACAGCATGCTCTAAGTCACCTCCACATTGTCTCAGAATTTTTCTATGGATCATAAATTCTGACATAACAGGATATAATGCTGTTAATCTGTCCTTTTGTTGGCAAAACCATGGTAAAGCTTTGTCTTTATCAGCATTAAATTTGGCAGATTCAAAGGCTGTTTCAACTTTAAACCTCCAAGCATCATTTGCCCATTTGTTGATGATTTGGGTTTTCCACCAAGTCCAACTCTGGTGTCCATGTGCTTGTCTTATTTTGATGTACCATCTGTGAGCTGATCTGGTAAACAAGGTGTTAAACCTGGCTGCTACCAATCTGTCTGGTAATTCAAAATCTTCTTTGATCATGACAATACCTCTAATGAATCCCATATGGTCATACTCTCCTTCACCACTGAAGTGAGGCCATTCTTTCAGTTTTGGAACTTCTTTCAAGAGTGCTTGGCCCATTGATGGTTCCAAGTTATGAAAAGAAGTGGATAATTCATTTTTTGATTGTGAATTATCAGGATCCAATACTTGTGGATTTGAAATTCTTGTTCCCTCATTTTGATGTAGAGGTGTAGACATTCTTGGTAAGGTGTTCAGTATTTGTTCAATGTCATTTATTTTACTGTTGCTACACCTTTGGGAATTTCTGTATTCATGTTGGAAGCTTTGTATTAAATTTATTATTTCAATTTTATACATGTCTTCCTTATGTGTCAGTTCTTGCCATAACTCTGTCTGTCTTGTATTATCAGAAGTGACTTGGTTCAATTCCATTGATAATTTTGATACTTCTTCTTGTGAATCATCAAAACACTTTTTCAAGGCAATGGTATATGTCTTTACTTCAGTAAATGAATTTGAAATGTCATCAAGGACTTTCTTGTTATCTGTTTTGATAATATTTATGGCTTGTTTAATTCTTGTTTCAATCATGTCATCAATATTGAATTTAGAATATTTATCTGTTAATTCTTTAATAATGGCAGATTGTTCATTTATTTTAATGTTAGAAGAATTGTCATTATTAGAATTTTTAATTGTTCTTAAAACTTTTTCAAAACACATAATTGTTTCATTAATTTGGCACAGACTCAGGTTGTTTGTTTTAATGTTGTTACAAATGGTGTCATTTTTATCAGAAAGATGTTTTTTCACGTCATTTATAGCATTATACAACTCTGGGATGGAATCAAATATGTCAGAAATCATTTCTGGAACCTTAATCTGGCTTCCTCCTTCTTCTGTAATTCCATCATGGTTCTGGCCATCTGAAATACATTTTCCATGGCATCCTGCTGAATCTTTGGGATTCTGTAGCCCTGGCTGTAAGGTTTTGGGGCTGGTGCCTTCCCTTTGCCCTTGTTTGGAGTTTGTGGCTGCTTTTTCACGTTGTAATTGCTGCTGCTGGCCACTGGGGCTGTTTTTGGCACTGGTTTGGGTGGTGGAGGGTTGTTTTTCCTCCATTCTAGTGTCAAAAGCATCATGTTTTTCTTCTCCATTAATGGATGCCATCCATTGAGCAATTTGCAAGTGTTGGGATGGCCCAAGAATTTTCTTACTGTCAGGTAAGAATGCATGCAATTCTTCCACAGGTCTGCAAGGATCTGGTACTCTTTGAATTGAAGTGCATTGTTGTATGCACTGTGGCTGGCTTTGTATATGTCCACAGAGGCTTGTTGTGGCGGTGTCAGCTCTTTTTGAAGGTAAAATGGTATTATCAGCTTCAGAATGACCCATTTTAGTTGTTTGGAAGTCATCAACTGACCCTTTTCCTTCTGTACCTGGTTGGCCTCTGCCATAATCACGTCTATTACCTTTTTGGGAGCTGCTTGAGGGGTTGTAGCTGGCTCCTGACCTGGTTGAAGGCATAATTATGGTTAAAAAGGCTTAAAATAGTATTTTTACGTCAGAAAACTTACTATTGGCCAAATTTTTGGCTTTCTGAAGGTTATTACTTATGTCCAAGTTAATTAATTCAGAAGATATTGGTTCAGGTTGGTTATTTTGAGTCACAATAACAGTACTGGCAGGGATAATGCTGGTTACTGTTGAGGCTGTTTCAATGTTTTCTTGTCTTACCACGTTGTCAGACACTAAAATTAATGAAAAAGCCAATTAATTAAGTAAAAAAAGGATATTTCAAAAAAGAAATAAAATATAAGCCTCACTTATAATATGAAAAAAAGTTATTTTTTATGGATTTTTTGAATTATAAGTATTTTTTATGTGTTTTTAAATTTTTCAATATAAGAAAAAAAGATTTAAAAAGAGTAAAAAAAATATGTCACAGGTAAATATCACGGCTGGGCCCCCAAATGTAAGGTGTGGATATGAAACTTTGATTTAAAATCAAGTACTTTTCCTGTCCTCAAAATTTGTATAAGGTGAAAATCAATTAAAAATAGTATGAAATATTATTTTTAAGAGAAAACACGCCAATTTTATTGTTTATAACTTTATTAGTATAAAACAATAATATTATAAAAATTTATTGTTTTACCAACAATAAAAATTTATCCAAAAAATACTCTACAAGAGATATTTTAAGGCTACAAAAGAAATTTCTTCAAGAGCAATTTCAATTGGAATTAATTGAGCAAAGAACTGCAAGCAATTAATTAAAGAACAAAGTCTTTAAAAAGAATATTAAAAAGAAAACATGCCCAAAAGTGACCAGAGTGAATTTGGAAACAAAGTGACAAAGTTTACAGTGATGAAAGATGCTTTAATTCACTTTTGGGGTGGTTCAGGGGTAAAAATGATTATAAGATTTACAAACAATGATTATAATGATTTTTTCACGTGGTTAAAAGGATTAAAATGATTTAAAAGTGGTGGTTGGAATCTTTGATTGATTGGTTTAACAGTTTTAAACTAATTAATAAAAGGAAAAGATTCTAACATGAAGAGAAAAGTGGGGCAAAGAAGACATTCTTTTATAGCCATCAATTCTCTTACTCCAAAAGTAAAATTCACTCTTGTCAGTCGTGAAAAACAGTCTGACAACAGAAAAGCCAATTATGGCATCATTGAACCCTGGTTTAGACCAAAAAGGGCTGGTTTAAGCCATTTTTAGCCATTTTTAGCCATTTTAGACCCTTAAATCAGCCATTACTATAGCAATACCAGGCCTAGAGCCCTCAAAACACGTCAGAATGTGTGTAAGAGGCGTAGAAACCAGTTAAAACTGTTTTTACTATGGTTGTTTTATCTTAAGGGTAGTTTTACCCTCTTGGCAACAGCTAAAACTACGCCAGTTGGTATCAAAACCTCATCATCAATTGAGTCCACAGACCCTGTAACTCAATTCCAGGCCAAAAGTGATGAACTTTTGCGTGAATTTTGACATCCCACGCCTGTCAGCAAGGATTTTGGGGGTCTAGCTCCCCCTTAGAGCTGGAGTTCCTTTTCCCCCCCAAATTTAATCTTTCCAATTTATTTTTCCTTTAATTCCTCATCATGTATTATACTTATAATTTACATATGTAATTCAATTCAATTGTACAGTACAATACAGTAATAATTGACACCTCATATGTAAATCAAAGTTCACTTATGTAATACACGCGCACATTTTGACATTTCAATTGAATTCAATTGAAAATACTTCAATTCCTCATAACTTCTAAACTAAACACAACACCTCAATTTTAACACAAAAATTGATGGTTAACACCACATGTGGTGTGAATTAAATTAAGGTTTTGAAGATTTTCAACTTTTGTATTGAAAATACAAAAAACTTAATTTAAGCTTATTTAGAGTTGAGTTACAAGAATTTCACTCAGAGGTGACCCCACCTGATTTTTTATGAGGAATCCAATGGTGAAATAAATTTTATATGTTTATTTATTGGATAAAAAGTTATAATAAATCTTATTTAACTTTTTTCCAAATTTATTTATTTTTTCACAATTTTGTTAAAGTTTCATTTTTACTTAATTTTTTTCAAGTATAAATGTAATTTTATATTTACAAAATTTAATGTATTTTTTATTTTTAAATTATAATTAATTTTTTATTTTTAATATAATTTTATATTTATATTTTGATTTTTATTTTAATAATATAAATAAATTTATTTTATTTATATTAATATGTTATTTTTTATATTTGTGGTCTTTTGGGTATATGAAATTACCTCTAAGGCTCACACACAAGTTGTCATTTTTACCCTATACAGGGTGAGGCCTTTCACCAATGGATTTTACAGGTGTGTTCTGGTGCTTCTGACGTGTCAGAAGCTGTACAGAACCTGTATGGCCCTCTGTATTTGACTGAACTATGAGGTATTTAAGTATGAACAAGCTTATTTGTCTATTTGGCACCTCATAATCATACTTATGGGATATTATCCCACAGTAAAGCTGTATTAGTTTAAATGTGTGATTTTGACCTTAAAGCTGCTATAACTTTGTCCGTTTTTAAGATATTGAGCTCAATTCTTTTTCATTGTGTAGCCCAGGATGAGATATACACAATGGTATCTCATTTGGTATGGCTAAAATTAAACAAGGCAAAGTTATGCCATGTTCAATTTTAGTTATCCAGATATATGATTATCTCAAGATCTGTATGGAACTTGTTTGCCCCATAACATTTGTTCTAGATGAGATATGGGAAAATAGATGGAACCATCAGATAGCCCTGATTGTTATATTTTCAAAGAGACCCCACTTTGGGTATCTCAAACTAAAACTGTAGAAGTTGGATGAGAGGTGAATATTTTATTCACCCTTATTTGACCTTATTTTGGCCATAATTTCTATAGTTTTGGTGCTAGCTAAATTTTGCTTGTACCATTGGATAGCCTTGACTTGGAGCGTTAATTTGAACACCCATTTGATGGGGTTCAGCCTCTTTCTCTGGATTTTAGATGGGAGGTGAAAATTAAGGTTTATGCTCAGCAACTGCTTTGAGCTTGAATAACTTTGTTATTATTTGTCCTATGATTATGGAATTGCATATTTCGAGAGAGGTGAGATTCCTCTTTCTTTTTATACCTTTTGAGCCTTTTTGGCTCAGCGCCATGTTTTGGTGGTATTTTTCTCTGCCATTGGTTTAAGGTATTCTTGCAGTCATGCTTGTGCTCTTGTTTTGAGTCACAGGCTGACAACTCCCCTTATGCCTGATAGTGGCTGTGACAGGTATCTATAATCAACAATTTGCAAGCCATATGATATGTGAAAATTAAATTATATGTTTTTTAATAGCTCATGTGATGTTTAGAGTCAAACATTTGCGTCTGTTTTTCTATACACCTTCAAAATAATAATAAAGTATAGCTTTAACTGAGAGGTTTGATAAGATACCCCGCATGATGGGTCTCTGATCAAACCTAAATATCTTATATGAGATGCTAAAGTGAATTATTTCTTATAAAAATTGGCTTTAGGTCCTCATAGCTGTTTTATTTATTTTCTTATTGTGAAAAAAGGTATATTCTTAGATCTGGAATTTTCCTCCCTCATATTTCTAAATTTATGAGCTTCATGGGCTAATTAATAATTTTTTTGAGTATAAATCTTTCACCCCTTTACTTAGATTAATAAATTTTCAAGAGTTTTATTTCAATTTTTTGATTGGAAAGCATTCTTCATAGTATTTTGCCTTGAATCCTTTCACTCGATATTTGAGTTACAAGCTGAAGATAGGAAATTGAAGCTCTGTGAGTTGAAGCTTATTATCTTTTTATTTCAGTGACTAATTATTAATCACAATAAAGGGGGCCCTAATATATCTATTTACAGGCTTTATTGTTGGGTTCCCATCTATAAAATTGTGGTGGCCCCATTTTTTAATAAAAAATACTTGTCCCCAGAGGAAATGGATAAATTCTAAAGTGTAGATCCCAAGAGGAATCCTGATTTGAGATTTAAGTGGATAACAAAATAATTAAAATTATAAGCAAAATAATTTGAAAAACTGGACCAAAAAAAGCCGTCTAAAAAATACAAAGAATTTTTCATTAGCCTCATTTAATATCAGTTCATTAATGATAATATAGTAGCTCAACCTTACCTGTCCAGTTTTTAACACAAGGCAGTTTCTCAACATGGTTGGTTGAAAGAAATTTGGACCAGTATACATCAAGCCTTCTTCCACCTGAGGAAAATTTCTTGTATGGTGAAATAGTGGGCAGGATAGACAAACATTTGTGTATCATATAAAGGTTTGGAAAGATATTACCTCATAACCTACAGGAGATTGATGCTTCAGTGTCTTTGGGCTCAAAAGGTTCAGCCAAGAACCTCCTCAGCTTGATTTCTTGAAGAAATGAGCAATATTTTTAAAGTCCCTCTCTCAATTATATGATTTTCCTGGTAAGAACTCTTGAATTTGATATGTTTTTTTCCTTTTTCTTGAAAATTAGCTTCAATATTTCAAGCTGAAGTTCCACAATGTTCCAATTTGAAGTTCAAAATGATGAAGAACTTGATTCTTATTGAGACCCTTTTTGACAGCTGGATACTTTGATCCAAAAAAATCACTTTACACTCATATATGGTTAAAATATAAGCTATTACCTAAACCTTCTACAATTAGATTCATGTTCAGAAATAATTTTCCATCTTGTAAGAAAGAAACAACTGATTTTATGAAACTTATAGGGATTAATAATTTTGTATAATTCTTGAAGTTGAGTTCCATCAGGTGGAGACATGTGGCTTTGGCTGGCTTTGATTTTTCATAAATGAGGTTAACAGTGGCAAAGAATTTCTATCTTTTATGGGGGCTATTTCTCAGGTATGTTTTTAATTGCACAATACTTCAGATTATTTTATTCTATCTCAAATTAGAACCATCTTGAGAGGAAAAGTTTTGAAAAATAAACATATAGTGGGCCTGATTTCCTTCTTGATGTGATTTTTCCAAAGGATTGTGAGAGCCAAGGTCTTTCAGTACATCAGGTGCTTCTCAGTGAATGATGTGAGCCTTTCATATTATTTCTTGATGTTCTGCACAGAAATTTGATGACTGTTCTTCATGGTCTTGTGCCAAAGAATTATTTACTGATTTGTTTCAGCCATCAAATTTTCTTTTATATTTCTCTATCAATAGCAACCCAGAAGAAATTTAAAAGCGCTTGCAAGTGAAGTTCCATAATAATCCCCCATAGAGCTGAATCATATTTAAACCTTATTTTAATTTTATGGGCAAGAAATAGAATATAAAAAACCTTTCCTTTCTTGAAATCCTATAAGTATTGAAGTTAGTTTAGAGTTCTCATCCAGAAAAAGGCCTGGTCACTGAAATAAATGCAATGATATATGGGATGGCTCAAGCATAAGCTGTAATATAGATGGAAGAATCCTTATTTGATATAATTTTCCAAATTTTCTCTTGATGGAAGAAATGTTTTTTGAAAAGGTAAACAATCAATGCATTATTTCAAATGAGAATTGTTAGGAATTATGGCTTGCACAATTCCAGGAGATTCAAAAATGAATCTGATTGAGTCACAAAGAGTTGGAGGTCATTGTCACTTTAAGGATTTTATATGAAACTCTTGATGATATTCATATTAATCAAGAGTACTATGAGTATCCTCAGTATTCATATAGTAAAATTAATCATTATAGCCACAGATTAATACAATTACAAAAAGAAAGAAATTATATATAAAGAGGATAAATTATTATTATTAATTAATTGGATTTTAAAATAATTCTTAATAATTATGTTAAATCATAATGATCCTATTTTCACTATAGTTACCAAAAGCTATAATAATAAGAAATATAAAAGATCTCAATAAGACAATTATATGTAGAAAAGAATAATATTTAGCCTTCATAAATCATACAGATATTATACATAAAAGAATTTATTCCACACACTGTGAAGAGATAAATCTTATAAAGAAATTTTATGCACATAAAAACTAATACTAGATAAATAATGTAGAAGTTCAAAGAGAAACTTACTTATGATACTTGTTTGATACAATAAGTAAAGGAAAAACAGTTATATTATTAAAGAGTTTTCTAAGTTAAAAACATTCCTACTAATCAATATTTTGAAGAAATGAACCAATTTATCATGCTAAGATATGATTCAAGCATTTTTAGAGGAAATTGGGGGATTTTAAAGAAATTTTAAGAGAACAATTTTACATAATCAAAGAAATGATTGGTGATGAAAACAACATAATCTGAATTCTTTGTTTGTCATTCTTTATCCAAAAATTATAAATAATGAAATAACCCAATAGTTATTTAATCATATAGGATTTTTTATGCGATTGAATATTTCTAATTTAAAAAGTCTAATTGATTGATATTGAGGATGATGATGGACCACAACAGTTATGAAAGGATTTTTTCATGCCTTAAAAGCAAATATCATGATCAATGATTTATATAGAGGGTTTTCTTTGACCAAAACTGAAAAATAATAATTAAAAATAAGGTGTGTAACATGGGGTCACTTCTTTTTACTCTTATTTTAAGGGTACCAGCGTTATTCTTAACTTCAAGAAACTTCAATATTCATTTATGATTATTTATTATACCTTTATTCTTTACTATTAATATTATAATTAAATATCTTCATTTGAAGAATATTAAAATTAAGTTTCAAGAAAAAATTTCTTAATTCAGATTTTTAATCAATTTTGAAAGAAATCTTAATTTTCTTCAAGAATGATTAAAAGAGGTATTGTCAAGGGTAAATACCAAAGAGTCTGAATTAGATAATATAATTAAAACTTGATTTATAAACAGATAGAATTTCATTTTAATTTTTTTGAAAGGTTCAAGAAATGAATTTTGTATTAATTTTTAATTTATTGCTTTTTTCCATGTAAAAATAGCAATATTCACTAAACCTTAGCTTTTGAGAAGGTTTCAATTCTTTTTAATTTTATCTGAAGATTAGTGAAACTTTATAAAGCTTTTAAGTTATTTAAAACCTTAATTACAAGCCTGAATATAGGGATTTACCATGTAGCAGGTTTCAATTACTGATGAAATCGGGGGTAAACCTCTTTAAGCTTTGATTTTAAATTAACCTTTAATCTTAAAGATTGAATTAGGTTATAAATTACTCAATATGGAATTAAAAGCTCATTTGGGCTGTTGAAGATTGGAAAAAGCTGGGTATCCTGGAACCTTTTTCCATTTTTCCCTTTGTCCCACATTTTGCATGGATTTTTGCTAATTTATTTATTCAAAGCCATACCATGGCTTTAAACCAATTTCAATTGAGTATACACATGGTTTGAAGCATGCATGTCAAACCCTCACTCAATTAAGCAAATATACACAACACCCAAATTTTAAAATAATTTTTTTAAGGTTACATAAGCCTTATGGAAGGCATTGGTATGAAACTTTGATTAAAAATAAAGTATTTTTCCTTTCCTAAAAGTTTTGTTCAACATAAAATTATTGAAAACAGAGCTCAAGAGTTTGAAAGAAAAACCCACCAAAATTTTTTCTTTTAACTTTTTCTATTGTAAGAAAATATTATAAACAATAAATATTTATTCAAAAATACTCTACAACAGATATTTACGGCTATAAGAGTAATTTCTTCAAGAGAAAATTTTCATTTCAATTAATTAAACAAAGAGATTAAGGATATTATTATGAGATTATAGTCTATAGAAGGAATATTAAACATAAAAAATGAATAAAAATGATCAGAGTGAATTTGTCAGCCTGTGACTCAAAACCAGAGCACAAGCATGACAGCCAAAATACCATAAACCAATGGTATAGCCAAGATACCACCAAAACATGGAGCTGAGCCAAATCAGCTCAAAAGGTATCAAAAAAAAGAGGAAACTCACCTCTTTCTGAAAATATAAGTCCCATCACCATAGGACAAGAAATAACAAGGTTATTGCTAAGCATAAACCTTAATTTTCACCTCTCATCTAAAATCTAGAAGGAGAGGCTTAACCCCATCAAATGGGTACTAAAAATGAAGCTCTAAGCCAGGGCTATCCAATGGTACCAGCCAAACTGAGCTAGCACCAATATTACTGGAGTTATGGTCAATTTCAGGCCAAATAAGGATGAACAAAACATTCACCTCTCATCTAACTTCTACAGTTTTAGTGTGGGATACTTGAAGTGAGGTCTTTTTGGAAAGAGCACAATCAGGGCTATCTGATGGTGCCATCCACGTATTCATATCTCAACTATAACAGAAGTTATGAGGCAAACAAGCTCAATACAGCTTTTTGCCCAAACCATGCCTATGTACAAAAACCTTGTACATGGCATAACTTTGTCATATTTAATGATAACCATACCAAATTGGGTATCATTGTGTAGAGCCCATACAGGGCTATCCAATGAACCTACGTTGAGCATGATATCTCAAAAACGGACAGAGGTATGGCCATTTGAAAGTTATAATCCCACAATATGACCAATACAGCTGTATTATGACAGGATACAGTTGTACTCTGATTATGAGGTGTCAAGCAGACAAAGAAGCATGTTAATACTTCAATACCTCATAAGTCAGTCAATACTGGCGTCCCATACAGTTTCTGTACAGCATTCTATGCGTCATACACGTCAGAATCAGGCTGTGAGGTCCCCAGATGAAAGGTTTCACCCTGTATTGGTGAAAACTGCCCAGATGTGGTTTCAAAACCACATCTGGGCCCAACACAGGCTATAAAGGCTGTTTGCAAACCACAAGCCAGTCCTAGAGAGTGAAAAATCTTCACTTCCTCTACGTGGAAAGGTCTAGCACCCTTTCCACCCCATTTCAGGATAAAAAGGAGGCTTTTTCACAGCCAGAATTGTCTCCTCATCCTGCTCTTGAATACCCTACGTAGTAAACTTTCAAAAACAGTTTTACTCTTGGGTAATAACCAGGTATATTCTTAATTTGAAGTATTTTAGTCTTTATTATTGTAACCCAACAGGTAAAGCTGCACCCAGGGCTTTCAACAGTGCTCACCACCACTATATCCCTTATAGTAAATCCCTCTTATTATTAAATTAAACCATCTTTAACTCTTATAAAAATCTTTTAAATCTTTATTTACCGTGTCACAGTCATAGTTAAGATTTGTAAGTACTTTTTAATACTCTCATCCTAGACTCAGACTGACAGAATCTTTGAACACATTGAAAAGGTTAACAGTGATGAAAAATGGTTTAACTCACTTTTGGGGTGGTTCAAGGGTAATAATTGTTATAATGAGTTTTCATGTAAGATGTGTCCATGAAATGTTTGATAATATTACTATTAATCAACAATACTATGACTGTTCTTAGGAAATGCAATAATAAAATTATTATAAAAACAATTTAACTAATTAATTAATTAATTAATTAATTATTCAACTTGTTATACTCTAATAGTGAATATAACAGTAAGCAGTAATTTTCTACAAGAATCAATTAGAAGAAGTATTTAAATGATAAAGCTTCTTTATTAAAATAAAAAAACTGTTTTGATATATAATTACTTTTTACAAGAATACTTATAATCATAACTGTTGAAGAAAAGAAATATCAGAGAAAAGATTGAAGAATTAATAATAGGTCACTAATTAATATTCAATGAACCTTGGAAAGAATATGGTAGAGAGATTTGGCGTGTAGATTGTGGATTTATGGGATCAAAATTGATTTTTAGCAGTATTACAATGATATATAGTTCATTTCTATGATTTTACTTCTTTATTTATTGATTTTGAAATAATAAAACACTTGAGAAAAGTTTAATTAATACTTTTTGGTAAAAATAATATAATTGGATAAGAAGATGATTTGGAAAAAACAGCAAGAGGATACCTCTTTTAAGTAAAAGGCATGTCACAGAGGCATTGCATGGAGAAAACTGAAGAACCAGTGATCTATAAAATGATCATATTTTTTGGATTATTGATTGCATCATTTGTTGTCACATAAGATTATCATAATTACTTAATTAATGCTTTTACATGACTAGCAACCCATTCATGGTTAAGAATAAAAGGAGTAAGAATTGCAAATCTTCTTTTATTTCAAAATGAACATTAATTTCTCCAAGTTATCAATGTAATTGGACATTTCATCAAAGTTTGTATTTTCTGTGAATTTGTGAAGGTTTTACCTCATTTCTATGTAGAATTGCAAATATCACAGTATAGCAGGTTGCTATGAGATCAGTCAACAGATACTAGTCCAAAGATTGTTTTCCTTAATCTTTGAAGGTTTATCCATGGAAATTCATTAAGAATTTACATGGTTACAGGAATCTAAGTTGCTCTTTACCCCTCTGTCACATCAAAATAGTAGCTTATATGCAATTTTCTTATGATTTAATGAGATTTTAACTTGGTAACTAGGCTCCCAAAAGGTTTTACAATACTAATTGAGCATTTGCCAGCCGTGGATCCAAGATTTAGAGCTATCCATATCTCAGAGGCCTCAGAAGTTATGTACCCTGGCTTCCTTTGATGTCTTTTCTCCGCCTTGGGTATTTTTATGTCAAAATATAAATTCAGGCTTAAAGACTGATATCCACTATTGGTGTATTAAGAATTTATGTAAGAATACCATAATATTAAGTTCCACAAACATGCATAATACTATTCTTAGTGTATATGTAACATGGGATTTCTCACCTTCCCATTTTTTTGGCATAAAATTTAAAAAAAATCACAATTCTTTTATGTGGTCTTGAAATATTTTCCATATTACAACCTCATAGAGTTAATTTAAGCTTATTCACTCTATGGAGCTACCCTAGGTGAATTTTTGTGGAATCCAAATCTGGCCTTAAATCCATGAATTTACTTACTCACAAAAAAGATAGTCAGCTTTTTTGAAGTCAAAAACAATGAATTTTGAATATATGCATGACTCATGGGTTATGCATAGTTCAGAATTTCTTTTTAAATAGAATTGAGGCCTATTTGGGTATGTGAAATATACCTCAAGGCTCACATCCTCTGCCACCAAAAAATAAAATTGTACTACAATTTTATCAATGATTTCAAGAAGAAATAGGCCCCAAAGGGGGTTAATGTCCACTGTACAGCCTCTTTACATTACTCAGATCAATTAATTTAAAGCACATTTATAGACAAATTCAGGCTTGTGGCCTTCTTTCATGTCTAAATCTTCTCAAGAGTTTATCTGATTCAGGTATTTCTGATTCTGCCAGCCATTCATCTTCATGTACTGGATTTCTATATCTGACAAGATAATCTCTTTGATTTTCCCTCCAAGTCTCATTTCTTTAATTACTTTCTTTATCTTTTTGTCTTCACTCTGTTCTACTGGTGGTACAGCTAAAGGAGTTGGGTTCCTTAAAGGAAACAATTCTTTGTCAGCTGGTTAATAAGGTGTTATCAAGCTGACTGGAAAAGGTGGGTGTTTATTTTCTATTTCACCACTCAATTCCACTTGAAATGCATTGTTTCCATGTAATGAAAAAATAACAAAAGGTACTACATAAGATCCCTTGACCTTCTTTTGGACTTTGAGATTATTAAAATTCAAGGTTGAAACTAGAACTAAATCCCCTACTTTGAAGTCTGGTACTTTATGACTCTTGTCCCACTTCTGTTTTGCATATTCAAAATCATCATCCATGCGCTGCTTTGCATGGTGTTTCACTTTATCAAGCATCATTTTGAAGGTGGAAGCTCTAGGATGGATGTCAATTAAGTCATTCCTCAGTACATCTACTGGGAGTCTTGGATTCCATCCTTTTTCTAACATAGCAGGAATTTGACCTGTGGAAGAATAGACTGTCATCTTACATGCCAATCTCAATGCTGGTATTAGAGTGCACCAGTCATGGTTAAAGCCATCTGAGTCTTTGAATCCCAATCCATAAGCACAGAATCTCCTGATCATGTCCTCTAGAGTTTGAATCATTCTTTTTTTCAGCCCATCAGTTTATGGGTGATATTCTGCAGAAAATGATAGCTTGGTCCCAAAGAATCTATGAAGATTGGTCCAAAGTGCAGATTTAAATTTCTGATCTCTGTCACCTATGATATTATTCAATAAGCCTGTATGATAAATAACTCTATTTCATAAAAGAAGAGCTGTATCCATAGCAGTGTCATCTTTATGAAAAGTTAAGAATATGGTTCTTTTGCTATATCTGTCTACAATTACTAAACAAGCATTAAAAATTGTAAGGTGTGGATATGAAACTTTGATTAAAAATCAAGTACTTTTCCTGTCCTCAAAATTTGTATAAGGTAAAAATCAATTAAAAATAGTAAGAAATATTATTTTTAAGAGAAAACACGCCAATGTTATTGTTTATAACCTTATTAGTATAAAACAATAATATTTTAAAAATTTATTGTTTTACCAACAATAAAAATTTATCCAAAAAATACTCTACAAGAGATATTTTAAGGCTACAAAAGAAATTTCTTCAAGAGCAATTTCAATTGGAATTAATTGAGCAAAGAACTTCAAGCAATTAATTAAATAACAAAGTCTTTGAAAATAATATTAAAGAGAAAACATTCCCAAAAGTGACTAGAGTGAATTTGGAAACAAAGTGACAAAGTTTACAGTGATGAATGATGCTTTAATTCACTTTTGGGGTGGTTCAGGGGTAAAAATGATTATAAGAGTTACAAACAATGATTATAATGATTTTTTTCACGTCGTTAAAAGGATTAAAATGATTAAAAAATGGTGGTTGGAATCTTTGATTGATTGGTTTAACAGTGTTTAAACTAATTAATAAAAGGAAAAGATTCTAACATGAAGAGAAAAGTGGGGCAAAGAAGACATTCTTTTATAGCCATCAATTCTCTTACTCCAAAAGTAAAATTTACTATTGTCAGTCGTGAAAAACAGTCTGACAAGAGAAAAGCCAATTATGGCATCATTGAACCCTGGTTTAGACCAAAAAGTGAATCATAACTCCAAATTTCTTGCCTCTACTCCTGCTTGCGTTTTGGAATCTGTCACAGGTGTGGCAATAATCAATGGTGTCTTTTCTCCAAGATGGCCATCATGCACAGTTTTTCACTTGTTCAAGTGTTCTGGCTTCTGAAATGTGTCCAGAGTAGATGCTATAATGGAATTTCTGAAGAATTGTATTGATAAGTAATCTACTGTATAATGTCATTATACAGGAATGCTTGCTCCTGTGGTATATTATGCTGTCAAACAAGTGGAATCTTCCTTCAGAATAGGAATTTTGCCATAATTTATCTAATGAACTAGTGGAAGCTTTATCTAGTAAGCATGTCAAGATATGGCAATTCTTGTCCTGCTTATAACATTTTCTGAATTCCTCAAGGAATTCAGTCCCAATATCAGTTATTTTAATGCCTTCAATTTGAATCTGTGGTTCTGCTTCCAGAGACACATAAGCTGGGTTATAAGAAGTATTGGCTAGATCCCACCTACTAATTCCATCAGCATTTTTATTATGATTTCCTGATTTATGAACTATATTCATGTTGCCTCCATGTTCTTGGATTGCTATTTGCAATCTCAACATATTTCTGTTAGGTGTCTTCATTCCAAGAAGTGATTTCACTGCATTACAGTCAGTTATCACTTCAAAAACACTGCCATCAAGATAATAGTGTAATTTCTCAAGTGCCCATACCAAGCATAAGCAATCCCTTTGGCTTGCACCATATCTGGCTTCTGTTGGTTTAATTTGTCTTGAAATATAACAAATTTTTCCCTCTGTAAGTTTGTCATCAATGATTTGGACTTGATTTAGGGATGATCCCAATCCATCTCCACATGCAGCAATCTACAGTTTTAAATGTATATTGCAGTCTGGCAAGAGGAGTAAAAGTGCTTCTTTAAGAGCTTTCCTTATCTTCTCATAAGCTTTATTTCTTCCTTGTGTAATCTCAAATACTGTCCATTGATCAAAGATTCTACAGAGTGACCTGGCTAAAATTTCAAAATCTTTCAGATGTTGCCTGTAATAACTGGCAAATCCAAGAAAAAACATCATTTCTTTCATATGCTGGAGTATTGGCTTAAGTAATACTGCTTCTATTTTGTCTTTGTTAATACCCAAGCTTAAACCAGAAGCAATATGTCCTAGAGCTTGAAGTTTTTCAAAGACAAGGTTGCACTTAGTGAGTGAAATATTCATATTTACTCCTGCAGCTTTGTCAAGTACTATTTCAAGTCCTTCAAGGTGCAAAGACCATGAGTCTGAACATATTATTATATAATCAATATAAATAATGAGCCATCCTTCAGATAATTCTGTGGGGAAGATGGTATTAATCATTCTTTGATAATGAGATGGAGCATTTTTAATACCAAATGGAATTCCACGATGATCACAAATATCACAGTGGGTGATAATTCTAAGTAATTTCTTGGCCTCAGGCATCAAAAAATTTTTATGAAAGCCCTTTGACGCATCCATTGATTTTATATACTCAGCTTTAGACAACTGGGTTAAGGTTTCCTGTATTCTGGTAATTGGATACCTATCTGGAACTTTGTAGGTATTCAAAGATTTAAAATCTCCAAGAATCCTTGATTTGTCATTATTCCAAGCAATAATAACAGGAGTTGTCACTTCAACTTCCTCATTATGGCCTACGTTTCTTAGTACACCAAGTTGTATCAACTCTTGGATATGTTTTTCCAAGGCTTCTCTAGCTCTGGGAGTTGCTTGATAATCTGGTATTCTAAGTACTGGAGGATATGGTCTGTCAATATTAAGAGTAATATCAACTGTATGTCCTTTAATAATGCCTAATGGTTCATTATCTGAGGCAAAGGCAATTTTCTATTTGTACAACACATCAACAAGCTCATGCCTCATTTTTGGTGATAATGATGGATTAATATGTGCTTCAATAAGTTCATTATGCACAAATTCCTTCTTATGAGTATCTTTATTTTAAAATACTATTGATATTTGTTTGGGCATATTGGAAAAAGCAAATTTTGTCCTTTATTTTCTCCAATTGTAAAATATCTGTCCTTATGGTTATTGATTTCAACACCATAAATATTCAAAAAATCATTTCCAAGAATTATATGTTTAGTTTTACAACTTTCCATTACTATTATCTCTGTCTTCATTCTTACACTTCCTGCAGGGTGTGGATATAGAACATTAGTCACAAATATTCCCAAAGGGTACATATTATTACTGGCACTACTAAATTGCACACTTTCTATTGGTAATAGATGGTTATTCAATTTAGGGAGTATGATTTGAAGATAGTCTTTGCCTATACAAGTGCAAAATGCCCCTGTGTCCAAACTGACTTTGCCTTCAATATCATTCATTATAGCTGATGTGATAAAAGATGATCCAGCAGTTTATCCTTTGCCTCTAGTAGGTTTAGTCTTACACATTCTAGCATCCTGTATATTGATCAAGTTGTATCAATCTTCACTATACTGTGGAAAGTGAGTATGGACTTCAGTGACTTCAAAGAAAGCTGTAATGTTCTGAATAGAATATTCCTTACTGGTGTGTCTTCAGAGACTGCAGAATCTTGATCAGATTCTTCTTTCTCTTTGGCACACTGGACATATTCAATGAGTTGAACTGAATTGGCTTAAGTCTTTTGGATGCAAGTATTTGCTGAATGTGAGGTTCTTCCACATTTATTACACTTCAAGACAGGTTTTTATCTTCTCTGGAAGTCTTTGGCATAATTGTGGATTTAATAGGGTTTCTAATCCAGGTTTTACCAATTCTTGTCCTAGTAATGATATCTTCCATGGCATTAATGTAGTCTTCTGCTGAAAGGGGCTCTACAAATCTACACTTGATAGCATGTTATAGTTCTCCTCTGCATTTTCGTAATATTTTCATATTAATCTTGAGTCTGAAATATCTGGGTGTAAATCAGAGAATCTGTCTTTCTGTTTGAGGAACCAAGTAAGTGTTTTATCTTTTTCTGAGTTAAAAATGGCACTTTCAAAAGCATTTTCCATTTCAAAACTCCAGGAGTTATTGGCCCAGTTGGTGATTATTTCAGATTTCCACCAAGACCAATCATGTCTTCCATGTTCTTGTCTCATTTTGTAATACCATCTCTTTGCAGTTCTGTTAAACAAAGAGTGCAATTTACCCACTATAATTTCATCAGGTATATGAAATTCCTCCTAAAAAATATCAATTATTCTGATCAATTCAATATGATTATATTCACCTTCACCAGAGAATGTTGGCCATTCTTCTAATTTGGGAATATCTTTTGCAAAGCTTTCATTTTCTCCTATAAAAGTGTCACAGGGGCTCTTCAAAGTGAAGAGGGCCTGGCACTCAGTAAACTGGGACTCACTGATGGAGGGATCAAAGATATGATAAGATGGAATACACTTAAGAGTGCAAGAGATGAATTACTAGAATAGAGAATATAAGAAAGCAGCAACAAAAAGAAATAAGAGTAAAGGATAGAAGAGCCAACCACAAACAAGTCCAAGTCCACTGTTTCAACTTAATATTAAATAAATATAATACCCAAAATAAGGATAATAATATTCATAAAATAATAAATAAACTAAATTAATTAACTGGGGAAAGGTCCCCAGGGGGGAGAAAGAGGGGCTGGTATATGTGAGAATCACCAGCCCTGATCCAGAGGAAGAATTTTCATGAGAGGATTGAATGATTGAATTGAGTCTGGCCAATACAGGTCCTGTACAGCTGTACAGAACCTGTACAAGAGGTATGGTGTATTTGAGTGATCATACAGCTTAATGCTGGTGTAGTGAAACTGTATTGGGTGAATCCAACCTGTACAGATGTTGACAGGCTGTATTGAAGTACCAAGCTGTATGCATGTTTCAGCAAGGAAGATTGCTGAAACTGAATGCTGATGCAGATAGTGGATCTTCTGGTTTGAGGTGTTTGAGTGGGTGTATTGATGAATACCCTTACCCCTGGTGAGTGGTTGTTACAGTATCCCCCTCTTGAAGCTGGTGCGCTCCTGAACACCATAATACCCTGCCACTGTTGAGTGGCATATCAATATACCCACATTTTTTTCAAAAAAAATTCATTTTCATTTTCTTTTCCTCTTGACCATTATCCTGAAAATCCTTCTTCAATTCTTCCCTGTCAATTAAATTGATTCCCCCCTTCTTTCAAGTTTTGAGTAAGTATTCCACTTCAAAATATTCTTTTTCTTTACTTCTGATTTGATCAATCTTGGCCTTGGGATGTATCCCAAAATGATGGCCACTGAGCTCTTGTGCTCAAAAAATGATTCCCAATGAGTATATGCAGTGTACTCATTTGGCCAGGCTTAATCAAATAAATTCTTGAATAATTCCTTCAAGGGGTCTTGTCCCCATTGTCCTTGGAAATCGCCTCAAACAGCCCTTTATAATGTTTTTGGGATGTGGCCTCTTCTATGATGAATCTTGATAGAACTTGATTTTATGGCCTGTTGGGCCCGTTTGGGGTTTATGGTGATTTTTGGTGATTTGGTGATATATGGCCATTTTGGCCATTTTTTGTCTCTTGGGGTCCTATGGTCCACGGGCTGTATGCCGTGGGCCATGGTTTGCGGTCCGTGGGGGCTATTGGAGGCCCCCTGGGCCCAATTTTGTTGGGTACCAAGGGGCCAAGAATTGGCCGAAAACCAAAACTCACCCTATATGGCCTGGACCCACTGATGGGGCCCAGGACCATTAAGATCCTGGCGTCCCCAAGGTTGCAGGGGAGGTCCTGGGTGATGAATTCAGCCTCAAAGGGGTATGAATCCTCACCTTAGAGGCTTTGAGGGGGGGCATAATTGAGCTATGGCCCCCATTTCCCTGAGGTCAAAAGTTTTTTTTTAAATGGAGTGGATTTACTCTGAGGTCTTGAATCTTCTGCTTGCATATTCTTCAGTTATGAGTTCCAAACTGACTGAACTCACTGAATCTTCTCCTTCTGCACTGCCACCGTCTGTTCTTTGTGGTTCTGGCATCTTCAGTCAATTATCTTCCCCCTCCATGGCGTCTTCTGGTCATTTTGATCCCTCCCAAACCTATGATGGATTCAGAGCAGGTGAAGTTCTTGATCCTGCCTGTACTGAATGTTTGACCAAGGGTAAGGATTGTTTTCAACACTAAAATCCTTGATCTTCAAAATTTCATTTTTGCTTCATTGGAAAGAAACCATGTCGTCATACCAGGGTGACTTCTTATAACATCAGGAGGCAGTTATAGAGTAGAAAGGATGGGCCTTTTGGGCAAGAGTTCCCCATCCCTGAGGAACCCACTCCTGATGCAACTTCAGGACTTTCTCAATGTGAGTGATCTGCATATCTTGATTGAATTGGTACTGATATTTTGATGTAGTGACTGGTTCCAGGCAGAGGGATGTGGCAAGGTGGACTTATGTTGGAGGGCCAATTCCAGTTGGTGGTGGGCCCATATATTCCAGCTCAGAAGTCCCAATCTCAAGGACCAATACTGAAGGGGTAGTGAAGATAGTGAAGAGAGTAAGAAGGATTGATGATTTCCCCACTGATCCAGATGCTGAAGGAAGTGATGAGTTGGATGGTGAAGACATTCAAGTTGTTCCTCCTTCAGTTGGCCATCCATCCAGCAATTCCCTTACTCAACCCCTTGCCAACAGATTTCAAAGCAAAGGAATTACCAGGACTCCCAGAACCTTCCAGCCAATTCTGGCTTCCATTCCTACTACCATTCCTCCTCCTTCACCCAGTACTTCCCATGCCAGGCCTGCCTTGAATCCAGCAGTAAGACCATCTCCAGTTCAGCAGTCCAGAAACTCACCCATAATCACCTCCCACCAACTCCAGAAGAAGAAGAGATGGATTGTCCCCATTGCCGTTTCCTGCCGCTCAAGTTTTTCAAAGAAGAGAATGTTGGCCTATCCGGGTTACCAGAGAAGATCCCAACGCGGCTAGT
This sequence comes from Austropuccinia psidii, assembly GCA_023105745.1. Taxonomy (NCBI): domain Eukaryota; kingdom Fungi; phylum Basidiomycota; class Pucciniomycetes; order Pucciniales; family Sphaerophragmiaceae; genus Austropuccinia; species Austropuccinia psidii. The sequence continues at coordinate 27,917,934 of JALGQZ010000005.1, forward strand.
GAAAATCAAGATTCTGTGTCCAGATTATTCAGAAGGGTTGATAGAAATAGCAGAGCGGGCATTATTTATGCCAATGACAGGACTATTCCAGGTACTGCTTCTGAAGAGATGGCTGCAAAATTTGCCTGGTATGAAGACGAGTTGATAAATGATTTTCAGAAAATGTTTTATGAATTAGATAGAGATAACTAGTTTCCTTATCGTTGTTTGTGTTTGGTTTGACTTCTATCCCCACTCTTATAGATACTGAAAATGAAAAAATAATGTAACCTCCCAATACATGATTTGGGAGGGGATGCTGCTGCTTTAAAGAAATAAAAATAAAACAAAATTATACAAGTAAAGAAAAGAAAGAAAATGAAAGAAAAAGAGAGTAAAGAAACAGAAATACAGAAACTCCTGATGGTTTGTCCTTCTTGTGGTGAGTTGCTTGATTTTGGCCAAGAAATGTCTGAAAAGATGAAAAACAAGCATTTGATGCTCACAGAGTGGCCAAGGTAATGTTTTACAAGAAGTAGAACCCTCAGGGATGCATACCAGGAGATGGAACTTACTTTCATAACTCCCACTCCCCACCAAGCACCATAAGACTGAAATAAATTGCCATAAATGACTTCTGAAATGAATTGCCATAATTACTCCTGAAATGAATTGCCATAGATGACTTGAAGTAATGAATGTCTTGAATCATGATGATTGGCATAAATGAAATGATATATAAAAAGAAATAGAAAAAGAAAGAAAGGAACATTTGGCCATACCTTGATAAGGTCCAAATGGAGGGTATTGATGTTGCATGCTTCCTGAACCTGCTCAAAGAATTGACAAGTGCTCACAAAGTGGCCAAGGTGAAGCTTACAACAACATATGGGTAGAATACCCCCTTAAAGATGCATGCCAGGAGAGGAACTTACTTTCATAACCTCTTCTCCCCACTAAGCACCATAAGATCAAACTCTTGAGGTATTTGGGCCACGCTTGTCTGGATACAATGAATGAAAATCCTTGACAAGGTCTGGTGAGTTGGTAAGGTTAGAAGCTGGTTCCCAAGTGGTTCTTTCTGGGTCTTCACTGAATCCTTTCCACTCTACAAGATACCATAGATTCCCTCTCTTGAGTTTTGAGTCCAGAACCTGAGCCACTTCCCATTCTTCTTGCTCCTCCACTAAGACTGGTGGTGGTGGCAATTGATGTTGATGTGGGATAGTTGAATGCTTCACTGGTTCTAACAAAGACACATGGAATACAGAGTGAACTGAATTCCATTTCTGAAGCAATTTGAGGTGATATGCATGGCTACCAATATTCTTCAGAACTTCAAAGGGTCCCAACCATCTTTCTGATAATTCCTTGGTGGTTCTTGTTGTCTTGATGTTCTTGGAAGCTAGCCATACTTTGTCCCCAGGTTGGAAATCAGGTGGAATTGCTCTATTTCTATCTGCATACTTCTTGAATCTCCTTATTTCTGACTCTAATTATTCTTTTACACCTTGCTGTACTGATTGGAGTTTTGTTGATAGCTTTCAAGCAGGTGAATCTTGAGAAATATGGATTGAATCAAAGCTGGGATTTCTTCCATAAATGGTGAAAAAGGTGATTGCTTTGTTGATGAATGTTCTGCATTATTATAGGCAAGTTCAGCCAGAGGGAGCCAGGTGTGCCAGTCATCTTGATGGTAACTGACATACATCCGAAGATACTGTTATAGAATCTGATTTACCCTCTCTGTCTGTCCATCTGTTTCAGGATGAAAAGCAGTTGAAAGATCTCTTGATATCTTGAGCTGCTGACATAATTGAGTCCAGAATGATGAAACAAATAAGGATCCTCTATCACTGACAATACTGACTGGAAGGCCATGCTTGGAGAATACATGACTAATGAAGATTTGAGCTAAGTCCAGAGCAGTGATTGTTCCATAAGTTGGAATGAAAATGGCCATTTTTGAGAACCTGTCCACAACTACTAGAATTGAGTCAAAGTTGTTTGACAAGGGCAATTGAGTGATAAAGTCCATTGATAAGGAATTCCAAGGACCAGATGGAATTTGAAGAGGCTTGAGTAATCCAAACTTCTTGTGATGAATTCTCTTGTTTCTTGAACATTGCTGACATGAGGACACATAGTCCTTGATGAATTGATTCATGCCAGCCCAATAAAAATCCCTCTTGATGGGCTTGAGGGTCTTCTCCTGGCCAGGATGGGCAGCCAAAGGTGAGTCATGATGCTTTTGAAGAATATTGAGTTGAAGTTCTTCATTGCTTAGGATTACCACTCTATCTTTGAATAATAACAACTTGGCTTGAGGTTCAAGAGAATAATCTTCAATTGATTCACCTCTTCCTAGTTGCTTGAGTATTTGTTTATAGTCTTTATCTTGCCATACTTCTTTTTGAATCTTCTCAACTAAATCTGAGAATACTTCCACTTTAATTGAAAAGAGTCTTGACTCTTGAATTCCATCTTGCTTGATTAATTGATGAAAATTTTGAGGATTCTTGCTGATGAAGTCCACCCCCCTCTCTGGGTACACGTTGTCCCGATGTGACAAGGCATCTGGTAAAGTGGCCAGCCTGCCTGGGCGGTAAGTGATAGTGAAGTGAAATTCTGAAAGAAACTCAGCCCAATGGGCCTGACGACAAGTAAGAACTTTGGAAGACATGAAATACTGCAAGGAAGAGTGGTCTGTCAAGACCTCAAAAGAATTGGAAAGAGAGAGAAGAAATACTCCCCAGCGCTTGAGAGCCCAAACTATGCCAAGGAGTTCCTTGTCATGAATTTCATAGTTCAGCTCAGCTGGGAGAAGCTTGCGACTATCAAATGCAATGGGATGCTTTCCTGAGTCATTCACCTGGCTTAGTACAGCACCCAAGGCATAATCAGAAGCATCAGTCTCTACAATAGTAGGTAGAGAAGGATTGAAATGAGATAAGATAGGAGCAGTAGGGAAAGCGTCTTTGAGTGATTGAAACTGGCTAAGAGCTTCCTCATTGAAGATGAAGGGAGAATCTTTTTTGAGGAGAGAAGTGAGAGAAGTGATTTTTTTAGAATAATTTTTTATGAAACAACGATAAAAATTGGCAAAGCCAAGAAAAGATTGAAGGGCATTGATGTTTTTGGGATGAGGCCAATTGAGGATTTGTTGAAATTTTGAATAATCCATCTTGAGGCCATCACTTGAAACAACATAGCCCAAGTATTCCACACTAGAGGCATGGAATACACACTTGGAGGCTTTGGCAAACAAATTATTGTCCCTCAGTCTTTGGAGGACAGAGGCCACATGTTTGACATGTTTCTCCTCAGAACTGGAAAAGACCATAATATCATCTAGATAAATCACAACAAACACATCCAAAAAATCTGCAAAGATATCATTTACTAGATTCTGGAAAGAAGAAGGAGCATTGGTCAAACCAAATGGCATGACCAAATACTCATAACTACCATATTTGGTTCTAAAGGCAGTTAAGTGCTCAGCCCCCTCTTTGATTCTCAGAAGGTTATATGCACCACGCAAGTCTATCTTGGAGAAGATAGTGAAGCCTTTGAATACGGTAAGAAGCTGGTTCATAGGAGGAACAGGATACCTGTTCTTCCTAGTAACAGCATTGAGTTTGTGGTAGTCAAAACACAAACGAAGACCTCCATCCTTTTTCTTTACAAAAAGGACAGGTGCTCCTGTTGAAGAGGAGCTTGGTCTTATGAAAACTTTCTCTACATTCTCTGAAATGTAGGCCCATAGTGTTTCTGACTCTTGATTTGATAATGAGTAGATAACAGCAATTGGAGGTAGGAGACCCTCCAATTTGATATTATGATTGCAGCCGTGGTGTGGAGGAAGCTTAGCTGCCTTCACCTTGGAGAATACATCCAAATATTGGTGATAAACAGGAGGGACTACCTTCAACACAGTTTTAATTTCTTCTGGCTCTTCCTCCTCATCCCACTGCTCCTCCAGGAAGGCATGAAAAGATAAAGGAGGAAGTTCCATATCCCCTTGAAAAAGATGAAGTGAAGATATAGCAAAATCTCCTCCAACATTGTTTATCTCTTTGAAGACTCAATCTTTTAATGGAAGTAATGACTGAGAGGGAATGATGGAAGGGATATGGACAGAAGAAGGAAGGGAAGGTGTCTTAAGTTCACCAACCAGAGCAACACTGTTGACAGAAGTGGCAAAGTCATTACTAGTAGAAGGAATAATACCACTAGAATCCTTATGACTAGAATCATAGGTGATCAATCCATTTTTCCAATCAATAATAGGATTAAAATGGTAAAGGAAATAATAGCCCAATATCAGGTCTTCTCCCTTTGGTGAATCTATGATAAAGCAGTCCCATTCAAAGATTGGGAAGGAAGGCAAGTCAGCTACCCACTTGGTATAATGAGTGATGCACAAGGCAGAGGATTCATTAGAATCCAGAATGAAAAGAGGAATCTTTTCAGGGAGCTCTGACAGAGTCAATGAGTACTTGAGAACAAAATTATTTGCAATAAAGGAGTTTGTAGCACCAGAATCAATGAGAATACTATAAAAAATATCAGAGACAGAAGAAAAAATACGAAACCTTAAAGATTTCTTGACACTAGTATTCAGAGTGCACAATTGTGCTCTTGAAGGAAATAAGTGAGAACCATTGAACACATCATGATCCCCACTCAGGCTTTTCCCTGCTTGCTAGGGAAGCCTTTTGATTATGACCCAGGCTTTTTCAGAGGTCTCTTGAAGCATTTTTCAATTGGGTGCTTTCCACCACAATAAGTACACAACCCCTATTTAATCCTCCTCTCCTTTTCAGAACCAATTAATTTATTGTCCTCATTGAGGAGAGCAGCATGAGGCTTGTCTTTTGAAGATTGAAACTGCTTGCCCTTCTTGTTCTTCTTCTGGTGAGGCCTCTTTGAAGACGTGTTTTGAGGAGGCCTAGATTTATTGGATCCATTGACAGGAGGCTTCTTCTCTTGATTGCCACCCTTTTCTTTTTTCCTCTCATGAAATCTTGTGTCTAATTCTAAAGGAACATACATAAGTTCCTGAAGGGTATCAAAGTTTCTAGGGTGAGAAGCCAACTGATCCAATAATCTTGATGCCAATCCTCTTCTGTAAACATGGATATAAGCTCTTTCCCCCCAATCTCCAATTCTTTACATTAAGCCTCTGAAATCAGCAATGTACAAGGATACATGACCACTTTCCCTCATCCTCAAATTGTCCAACTCTTGTTCAGCTTTCCTGACTTCATTGGGGTCACCAAACAGAGTGAATAATTGAGATTCAAATGATGGCCAATCATTGAGGAGATAAGAAGGGTCTTCATTGGAAATATTTGAGAGATAGGGTTCAATCTACTCTCCAGCTCTACCAGTGAGAAAAGAATTTGATTAAAGAACTTTCTTCCTGTCAGAGAAGAAATTTTCTGGATCATTATGGAAGATTAATTGACAGGATTGGCTAAATACTCTCAATTTATGAGCTTGAGTACCATCAGAAGAATCAGGTGCCTTAATGGATGGAGTCTTGAAAGCAGGGGCTTTGGGATTGTCCCTGGGAGCAACTGCTTGAGTGAGTTGCCCCATGAATTGAGTCATCTGCTCCATCATCTTGAGGAGACTTGGATCAGTTTGAGAGACAAGAGGTTGACTATAAAGGGCTAGATTAGAACCCTGAGGCACCTCTGGAGCATTTTCCAGGGAATCTGCCACTTCAGTCTCCCCAGAATCTTCCTCTTCCACAGACTCTTCCCCCTCTTCATCTTCAACTTCCCCTAATCTTGCTCTTGCCCCTTCAGACATGCCAGGATACCCACCCAAAAGTCCAGAAAAGGATCTTGATCTTCTAGATTTTATTCCACCTCTTCTTGAGGGTGCTGCTCCTTCCATTAGTGGTCCTCTGTCCAAGTTTGCACTCAGTTGATGAACTGATTGTGTGCGGTCAAGAGGAGCCCTTGCTGTAGGAGTGAGAAAAGCTGGAGATTTTTGGGATCTAGCGTTCTTTTCTGGGGGACTATGCTGAACTGGCATTATGAACAGAATTTGAATAAAAGAAACTTGATGGTATTGAGAACAGAAATCAAAACTTGGCCCAATAAATCACAATAAAAATCTTGATGAGTCTTGAGGAATCAATTCAATTCTTGAGGTGAAATCAATTTCAATCAACAATCAATCAATCCAATCCATAATCAAAAATAAATCAAACTCAAATCAAATATCAATAATATTGAGGAAATCAACAATCAATTAATATTCAATCAATAATCAATCAATCAATCAATCAGTGTCTTCAATATGAAATCAAGGTCTTGAGGAATCAATCAATCAATTCGAATATCTTGATGAGTCAAAATCAATCAATAATCAAAATCAATTCTTGAAGATCAATAAAATATCTTGAGAATTCAAAGTCAATCAATCCAATCCAAATGAAAGATCCTGAATTTCTGACTCAATAAACCCAATAAATCCCAATGAATAATCCAATCAATTAAACCATCAATAATTCCTAGAAGACTTGAATGAGAACACAGAAAAAATTTGATTTGATAAAGATAAAATGAAGTGAATGAAATGGTCAGCAATTATTAAGAAAGAAGAAAAAATCAATTTTCATATAAGTGAAATGAATTAAATGAAAATTGATGAGAGAGAAAATCATAATCATTAAGAGTCATAAGATCATTAAAAAGTCATAATTGATGAATGAGAGAAATGATTATAAAGGAATGAAAAGAAAGAATCAATATGAGTTAATTAATTTAATGTCACAGGGGCTCTTCGAAGTGAAGAGGGCCTGGTGCTCAGCAAACTGGGACTCACTGATGGAGGGCTCAAAGATATGATAAGAAGGAATACACTTAAGAGTGCAAGAGATGAATTACTAGAATAGAGAATATAAGAAAGCAGCAACAAAAAGAAATAAGAGTAAAGGATAGAAGAGCCAACCACAAACAAGTCCAAGTCCACTGTTTCAACTTAATATTAAATAAATATAATACCCAAAATAAGGATAATAATATTCATAAAATAATAAATAAACTAAATTAATTAACTGGGGAAAGGTCCCCAGGGGGGAGAAAGAGGGGCTGGTATATGTGAGAATCACCAGCCCTGATCCAGAGGAAGAATTTTCATGAGAGGATTGAATGATTGAATTGAGTCTTGCCAATACAGGTCCTGTACAGCTGTACAGAACCTGTATAAGAGGTGTGGTGTATTTGAGTGATAATACAGTTTAATGTTGGTGTATTGAAACTGTATTGGCTGAATCCAACCTGTACAGATGTTGACAGGCTGTATGCATGCTTCAGCAAGGAAGATTGCTGAAACTGAATGCTGATGCAGATAGTGGATCTGCTGGTTTGAGGTGTTTGAGTGGGTGTATTGATGAATACCCTTACCCCTGGTGAGGGGTCGTTACAAAAAGGGGTCAAACTTCCCTTCACAGAATATTTCTCTTCAGTCAAAGGTGTGGAATCTCTGGCCATATTTTAATTTGGTCCACATGTGAAATTCTCTCATCCTTTGATTTCTGCCTCTCACCTTCACTTCTTTCTAAGTGTGTGGAAAAAAGATTGGTATTATAAACTATTTCCAAAACATGATTTTTTAGAATTTTGAGCTGGTCATTAATTTTTGAATGGAAAGATCTCCCATTCCATCATCTTGGACTTGATATTTACTCTCAATTCTGTAACATGTATTGGAGCTTAAATCCACTCCGGAAGTTGTTGATTTATGCCAATCAGCAGAAATTCTATCATTCTTTCTCAACTCATTGATATCTGATGTTATTTTCTTTAACTTTGCATCAAATTTACCAAGTTCTACATCAATACTAGATTTAACAAATTGTATTTCATCTATTATTTGCATGGAAAATTTCTTTTCATCCTTTCCTGCGCTTTGGATGTGAGTTCCATAAGAGCTCTGGCAATATTGAAAACACTTTCCACTGCTGAAGGTTCCAATTTCGGGATCCTGTACCCTTTTGGAAAGGGGTGTGCCAAGTGTGTTTCCCTTTGCCCTTTCCCTAATGGCTCTTGGGACCTTTCTTCTTCTTCTTAGGTCCTTTGCGATTCTTTTTGGACATTTCTGGAGCTGGTTTGGAGCTGTTGGATGCCACTGGGCCTTCTTTCTCCAAAGCTGAGGTCATTTCCAACTCCTTCTTCTGGCTTACAGATAAAATATTTTGGTTCTTCAACTTATTCTTTATCTTTTTGACCTTGTCTTTGAAGGAAAATGAGCTTCACCCTCCTAAGAGTTCTATGGTCTTCTCCGGAGCCAGAAATCTCTTGTTGTGTAAGTAGAAGTTAATAGCCCCCTGCCAAAGGCTTGGGCATATTTCCCACTCCTCTTCCTTGGCTGCTCTGTACCAGTTTTTGTACTGGGACTGATATATTTCTATGGTTGCCACTTGGAAATGGTTCAGCCATTAAAATATTACCTTGAATCAGTTCAGGATCAGAGCTCCCATCAAAGGTTGTAGGTACAGACATTGGGTAATGGGGGGCAACTCTGGCATCCTCCTGACATGTCTTTCTTGAGGAAGACTTGCCAGATCTGGCCCTGGTATTGCCTCTTCCTTCTCCATATCCATCTGGTTGGACTGAATATTTTCTTCCATTTGTGGTATGCACCATTTTCACAACAATTTAAGATAAAATAGAAGATACAGACAGAAAACACACATCTTTTGGTGGTTATTTGCCTTGTTATACTCTGAATAAAGTGCCTCTTTTGGAAATTTGCACTTCAATTTCCTCCTCAGATTCTGGACTAGTAATATATCTCTTACTGAGATTATTACCAGCCGCACTATACTTTATTAAAGACACTAGAGAGAGAAATTGGTCAAATAATTATTATTATTTTGTTACTTTTGAAATATTTTTAATATTTTTTAAAAGTTTTTGTTTTTTAATATTAAAAAGAATGATTCTTTTCAAAGAAAAATATTAAAATTCAAGATTTTGACTCAAAATCAATTCAGTGTAGCTAAAAGAATAATTTTATAAGCTTTTTGGATGTGTAAAAGCCACATGTAAAAACAGTATAAAATTAATCCAAATTCCTCAATGAAAAATACTTTAAAGACAATTTCAAAAATTAAAATCAGTTTAACTTCAAATTGAAAGAGAAAAATTATTAAATTAATATATTTTAGAGCTTAAAAATATATTAATTCAGGGTGAAAGGTTCAAAAAACACAGCCAGGCCCCCAGATGTAAGTTGTGTCTATGAAATTGTTGATAATATTACTATTAATCATCAATACTATGACTGTTATTATGAAATAGAATAATAAAGATATTATAACCAAAATTTAAATAACTAATTAATGAATGATTTCTTTTACTTGTTATACCCAACCAGTGAATATAACAGTAAGCAGTAATTGTCTACAAGGATCAATTACAAGAAGTATTCAAATGATAAAACTTCTTTATTAAGATAATAAAATTATTTTAATATATAATTATCTTTTACAAGAATAATTATAATTATAATTCTTGAAGAAAACAAATACTAGAGAAAAACCTGAAGAATTAATAATAAATCACTCAATAATATTCAATGAACGTTGGAAAGAATATGGTAAAGAGATTTGGCATGTAAATTGTGGATTTATGGGATCAAAATTGATTTATAGCAGTATTACAGCAATATATAGTTGATTTCTATAGTCTGACATATCTCTTGATTGATTCTGAAAGAATAAAGCACTTAAGAAGAGTCTAATTAATACTTACTTGTTGGTAACAATGATATAATTGCATAATAAGATGATTTGGAAAAACAGCAAGAGGGGACCTCTTTTAAGTAAAAGAAATCTCACAGAGACATGCCATGGAGAAAACTGAAAAACCGGTGAGTTAGAAAACAATAATTGTTCTTTTAGATTATTGATTTCATCATTTGTTGTCACGTAAGATTATCATAATTACTTAATTAATTCTTTTACATGACCACCAACCCATTTCTGGTTAAGAATAAAAGGAGTAAAGACAAAAAATGTTCTTTTATTTCAAAATGAGAATTAAATTCTCAAAGGTATCAATGTTATTGAAAATTTCATCACAGGTTGTATTTTCTGTGAATTTTTGAATATTCAGTATTTTGCTCAGAATCATCAAAAATGGATTGTAAGTAAATCTTTCAATTTTACTTATGAAACCAGAACATTTGTTTTCTTTCTCTATGAGTAATACTATTTTCTATTGGTCCTGAAGGTTTCAGGAAGACTCATCAAGAATTGTATTTTTAATGAATTTATGAAGTTTTTACCTCATTTCTATGTAGAGTTGCAAATATCACAGTATTGCAGGTTTCTATGAGGTAGGTCAATGGATACTAGTCCAGAAATTGTTTTCATTATTCTTTGAAGGCTTATCAATGGAAAAGAATTAAGAATTTATATTTTTACAGGAGTCTAAGTTGCTCTTTACCTCCCTGTCACATCCAAATAGTGGCTTATTTGAAATTTTCTTATGATTCGATGAGATTTTAACTTGGTAACTAGGTTTCCAAAAGGCTTTAGTATACTAATTGGGCAATCATCAGCCATGGATTCAGGCTTTAAAGATTTCCATGTCTCAGAGGCCTCAGAAGTTGGGTACCCTGGCTCTCTTTGATGTCTTTTGTCCTTCTTAGCTATTTTTACGTCAAAAATAGAAATTCAAGCTTAAAGACTGATATCCACTATGGGCTTATCAAATAGTTATGTAAGAATACCATTATATTAAGTGCCAAAAACACAAATAACACTATTCTTAACGTATATGTAACAAGGCATTTCTGACATTCCCATTATTTTGGCGTGAAATTGAAAAAAACAAAACATTTTACAATTCTTTTCTGTAAGGTGTGGATATGAAACTTTGATTGAAATTCAAGTAATTTTCCTGTCCTCAAAATTTGTATAAGGTAAAAATCAATTAAAAATAGTAAAAAATATTATTCTTAAGAGAAAACACGCCAATTCTATTCGTTATAGCTTTATTAGTATAAAACAATAATATTATAAAGGTTTATTGTTTTACCAACAATAAACATTTATCCCAAAAATACTCTACAAGAGATATTTAAGGATACAAAAGAAATTTCTTCAAGAGAAATTTCAATTGGAATTAATTGAGCAAAGAACTGCAAAGAATTAATCAAAGAACAAAATCTTTAGAAAAAATATTAAAGAGAAAACACACCCAAAACTTACCACAGTGAATTTGAAAACAAAGTGAAAAAGTGAACAGTGATGAAAGATGCTTTAATTAACTTCTGGGGTGGTTCAGGGGTAAAAATGATTATAAGAGTTACAAAAAATGATTATAAAGATTTTTTCACGTTGGTGAGAGGTTAAAAATTTTCAAAAAAGGGTGGTTGGAATATTTTATTTATTGGTTTAACAGTGTTTAAACTAATTATAAAAGGAAAAGATTCTAACATGAAGAGAAAAGTGGGGCAAAGAAGACATTCTTTTATAACCATCAATTTTCTTACTCCAAAAGTAAAATTTACTCTTGTCAGTCGTGAAAAAAAAGGCTGACAACAGAAAAGCCAATTATGGCCTCATTGAACCCTGGTTTACACCAAAAAGGGCTGGATTAAGCCATTTTGAGCCATTTTAGACCCTTAAATCAGCCATTACTATAGCAATACCTGGTCTAGAGCCTTCAAAACATGCCATAATGTGTCCAAAAGGCGTAGAAACCAGTTAAAACTGTTTTTACTAACTTTGTTTTAACTTAAGGGTAGTTTTACCCTCTTGGAAGCAGTTAAGACCACCCTGGTTGGTATCAAAACCTCATCATCAATTGAGTCACAGACCCTGTGACTCAATTCCAGGGCAAAAGTAATGAACTTTTGCATGAATCCTGACATCTCACTCTTGTCAGCAACGATTTTGGGGGTCTGGCTCCCCCTTAGAGCTAGAGTTCCTTTTCCCCCCAATTTTAATCTTTTTAATTTATTTTTTCCTTTAATTCCTCATCATGCATTATATTTGTAATTTAAATATGTAATTCAATTGAATTGTACAGTACAATACAGTAATATTTGACACCTCATATGTAAATCAAAGTTCACTTATGTAATACACATGCACATTATGACATTTCAATTGAATTCAATTGAAAATACTTCAATTCTTCATAACTTCTAAACTAAACACAACACCTCAATTTCAACAAAAAAGTTGATGGTTAACAGGACATGTGGTGTGAATTAAATCAAAGTTTTGAGGATTTTCAATTTTTGTATTGAAATTACTAGAAACTTAATTTAAGCTTATTTAGAGCGGAGTTGCAGAAATTTCATCCAGAGGTGACCCCACTTTATTTTTCATGAGGAATCCAATGGTGTGATAATTTCTTTATGTTTATTTATTGGATAAAAGCCTATAATTTAATTTATATAACTTTTTACCAAAAATATTTTAATTTCACAATATTTATTAAAAATTCATTTTTACTTAATTTTTACAAGTAAAAATATAATTTCATAATTTTAAATTTTATTGTAATTTTATTTTTAAATTATAATTAAATTTTGATTTTTCAATATAAATTTGTATTTATATTTAAATTTTCATTTTATAATATAAATAAATTTATTTTATTTATATTTGTATCTTAATTTATCATTTGTAGTCTTTTGGATATATGAAAATACCTCTACGGCTCACATTCCCTCCCCCTAAAAAAGGAATATTACTTTGTAATTTTGTTATTTCTAGTGTTCCTGAACCTTCTGCAACATTTAGTAGCTTTAGGTATGTCTTTTTCTGGCAACCATTCATCTTCACAAGTTGGCTCACTGTACCTAACAAGGTATTCCCTTACTTTGTTGGTTCTCAACTTTCTTTCTTTGAGAACTTTGGTAATTTTCTTACTACCAGATGACTCAATAGGAGGTATAACTTGGGAAACTTTATTCCTCAAGGGAGATTTTTCAGCATCACTAGACTTGTATGGCTTTATCAAGCTCACTGGAAATGTAGGATGCTTCTTGCTAAGTTCTTCAGATAAATCTACTTCAACAGCATTTTCCCCAGGGTGGGCCTTAATAACAAAAGGTCCTGCAAAGGAGTCTTTAAGATTTTTACATCCTTTGATGTTATTGAAGTTAGTGATGGATACAAGAACCAAATCCCCCACTTTGAAATCTGGAGTTGCATGTGATTTATCCCATTTGTCTTTAGCATATGCAAAATGGTGCTCCATGCACCTTACTGCATGTTTTCAATCCTTGTCTAGCATTCCCTTGAAGCTAGCAGCTTTGGGATGTATTTCAGTCAAATTTTTTCCTCAAGGAATCTTGGGGTAATTTGGGGTTCCATCCCTTTTCTAGGATAGCAGGAGTGTGATTGGTACTGGCATGGATTGATGTTTTATATGCTAATTCCAGTGCTGGAAATAGAGTACACCAATCATGGGTAAATCCATCACAATGTTTGAATTCAAGGCCACATGCCCAAAATCTTCTTACCATGTCTTTTGAGGTTTGGCTCATCCTTTCAGCCAGACCATCAGTTTGTGGGTGGTAGGCTGTAGAGAAAGGCAGCTTAGTGCCAAATAATTGGTGAACATTTGTCCATAGTGCTGAAGTGAATTTGGCATCCCTATCACTAATTATATTTGTAAATATTCCAGTCCATGACATTACTCTATTCCATATCAGAAGAGCTATATCCATGGCTGTATCATCCTTGTGACATGGGAAAAAGATTGGAGTTTTACTGAGTCTGTCCACATTCACTAGGCAAGCATTATAACTTCTGTCACCTCGTGGTGGTAGGACAGTTACCCAATCCATATGGACAATTTCCCAAGGTCTGCTGGGTTCTTGGATTTTGATCATATTTCCAAGTCTCTTGCCAGTTAATTTATTTGCCTTTTGACATCTTTAACAGGTTTTGTAATACTCTTCAACATCTTTCTGCCACATTGGCCACCAAATACAGGTTTTTACCTTTTCTCTTGTTCTGTCTTCAGACAAATGTCCTGAGAAGGGGCTGTCATGGCATTCTTTCAGTACAAGATTAATTAATGAGCTGTCCACAACTGTCATGACACATGTGTGCTTGGTCCTGTGATAAATTATACCATCCAGTAGGTGAAATCTTCCTTCATCATAAGTTTTTTTCCATACTTCAGCCAAGGCATGTATTAGAGAGTTGTCTTTACATTATTTGTTAGGTAATTGGCATAAGATGATACAATTCATATCTTGAGTGTAACTGTATCTTTCTTCTTCACAGAAGGTGGTGTTCAAGTCTGTAACACTTATTCCTTCTATTGGGATCTGTGGTGAAGCTTCTTCTCGAACATAAGCAGGATTATCAATATTATTTGGTAATGGCCATCTGCGTATTCCATCTGCGTTCTTATGAATATTCCCATCCTTATGAACAATAGTCATATTGCCTCTGTATTCTTGTATGGCTATTTGCCATCTGAGCATATGTCTGTTGGGTGTTTTCATGTTTGAAAGTGATTTGACAGCTGTACAATCTGTTATCACCTCAAAAACACATCCCTCTAAGAAGTAGTTCAGTTTTTCCAAGGACAACAAGGCAAGGCATAGACATTCCATTTTACTTTCTCCATATCTGGATTCAGTTGGTTTGATTTTCCTGGATATGAAACATATGGGTCCTTCTACAGGTTTATCATTTATGATCTGAACTTGGTGAAGTGCAGAAACCAGGCCATCCCCTGATGCATCAATATACAATTTAAAAGGCAATTTAAATTCTGGCATCAGTAAGAGTGGAGCAGTGGTCAAGGCCTCTCTTAGAGACTCAAAAGCTTTGACTCTGTCAACAGTCATTTCAAATAATGTGTCTTTGTCACACAATTTATGTAAGGTTTGACTATGAAACAATAAGTAAAAATTACTAATATTTTACTTATTGTACTATTAATTTCCTTATAAATGAAATAAATAAGATAAAAAAATTATAATAATAAAGAATTGTTATAATTATGGCGTAAAAATAATTATATTATTAAATAAATAGAATAATATTATTTATATTATAAAATATGATATAATAAAATAAATATATTCATATAAAATAATTAATATATTTGATGGCACTTTATTGTTTTTACAAACAAACAATAAAGGCGTAAAAAATTGTTTTTTATTAATAACGAACAATTAATAACAATAATATTACCAATATTAAAGTTATAAATTAATATAAATACTATTTATATTAATTAAAGAATTATTGAAGTAATAATAAAGAGAAAATTATTATAATAAGAAAGAATAACCTACTTATAATACTTAAGATGATAATTTTGAGATATTATATGCCAAAAAATGTAAATACAACTTATCCAAATTCTATTTACAATAAAAAATAGAGAAAATTACAAATATTCTTGATTTTTACATGGAAATGAGATTTTAGAGAGATTTTTAACAAAAACAATTAAATAAATGATTTAATCACGTCAAAATTGATGATTATAATAAGATGATCTTTGGTCTTTAATAATATAAAAGTTTTAAATATAAAGAATAAAGATATTACTTTTTTAATTTTATTGATTTAATGTTTTTGATGCGTCTGAGGGGAAAACAGAGTAAAAATAGCTCTATTTATAGTAAGTACCTCCCACCTAGAGTCCAACAGGCTTCTAGTAGACGTGTACTGATCATATCCACTTGAATCAATCAATATTCTAAGGTTTGGTGATGATTACATCATGATCAAACCATATTACATCATTATCACGCCGTTATTTAGAGTTATCACTATAACTCTAACTTTGATGATGTCAAAGGCTTGGCAGAACCCCAAAATTCGTGTATTTTATTAGTTTTAATCATAAACTAACAGTATTCACCAGTTCTGTAAGATGTGACTATGAAACTGATGATAATATTACTATTAATCAACAGTACTATGTCTGTTCTTATGAAATATAATAATAAAATATTATTATAACCACAATTAAATAATTAAAAATTATTTCTTTCACGTGTTAAGCACTACTAGTGATTTTAACAGTGAGCAAGTAATTGTCTACAAGAATCAATTACAAGAAGAATTTAATAATAAAAACTTCTTTATTAAAATAATAAAATTATTTTAATATATAATTATCTTTTGCAAGAATAATTATAAAGATAATTCTTGAAGAAAACTATTACTAGAGAAAAACTTTAAGAATTAAAGATAAATGACTCACTAATACTCCAAAGAACTTATTGATAATAAAAGTAGAGAAATTTGACGTGGAATTGTGGATTTAAAGGATCAAAAGGATTTATAACAGTATTACAACAATATATAGTTGGATTCTATGATTTCACGTCTTTCTGATTGATTCTGAAAGAATTAAAACACTTAAGAATAGTTGAACTAATACTTACTTGTTGGTAATAAAGATTTAATAAATTGATAAGATGATGATGAAAAAACAGCAAGAAGAGGCTTCTTTTAAGTCAACAACAGCTCACAGAGGCGTGCCATGGAGGAAACTGAAAAACCAGTGAGTGAGAAAACAATAAACCTTTTTGGATTATTGATTGCATCATCTGTTGTCATGTAAGATTATCATAATTACTTAATTGATGCTTTTACGTGACTACCAACCCCAATATGGTTAAGAATAAAAGGAGTAACACTTGTAAATCTTCTTTTATTCTAAAATAATCATTGATTTCTCAAAGTTATCAATGTTATTGCCAATTTCATCACAGGTTGTAATTACTGTGAATTTTTGAAGATTCAGTGTTTCACGTAGAATATCCAAAAATGGACTGTAAGTAAAACTTTTAATTTTACTAGTAAAACTGTAATTCTTTTTGGTTGTACCATAGATAATACAGTTCTCCTTTAGTCCTGAAAGTTTCAGAAAGATTCATTAAGAATTGTATTTTTAATGAATTTTTGAAGGTTTTACCTCATTTCTACGTAGAATTGCAAATAGCAGTGTTTTGCTGGTTGCTATGAGGTAAATCAATGAATATGGGTCCCAAAAGGGTTTTAATTACTCTTTTGGGGTTTATCCATGGAAAGTCATTAGTAATTGACATGGTTACAGGAGTGTAAGTAGCTCATTACCTCCTTGGCACGTCAAAATAGCAGGTTATTTGCTATTTTCTGATGTTTTACAGTAGTTGTAACTTGGTAACCAAGTTCCCAAAGAGTTTTAGTTTACCAATTGGGCCAAGATGAGCCATGGATCCATGCTCTGGAGCTATCCACGCCTCTGAGGCCTCAGAAGTTGGGTACCCTGGCTCTCTTTGATGTCTTTTGTCCCCCTTGCCTATTTTTTACGTCAAAATAGTAATTTAAGCTTAAAGTGAGATATCCACTATGGGTGTACCAAAAGTCCATGTAAGAATACCATGATATTAAGTGCTCAAAACATGCATAACACTATTCTTAGTGTATATGTAACATGGGATTTCTCACTTTCCCATTATTTTGGCTAAAAATCAAGAAAAACAAAAATTTTCACGGATCTTTTATGTGGTATTAATGATGTGGTATTGAAGTATTTTCCATTTTACCACCTCAAATACTTAAATTGAGCTTATTCACTCTATGGAGCTACCCTAGGTGAATTTTTGTGTAGAATCCAAATCTGGTCTTAAATCCATGGATTTACTTACTCAATAAAAAGTTATTCATCTTTTCTGAAATTGAAAATGATGAATTTTGGATATATGCATGACTTATGAGTTTTGCATAATTCAAAATTTCTTTTTAAGATAATTGTGGCCTATTTGGGTATGTAAAATATACCTCAAGGCTCACATTCCCTCCCACCAAAAAATAAAATTGTACTACAATTTTATTAGTGATAAAAAGAATACGGCCCCAAAAGGGGGTTAATGTCCACTGTCCAACCTCTTCACATTACTCAGATCAAGTAATTTAAAGCACATTTATAGACATATTCAGGCTTGTGGCCTTCTTTCATGTCTAAATCTTCTTAAGAGTTTATCTGAGTCAGGTATTTCTGATTCTGCCATCCATTCATCTTCATGTACTGGGTTTCTATATCTGACAAGATATTCTCTTTGATTTTTACCCCTAATTCTCCTTTCTTTGATGACTTTCTTAATCTTTTTGTCTTCATTCTGTTCCACAGGTGGTACAGTTAAAGGAGTTGGGTTTCTTAAAGGAAACAATTCTTTATCAGCTGGTTGATAAGGTTTTATCAAGCTGACTGGAAATGTGGGGTGTTTATTTTCCAATTCACCACTCAATTCCACTTGAACTGCATTGGTTCCATGTAAGGCAACAATAACAAAAGGTCCTACATAAGAATCTTTAAGTTTCTTTGGGCCTTTGATATTATTAAAATTCAAGGTTGAAACTAGAACTAAGTCCCCTACTTTGAAGTCTGGTACTTTATGACTCTTGTCCCACTTCTGTTTTGCATAATCAAAAGCATCATCCATACTTTGTTTTGCATGGTGTTTTACTTTATCAAGCATTAATTTGAAGCTGGAAGCTGTAGGATGAATGTCAATCAAGTCTTTCCTCAGTGTGTCTGCTGGGAGTCTTGGATTCCATCCTTTTTCTAACATAGCAGGAGTTTGTCCTGTGGAAGAATGGACTGATGTCTTGTATGCCAATTCTAATGCAGGTATCAGAGTGCACCAGTCATGGGTAAAGCCATCTGAGTCTTTAAATTCTAATCCATAAGCACAAAATCTCCTGATCATGTCTTCTAAAGTTTGAATCATCCTCTCTGCTAGCCCATCTGTTTGAGGGTGATATGCTGTAGAGAATGATAACTTAGTCCCAAACAATCTATGAAGATTGGTCCAAAGTGCAGATGTGAACTTGGGGTCTCTGTCACTTATGATATTCTTAAATAACCCTGTATGAGAAATAACTCTACTCCATAAAAGAAGAGCTGTATCCATAGCAGTGTCATCTTTATGACATGGTAAGAATATGGGAGTTTTGCTATATCTGTCTACAATGACTAAACAAGCATTATAACTTTTGTCACCACTTGGAGGAAGTGCTGTGACCCAATCCATGTGAACAACTTCCCAAGGGGATTTTGGTTCTTGAATATGGATCATTAATCCAAATTTCTTGCCTGTATTCCTGTTTGCTTTTTGGCATCTATCACAGGTATGGCAATATTCAATGGTTTCTTTTCTCCAAGATGGCCACCATGCACAGTTCTTCACCTTTTCAAGTGTTCTGTCTTCTGATAGGTGTCCAGAGTAAATGCTATCATGGCATTCATGAAGAATGGTATTGATGAGCAATCTACTACACAATGTCATCACACAAGAATGTTTTGTTCTATGGTAAATAATCCCATCAAACAAGTGAAATCTTCCTTCAGAATAGGAATTTTTCCAAACTTCATCTAGTGTATTAACCAAAGATGTGTCTTTGCAGTCTTTATCCAATAAAGAAGTCAAGATATGGCAATTCTTGTCTTGTTTATAAGACTCTCTGACCTCTTCAAAGAATTCAGTCCCAATATCAGTTATGTTAATCCCTTCAATTGGAATCTGTGGTTCAGCTTCCAAAGGTACATAAGCTGGGTTATCAGGAGTGTTGGCTAAAGCCCATCTACTAAGTCCATCAGCATTTTTGTGAATGTTTCCTGCTTTATGAACTATAGTCATGTTTCCTCTATATTCTTGAATGGCTATTTGCCATCTCAACATATGTCTGTTGGGAGTTTTCATGTTAAGAAGTGATTTCACGGCATTACAGTCAGTTATCACTTCAAAAACACTGCCATCAAGGTAATAGTGTAATTTCTCAAGTGCCCATACCAAACATAAGCACTCCATTTGGCTTGCACCATATCTGGCTTCTGTTGGTTTGATTTGTCTTGAGATATAACAAACTGGTCCTTCTGTAGGTTTGTCATCAATAATTTGGACTTGGTGTAGGGCTGCTCCTAATCCATCTCCACATGCATCAATGTACAATTTAAAAGGAATATTCCAGTCAGGCATGAGGAGTAAAGGTGCTTCTGTAAGGGCTTTCTTTATCTTCTCATAAGCTTTAATTCTTTCCTGTGTCATTTCAAATACAGTCTGTTGATCACAGATTCTATAAAGTGACTTGGCTAGAATTGCAAAATCTTTCAAGTGTTGCCTATAGTAACTAGCAAATCCAAGAAAAGACATCATTTCTTTTTTATTCTGGGGTATTGGCTTAAGTAACACTGCTGCTACTTTATTCTTGTCAATACCCAAGCTCAAACCAGAAACAACATGTCCTAATGCTTTGAGTTCTTCAAAACCAAAATTGCATTTCTTAGGTGAAATTTTCATGTTCACTTCTGCAACTTTATGAAGTACTCTTGCAAGTCTTTCAAGGTGCAAAGACCATGAGTCAGAACATATAATAATATCATCAATATAAATGATAAGCCATCCTTCAGACAATTCTGTGGGGAAGATGGTATTCATCATTCTTTGATAATGAGATGGAGCATTTTTAATGCCAAATGGCATTCTAAGATACTCATAAATACCACAGTGAGTGATAATTCTAAGTAATTTCCTAGCTTTAGGCGTCAAAACATTTTGATGGAAGCCTTTTAATGCATCCATTGATGTTATATACTTGGCTTTAGACAATTGAGTCAAGGTTTCTTGGATCCTAGGGATTGGATACCTATCTGGAACTGTGTAGGTATTCAAAGCTCTAAAATCTCCAACCATTCTTGACTTATCATTATGCCATGCAATAATAACAGGTGTTGTCACTTCAACTTCCTCATTATGGCCTACTTTCCTTAGCACACCAAGTTGGATCAACTCTTGGATATGTTTTTCCAAGGCCTCTCTAGCTCTGGGACTGGCTGGATAAGCTGGTCTTCTAAGTACTGGAGGATATGGTCTATCAATATTAAGAGTAATATCAATTTCATGTCCCCTTATAGCGCCTAATGGTTCATTATCAGATGCAAATGCATTATTGTATGTATATAATACATCAATAAGTTCATTCCTCATCTTTGGTGACAATGATGGATTAATTTGTGCTTCAACAAGTTGTTTAGACACAAATTCATCTTTGTAAGTATCTTTGACAGAAGATACTACAGATATCTGTTTTGGCATATTGGAGAAAGCAAATTTTTGCCTTTTGTTATCTCCAATTGTGAAATATCTGTCTTTATGGTTATTTATATCAATACCATAAATATTCAAGTAATCATTTCCAAGAATGATATGCTGAGATGTACAATTATCCATTACTACAATCTCAGTTTTCATTCTTACACTTCCTGCTGGATGTGGGAATACAATATTAGTATCCAATATGCCCAAGGGGTACATATTGTTACTGGCACTACTGAACTGTACACCTTCTATTGGTAATAGATGGTTTTTCCATTCAGGAAGTATAATTTGGAGATAATCCTTGCCAATACAAGTGCAAAATGCCCCTGTATCCAGATTTACTTTGGCTTCAATATCACCCATTAGAACTGATGTGATACAGGATGCTCCAGCAGTGTAACCCTTTCCTCTAGCAGGTTTTGTTTTACACATTCTGGCATCTTGGATATTGATCAGGTTGTAGCAATCCTCACTGTACTGTGGCAAGTGGGTATGGACTTCTGTGACCTCAAAGAAAGCTGAAATGTTTTCAATGGGATAGTCCTCTACTGGTGTATCTTCAGAGACTGCAGAATCTTGATCAGACTCTTCTTTCTCTTCAGTACACTGAATGTCTTCAATGATTTGAACTTCATTGATCTTTGTCTTCTTAGGGCAAGTGTTGGCTAAATGTGAAGTACTTCCACATTTATGACACTTCAAGACAGGTCTTTCTGGTCTTCTTTCCTCTCTAGGAATCTTTGAGACTATTTTGGACTCTATTGGGTTTCTAACCCAAGTTTTACCAATTCTTGTTCTGGTAATGATATCTTCCATAGCATTAATGTAGTCCTCTGTTGAACAGGGTTCCACACATCTGCTTTTGATAGCATGTTCCAGTTCTCCTCCACACTTTCTTAATATTTTCATATTAATCATAGTGTCAGACATATCTGGGTGTAAAGCAGATAATCTGTCTTTTTGTTTGAAGAACCAAGTGAGTGGTTTGTCTTTTTCTGAGTTAAAAATGGCACTTTCAAAAGCATTCTCCATTTTAAACCTCCAAGAATTATTGGCCCATTTGGTAATCACTTCAGATTTCCACCAAGACCAGTCATGTCTTCCATGATCCATTCTCATCTTATAATACCATTTCTTTGCAGTCTTGGTAAACAAACAATGTAATTTTCCTACTATGATTTCATCAGGTATATTAAAGTCTTCTTGCAACATATCAATAGTCCTGATGAATTCAATGTGGTTGTATTCTCCTTCACCAGAGAATGTTGGCCATTCTTCTAATTTGGGAATATCCTTTGCAGAAATAACATTCTCTCCTAAGAATGGAGTCAAACTTTCTTTGACAGAAAGTTTTTCTTCAGTCAAAGGTGTAGAATGTCTTGGCATATGTGGTTCATGATTCTTATGAATTTGCTCCACACTTGCAATTATTTCATTCTTCAATTTCTGCCTTTCACTGTCACTTTTTGCTAAATGTATAGCAAATTGATTGGTGTTCTTAACTATTTGTAAGACATGGTCTTCAAGAGTTTTAAGTCTATCATTTACTTTAAAGATGGAAAGATCCTCTGTGTCATTATTCTGACATTGGTTCTCAATTCTTTCACAAGCATTGCTAATTGACTCAAGGGTGACAGTTGTCAATTTATGCCAATCAGAATGTTGCTTGTCATTTTTCTTTAAATCATTGATGTCTAATGTAATTTGCTTTAACTTTGACTCAAGTTTGCCAATTTCTACACTAATACTTCTATGTACATCATTTATTTGCGTGGAAAAGTCCTGTTCATCCTTTCCTGCTCTTTGGCTGTGAATTCCATAAGAGTTCTGGCCATATTGAAGACACTGTCCACGGCTGAAGGCTCCAATCTGGGGATCCTGTACCCTTGTGGGTAAGGTCTGTGCCAATTGGCTTTGCCTTTGCCCTTTCCTTGATGGTTCTTGGGACCTCTCTGTTTCTTTTGAGGTCCTTTGGGCTTGTCCTTGGATGCTTCTGGAGCTGGTTTGGAGCTGGTAGATGCCACTGGTGCCTCTGTCTCCAAAGTTGGAGTCATTTCCAATTCTTTCTTCTGGTCTATGGATAAAAGACTCTGGTTCTTCAACCAATTCTTTATCTTTTTGACCTTGTCTTTGCAAGACAGGGGGCTCCAACCTCCTAAGAGTTCTATGGTCTTCTCCTGACCCAGAAAGCTCTTGATGTGTAAGTAGGAGTTCATGGCCCCCTGCCAAAGGCTTGGGCAGATTTCCCACTCCTCTTCTTTGGCTGCTCTGAACCAATTTTTGTACTGGCTCTGATATATTTCTATTGCTGCCACTTGAAAATGGTTCAGCCCTGGAAATATTATCATAAATTAGTTCAGGCTCAGAATTCACGTCAAAATCTGTTGGTACAGACCTTGGGGAATGGGGGGCAACTCTGGCATCCTCCAAATGTGTCTTTCTTGTGGAAGATTTGGCACTTCTGGATTTGGTCTTGCCTCTTCCTTGTCCACATCCATCTGGTTGGACTGAATAGTTGCTTCCATTTCTGGTATGCACCATTTTTACGTCAATTTAAGGATAAAGAGTAAAAATAAAGATAAAAACACACCTTTTGGTGGTAATTTATTCTTTTCAGAATTAAATAAGGTGCCTCTTTTAGCAATTTGCACCTCAATACTGTCTTCAGATTCTGCTTCTGAAGATTCTGGACTAGTGATATATCTTTTACTGAGTCTGTTGCCAGCTGCACAGTATTTGATTAAAGACACTAAAAGAAATTATAAAAGAGAAAAAATTATTTTTTATACTTTTAAAATATTTTTTAAAGATTTTTTATAAGTTTTATATTTTTTAATGTTAAAAAAATTATTCTTTTTAAAGAAAAAAAAATTAAAATTTAAGATTTTGAATGAAAATTAATTCAGAGTAACTCAAAGAATAATTTTATAAGTTTTTGGATGTGAAAAAGCCACGTGTAAAAACAATATAAAATTAAACCAAATTCCTCAATGAAAAAGATTTTAAAACAATTTCAAAAATAAAAATATTTTAACTCCAAATTGAAAGAAAAAAATTAATTAAATTAATATATTTTAGAGCTTAAAAATATATTAATTAAGGGTACAAGGTTCAAAAAACACGGCCAGGCCCCCAAATGTAAGATGTGGTAGGTATGGTGGTTTTTTAGAACACAAAAATGAAGTCTAGAATATGATTAAAGCCAAGTCTATGGATAAAATCACGGCCAGGCCCCCAAATGTAAGATGTGACTATGAAACTGATGATAATATTACTATTAATCAACAGTACTATGTCTGTTCTTATGAAATATAATAATAAAATATTATTATAACCACAATTAAATAATTAAAAATTATTTCTTTCACGTGTTAAGCACTACTAGTGATTTTAACAGTGAGCAAGTAATTGTCTACAAGAATCAATTACAAGAAGAATTTAATAATAAAGACTTCTTTATTAAAATAATAAAATTATTTTAATATATAATTATCTTTTGCAAGAATAATTATAAAGATAATTCTTGAAGAAAACTATTACTAGAGAAAAACTTTAAGAATTAAAGATAAATGACTCACTAATACTCCAAAGAACTTATTGATAATAAAAGTAGAGAAATTTGACGTGGAATTGTGGATTTAAAGGATCAAAAGGATTTATAACAGTATTACAACAATATATAGTTGGATTCTATGATTTCACGTCTTTCTGATTGATTCTGAAAGAATTAAAACACTTAAGAATAGTTGAACTAATACTTACTTGTTGGTAATAAAGATTTAATAAATTGATAAGATGATGATGAAAAAACAGCAAGAAGAGGCTTCTTTTAAGTCAACAACAGCTCACAGAGGCGTGCCATGGAGCAAACTGAAAAACCAGTGAGTGAGAAAACAATAAACCTTTTTGGATTATTGATTGCATCATCTGTTGTCATGTAAGATTATCATAATTACTTAATTGATGCTTTTACGTGACTACCAACCCCAATATGGTTAAGAATAAAAGGAGTAACACTTGTAAATCTTCTTTTATTCTAAAATAATCATTGATTTCTCAAAGTTATCAATGTTATTGCCAATTTCATCACAGGTTGTAATTACTGTGAATTTTTGAAGATTCAGTGTTTCACGTAGAATATCCAAAAATGGACTGTAAGTAAAACTTTTAATTTTACTAGTAAAACTGTAATTCTTTTTGGTTGTACCATAGATAATACAGTTCTCCTTTAGTCCTGAAAGTTTCAGAAAGATTCATTAAGAATTGTATTTTTAATGAATTTTTGAAGGTTTTACCTCATTTCTACGTAGAATTGCAAATAGCAGTGTTTTGCTGGTTGCTATGAGGTAAATCAATGAATATGGGTCCCAAAAGGGTTTCAATTACTCTTTTGGGGTTTATCCATGGAAAGTCATTAGTAATTGACATGGTTACAGGAGTGTAAGTAGCTCATTACCTCCTTGGCACGTCAAAATAGCAGGTTATTTGCTATTTTCTGATGTTTTACAGTAGTTGTAACTTGGTAACCAAGTTCCCAAAGAGTTTTAGTTTACCAATTGGGCCAAGATGAGCCATGGATCCATGCTCTGGAGCTATCCACGCCTCTGAGGCCTCAGAAGCTGGGTACCCTGGCTCTCTTTGATGTCTTTTGTCCCCCTTGCCTATTTTTTACGTCAAAATAGTAATTTAAGCTTAAAGTGAGATATCCACTATGGGTGTACCAAAAGTCCATGTAAGAATACCATGATATTAAGTGCTCAAAACATGCATAACACTATTCTTAGTGTATATGTAACATGGGATTTCTCACTTTCCCATTATTTTGGCTAAAAATCAAGAAAAACAAAAATTTTCACGGATCTTTTATGTGGTATTAATGATGTGGTATTGAAGTATTTTCCATTTTACCACCTCAAATACTTAAATTGAGCTTATTCACTCTATGGAGCTACCCTAGGTGAATTTTTGTGTAGAATCCAAATCTGGTCTTAAATCCATGGATTTACTTACTCAATAAAAAGTTATTCATCTTTTCTGAAATTGAAAATGATGAATTTTGGATATATGCATGACTTATGAGTTTTGCATAATTCAAAATTTCTTTTTAAGATAATTGTGGCCTATTTGGGTATGTAAAATATACCTCAAGGCTCACAAATTCTATCACTAATATGACTGTTAAACTCAATTTAAGGTTACAGTGAGTGATCACAAATGATCAAATTAAGTTCAAACTTTGATCGTTAATAACTTTTAAGATTTACACGCTACAGAAATTCAGAGATTTAATTCTAATAGCTTGGCATAACCTCATTATGCTGCCAAGATCATTCTATTACATCATCAAAACTCTATTTTTGATGATTTTTCTTGTAACTCATCTTTCCTGTTGAAATTTAATATTTTAAACTTCAAACAATGATTTCAAGGGGTTATACCTTGAATATTATAATACAAAATACATCATTATTCACGAACGAAGTAGTAGAGTTCAACTGTCTACTTTTTTCTAAGTTTGGACCACTTTCACAACAAAGTGGTCAACAGCTCTGTTGATTTTAATCAATAATCCCTTACAGGTTTTAACCTTGCTTATAACTTGTGAAGTAAACTTCATTTCTGTATTCCTACAGTAATTACGTGATGACTTTTATTTTTCTTCATCACTCTATCATGCATATTTCAAAAGATATTGGCTAAAATCCTTGAATATATGTGTTGACCAAAAAGGTGCATATATTCAGGTTAAGTCTTTAAGTATTGACTTTGGAGCTTAGCTTCTTAATTGTTTTATATGTGGATTTGTATGTAGAATCCAATGGTACCATTTATTTTACATGTTGTTTCATTGGTCTTTGAAATCAAAAGGAATTTGTGTTTTTTATAACGTATTATTACTTATAACTTATTAAATATTGACTTTACAGATATTCCATAAAAATGATATATGTGTATCTTACCATGGGGAATCCAATGGGATAATTTATTTCACATGTTTATTCATTTGTTTTTAAGTTAAACCAAGTTTTATGCCAATTTATGGTATTTTTGTAGCTTTAAGGTAATTATTTTTAATGTATAATTATTTTAAATATTTCTTG
Organism: Austropuccinia psidii; assembly: GCA_023105745.1. Lineage (NCBI taxonomy): Eukaryota > Fungi > Basidiomycota > Pucciniomycetes > Pucciniales > Sphaerophragmiaceae > Austropuccinia > Austropuccinia psidii. The sequence continues at coordinate 27,945,125 of JALGQZ010000005.1, forward strand.
TGACCTTTTTTCAGTATGTGGTCATATCTCAAAGGTTCACAATTTATACATTGGTCTTGCTATGGATGCAAAATCTTTAATGTGTTGCCTGTAATATCCTGCAAAACCTAAAAATCACTGAATACCCTTTTTGCTCTGAGGCATAGGTCTTAGCAATACTGCTGCAACTTTCTTTTTGTCAATTCCAAGGGAAAAACCAGATACAACATGCCGTAGTGCTTTAAGTTCTTTAAATCCAAAATGGCCTTTCTTCAAGGAGATTTTCATGTTCACTGATTGAATTTTTGTCAAAACTGTGGAAAATCTGTACATGTGCTCTTCCCAAGTCTTGGAACAGACAATAATGTCATCAATGTAAATGATTAACCATCCCTCTGAATTTTATTCAGGGAAGATTTCATTCATCATTCTTTGGAAGTGTGAAGGTTCATTTTTGATACCAACGGGAATTTTTAAATATTCATACACTCCACAATGAACAATACTTCTGAAATATTTTCTTGCTCTTGGTGTCACCACATTTTGATGGAATCCTTTAAGGGCATCCATAGTGGCTATATACACTTCTTGAGATATTTGAGTAAGGGCAATTTGGAATTTTGATATTGGGTACCTATCTGGAACAGTTTAAGTGGTCAGAGCTCTAAAGTGTGAGCCTTGAGGTATATTTTACATACCCAAATAGGCCACAATTATCTTAAAAAGAGATTTTGAATTATGCACAACTCATAAGTCATGCATATATCCAAAATTCATCATTTTCAATTTCAGAAAAGATGAATAACTTTTTATTGAGTAAGTAAATCCATGGATTTAAGACCAGATTTGGATTCTACACAAAAATTCACCTAGGGTAGCTCCATAGAGTGAATAAGCTCAATTTAAGTATTTGAGGTGGTAAAATGGAAAATACTTCAATACCACATCATTAATACCACATAAAAGATCCGTGAAAATTTTTGTTTTTCTTGATTTTTAGCCAAAATAATGGGAAAGTGAGAAATCCCATGTTACATATACACTAAGAATAGTGTTATGCATGTTTTGAGCACTTAATATCATGGTATTCTTACATGGACTTTTGGTACACCCATAGTGGATATCTCACTTTAAGCTTAAATTACTATTTTGACGTAAAAAATAGGCAAGGGGGACAAAAGACATCAAAGAGAGCCAGGGTACCCAACTTCTGAGGCCTCAGAGGCGTGGATAGCTCCAGAGCATGGATCCATGGCTCATCTTGGCCCAATTGGTAAACTAAAACTCTTTGGGAACTTGGTTACCAAGTTACAACTACTGTAAAACACCAGAAAATAGCAAATAACCTGCTATTTTGACGTGCCAAGGAGGTAATGAGCTACTTACACTCCTGTAACCATGTCAATTACTAATGACTTTCCATGGATAAACCCCAAAAGAGTAATTGAAACCCTTTTGGGACCCATATTCATTGATTTACCTCATAGCAACCAGCAAAACACTGCTATTTGCAATTCTACGTAGAAATGAGGTAAAACCTTCAAAAATTCATTAAAAATACAATTCTTAATGAATCTTTCTGAAACTTTCAGGACTAAAGGAGAACTGTATTATCTATGGTACAACCAAAAAGAATTACAGTTTTACTAGTAAAATTAAAAGTTTTACTTACAGTCCATTTTTGGATATTCTACGTGAAACACTGAATCTTCAAAAATTCACAGTAATTACAACCTGTGATGAAATTGGCAATAACATTGATAACTTTGAGAAATCAATGATTTTTTTAGAATAAAAGAAGATTTACAAGTGTTACTCCTTTTATTCTTAACCATATTGGGGTTGGTAGTCACGTAAAAGCATCAATTAAGTAATTATGATAATCTTACGTGACAACAGATGATGCAATCAATAATCCAAAAAGGTTCATTGTTTTCTCACTCACTGGTTTTTTCAGTTTGCTCCATGGCACGCCTCTGTGAGCTGTTATTGACTTAAAAGAAGCCTCTTCTTGCTGTTTTTTCCGTATCATCATCATATAAATTTATCAAACCATTATTACCAACAAGTAAGTATTAGTTCAAGCTATTCTTAAGTGTTTTAAATCTTTCAGAATCAATCAGAAAGACGTGAAATCATAGAATCCAACTATATATTGTTGTAATACTGTTATAAATCATCTTGATCCCTTAAAATCCACAATTCTACGTCAAATTTCTCTACTCTTATCTTTCAATAAGTTCTTTGGAGTATTAGTGAGTCATTTATCTTTAATTCTTAAAGTTTCTCTCTAGTAATAGTTTTCTTCAAGAATTATCTTTATAATTATTCTTGTAAAAGATAATTATATATTAAAATAATTTTATTATTTTAATAAAAGAAGTTTTTATTATTAAATTCTTCTTGTAATTGATTCTTGTAGACAATTACTGCTCACTGTTATAATCACTAGTAGTGTATAACACGTGAAAGAAATAATTTTATAATTATTTAATTGTGGTTATAATAATTTTTATTATTATATTTCATAAGAACAGACATAGTACTGTTGATTAATAGTAATATTATCATCAGTTTCATAGTCACATCTTACATTTGGGGGCCTGGCCGTGTTTTTTGAACCTTGTACCCTTAATTAATATATTTTTAAGCTCTAAAATATATTAATTTAATAATTTTTTCTTTCATTTTAAAGTTAAAATAATTCTTATTTTTGAAATTGTTTTGGAAATCTTTTTTCATTGAGGAATTTGGTTTAATTTTATACTGTTTTACACATGGCTTTTTCACATCCAAAAACTTATAAAATTATTCTTTGAGTTACTCTGAATTAATTTTCATTCAAAATCTTAAATTTTAATTTTTTTTCTTTAAAAAGAATAATTTTTTAATATAAAAAAATATAAAACTTATAAAAAATCTTTAAAAATATTTCAAAAAAGTATAAAAAATAATTTTTTCTCTTTTATAAATTCTTTTTAGTGTCTTTAATCAAATACTGTGCAGCTGGCAACAGACTCAGTAAAAGATATATCACTAGTCCAGAGTCTTCAGAAGCAGAATCTGAAGACAGTATTGAGGTGCAGATTGCTAAAAGAGGCACCTTATTCAACTCACAAAAAGCTAAATTACCACCAAAAGGTGTGTATTTTATCTTATATTTTCACCTTTTATCTTTAAATTGACGTGAAAATGGTGCATACCAGAAATGGAAGAAACTATTCAGTCCAACCAGATGGATGTGGACAAGGAAGAGGCAAGACCAAATCCAGAAGTGCCAAATCTTCCACAAGAAAGGCACATCTGGAGGATGCCAGAGTTGCCCCCCATTCCCCAAGGTCTGTACCAACAGATTTTGACGTGAATTCTGAGCCTGAACTAATTTATGATAATATTTCCAGGGCTGAACCATTTTCAAGTGGCAGAAATAGAAATATATCAGAGCCAGTACAAAAATTGGTTCAGAGCAGCCAAAGAAGAGGAGTGGGAAATCTGCCCAAGCCTTTGGCAGGGGGCCATGAACTCCTACTTACACATCAAGAGCTTTCTGGGTCAGGAGAAGACCATAGAACTCTTAGGAGGTTGGAGCCCCCTGTCTTGCAAAGACAAGGTCAAAAAGATGAAGAATTGGTTGAAGAACCAGAGTCTTTTATCCATAGACCAGAAGAAAGAATTGGAAATGACTCCAACTTTGGAGACAGAGGCACCAGTGGCATCTACCAGCTCCAAAACAGCTCCAGAAGCATCCAAGGACAAGCCCAAAGGACCTCAAAAGAAACAGAGAGGTCCCAAGAACCATCAAGGCAAGGGCAAAGGCAAAGCCAATTGGCACAGACCTTACCCACAAGGGTACAGGATCCCCAGATTGGAGCCTTCAGCCGTGGACAGTGTCTTCAATATGGCCAGAACTCTTATGGAATTCACAGCCAAAGAGCAGGAAAGGATGAACAGGACTTTTCCACGCAAATAAATGATGTACATAGAAGTATTAGTGTAGAAATTGGCAAACTTGAGTCAAAGTTGAAGCAAATTACATTAGACATCAATGATTTAAAGAAAAATGACAAGCAACATTCTGATTGGCATAAATTGACAACTGTCACCCTTGAGTCAATTAGCAATGCTTGTGAAAGAATTGAGAACCAATGTCAAAATAATGACACAGAGGATCTTTCCATCTTTAAAGTAAATGATAGACTTAAAACTCTTGAAGACCATGTCTTACAAATAGTTAAGAACACCAATCAATTTGCTATACATTTAGCAAAAAGTGACAGTGAAAGGCAGAAATTGAAGAATGAAATAATTGCAAGTGTGGAGCAAATTCATAAGAATCATGAACCACATATGCCAAGACATTCTACACCTTTGACTGAAGAAAAACTTTCTGTCAAAGAAAGTTTGACTCCATTCTTAGGAGAGAATGTTATTTCTGCAAAGGATATTCCCAAATTAGAAGAATGGCCAACATTCTCTGGTGAAGGAGAATACAACCATATTGAATTCATCAGGACTATTGATATGTTGCAAGAAGACTTTAATATACCTGATGAAATCATAGTGGGAAAATTACATTGTTTGTTTACCAAGACTGCAAAGAAATGGTATTACAAGATGAGAATGGATCATGGAAGACATGACTGGTCTTGGTGGAAATCTGAAGTGATTACCAAATGGGCCAATAATTCTTGGAGGTTTAAAATGGAGAATGCTTTTTAAAGTGCCATTTTTAACTCAGAAAAAGACAAACCACTTACTTGGTTCTTCAAACAAAAAGACAGATCATCTGCTTTACACCCAGATATGTCTGACACTATGATTAATATGAAAATATTAAGAAAGTGTGGAGGAGAACTGGAACATGCTATCAAAAGCAGATGTGCGGAACCCTGTTCAACAGAGGACTACATTAATGCTATGGAAGATATCATTACCAGAACAAGAATTGGTAAAACTTGGGTTAGTACCCAATAGAGTCCAAAATAGTCTCAAAGATTCCTAGAGAGGAAAGAAGACCAGAAAGACCTGTCTTGAAGTGTCATAAATGTGGAAGTACTTCACATTTAGCCAACACTTGCCCTAAGAAGACAAAGATCAATGAAGTTCAAATCATTGAAGACATTCAGTGTACTGAAGAGAAAGAAGAGTCTGATCAAGATTCTGCAGTCTCTGAAGATACACCAGTAGAGGACTATCCCATTGAAAACATTTCAGCTTTCTTTGAGGTCACAGAAGTCCATACCCACTTGCCACAGTACAGTGAGGATTGCTACAACCTGATCAATATCCAAGATGCCAGAATGTGTAAAACAAAACCTGCTAGAGGAAAGGGTTATACTGCTGGAGCATCCTGTATCACATCAGTTCTAATGGGTGATATTGCAGCCAAAGTACATCTGGATACAGGGGCATTCTGCACTTGTATTGGCAAAGATTATCTCCAAATTATACTTCCTGAATGGAAAAACCATCTATTACCAATAGAAGGTGTACAGTTCAGTAGTGCCAGTAACAATATGTACCCCTTGGGCATATTGGACACTAATATTGTATTCCCACATCCAGCAGGAAGTGTAAGAATGAAAACTGAGATTGTAGTAATGGATAATTGTACATCTCAGCATATCATTCTTGGAAATGATTACTTGAATATTTATGGTATTGATATAAATAACCATAAAGACAGATATTTCACAATTGGAGATAACAAAAGGCAAAAATTTGCTTTCTCCAATATGCCAAAACAGATATCTGTAGTATCTTCTGTCAAAGATACTTACAAAGATGAATTTGTGTCTAAACAACTTGTTGAAGCACAAATTAATCCATCATTGTCACCAAAGATGAGGAATGAACTTATTGATGTATTATATACATACAATAATGCATTTGCATCTGATAATGAACCATTAGGCGCTATAAGGGGACATGAAATTGATATTACTCTTAATATTGATAGACCATATCCTCCAGTACTTAGAAGACCAGCTTATCCAGCCAGTCCCAGAGCTAGAGAGGCCTTGGAAAAACATATCCAAGAGTTGATCCAACTTGGTGTGCTAAGGAAAGTAGGCCATAATGAGGAAGTTGAAGTGACAACACCTGTTATTATTGCATGGCATAATGATAAGTCAAGAATGGTTGGAGATTTTAGAGCTTTGAATACCTACACAGTTCCAGATAGGTATCCAATCCCTAGGATCCAAAAAACCTTGACTCAATTGTCTAAAGCCAAGTATATAACATCAATGGATGCATTAAAAGGCTTCCATCAAAATGTTTTGACGCCTAAAGCTAGGAAATTACTTAGAATTATCACTCACTGTGGTATTTATGAGTATCTTAGAATGCCATTTGGCATTAAAAATGCTCCATCTCATTATCAAAGAATGATGAATACCATCTTCCCCACAGAATTGTCTGAAGGATGGCTTATCATTTATATTGATGATATTATTATATGTTCTGACTCATGGTCTTTGCACCTTTAAAGACTTGCAAGAGTAATTCATAAAGTTGCAGAAGTGAACATGAAAATTTCACTTAAGAAATGCAATTTTGGTTTTGAAGAACTCAAAGCATTAGGACATGTTGTTTCTGGTTTGAGCTTGGGTATTGACAAGAATAAAGTAGCAGCAGTGTTACTTAAGCCAATACCCCAGAATAAAAAAGAAATGATGTCTTTTCTTGGATTTGCTAGTTACTATAGGCAACACTTGAAAGATTTTGCAATTCTAGCCAAGTCACTTTATAGAATCTGTGATCAACAGACTGTATTTGAAATGACACAGGAAAGAATTAAAGCTTATGAGAAGATAAAGAAAGCCCTTACAGAAGCACCTTTACTCCTCATGCCTGACTGGAATATTCCTTTTAAATTGTACATTGATGCATGTGGGGATGGATTAGGGGCAGCCCTACACCAAGTCCAAATTATTGATGACAAACCTACAGAAGGACCAGTTTGTTATATCTCAAGACAAATCAAACCAACAGAAGCCAGATATGGTGCAAGCCAAATGGAGTGCTTATGTTTAGTATGGGCACTTGAGAAATTACACTATTACCTTGATGGCAGTGTTTTTGAAGTGATAACTGACTGTAATGCATTAAAAATTACTTCTTAACATGAAAACTCCCAACAGACATATGTTGCGATGGCAAATAGCCATTCAAGAATATAGAGGAAACATGACTATAGTTCATAAAGCAGGAAACATTCACAAAAATGCTGATGGACTTAGTAGATGGGCTTTAGCCAACACTCCTGATAACCCAGCTTATGTACCTTTGGAAGCTGAACCACAGATTCCAATTGAAGGGATTAACATAACTGATATTGGGACTGAATTCTTTGAAGAGGTCAGAGAGTCTTATAAAAAAGACAAGAATTGCCATATCTTGACTTCTTTATTGGATAAAGACTGCAAAGACACATCTTTGGTTAATACACTAGATGAAGTTTGGAAAAATTCCTATTCTGAAGGAAGATTTCACTTGTTTGATGGGATTATTTACCATAGAACAAAACATTCTTGTGTGATGACAATGTGTAGTAGATTGCTCATCAATACCATTCTTCATGAATGCCATGATAGCATTTACTCTGGACACCTATCAGAAGACAGAACACTTGAAAAGGTGAAGAACTGTGCATGGTGGCCATCTTGGAGAAAAGAAACCATTGAATATTGCCATACCTGTGATAGATGCCAAAAAGCAAACAGGAGTACAGGCAAGAAATTTGGATTAATGATCCATATTCAAGAACCAAAATCCCCTTGGGAAGTTGTTCACATGGATTGGGTCACAGCACTTCCTCCAAGTGGTGACAAAAGTTATAATGCTTGTTTAGTCATTGTAGACAGATATAGCAAAACTCCCATATTCTTACCATGTCATAAAGATGACACTGCTATGGATACAGCTCTTCTTTTATGGAGTAGAGTTATTTCTCATACAGGGTTATTTAAGAATATCATAAGTGACAGAGACCCCAAGTTCACATCTGCACTTTGGACCAATCTTCATAGATTGTTTGGGACTAAGTTATCATTCTCTACAGCATATCACCCTCAAACAGATGGGCTAGCAGAGAGGATGATTCAAACTTTAGAAGACATGATCAGGAGATTTTGTGCTTATGGATTAGAATTCAGAGACTCAGATGGCTTTACCCATGACTGGTGCACTTTGATACCTGCATTAGAATTGGCATACAAGACATCAGTCCATTCTTCCACAGGACAAACTCCTGCTATGTTAGAAAAAGGATGGAATCCAAGACTCCCAGCAGACACACTGAGGAAAGACTTGATTGACATTCATCCTACAGCTTCCAGCTTCAAATTAATGCTTGATAAAGTAAAACACCACGCAAAACAAAGTATGCATGATGCTTTTGATTATACAAAACAGAAGTGGGACAAGAGTCATAAAGTACCAGACTTCAAAGTAGGGGACTTAGTTCTAGTTTCAACCTTGAATTTTAATAATATCAAAGGCCCAAAGAAACTTAAAGATTCTTATGTAGGACCTTTTGTTATTGTTGCCTTACATGGAACCAATGCAGTTCAAGTGGAATTGAGTGGTGAATTGGAAAATAAACACCCCACATTTCCAGTCAGCTTGATAAAACCTTATCAACCAACTGACAAAGAATTGTTTCCTTTAAGAAACCCAACTCCTTTAACTGTACCACCTGTGGAACAGAATGAAGACAGAAAAATAAAGAAAGTCATTAAAGAAAGGAGACTTAGGGGTAAAAATCAAAGAGAATATCTTGTCAGATATAGAAATCCAGTATATGAAGATGAATGGATGGCAGAATCAGAAATACCTGACTCAGATAAACTCTTAAGAAGATTTAGACATGAAAGAAGGCCACAAGCCTGAATATGTCTATAAATGTGCTTTAAATTACTTGATCTGAGTAATGTGAAGAGGTTGGACAGTGGACATTAACCCCCTTTGGGGCCTTATTCTTTTATCACTAATAAAATTGTAGCACAATTTTATTTTTTGGTGGGAGGGAATGTGAGCCTTGAGGTATATTTTACATACCCAAATAGGCCACAATTATCTTAAAAAGAGATTTTGAATTATGCACAACTCATAAGTCATGCATATATCCAAAATTCATCATTTTCAATTTCAGAAAAGATGAATAACTTTTTATTGAGTAAGTAAATCCATGGATTTAAGACCAGATTTGGATTCTACACAAAAATTCACCTAGGGTAGCTCCATAGAGTGAATAAGCTCAATTTAAGTATTTGAGGTGGTAAAATGGAAAATACTTCAATACCACATCATTAATACCACATAAAAGATCCGTGAAAATTTTTGTTTTTCTTGATTTTTAGCCAAAATAATGGGAAAGTGAGAAATCCCATGTTACATATACACTAAGAATAGTGTTATGCATGTTTTGAGCACTTAATATCATGGTATTCTTACATGGACTTTTGGTACACCCATAGTGGATATCTCACTTTAAGCTTAAATTACTATTTTGACGTAAAAAATAGGCAAGGGGGACAAAAGACATCAAAGAGAGCCAGGGTACCCAACTTCTGAGGCCTCAGAGGCGTGGATAGCTCCAGAGCATGGATCCATGGCTCATCTTGGCCCAATTGGTAAACTAAAACTCTTTGGGAACTTGGTTACCAAGTTACAACTACTGTAAAACACCAGAAAATAGCAAATAACCTGCTATTTTGACGTGCCAAGGAGGTAATGAGCTACTTACACTCCTGTAACCATGTCAATTACTAATGACTTTCCATGGATAAACCCCAAAAGAGTAATTAAAACCCTTTTGGGACCCATATTCATTGATTTACCTCATAGCAACCAGCAAAACACTGCTATTTGCAATTCTACGTAGAAATGAGGTAAAACCTTCAAAAATTCATTAAAAATACAATTCTTAATGAATCTTTCTGAAACTTTCAGGACTAAAGGAGAACGGTATTATCTATGGTACAACCAAAAAGAATTACAGTTTTACTAGTAAAATTAAAAGTTTTACTTACAGTCCATTTTTGGATATTCTACGTGAAACACTGAATCTTCAAAAATTCACAGTAATTACAACCTGTGATGAAATTGGCAATAACATTGATAACTTTGAGAAATCAATGATTATTTTAGAATAAAAGAAGATTTACAAGTGTTACTCCTTTTATTCTTAACCATATTGGGGTTGGTAGTCACGTAAAAGCATCAATTAAGTAATTATGATAATCTTACGTGACAACAGATGATGCAATCAATAATCCAAAAAGGTTTATTGTTTTCTCACTCACTGGTTTTTTCAGTTTGCTCCATGGCACGCCTCTGTGAGCTGTTATTGACTTAAAAGAAGCCTCTTCTTGCTGTTTTTCCCGTATCATCATCATATAAATTTATTAAACCATTATTACCAACAAGTAAGTATTAGTTCAAGCTATTCTTAAGTGTTTTAAATCTTTCAGAATCAATCAGAAAGACGTGAAATCATAGAATCCAACTATATATTGTTGTAATACTGTTATAAATCATCTTGATCCCTTAAAATCCACAATTCTACGTCAAATTTCTCTACTCTTATCTTTCAATAAGTTCTTTGGAGTATTAGTGAGTCATTTATCTTTAATTCTTAAAGTTTTTCCCTAGTAATAGTTTTCTTCAAGAATTATCTTTATAATTATTCTTGTAAAAGATAATTATATATTAAAATAATTTTATTATTTTAATAAAAGAAGTTTTTATTATTAAATTCTTCTTGTAATTGATTCTTGTAGACAATTACTGCTCACTGTTATAATCACTAGTAGTGTATAACACGTGAAAGAAATAATTTTATAATTATTTAATTGTGGTTATAATAATTTTTATTATTATATTTCATAAGAACAGACATAGTACTGTTGATTAATAGTAATATTATCATCAGTTTCATAGTCACATCTTACACATTTCAATTGAATTCAATTGAAAATACTTCAATTCCTCATAACTTCTAAACTAAACAGAACACCTCAATTTTAACACAAAAATTGATGGTTAACACCACATGTGGGGTGAATTCAATTAAAGTTTTGAAGATTTTCAACTTTTGTATTGAAAATACTAGAAACTTAATTTAAGCTTATTTAGAGCGGAGTTGCAGAAATTTCATCCAGAGGTGACCCCACTTTATTTTTCATGAGGAATCCAATGGTGTGATAATTTCTTTATGTTTATTTATTGGATAAAAAGTTATAATATATTAAGAATGATGTCAACTTCATGACCAATAATTGCTCCTAGAGGTTTTTTGTCTGAAGCAAATGCTCTCTTGTGGTCATACAAAAGGGAAGAAGGTTCATTTTATTTTTTATCAGTCAGATGAAGGCTTATTTCAGGCTCCCTCAACTGTTCAGATGTGAGATTTTCCAATTCTAAGTTGACTGGTGATACTTTATTTAGTGTAATTTGTCTTTTAAATGGTAAAAAGGCAAATTTCTGATGCTTGTTGTCTCCAATAGTAAAGTATCTGTCTTTGTTGTTATGCAAATCTATCACATACATGATTAAATAGTCATTTCCCAATATAAAATGGTTAGTAGAGCAATTTTCCATAACAACAAATTCAACTGTGATTCTTAAATTCCCATTAATGTGTGGGAATATGACATTGTTCTCAAAGGTTCCTAATTCTTTCATTGGATTACTTGCACTATTGAATTGTATACCATCAATTGGTAACAATTGGTCTTAAAAATTTGGTACACAAGTCTTAAGAAAAGATTTTCAAACACAAGAGCAGAAGGCTCCTGGGTCAAGCAAAAGCTTGGTGGGCTTGTTGTCAATCACCACTTCTGTTATACAGGAGTTGCCAGCTGTATAACCTTTCCCACTGTTTGGGTTTGTTTTCATAAGCTGTGCATCTTGAGCTTTTGATAAGTCAAGTTGACCATTGCTCAATTGTGGCAAGTGGGAATAAGATTTCATGATTTCAAAAGTGGCATTGATATTTTCTATATCTTTTGAAGATTCAGAAAATATGGATGACTTATCATCTGGATTGTCTTCAATTATGTCATATTTTTCAACATCAGGTTCCTTTTCAATATTAATTTCATTGATTTTCCCCCTTTTTGGACATGTATTGGCTAAATGGGTGGTGCTTTGGCAAATATGGCACTTTCTGACTGTATCTTCACATTTATACTTAACATTATTAGAATTTTCTTTGGGGTTTTTGTCCACAGAATCTTTCCAAGGGGTATAAAACCTTGTTTTGAGATTCACTCTACTAGAACCAATTTTGGTTCTGGTAGTTACTTCTTCTAATATATTTATAATATCCTCTGCTGAAGATTGTTCAGTAGTCCTTCTTTTGACAGCATGCTCTAAGTCACCTCCACATTGTCGCGGAATATTTCTATGGATCATAAATTCTGACATGTCAGGATATAATGCTATTAATCTGTATTTTTGTTGGCAAAACCATGGTATAGCTTTGTTTTTATCAGCATTAAATTTGGAAGATTCAAAGGCTGTTTCCACTTTAAACCTCCAAGCATCATTTGTTAATAATTTGAGTTTTCCACCAAGTCCAACTTTGGTGTCCATGTGCTTGTCTCAATTTGATATACCATCTGTGAGCTGATTTGGTAAATAAGGTGTTAAACCTGGCTGTTACAAATCTTTCTGGTAATTCAAAATCTTCTTTAATCATTTCAATTCCTCTAATAAATTCCATATGGTCATATTCTCCTTCACCACTGAAGTGAGGCCATTTTTTATGTTTTGGTACTTCTTTCAGAAGTTCTTGGGCCATTGATGGTTCCAAGTTATGAAAAGAAGTGGATAATTCATTTTTTAACTGTGAATTATCAGGATCCAACACTTGCAGATTGGGAATCCCTGTACCCTCCTTTTGATTCAGAGGGGTAGACATTCTTAGTAAGGTGTTTAGTGGTTGCTCAATATTATTCATTTTACTGTTGTTGCACCTTTGTGAACTTCTTGATTCATGTTGTAAGCTTTGTATACAGTTTATTACATTCTTTTCATGATCATCCTCTATATTTGTCAGCTCATTCCATAGTTCTGTTTGTTTATTATTATCAGATCTAACCTCATTCAACTTTCTTGTTAATTTTGATATTTCCTCTATTGAGGTATCAAAACACTTTTTCACGGCAATTATATGTGTCTTTACTTCAGTAAATGATTTTGAAATGTCATCAAGAGCTTTCTTATTATCCTCTTTGATAGTATTTATGGCTTTTCTTATTCTTGTTTCAATCATGGCATCAATATTGAACTTAGAATATTTGCCTGTCAATTCTTTAATAATGGCAGATTGTTCATTTATCTTATTGCCAAAGAAATTATCATTATTGGAAGTTTTAATTGTTTTTAAAACTTTTTCAAAACATTTAAGTTTTTCATTGATTTGGCTCAGACTTAAATTATTTGTTTTAAGATTGTCACAAATTGATGTATTTTTATCAGAAAGATGACTTTTTATGTCAGGTATAGCTTCATACAACTCTGGAATAGAATCAAAAATACCAGAAATCATTTCTGATATTTTAATCTGGCCTCCTCTTTCTTTTGTAATTCCATCATTCTTCTGGCCATCTGAAACACATTTTCCATGGCATCCTGTTGAATTTTTGAAATCCTGTATCCCTGGCTATAAGGTTTGGTGGCTGGTGCCTTTCCTTTTCCCTTGTTTGGAGCTTGTGGCTGCTTTTTAACGTTGGAATTGCTGCTGCTGCCCACTGGGGCTGTTTTTGGCACTTGCTTGGGTGGTGGAGGGTTGTTTTTCCTCCATTGTAGTGTCAAGGGCATCATTCTTTTCTTCTCTATCAATGGATGCCATCCATTGAGCAATTTGCAAGTATTGGGATGGCCCAGGAATTTTCTCACAGTCAGGTAAGAATTCATGCAGTTTTTCCACAGATATGCAAGGATCTGGTACTCCTTGTACTGCAGGGCATTTTTGTAAGCTTTGTGGCTGGCTTTGTATATGTCCACTGAGGCTTCTTGTGGCCATGTCAGCTCTTTGTGAAGGTAAAATGCTATTATCAGCATCAGAATGACCTATTTTAGTTGTTTGGAAGTCATCAACTGACCCTTTTCCTTCTGTACCTGGTTGGCTTCTGCCATAATCACGTCTATTACCTTTCTGGGAGCTGCTTGAGGGGTTATAGCTGGCTCCTGATCTAGTTGAAGGCATATTTTATGATTAAAAAGGCTTAAAATGGTATTTTTACGTCAAAAACTTATGATTAGCCAAATTCTTAGCTTTCTAAAGGGTATTACTTATATCCAAGCTAATCAATTCAGAAGATATTGGTTCACGTTGGTTATTTTGAGTCACAATAACAGTACTATTATGGTCTGAATTAACAGTACTGGCAGGAATAATGCTGGTGACTGTTGAGGCTGTTTCAATGTTTTCTTGTCTTACCATGTGTTCAGACACTAAAATTAATGAAAAAGCCAATTAATTAAGTAGAAAAGAGGTTATTTCAAAGAAATAAACAAAAGTATAAGCCTCACTTATAATATCAAAAAAAATATTTTTTATGAGTTTTTTGAATTATAAGTATTTTTTATTTGTTTTTTAAATTTTTCAATATAAGAAAAAGGTTTAAAAAAGCAAATATAAGGTGTGGATATGAAACTTTGATTAAAAATCAAGTACTTTTCCTGTCCTCAAAATTTGTATAAAGTAAAGATCAATTAAAAATAGTAAGAAATATTATTCTTAAGAAAAAACACGCCAATTTTATTGTTTATAGCTTTATTATTATAAAAAAATAATATTATAAAGATTCATTGTTTTACTAACAATAAAAATTTATCCCAAAAATACTCTACAAGAGATATTTAAGGCTACAAAAGAAATTTCTTCAAGAGCAATTTCAATTGGAATTAATTGAGAAAAGAACTGAAAGCAATTAATTAAAGAAAAAAGTCTTTAAAAAGAATATTAAAGAGAAAACATGCCCAAAAGTGACCAGAGTGACTTTGGAAACAAAGTGACAAAGTTAACAGTGATGAAAGATGCTTTAATTCACTTTTGGGGTGGTTCAGGGCAAAAATGATTATAAGAGTTAAAAACAATGATTATAATGATTTTTTCACGTGGTTAAAAGGGTTGAAATGATTTAAAAAGGTGGTTGGAGTCTTTCATTGGTTGGTTTAACAGTGTTTAAACTATTTATAAAGGAAAAGATTCTAACATGAAGAGAAAAGTGGGGCAAAGACATTCTTTTATAGCCATCAATTTTCTTACTCCAAAAGTAACATTTACTCTTGTCAGTCGTGAAAAACAGTATGACAACAGAAAAGCAAATTATGGCATCATTAAATCCTGGTTTAGACCAAAAAGGGGTGGTTTGAGCCATTTTAGACCCTTAAATCAGCCATTACTATAGCAATACCTGGTCTAGAGCCTTCAAAACACGTCAGAATGTGTGTAAGAGGCGTAGAAACCATCTAAAACTGTTTTTACTTAAATTGTTTTAGCTTAAGGGTAGTTTTACCCTCTTGGCAGCAGTTAAAACCACCCTGGTTGGTATCAAAACCTCATCATCAATTGAGTCACAGACCCTGTGACTCAATTCCAGGCCAAAGGTAATGCACTTTTGCATGAATTTTGACATCTCACGCCTGTCAGCAAGGATTTTGGGGGTCTGGCTCCCCCTTAGAGCTAGATTTCTTTTCCCCCCCCAATTTTAATCTTTCCAATTTATTTTTTCCTTTAATTCCTCATCATGTATTATACTTTTAATTTACATATGTAATTCAATTGAATTGTAAAGTACAATACAGTAATAATCGATACCTCATATGTAAATCAAAGTTTAGTATGTAATACACATGCACATTTTGACATTTCAATTGAATTCAATTGAAAATACTTCAATTCTTCATAACTTCTAAACTAAACACAACACCTCAATTTTAACACAAAAATTGATGGTTAACACCACATGTGGTGTGAATTAAATCAAAGTTTTGAGGATTTTCAATTTTTGTATTGAAAATACTAGAAACTTAATTTAAGCTTATTTAGAGCGGAGTTGCAGAAATTTCATCCAGAGGTGACCCCACTTCATTTTTCATGAGGAATCCAATGGCGTGATAATTTTTTTATGTTTATTTATTAGATAAAAGGCTATAATTTAATTTATATAACTTTTTACCAAAAATATTTTAATTTCACAATTTTTATTAAAAATTAATTTTTACTTAATTTTTACAAGTAAAAATATAATTTCATAATTTTAAATTTTATTGTAATTTTATTTTTAAATTATGATAAAATTTTGATTTTTAAATATAAATTTGTATTTATATTTCAATTTCTATTCTTATAATATAAATAAGTTTATTTTATTTATATTTGTATCTTAATTTATCATTTGTGGTCTTTTGGGTAAATGAAAATACCTCTAAGGCTCACATTTTATGTGGTATTGAAGTATTTTACATACTACCACCTCATAGAGTTAATTTAAGCTTATTCACTCTATGGAGTTACCATAGGAAAGTTTGTGTGGAATCCAAATCTGGCCTTAAATCCATGGATTTACTTACTCACAAAAAATTTATTCATCTTTTCTGAAATCAAAAATGATTAATTTTGAATATATGCATGACTCATGGGTTATGCATAGTTCAGAATTTATTTTTAACAATTATTGTGGCCTCTTTGGGTATTTAAAATATACCTCAAGGCTCACATTTCATGTTCTGAGAAGCATAAGAATGATTTAAAATGGTTTTTGTAATATTCTAATTATTGGTTCAATCATGTTTAAACTAATTATAAAAGTAAAAGTTTCCAAAATGAAGAAAAAAGAGTGACAAATAACACATTCCTTAATAGCCACCAATACTCTTCCTCCAAAAGTAAATTTCACTCTAATCAGTTTTAAGAACTACACTAACAACATAAAAGCCAATTATGCCATCATTTAACCCTTTTTGGCCAAAGAAAGAGCTGGTTTTAGTCATTTCAGTCCCCTCAACCAGCCATCACCATAGTAATAATTGGTTTCCAGCCTTCAAAACACATTAGAATGGCGACAGCTAAAGCTTCCATTGTTGGCATAAAAACCTAATCATCAATTGAGTCACAGACCCTGTTTCTCAATTCCAGGCCAAAATTGATGAATTTTTGTGTGAATTGTGACATCCCATGCCTGACAGCAAGGAATTTGGGGGAGTCTGGAACCCTTGGAGCCAATATTCCTTTTCCCCAAAAAATTAATCTTTCCAATTTATTTTCATTTTATTCCTCATTATGCATCATACTTGAAAATTTGCATATTTAATTCTTAATTCCACATATGTAAATTCAAGTGCACTTATGTAATGAATGCACCCATTTTGATATTTATATTGAAAATACTTCAATTACTAATAGCTTCTAAATTACACACCACATATGGTGTTAATTAAATCAAGTTTCTGAGTATTTTCAGATTTTCATACAGAAAACACTAAAAACTCAATTTAAGCTTATTTAGAGTTCAGTTACAGAACTTTCACTCAGAGGTGACGTAACCTGATTTTGTATGAGGAATCCAATGGAAAATGATTCTTATATTTTTTTTTGTTGGAAAAGAAGCTATGATAAGTTTTATTAACTTTTTTTCAAAAGTATATTTTATTTTTAATATATTTGCTAAAAATTTATTTTTACTTCATTATTTCAATTAAAAATATCTTTTTACATTTTTTGTTAACATTAAGGTTTCATTACAAATCTTATGTTTATATTTTCTTTTTCTTTTTATAATTTAAAATAAAATTATGATTTTTAATTATAAATTACTTGAATTTTTTGTGGTCTTTTGGGAATATTGAGATACCCCTAACACTCCCATTCCCTCCCCCTAAAAAAGAATATCATATTTCAATATTTCTATTCCTAGTGTGTCTTAACCTTTTGAGGAGTTTAGTAGCCTCAGTTATGTACTTTATTTCTGAAAATTCATTTTCAAAATCTGGATAACTGTATCTTACCATGTATTCCCTCACCTTCTTAGTCCTCAGTTTCCTTTCTTTGAGGACTTTGGTAGCTTTCTTAGTACCAGGTGTTTCAAAAGGAGGTATATTCTGGGAAGCTCTATTACTTAAGGCAAGTTTTTCAGAATCACCAGATTTTTAAATTTTCCTTAAGCATACTGGAAATTTAGGATGCTTCTTTTCAATTGCTTCAGATAATTATACATCTACATAATTTTCCCTTTGGAGGGCTTTAATCACAAAAGATCCTGAAAAGGAGTCTTTAATACTCTTTAATCATTTGTTTTTTTGAAGCTGGTAGTGGATACAAGTACCAGGTACCCTACCTTGTAGTCTGGAGTAGCATTTGACATATCCCATTTGTCTTTGGCATATGCAAATGAGTCCTCTATGAATATGACTGAATTGTTCCTAGCTTTGTCTGGAATTACTTTGAAGCTAGAATATGTGGGATGTATATCAGCCAAATATCCCCTCAAATAATCATGGGTTAGTCTGGGACTCTGTCATTTCTCTAGAATAGCAGCAGTCTGATTGGTATCTGAATGAATAGAGGTTTTATATGCTAGCTCCAGTTCAGGTAGATGGGTAAATGAACCATTGGTGAATAGGGTGAATAAGTCACAATCTTTGAGCTCTCAGCCATATGCACAAAATCTTCTGACCATGTCTTCCAAGGTATTTATCATTATTTCAGTTAAGACATCAGCTTGTTGGTGGCAAGCAGTCAAAAAGGATAATTTGGTCCTAAATAATTGGTGAAGACCTTTTCATAGTGCTGAATTGAGCTTGGGATCTCTGACACTAATAATTTTGGTAAATATACAACTCCAGACTCTATTCCATATCAGTAATGCTTTTTCCATGGCTGTGGGTTTTTGTGACATGGTAAAAGGATTGGATTTCTACTTAATCTGTCAACAATAACTAGGCAGGAAGTATATCTTTTTCACCTCCTGGTGGTATACCAGCTACCCAATCCATATGGACAATTTCCCAAGGTGTACTGGGCCCTTGGAGGTTTATCATATTTCCAAGTCTTTTTCCATTGGATTTATTTGCTTTCTGACATCTGTAACAGGTCTTTCAGTATTCTCCAGCATCTTTTTGCCACATTGGCTACAATATTCAGGTCTTAACCTTTTCTCTTGTCCTATCTCCAAGATATGCTTAGAAGGGGCTGTCATCAAACTTCTTTAGCTCAAGGTTAATACAAGATTTTTCTATAGCTGTCATAACAAAGCCAGGCTTTTTCCTATCATATATCATATTTTAAATTAAGTGAACTCTTCCCTCATTATATTATGTTTTAAATATTTCATCCAAGGAATCTGTCAAGGAAGTAAAAATGCAATCTCTAGCAAGAAATTGATAGCAAATTCTATAATGTTTTTCCTAAGTGTAGCTGTTTCTTAATTCTTCAAAGAAGGCTGTGTTTAGGTTTTTGAAACTAACTCCTTCTATTGGTATTTGTGGAGAAGCTTCTTCTGGCACATAAACAGTATTCTACATATTATTTTTCAATGTCCATCTGCTAAATCTATCTGCATTTTTGTGATTACTCCCATCTTTTTCTACAATGGTCAAATTACCTCCATATTGTTTTATGGCTATATGCCATCTGAGCATATGTCTGTTGGATGTTCAATTTTAAGAACTGAAATTAGAGTGGTAAAATCTGTTTTTACTTAAAAGCCATATCATTCAAGGAAATAATTAAGTTTTTCTAAGGCCCAAACAAGGCATAGAAATTCCATCTAGCTTTCTCCACATCTGGCTTCATTTGCTTTTATTTTTCTGGATATAAAGATATGGGTCCTTCCAAAGGCTTTTCATTAATAATTTTAACTTTAAGAAGCGCAGCTCCTGGTCTATATCCTGATCAATCCATAAAAATCTCTAATTGTAGCTTAAAATCTGGCATCAGTAGTAGTGGAGCAGAAATTAAGGTTTGTCTCAGGAACTAAAGCTCTTTGAATCTGTCAACAGTCATTTCAAATACTGTATCCTTGTTACACAACTGATAAAGAGGTCTTGCAATTGATAAAAAATCCTTAATATGCTGTCTGTAATAGCCAAAAAAGCCTACAAATTATTGGGATTCCTTCTTGTTCTGGGGAATAGGATTTGGAAAGACTTCTGAAGCTTTATTTTTGTTTATTCAAAGGGATGGACCAGATACTACATGTCCTTGTGCTCTGAGGTTTTTGAACCCAAAGTGATATTTCTTCAAGGAAATTTTCATGTTCACCGATTGGACTTCTCCTGTAAGATGTGACTATGAAACTGATGATAATATTACTATTAATCAACAGTACTATGTCTGCTCTTATGAAATATAATAATAAAATATTATTATAACCACAATTAAATAATTAAAGAATTATTTCTTTCACATGTTAAGCACTACTAGTAATTTTAACAGTGAGCAAGTAATTGTCTACAAGAATCAATTACAAGAAGAATTTAATAATAAAAACTTCTTTTATTAAAATAGTAAAATTATTTTAATATATAATTATCTTTTGCTAGAATAATTATAAGGCTAATCCTTGAAGAAAACTATTACTAGAGAAAAATTTTAAGAATTAAAGATGAATGACTCACTAATACTCCAAAGAACTTATTGATAGATAAAAGCAGAGAAATTTGACGTAGAATGGTGGATTTAAGAGATCAAAATGATTTATAGCAGGATTACAACAATATATAGTTGGATTCTATGATTTTACGTCTTTCTGATTGATTCTGAAAGATTTAAAAGACTTAAGAATAGTTTCACTAATACTTACTTGTTGGTAACAATGATATAAAATGATAATAAGATGATGATACGGAAAAAACAGCAAGAGAAGGCCTCTTTTAAGTCAACAACAGCTCACAGAGGCGTGCCATGGAGCAAACTGAAAAACCAGTGAGTGAGAAAGCATTAAACCCTTTTTGATTAGTACTTACATCATCTGATGTCACATAAAATTGTCATAATTCCTTAATTGATGCTTTTATGTGACTACCAACCCCAATATGGTTAAGAATAAAAGGAGTAAAATTTGTAAATCTTCTTCTATTCCAAATTAATCATTGATTTCCCAAAGGTATCAATGTTATTGACCATTTCATCACAGGTTGTATTTACTGTGAATTTTTGAAGATTCAGTGTTTTATGTAGAATAACCAAAAATGGACTGTAAGTAACACTTTTAATTTTACTAGTAAAACTTTAATTCTTTTTAGTTGTACCATAGATAATACAGTTCTCAATTGGTCCTGAAATCTTCAGAAAGATTCATTAAGATTTGTATTTTTGATGAATTTTTGAAGTTTTTACCTCATTTCTACGTAGAATTGCAAATATCAGTGTTTGACTGGTTGTTATGCGGTAAATCAATGGATACTAGTCCAAAAAGGGTTTTAATTACTCTTTTGGGGTTTATCCATGGAAAGTCATTAGTAATTGACATGGTTACAGGAGTGTAAGTAGCTTTTTACCTCCTTGGCACGTCAAAATAACAGGTTATTTGCTATTTTCTGGTGTTTTACAGTAGTTGTAACTTGGTAACCAAGTTCCCAAAGAGGTTTAGTTTACCAATTGGGTCAGGATCAGCCATGGAACCAAGCTTTGGAGCTATCTATGCCTCTGGGGCCTCAGAAGTTGGGTACCCTGGCTCTCTTTGATGTCTTTTGTCCCCCTTGCTTATTTTTCACGTAAAAATAGAAATTTAAGCTTAAAGTGAGATATCCACCATGGGTGTACCAAAAGTGAATGTAAGAATACAATAATATTAAGTGCTCAAAACATGTATAACACTATTCTTAGTGTATATGTAACATGGGATTTCTCACTTTCCCATTATTTTGGCGTAAAATCAAGAAAAACAAAAAATTTCACAGATCTTTTATGTGGTATTAATGATGTGGTGTTGAAGTATTTTCCATATTACCACCTCAAGGAGTTAATTTGAGCTTATTCACTCTTTGGAGCTACCCTAGGTGAATTTTTGTGTAGAATCCAAATCTGGCCTTAAATCCATGGATTTTCGTACTCAATAAAAAGTTATTCATCTTTTCTGAAATCAAAAATGATGAATTTTGAATATATGCATGATTTATGAGTTATGTATAATTCAAAATTTCTTTTTAAGATAATTGTGGCCTATTTGGGTATGTAAAATATACCTCAAGGCTCACATTCCCTCCCACCAAAAAATAAAATTGTACTACAATTTTATTAGTGATAAAAGAATAAGGCCCCAAAGGGGTTTAATGTCCACTGTCCAACCTCTTCACATCACTCAGATCAAGTAATTTAAAGCACATTTATAGACATATTCAGGCTTGTGGCCTTCCATCATGTCTAAATCTTCTTAAGAGTTTATCTGAGTCAGGTATTTCTGATTCTGCCATCCATTCATCTTCATGTACTGGATTTCTATATCTGACAAGATATTCTCTTTGATTTTTACCCCTAACTCTCCTTTCTTTAATGACTTTCTTTATCTTTTTGTCTTCATTCTGTTCCACAGGTGGTACAGTTAAAGGAGTTGGGTTTCTTAAAGGAAACAATTCTTTATCAGCTGGTTGATAAGGCTTTATCAAGCTGACTGGAAAGGTGGGGTGTTTATTTTCCAATTCACCACTCAATTCCACCTGAACTGCATTGGTTCCATGTAAAGCAACAATAACAAAAGGTCCTACATAAGAATCTTTAAGTTGCTTTGGGCCTCTGATATTATTAAAATTCAAGGTTGAAACTAAAACTAAGTCCCCTACTTTGAAGTCTGGTACTTTATGACTCTTGTCCCACTTCTGTTTTGCATAATTACAAGCATCATCCATACTTTTTTTTGCATGAAGTCTTACTTTATCCAGAATTATTTTGAAGCTGGAAGCTGTAGGATGAATTTCAATCAAGTCTTTTCTCAGTGTGTCTGCTGGGAGTCTTCGATTCCATCCTTTCTCTAACATAGCAGGAGTTTGTCCTGTGGAAGAATGGACTAATGTCTTATATGCCAATTCTAATGCAGGTATCACAGTGCACTAGTCATGGGTAAAGCCATCTGAGTCTTTGAATTCTAATCCATAAGCACAAAATCTCCTGATCATGTCTTCTAAAGTTTGAATCATCCTCTCTGCTAGCCCATCTGTCTGAGGGTGATATGCTGTAGAGAATGATAACTTAGTCCCAAACAATCTATGAAGATTGGTCCAAAGTGCAGATGTGAATTTAGGATCTCTGTCAGTTATGATATTCTTAAATAATCCTGTATGAGAAATAACTCTACTCCATAAAAGAAGAGCTGTATCCATAGCAGTGTCATCTTTATGACATGGTAAGAATATGGGAGTTTTGCTATATCTGTCTACTATGACTAAACAAGCATTGTAACTTCTGTCATCACTTGGAGGAAGTGCTGTGACCCAATCCATGTGAACAACTTCCCGTGGGGATTTTGGTTCTTGAATACGGATCATAAGTCCAAATTTCTTGCCTGTACTCCTGTTTGCTTTTTGGCATCTGTCACAGGTATGGCAATATTCAATGGTTTCTTTTCTCCAAGATGGCTACCATGCACAGTTCTTCACTTTTTCAAGTGTTCTGTCTTCTGACAGGTGTCCAGAGTAGATACTATCATGACATTCATGAAGAATGGTATTGATAAGTAATCTACTGCACAATGTCATAACACAAGAATATTTTGTTCTGTGGTAAATGATCCCATCAAACAAGTGAAATCTTCCTTCAGAATAGGAATTTTTCCAAACTTCATCAAGTGCATTACCTAAAGATGTGTCCTTGCAGTCTTTATCTAATAAAGAAGTCATGATATGGCAATTCTTGTCTTGTTTATAAGATTCTCTGACCTCCTCAAAGAATTCAGTCCCAATATCAGTTATGTTAATTCCTTCAATTGGAATCTGTGGTTCAGCTTCCAAAGGTACATAAGCTGGGTTATCAGGAGTGTTGGCTAAAGCCCATCTACTAAGTCCATCAGCATTCTTGTGAATGTTTCCTGCTTTATGAACTATAGTCATGTTTCCTCTATATTCTTGAATGGCTATTTGCCATCTCAACATATGTCTGTTGGGAGTTTTCATGTTAAGAAGTGATTTTAATGCATTACAGTCAGTTATCACTTCAAAAGCACTGCCATCAAGGTAATAGTGTAATTTCTCAAGTGCCCATACTAAACATAAGCACTCCATTTGGCTTGCACCATATCTGGCTTCTGTTGGTTTGATTTGTCTTGAGATATAACATACTGGTCCTTCTGTAGGTTTGTCATTAATAATTTGGACTTGATGTAGGGCTGCCCCTAATCCATCTCCACATGCATCAATGTACAACTTAAAAGGAATATCCCAGTCAGGCATGAGGAGTAAAGGTGCTTCTGTAAGGGCTTTCTTTATTTCCTCATAAGCTTTAATTCTCTCCTGTGTCATCTCAAATACAGTCTGTTGATCACAGATTTTATAGAGTGATTTGGCTAGAATTGCGAAGTTTTTTAAGTGTTGCCTATAGTAACTAGCAAATCCAAGAAAAGACATCATTTCCTTCTTATTCTGGGGTATTGGCTTAAGTAGCACTGCTGCCACTTTATTCTTGTCAATACCCAAGCTCAAACCAGAAACAACATGTCCTAATGCTTTAAGTTCTTCAAAACCAAAGTTGCATTTCTTAAGTGAAATCTTCATATTCACTTCTGCAACTTTGTGGAGTACTTTTGCATGTCTTTCAAGGTGCAAAGACCATGAGTCAGAACATATGATAATATCATCAATATAAATGATAAGCCATCCTTCAGACAATTCTGTGGGGAAGATAGTATTCATCATTCTTTGATAATGAGATGGAGCATTTTTAATGCCAAATAGCATTCTAAGATACTCAAAAATACCACAGTGAGTGATAATTCTAAGTAATTTCTTAGCTTTAGGCGTCAAAACATTCTGATGGAAACCTTTTAATGCATCCATTGATGTTATATACTTGGCTTTAGATAATTGAGTCAAGGTTTCTTGGATTCTAGGGATTGGATACCTATCTGGAACTGTGTAGGTATTCAAAGCTCTAAAATCTCCAACCATTCTTGACTTATCATTATGCCAAGCAATGTCAACAGGTGTTGTCACTTCAAACTCCTCATTATGGCCTACTTTCCTTAGTACACCAAGTTGAATTAACTCTTGGATATGTTTATCCAAGGCTTCTCTAGCTCTGGGACTGGCTGGATAAGCTGGTCTTCTAAGTACTGGAGGATATGGTCTGTCAATTTTAAGAGTAATATCAACTTCATGTCCTCTTATAGCACCTAATGGTTCATTATCAGAGGCAAATGCAGTATTGTACGTGTATAACACATCAATATGTTCATTCTTCATTCGTGGTGACAATGATGGATTAATTTGTGCTTCAACAAGCTGTGTGGACACAAATTCTTCTTTATAAGTATCTTTCTCAGAAGATACTACTGATATTTGCTTTGGCATATTGGAGACGGCAAATTTCTGTCTTCTGTTATCCCCAATTGTGAAATATCTGTCTTTATGGTTATTGATGTCAATACCATAAATACTTAGGTAATCATTTCCAAGAATGATATGTTGAGATGTGCAGTTGTCCATTACTACAACCTCAGCTTTCATTCTTATACTTCCTGTAGGATGGGGAAATACAAGAGTAGTGTCTAGTATACCCAAAGGGTACATATTGGTACTGGCACTACTAAATTGTACACCTTCTATTGGTAATAGATGGTTTTTCCATTCAGGAAGTATAGCTTGGAGATAATCTTTGCCTAAACAAGTGCAAAATGCTCCTGTATCCAAATTGACTTTGGCTTCAACATTATTCATCAGAATTGATGTGATACAAGATGCTCCAGCAGTATAACCTTTTCCTTTAGCAGGTTTGGTTTTACACATTCTGGCATCCTGAACATCAATAAGGTTGTAGCAATCTTCACTATACTGTGGCAAGTGGGTATGGACTTCAGTGACTTTAAAGAAAGCTGTGATGTTTTCAATGGGATAGTCCTCCACTGGTGTATCTTCAGAGATTGCAGAATCTTGATCAGATTCTTCCTTCTCTTCAGTACATTGAACTTCTTCAATGACTTGAACTTCATTGATTTTTGTCTTTTTTGTGCAAGTGTTGGCTAAATGTGAAGTGCTTCCACATTTATGACACTTTAAGACAGGTTTTTCTGGTCTTTTGTCCTCCCTGGGAATCTTGGAGGTCATCTTGGATTCTGCTGGGATTTTAGACCAAGTTTTACCAATTCTTGTTCTGGCAATGATATCTTCAATAGCATTAATGTAGTCTTCTGTTGAACAGGGTTCTACACATCTGCTTTTGATAGCATGTTCTAATTCTCCTCCACACTTTCTTAATATTTTCATATTAATCATAGTGTCAGACATATCTGGTTGTAAGGCAGATAATCTGTCCTTTTGTTTGAAGAACCAAGTGAGTGGTTTATCTTTCTCTGAGTTAAAAATGGCACTCTCAAAGGAATTTTCTATCTTAAACCTCCACGAATTGTTGGCCCATTTGGTGATCACTTCAGATTT
The DNA here is from genome assembly GCA_023105745.1 of Austropuccinia psidii. Taxonomy (NCBI): domain Eukaryota; kingdom Fungi; phylum Basidiomycota; class Pucciniomycetes; order Pucciniales; family Sphaerophragmiaceae; genus Austropuccinia; species Austropuccinia psidii. The sequence goes on from JALGQZ010000005.1 coordinate 27,971,705, forward strand.
CCACCAAGACCAATCATGTTTACCATGATCAATCCTCATTTTGTAGTACCATTTCTTTGCAGTTCTGGTAAACAGACAATGTAATTTTCCCACTATGATTTCATCAGGCATATTAAAGTCTTCTTGCAACATATCAATAGTCCTGATGAATTCAATATGGTTGTATTCTCCTTCACCAGAGAATGTTGGCCATTCTTCTATTTTGGGAATATCTCTTGCAGAGTAGGCATTTTCTCCCAAGAATGGGGTCAGACTTTCTTTAACAGAAAGTTTTTCTTCAGTTAAAGGCGTAGAATGTCTTCGCATATGTGGTTCATGATTCTTATGAATTTGTTCCACACTTGCAATTATTTCATTCTTCAACTTCTGCCTTTCACTGTCCTTTTTTGCTAAGTGTATAGCAAATTGATTGGTATTCTCAACTATCTTCAAGACATGGTCTTGCAGAGTTTTAAGTTGATCATTCATTTTAAAAATGGAAAGATCTTCCATCTCCTCATGCTGAACTTGGCACATGTTTTCAATTCTTATGCAAGAATTGGTAATTGAGTCAAGTTTGGCATTTGTCACTTGGTGCAATTCAATGTATTTCTTGTCATTTTTCTTTAATTCAACTATATCTGATGCAATTTCAGTTAACTTGCCATCAAGTTTACCAATTTCTACATTAATACTAGTCTGTACACCAATTATTTCTGTGGAAAGTTTCTGTTCATCCTTTCTTGCTCTTTGGCTGTGAATTCCACCAGAGTCCTGGCCATATTGAAGACACTGTCCATGGCTGAAGGCTCCAATTTGGGGATCCTGTACCCTTGTGGGTAAGGTCTGTGCCAATTGGCTTTGCCTTGATGGTTCTTGGGACCTTTCTGCTTCTTCTGAGGTCTCTTGGGCTTGCCCTTGGACACTTCTGGAGCTGGTGGACGCTACTTGTGCCTCTGTCTCCAAAGCTGGAGTCATTTCCAACTCTTTCTTCTGGTCTATGGATAAAAGACTTTGGTTCTTCAACCAATTCTTTATCTTTTTGACCTTGTCTTTGCAAGACAGGGGGCTCCCTCCTCCTAAGGGTTCTATGGTCTTCTCCTAACCCAGAAAGCTCTTGATGTGTAAGTAGGAGCTCATGGCCCCCTGCCAAAGGCTTGGGCAGATTTCCCACTCCTCCTCTTTGGCTGCTCTGAACCAATTCTTGTACTGGCATTGATATATTTCTATTGCTGCCACTTGAAAATTGTTTAGCCCTGGAAATAATATCATGAATTAGTTCAGGCTCAGAATTCATGTCAAAATCTGTTGGTACAGACCTTGGGGAATGGGGGGCAACTCTGGCATCCTCCAGATGTGTCTTTCTTGTGGAAGATTTGGCACTTCTGGATTTGGTCTTGCCTCTTCCTTGTCCACATCCATCTGGTTGGACTGAATAGTTGCTTCCATTTCTGGTATGCACCATCTTTACGTCAATTTGAGGATAAAGAGTAAATTTAAAGATAAAAACACACCTTTTAGTGGTAATTTATTCTTTTCTGAGTTGAATAAGTTGCCTCTTTTAGCAATTTTCACCTCAATACTTTCTTCAGATTCTGCTTCTGAAGATTCAGGACTAGTGATGTATCTTTTACTGAGTCTGTTGCCAGCTGCATAGTATTTGATTAAAGACACTTTAAAGAGAAAGTATGATAAAAGAAATTATTTTTTATGATTTAAGATATTTTAAAAGATTTTTTATAAGTTTTATTATTTTTTGATATTAAAAAAAAATATTCTTTTCAAAGAAAAAAGTATTAAAATTTAAGAATTTGAATAAAAAATTAAGTCAGAGTAACTCAAAGAATAATTTTATAAGTTTTTGGATGTGAAAAAGCCACGTGTAAAAACAGTACAAAATTAAACCAAATTCCTCAATGAAATAAGATTTTAATACAATTTCAAAATTAAAAATAATTTTTTCTTTAAATTGAAGAAAAAAAAATTAAATTAATATATTTTAGAACTTAAAAGTATATTAATTAAGGGTACAAGGTTTCAAAAAAACACAGCCAGGCCCCCAAATGTAAGATGTGACTATGAAACTGATGATAATATTACTATTAATCAACAGTACTCTGTCTGTTCTTATGAAATATAATAATAAAATATTATTATAACCACAATTAAATAATTAAAGAATTATTTCTTTCACGTGTTAAGCACTACTAGTGATCTTAACAGTGAGCAAGTAATTGTCTACAAGAATCAATTACAAGAAGAATTTAATAATAAAAACTTCTTTTATTAAAATAGTAAAATTATTTTAATATATAATTATCTTTTGCTAGAATAATTATAAGGCTAATCCTTGAAGAAAACTATTACTAGAGAAAAACTTTAAGAATTAAAGATAAATGACTCACTAATACTCCAAAGAACTTATTGATAGATAAAAGTAGACAAATTTGATGTAGAATTGCGGATTTAAGAGATCAAAATGATTTATAGCAGTGATACAACAATATATAGTTGGATTCTATGATTTCACGTCTTTCTGATTGATTCTGAAAGATTTAAAAGACTTAAGAATAGTTTCACTAATACTTACTTGTTGGTAACAATGATATAAAATGATAATAAGATGATGATACGGAAAAAACAGCAAGAGAAGGCCTCTTTTAAGTCAACAACAGCTCACAGAGGCGTGCCATGGAGCAAACTGAAAAACCAGTGAGTGAGAAAGCATTAAACCCTTTTTGATTAGTACTTACATCATCTGTTGTCATGTAAAATTGTCATAATTCCTTAATTGATGCTTTTACGTGACTACCAACCCCAATATGGTTAAGAATAAAAGGAGTAACATTTGTAAATCTGCTTTTATTCAAAAGTAATCATTGAATTCCCAAAGTTATCAATGTTATTGACCATTTCATCACAGGTTGTATTTACTGTGAATTTTTGAAGATTCAGTGTTTCACGTAGAATAACCAAAAATGGACTGTAAGTAAAACTTTGAATTTTACTAGTAAAACTGTAATTCTTTTTGGTTGTACCATAGATAATAAAGTTCTCAATTGGTCCTGAAACTTTCAGAAAGATTTATTAAGATTTGTATTTTTAATGAATTTTTGAAGTTTTTCCCTCATTTCTGCGAAGAATTGCAAATATCAGTGTGTCACAACCATGGCAATTCACCTCCTTGGATCCCCATATGGCATATCAAGCCACGGTTCTTTTATGGCCAATTGGCCATATCCATCACCAGTGGCCAATATGGCCACGTCATTATCTTATGGACCATTTATGGCCATTTGTGTTTTGGGGCCTTCATGGCCCTTCACCTCAATCCAGAACCCATAGCGGCAATTTATGCCCAAATGGGTATTCCTGGTCATTTCCCTCAAAATCAGGGTAAATGGCCCAAATGGCTGTTTTTGGCGATTTGGGCTCATAATGCGCATTTTTGCGCATTTGCGCACTTTTTGCGCACTTTGCGCATTTGCGCATTTTGCGCATTTTTGCGCACTTTGACGCAAAGTGTCCAAAAGACACTTTCCCGCCTTTTGGGCCAGTTTTTGGCTCAGAACCCAAAAACGGCCAAAAACCCCAAAAGGCCCAGAAACACCATTCCAAGCTCTGAAGCCATTACATCCATCTTTTTCCCTCTGCCTTTCCATCTCAAGACCTTTGGATGTAATCTTCTTGCCAATCAACCAATATGCCATAAATGATGTTATATATCATTGTGCATCATTTTTCAACAGCAATTCAATGGTGGAAATATCAAATGGTCATTTCAACATTCCAACATCTCATCACGTCCTCAAGGCACCCAATCATTCAGAGGAATCATCAAGGCTCAAGAGAAAAGTGTTTCAGCGTCAAAGACCAATGATGCCATCAAGCAGTCATTGGTTATTCTCACTCCAAGTATTCCTTCCAAGGGAATACTGTCAATTCATTCTCAAGTGTATTCAAGAGGCAGTGCCAAAAAGAAGTTGTCAAGTGTCAAAGCTCCACTCAATCCATCTTGGCAACCATATTCATTTCAATACAGTCTGGATCCATCAAGAACTGTATTTCATTTTCAATCATGGGAAATTCATTCAACCCAATTCAATTTCAATATTAGCCAGCTGTATCAATTCCCAAATCAATCAATACAGCCTCAAGGATCAATACAGATCAGTTTTCAGCCTGAAGAACTCAAGCTCTGTAAGGTTTGACTATGAAACAATAAGTAAAAATTACTAATTTATTACTTATTGTACTCTGAATGTCCTTATGAATTGAATAAATAAGATTAAAAATATAATAATAATAAATAATTATTATTATTATGGCGTAAATTAATTATATTATTAAATAAATATAATAATATAATTTATATTATAAAAATATAATATAACAAATAAATATATTAATATAAGATAATTAATATATTTAAACAGCTCTTTATTATTGTTACCAACAGATAATAAATGCGTAAAAAATTGTTTTTTATTAATAAAAAACAATTAATAACAATAATATTACTAATATTAAAGTTATGAATTAATATAAATACTATTTATATTAATTAAAGAATTATTTAAGAGAGTAATAATAGAGAAATTATTATAATAAGAGAAAATAACCTACTTTTAACACTTAATATAATAATTTTGAAGTATTTTACGCCAAAAAATATAAATACAACCTTTTCAAATTGTATTTACAATAAAAATAAAGAAAATTACAAATTATTCTGGATTTTTACGTGGAAATGAGTTTTATAGAGATTTTTAACAAAAACAATTAAATAAATGATTTAATCACGTCAAAATAGATGATTATAGCAAGGAGGTCTTTGGTCTTTAATAATATAATGCTTTTATATATAAAGAATAAAGAAATTACCTTTGATTTAATTGATTTAATGTTTTTGATGCGTCTGAGGGGTAAATAGAGTAAAAAGAGCTCTATTTATAGTAAATACCTCCCTCCTAGAGTCCAACAGGCTTCTAGTAGACGTGTACTGATCATATCCACTGGAATTGATCAATATTTTAAGGTTTGAGGGTGATTACATCATGATCAAACCATATTGCATCATTATTACACCATTATTTAGAGTTATCACTGTAACTCTAAGTTTGATGACATCAGAGGCTTGGAAGAACCCCAAATTTCGTGGATTTTATTAGTTTTAATCATAAACTAATAGTATTCACCAATTTTATCACTCTTAAGACTGTTAAACTTAATTTAAGGTTACAGTATGTGATCATAACAGCTCAATTTAAGCTCAAACTTTGATCCTCAATAACTTTTAAGGTTTTCACGCTACAGCAATTCAGAGAGTGAATTCTGATAGCCTGACATAACCTTATCATGCTGCCAAGAGCTTTTCATTACATCATCAAAACTCTAATTTTTATGATTTTTCTTGTAACTCATCTTTTCTGTCGAAATTCAATATTTTAAACTTCAAACCTTGATTTCAGGGGGTTATACCCTGAATTTAATAATAAGAATTATGTCATTCTTCTCGAATAAACTAGTAGAATCCAACTGTATACTTTTTTTTTATAGTTTGGACTACTTTCACAACAAAGTGGTCAACAGCTCTGTTGATTTTTATCAATATTTCCTCATTAGTCTTAACCTTGTTTATAATTTGCAAAATAAAGTTCATATCTGTGTTCCTACAGTAATTACGTGGTAACTTTATTTTCGGTTCATCATTCTAGCATGTATAGTTTAGAAGATATTAGCTATGATCCCTGAATATATCTGTTGACCAAAAAAGTGCATATATTCAGGATAATTCCTTAAGTATTGATTTTGGGAATTAGCTTATTAATTGTTTTATATGTGGATTTTTGTGGGGAATCTACTGGTACAATCTATTTCACATGTTGTTTCATTAGTTTCTGAGATAAATAAGTTTTCATGGTTTTCATAAGGTATTATACCTTATAATTCCTTAAATATTGACTTTACAGATATGCCATAAAAATGGTATATGTGTATTTTTCCATGGGGAATCCAATGGTATAATTTGTTTTACATTTTTATTCATTGGTTTTTAAGTTAAACCAATTTTAGTACCAATTTATGGTATTTTTTGTATATTTGAGTAATTATTTTTAGTGTGTAATTATTCTAATTAATTTTAATATAATTATATTAAAGGTATAATTATTCTGAGTCTTTTTTGTGACCTTATTGGGTATGTGGTCATATTTCAAAGGCTCACATTCCCTACCACCAAAAAGATTGTACCACAATCTGATATATATGATTAGGGTATCATCCACTGTCCTACCTTTTCAATAGACTTTGTTAGTCTTGAAGATCAATAATGCTTAACTTTTTTATTTTTCAGGTTTTCTTTCATGTCTGAATCTTCTTAGTAACTTATCAGCATTTGTTATATCTTTCTCAAGTAGCCATTCATCTTCCTGAGTTGAATTTCTATACCTTACAAGGTATTCCCTTTCTTTTTTGTTTCTTGTCCTTCTTTCTTTAAGGACTTTTACTATTTTCTTTTCCTCTCCTTCCTCCAAGGGGGGAATCTCAAGTGGGGGTTTATTTCTTAGTGGAAATAACTCCTTGTCACTTGAACTGTAAGGTTTTATCAGACTTACAGGGAAAGTTGGGTGTTTGTTCATTAGTTCACCTGTGAGTTCTAATTGCACAGCATTGGGTCCATGGAGTGCTTTTATCATAAATGGTCCTGCAAAGGAATCTTTCAATTTCTTTGGGCCTTTTATGTTATTGAAATTAAGGGTTGATACTAAAACCAAGTCCCCTATTTTGAAGTCAGGTGGCTTATGACTTTTATCCCATCTTTCTTTTGCATATTTAAAAGAATCTTGCATGCATCTGTTTGCATGGTGTCTTGCTTTGTCAAGCATTATCTTGAAACTGCTTGCTGTTGGATGTATATCCACTAAGTCTTTTTTGAGGGTGTCATAAGGAAGTCTTGGATTCCAACCTTTCTCTAGCATTGCTGGTGTTTTGCCAGTAGAAGAATGGATTGATGTCTTATATGCCAGTTCAAGTGCTGGTATTAGTGTACACCAATCATGGGTAAAACCATCAGAATCTTTGAATTCTAGCCCATAAGCACAGAATCTTCTGATCATGTCCTCTAAGGTCTGTATCATTCTTTCTGCTAAACCATCAGTTTGGGGATGGTAAGCTGTTGAGAATGATAGCTTTGTCCCAAACAAGTTATGGAGATTTGTCCATAATGCTGAAGTGAACTTTGGGTCTCTGTCACTTATAATATTTTGGAATAAGCCTGTGTGGCTAATGACTTTATTCCATATCATTATGGCTGTATCCATAGCTGTGTCATCTTTGTGACATGGTAAGAACATTGGAGTTTTACTGTACCTGTCCACTAACACTAGGCAAGTATTATAACTCCTGTCTCCTCCTGGAGGTAAGGCTGTTACCCAATCCATATGAACTATTTCCCATGGGGATTTTGGTTCTTGGATTTGGATCATCATTCCAAATTTCTTTCCTGTGGCTCTGTTGGCTTTTTGACATCTGTCACAGGTTTGGCAGTACTCTGCAACATCTTTCTTCCAATTTGGCCACCAAGAGCAGGTTTTCACCCTCTCTAGTGTCCTATCTTCTGAGAGATGTCCACATGCAACACTATCATGACACTCATGTAAAATAGTGTTTATTAGTGTTCTATCTGTCAAGGCCATAACACATGTGTGTTTTGTTCTATGGTAAAGGATTCCATCAAGGAGGTGAAATCTTCCTTCATCATATGCCTTTTTCCATATTTCATCTAGTTTTGATGAAAGTGATGGATCTTTGCAGTCTTTCATTAGAAGTTGGCTTAAGATATGGCAATTTGTGTCTGTCTTATAGCTTTCTTTAACTTGGTTAAAGAATTCTGTGCCAATGTCTGTAACACATATTCCTTCTATATGGTGCTCCTCTTGTGGTACCCATGCTGGATTGTCAGGGGTATTTGCTAGAGCCCATCTACTAAGACCATCTGCATTTTTATGAATATTTCCAGATTTATGAACAATAGTCATATTTCCTCTATATTCTTGGATAGCAATTTGCCATCTCAGCATATGTCTATTTGGAGTCTTCATATTTAATAGTGATTTCACAGCATTACAGTCTGTGATTACATCAAATACTGTGCCATCCAAATAATAATGCAGTTTTTTTAAAGCCCATACTAGGCATAAGCATTCCATTTGGCTTGCTCCATACCTTGCTTCTGTTGGCTTTATCTGCCTTGAAATGAAACAAATTGGTCCTTCCACTGGTTTGTCATTGATAATTTGTGTTTGGTGAAGTGCAGCACCTAGTCCTTCTCCACAAGCATCAATGTACAGTTTGAAAGGTAGTTTCCAATCTGGCATCAGAAGAAATGGGGCATTTGTTAAGGAATTTTTCAATTCTTCATATGCCTTGACCCTTCTTCTGTCATCTCATAAACTGTTTGTTGGTCACATAGCTTATACAAGGATTTAGCAATCTTTGCAAAGTCCTTTATATGCTGTCTATAGTAACCAGCAAATCCTAGAAATGATTGCATTTCCTTTTTGGTTTGAGGCATTGGTTTAAGTAGTACTGCTACTACTTTATTTTTGTCTATGCCTAGACTAAGGCCAGATACAACATGTACTAGTGCTTTCAATTCACTATATGCAAAATGACACTTTTTCAATGAAATTTTCATATTTACTTGGACTATTTTCTGTAGTACCCTTTCTAGTCTTGTCAGGTGATTTTCCCAAGTTTCTGAGCAAACTATGATATCATCAATGTAGATTATTAACCATCCTTCTGATAATTCTTCAGGAAATATGGTATTCATCATTCTTTGATAATGGGAAGGTGCATTTTTTATCCCAAATGGCATTCTTAAGTATTCAAAAATTCCACAATGGACTATTATTCTTAGTAGTTTCTTGGCATTGTCTGTTCAGACATTTTGATGAAAACCCTTAAGAGCATCCATAGCTGTGATGAACTTAGCTTGTGACAATTGGGTCAATGTCTCATGGATTCTGGGTATTGGATATCTGTCTGGAATGGTATAGGTATTCAGGGCTCTGAAGTCTCCTACCATCCTTGATTTTCCATTATGCCAAGTTATAATGACAGGTGTAGTAACTTCTACTTGTTCATTATGTCCAACCTTTCTTAATACTCCAAGGTCCATTAATTCTTTAATGTGCACCTCTAGGGCTTCTCTAGCTCTTGGACTGGCTGGATAAGCAGGTCTTCTTAATAAAGGTGGGTAAGGTTTTTCTACATTAAGAATTATATCCACTTCATGTCCAATTATGGCACCTAGTGGCTCTTTGTCAGTTGCAAAGGCATTTTTATACTTAAATAAGAGGTCAATCAATTTTTCTTTCATTTTTTCTGTTAATTCTTGATTGAATTCTGCCTCTTTGAGTTGTTCAGATATAAAAAGTTCTTTTTCTGGAATTTTTCCCTCATTCTTAATAACTGTGATTTGTTTTTTGTTATTTAAGAATCCAAACTTTTGTCTTTTATTATCTCCTATGGTAAAATATCTATCCTTTTGGTTGGAGATATCTATACCATAGATTGATAAGTAGTCATTCCCAAGTATGAAATGATTACTAGTACATTTGTCCATTACTACAAACTCTACTTTAATTCTGACACATTGTGAGGGATGTGGAAAAATTAGTGTTAAATCAATTATTCCAAGGGGCTTCATGCTCTCACTTGCACTACTAAATTTGACACCTTGTATTGGCATAAGTTTTTCTTGCCAGTCTGGGACAATGGTTTTTAAATAACTTTTGCCAACACAAGTGCAATATGCTCCTGTATCCAAGTTAACCTTTCCTTCTTGGTTATCAACCATAACAATACTAATACTTGATTTTCCAGCTGTATATCCCATTCCTCTTGCAGGTTTGGTTCTATACATTTTGGCATCTTGTATGTTTGTTAGATTTGTGTCAGATGTTCCAACTTGTGGCAAGTTTGAGTTAACATCCAGTACTTCATAAATTATATCAATATTATTAATTTGTGCATTAATTATATTGATTTCATCACTTTCAGAGCTTTCTGACTCTTCTGTCTCTTTTTCAGAGTCTGATTCCTCTTCTTTGTCATTGTGGTTTTCTGTTTCCACAATTTCATTAATCTTTGCTTTTTTAAGGCAATTATTGGCTAAGTGTCCAATACCTCCACATTTATGGCATTTTCTTTGCTCATTATTGTTGGATGTATTGGGCTTAAAGGATTCTTTTGATTTATCTTTTTTGATAAATGGTTTATTTGGGCTTTTAATGTCCAATTTTTTACAAGTCCTGCCAATTTTTGTTCTTGTCACTATATCTTCTAGTGCATTTATATACTCTTCTGTGGAGCATGGTTCTATGCACCTCCTTCTTAGGGCATGTTCTAGTTCCCCTCCACATTTTTTAAGTATTTTCATGTGCACCATCTTCTGTGACATTTCTGGGTACAGTGCATTAAGCCTTTCAACTTGTTTTAGGAACCAAGTTAAAGGTTTATCTTTCTCTGGGTCAAAGAAAGAGTTCTCAAATGCATTTTCTATCTTATACCTCCAGGCATCATTTGCCCACTTGGTGATTATTTCTTGTTTCCACCAAGACCAGGTATTTTTACCATTTGTTTGTCTTATGCCATAATACCATCTTTTTGCAGATTTCTCAAACAATGAGTGTAATCTTGCAGTGATTAATTCATATGGTATGGCATAGTCTTCTTGTAACATGTCAATTGTTTTAATAAATGACATGTGGTCATATTCACCTTCTCCTGTGAATGTTGGCCATTCTTTTAATTGAGGTGCTTCCTTCATTAAGACTTGGTTATTATCTTGGTGACTCAAGTCTGTTATGAAAGGATTTGACAATTCCTCTTTTGTTTTCACAGGGCTTCTTATATGAGAAAATGGTGTTGATAACTTTGGCATATTTAAATTAGCCTCATTAATTTTATCCATTTTTTCAGTAATAAGCCTTATTTCACTCTGAATATCATCTTTCAGATGCATTCTTGCTTCATCACTTTTTTCCACATGGTCCAAAAGTAATTTTTGGTGTGATGAAGTCTTTTCTTCAAATTTTTCTACAGAAATACTTAATTTATTTAATTTTTCTGTAAGATTATCAATACTCACATCATAATTGATTGTCAAAGTTTTATCTTTGATATCTTTTATGTATTTATACAATTCTTGTTGTCCTTGTATTAATTTTTGAGTATTGTCAATTAGATTTTTTGGTTTATTATTTTCAACAATAAACTTAATGTTGTCAATTTCTTTCTTGTTTTGCACAACAATTTTTGTTAAATAAGATAAATTGTTATTTATTTCTTTTAGTGATAATAAACTATCTTTAATTTCTTTTAGAGGTAATATACTATTTTTAATTTCTGTTAAAGTATTTACAACATCTTTGGACAAGGTTATTTCTTTGGGAAATGAGGTTGTCTCATTCTTTGCTCTTCCTTGTCCTTGAATTCCATCAAGGTTCTGGCCATGTTGAAAACATTGTCCATGGCATCCTTTTGGATTCTTGGGATCCTGTAGCTTGGGGAATATGGTTTCCTCCAATGCTTTTTCTTGTTGTTCTTCCCTTCTTGGGGAAGTGGGTTGGCTTGAGGCTTTCTGGTAGAAGCTACTGGGGCTTCTTCCTTGGTTGCCTCCCTCTTTTTGGCATGATAATCCTTGATTTTTTTGATTTGAGGTTTGGATGACAGTGGATTCCATCCATTGGAGTATTTCACTATCTCCTCCTCTTTGAGGAACTTTTTCAGGATGTGCCAGGAGTTCATCACTCCTTGGTGTATTTGAGGCAGCATTTCCCAGTCTTTGTCCTTGTACACTGTGCAATACTGCTTGTACTGGCTCATGTAGATGTCTATTTGAGCCCTCTGAATGTGATTTGTACCTGTTTGAGTTACTCATACTTAGTTCCAATTCAGGCTCAGATATCATGGGCATTTCTGGGACTTGCCTTTGGGATAAGGCACTTCCTTGTGTGGATTCTGTTCCACTGGGGATATTGCCCTTTCTTTTCCCTTTTGAGGGATCAATTCTACTTCTGAGTCCAGCTCCATCTGATTGGATGGAGTATTGGGAACCTCTTCTGGTAGTCATAATTAAAGAATAAGAAAAAATAAAAGTATTTTAGAATAAAATTCTTTTATGGCAATTTAAAAAGAGGTGCTCACCTTCAGAGTCTTGAATGGTGGGCCCTGGAAAGTCTAATTTCTTAGCTTTCTTTCTCTTGGTGATAACTGGTGTTGGAGAGCTTTGACAAGTTTCTTCCACCAATCTCTCAACAGTAGCTTGGTTGTCTTCTGTTGGGTTATCTTCAAACACTAAAAAAGACAAATAAATATAAGTCTTTTTATAATAAGTGTTATTTTTGGCAAGATATGGCAATTTTCCACGTAGAAATTGCTTTTATATCTTTTGAAAAATTGAAATAAATAAAGAAATGAATAAAAATGAATAAAAATAACTTTTTTATTTGTTTTTAATATTTTTTAATATTTTTTATATATTTTTTATTTTTAAAGAATAAGATAAAAAATGAATATGATTCTTATAAAATTAAATTATAATAAAAATCATTTTTAATTTATAAAATATCTCTTTTAATCACTAGAGTCACTCAAAGAAAGTTCTTGCAAGTCTAAGGATGTGAAAAACCACGTGTAAGACAGTACAATTGCTTTCCAAATGCCTCAATAGCTTTTAAAATCAATAAAATATAAAATTATTATATAATTTTATGATTATAAATATAATTTATTATTGGATAAACCCAAATAGAATCTTTTTAAAGGTCTTTTAAGTAAATATCACGGCCAGGCCCCCAAATGTAAGGTTTGACTATGAAACAATAAGTAAAAATTACTAATTTATTACTTATTGTACTCTGAATGTCCTTATGAATTGAATAAATAAGATTAAAAATATAATAATAATAAATAATTATTATTATTATGGCGTAAATTAATTATATTATTAAATAAATATAATAATATAATTTATATTATAAAAATATAATATAACAAATAAATATATTAATATAAGATAATTAATATATTTAAACAGCTGTTTATTATTGTTACCAACAAATAATAAATGCGTAAAAAATTGTTTTTTATTAATAAAAAACAATTAATAACAATAATATTACTAATATTAAAGTTATGAATTAATATAAATACTATTTATATTAATTAAAGAATTATTTAAGAGAGTAATAATAGAGAAATTATTATAATAAGAGAAAATAACCTACTTTTAACACTTAATATAATAATTTTGAAGTATTTTACGCCAAAAAATATAAATACAACCTTTTCAAATTGTATTTACAATAAAAATAAAGAAAATTACAAATTATTCTGGATTTTTACGTGGAAATGAGTTTTATAGAGATTTTTAACAAAAACAATTAAATAAATGATTTAATCACGTCAAAATAGATGATTATAGCAAGGAGGTCTTTGGTCTTTAATAATATAATGCTTTTATATATAAAGAATAAAGAAATTACCTTTGATTTAATTGATTTAATGTTTTTGATGCGTCTGAGGGGTAAATAGAGTAAAAAGAGCTCTATTTATAGTAAATACCTCCCTCCTAGAGTCCAACAGGCTTCTAGTAGACGTGTACTGATCATATCCACTGGAATTGATCAATATTTTAAGGTTTGAGGGTGATTACATCATGATCAAACCATATTGCATCATTATTACACCATTATTTAGAGTTATCACTGTAACTCTAAGTTTGATGACATCAGAGGCTTGGCAGAACCCCAAATTTCGTGGATTTTATTAGTTTTAATCATAAACTAATAGTATTCACCAATTTTATCACTCTTAAGACTGTTAAACTTAATTTAAGGTTACAGTATGTGATCATAACAGCTCAATTTAAGCTCAAACTTTGATCCTCAATACCTTTTAAGGTTTTCACGCTACAGCAATTCAGAGAGTGAATTCTGATAGCCTGACATAACCTTATTATTCTGCCAAGAGCTTTTCATTACATCATCAAAACTCTAATTTTGATGATTTTTCTTGTAACTCATCTTTTCTGTCGAAATTCAATATTTTAAACTTCAAACCTTGATTTCAGGGGGTTATACCCTGAATTTAATAATAAAAATTACGTCATTCTTCTCGAATAAACTAGTAGAATCCAACTGTATACTTTTTTTTTAGTTTGGACTACTTTCACAACAAAGTGGTCAACAGCTCTGTTGATTTTTATCAATATTTCCTCATAAGTCTTAACCTTGTTTCTAATTTGCAAAATAAAGTTCATATCTGTGTTCTTACAGTAATTACGTGGTAACTTTATTTTCGGTTCATCATTCTAGCATGTATAGTTTAGAAGATATTAGCTATGATCCCTGAATATATCCGTTGACCAAAAAAGTGCATATATTCAGGATAATTCCTTAAGTATTGATTTTGGGAATTAGCTTATTAATTGTTTTATATGTGGAATTTTGTGAAGTATCCACTGGTACAATCTATTTCACATGTTGTTTCATTAGTTTCTGAGATAAATAAGTTTTTATGGTTTTTATAAGGTATTATACCTTATAATTCCTTAAATATTGACTTTACAGATATGCCATAAAAATGGTATATGTGTATTCTTCCATGGGGAATCCAATGGTATAATTTGTTTTACATGTTGATTCATTGGTTTTTAAGTTAAACCAATTTTAGTACCAATTTATGGTATTTTTTGTATATTTGAGTAATTATTTTTAGTGTGTAATTATTCTAATTAATTTTAATATAATTATATTAAAGGTATAATTATTCTGAGTCTTTTTTGTGACCTTATTTGGTATGTGGTCATATCTCAAAGGCTCACAAGCTCCCAACTTTTCACATATACCGGCTACCCTTTCCACCCTGGGGGGTTTTCCCCAGTTAATTAATATATTTTGATTTTATTTTATCTTTATTTTCTTTTCATTTTAGTGAAGCAAATACTGATATTATTAAGTCAGTCATTTAGCACTTTTTCTCTTTCTCTTTCTTCGCCTGTCAATGGATATTTGGTGGTCATATCCTTACTAATTCCATTATTCATTTTTGGCAGGTTGAAACAGTGATTAAGGACTTACTTGGTTGGCTCTTTGGCCATTTGGCTTCCCTTTCCTCTTTTGCATCTCATCTTGTACCTGCATATCTTTTAGAGGAATTCATTCTCATTATTTTTATTCTTTATCCTTTTGGAGTCTTCCAAGTGAGTTCCCTGATTGCTGAGTGCCAGGCCACTCTTGTATTTCTGTCCAAGAGCCCCTGTGACATTATATTAATTAACTCATAATTTCTTTTTCATTCTGTTCATTCTTTCTTTATAATTTCATTCACTCATTTCATCGAAATTATGATTCTTTTACGCTTATGAACTTAATGATTCATTGTCACCTCTCAATTTTCTTTCATTCATTCTTCATTCTGAAAATTGAAAGCTGACCCATTTTTTATTTTGTTATTCTTTTTCAAAATTTTTCAAATCATCAATTTTCATTTCATTCATAATTCAGGCATCATCTTGATTTTCTTTGATTCTCAAATTTTTCATCAAGATATTCAGACACGTTATTCACATCAAGATTCATAATTGATTCATTCTTCAAGAATTTTGGTTTTTAAAGAATAATTCACTTGATTTTGATTGATTGATTGATTTGACATATTTGATATTAACCTCAAGAAAATTGATTGACCTGAAGATTTCATTGATTTTGCTGATTTTTTCACATCAAGAATTTTGACATAAATTGACTTTTCTTCAAGATTTCGTTTGATTGATTGATTTTTGCAAGATTTTGATTTTGATTGATTTGATTGATTGATTTATTGACTTGAAGATCTCATTTGGCTTTGATTCATTGATTTACTTCAAGAAATTGATTTGATTTGACTTCAAGACTTCATTTGTTTTTGATTTATTGACGTACTTGAAGATTTTCACTTTATTCATTTATTTTTTCCTCAAAATTTGATTGTTGACTCTTTTCACTTCAAGCAAATTTTGATTTTAATTCATTTATTTCATTTTATTCCTGATATCATGCCTGTTCAACACTCACCTCCAGCAAGACAGACAAGATCTCAGGCCAGAGCTCAAGCTGTTCTCACTCCAACTCCAAGAGCTCCTCTAGATGGCACCCCAGCAGTTCCTCAACTGAGGGCCCAACTAGATAGAGGACCCCGCATGGAAGGAGCAGCACCATCCAGGAAGGAAGGAAGAGGGCCAAGAAGATCATGTTCATTCTCAGGAGTAGTTGGCGGATTTCCAGGAACTTCAAGGACTATTTTCAAAGGTCCAGGTGAAGATTGTGAAGAGGAGGAGGAGAATTCTGTGGAAGAGGAAGAGTCTGATGGTACTGAAGGTGTCCCTGCTCCGGTGGAGGCATCCCAAGGTACTGGAGGACCAACTCTAGCCCAGTCTAATCAGCCTGTCTCTCATCAGTCTGAACCATCTTTATTGGCCATCATGCAACAAATGACTCAAATTATGGCCAATCTTCAAGCAGCTTCATCCTCTGAGGCATCAAGACCACCAGCCTTCAAGACTCCATCTATGAAGGCACCGGAATGCTTTGATGGGACTCAGCCCTTCAAAGTTAGAAGCTTTATTCAGTCTTGTCAATTGATTTTTCATAATGATCCGGAAAACTTTGCTGAAGACAGAAAGAAGGTCCTTTATGCCACTTCATTTCTCATTGGCAGAGCTGCAAAATGGATTGAGCCTTACCTTTCCAATCTCACCAATCAAGATTCAAATTACCTTCTCAATTCTTGGCTTTTATTTGAATCTCAACTCTTCACTCTATTTGGTGACCCGAATGAAGTCAGAAAAGCAGAAGCTGAGTTGGATTCTTTAAGAATGAAAGAAGGTGGGCATGTATCTTTATACATTGCTGATTTCAGAAGCTTAGTCTCAAGAATCGGGGATTGGGGTGAAAGAGCTCTCATCCATCATTTCAGGAAGGGATTGCCATCCAGGAGTTTGGATCAATTGGCCTCCCATCCTTCAAGAATTGACTCTCTTCAAGACTTAATGGACGTTACCCTGGAGCTTGATACCAGGTACCATGAGAGGCAAAATGAAAAGAGTCATCATCAAGAGAAGAAGCCAGAAGCCTTAAAGTCAAGTTCTTCTCATCCTCAAAATTCTTCAACCTCAAGTCAAAAGAAGAAGAAGAATTTTCAGAAGAGGGACAAGCCCCATTCTTCTTTGTTGCATAAAGATTTCAAGCTCATAAACTCTGAAAAAGAAAGAAGAATCAAAGAGGGTCTTTGTACCTATTGTGGTGGGAAGCATAGTCTTGAGTCCTGTTTCAAAAGGCCTCAAAACAAGCTTACCCAACCGTCAGGCAAATTTCCCAGCCAGGGAAAAGCCTGAGTGAAGATCATGTTGTGTTCAATGGTCTTCACAGTTTTCCATCCAGAGCACAATTGTGCATTCTGAATACTGGTGTCAAAAATTCTCTTAAATTTTTTGTTTTTTCTTCTCTCTCTGATATGTTTTACAGTATTCTCATTGATTCTGGTGCTACCAACTCATTTATTGCAAAGCAGTTTGTTCACAAGTATTCTTTGACCATGTCAGAACTCCCGGAGAAGATTCCCCTTATTATTCTTGACTCCTCTGAGTCTCCTTCTTTATTTGTGACTCACCATACTAAATATATGGTTGAGCTCCCTTCCTTCCCAAGCTTTGAATGGGACTTTTTAGTCATTGATACTCCCAAGGGAGAAGACCTCATATTGGGCTTTGACTTTCTTAATCATTTTAATCCGTTTATTGATTGGAGGCAAGGATTGATCACCTTTAATTCTGATCATAAGGACTATCATGATCCTTCTATTTCTTTTAGTAATGACTCTTCTTCTGCCAAATCATGTGCAGCTCTGGTTGGTGATTCTAGAACACCATCATTTCCGTCTTCTGTCCATATTCCTTCCCTTAATTTCCTTCAGTCGTTACTATCATCTAGAGATGAAGTCTTCAAAGAGATTCAAGATGTTGAAGAAGATAATTCTGTATCTTCACTTCATCTCTTCTTTGGGAATATGGACCTTCCTCCTTCATCTTATCATGACTCCCTGGAGGAGTTGTGGGATGAAGAGGAAGAGCCAGAAGAAATAGAAACCGTGATGAAGGTTGTTCCTTCTGTTTATCACCAATACTTGGATGTGTTTTCCAAGGTGAAAGCAGAGAAACTTCCTCCTCACCGCGCCTGTGATCATCATATCGAGCTGGAGGGGTCTCTACCTGCAGTTGGGGTGATCTACTCTTTATCAAACCAAGAGTTAGATACACTCAGGGCCTACATTTCAGAGAATGTAGAGAAAGGTTTCATCCCGCCAAGCTCCTCTTCTACAGGAGCACCTGTTCTTTTTGTCAAAAAGAAAGATGGTGGCCTCCGTTTGTGTGTTGATTACCGCAAACTCAATGCTGTTACTAGGAAGAACAAGTATCCTGTTCCTCCTATGAATCAGCTTCTCACCGTTTTCAATGGTTCTTCTATCTTCTCGAAGATTGATTTGCGTGGTGCATATAACCTGCTCAGAATCAAGGAAGGTGATGAACATTTGACTTGTTTTAGAACCAAATATGGTAGTTATGAGTACTTGGTTATGCCGTTTGGGCTTACCAATGCTCCTGCTTCTTTTCAAAATCTCGTCAATGATATTTTTTATGATCTTCTTGATGTTTATGTTGTGGTTTATTTGGATGACATTATGGTCTTTTCCAAATCTGAGGAAGAACATGTCACTCATGTGTCCACTGTTCTTTCCAGACTCAGAGCCAATAACCTCTTTGCTAAGGCGTCCAAATGCCTATTTCATGTTTCAAGTGTGGAATATCTTGGTTATGTAGTTTCTTCTGAAGGCCTCAAGATGGACCAAGCAAAAGTCCAGCAAATTCTCAATTGGCCACCTCCAAGAAACCTCAAGGCTCTTCAATCATTCCTTGGCTTTGCCAATTTTTACCGCCATTTCATCAAGAATTATTCAAAGAAGCTTAGTTCACTCACAAGTTTCCTCTAGAAAGATTCCCGTTTTCCCCTCAATGAGGAAGCTCTTAGACAGTTTCATCAACTCAAAGAGGCATTCACCACTGCTCCAATCCTTTCTCATTTCAATCCTTCTCTACCCACCATTGTAGAGACCGATGCATCAGATTATGCCTTGGGTGCTGTACTGAGTCAGGTCTCTGACTGAGGAAAACATCCCATTGCATTTGATAGCCGCAAGCTTCTCCCAGCTGAGCTCAATTATGAGATTCATGACAAGGAACTCCTTGGCATAGTCTGGGCTCTCAAGCGCTGGATAGCTTTCCTTCTTTCAATTTCTTCCCCTTTTGAAGTTCTCACTGATCATTCATCTCTTCAATATTTCATGTCTTCCAAGATTCTCACTCGCCATCATGCCCGCTGGGCTGAATTTTTATCTGAATTCCATTTCTCAATCACTTACTGCCCTGGCCGCTTGGCCACCCTTCCAGATGCCTTTTCACGTCGGGACGACATTTACCCAGAGAGGGGGGAGGATTTCATCAGCAAGAATCCAATGAACTATCAGAAGATAATCAAGCAAGATGAAATTCAAGCCTCAAAGGTTTTTGCAGTCAAGGTGGATTCATTTTCAAATTTGATTGATTCAATTCAGAAGGCAGTGTGGCAAGACTCTCAATATAGAAGTGTCCTTGAAGATTTGGGTAAAGGTGAATCTGTCCAGGATTATTCTCTTGATTCTTCTTCCAAACTTCTCCTTTTCAAAGATCGGGTGGTGGTCCCAAATGACCCCACAATTCAGCTCAATATACTTCAAAAGCGGCATGACTCTCCTCTAGCTGGACACCCTGGCCAAGAGAAGACTCTCAAACTTGTCAAGCGGGATTTCCACTGGTCCGGCATGACTCAATTTATCAAGGATTATGTCTCATCCTGTCAACAGTGTTCAAGAAACAAAAATATTCATCACAAGAAGTTTGGACTCCTCAAGCCTCTTCCAATTCCAAGTGGTCCTTGGATTTGTCTTTCAATGGATTTCATCACTCAATTGCCACTGTCCAATTCCTTTGATTCAATTTTAGTCATAGTGGACAGATTCTCAAAAATGGCAGTTTTTATTCCAACAATAGCTTCAATCACTTCATTAGATTTGGCCCATTTATTCATCAAGAATATTTTCTCAAAGCATGGCCTTCCTTCAAGCATTGTTAGTGATCGAGGTTCTCTTTTTGTTTCTTCCTTTTGGACCAACCTTTGTCAGCAGCTCAAGATTTCAAGAGACTTGTCAACTGCTTACCATCCAGAAACTGATGGACAGACAGAGAGGGTAAATCAGATACTAGAACAGTACCTTCGGATGTATGTCAGTTATCATCAAGATGATTGGAACACCTGGCTCCCTCTGGCTGAATTTGCCTACAATAACTCTGACCACTCTTCAACAAAACAATCACCGTTTTTCACTGTTTATGGAAGAGATCCTCATTTTGACTCAGTTCACATCACTCAAGACACTCCGGCTGGAAAGTTATCAACAAAAATCCAATCAGTACAGCAAGATGTCAAGAGAGAACTTGAAGTTGCCATAAACAGGTTTAAGAGGTATGCAGATAAAAGTAGAGCAAGTCCACCTGTTTTCAATCCCGGTGACATGGTATGGCTCTCTTCCAAGAACATCAAATCAACCAGACCCACCAAAAAGCTGTCTGAAAGATGGCTGGGTCCTTTTCCAATCTTGAAGAAAGTCAGCACTCATGCCTACCACCTCAAGCTTCCATCTCAATGGAAATCCATCCACCCAGTTTTCCATATTTCCCTTTTGGAACCAGTCAAGACGTCAACAATCCCAAATAGGCATCAAGAGCCTCCTCCTCCAATCACCATTGAAGAAGAAGAGGAATGGGAAGTCCCTCAAATACTGGACTCAAAGCTCAAGAGAGAAAAATTATGGTATCTGGTGGAATGGAAAGGTTTCAGTCAAGACCCAGAAAGATCCACTTGGGAACCAACCAAAAACCTCAAGAATTGTCCTGAACTTGTCAAAGATTTTCATTCATTATATCCTGACAAGCCTGGGCCAAATTCTTCAAAAGCTTGATTCATTATGGTGCTTGGTGGGGAGAGGAATTACCAAAAGTAAGTCCCACTCCTGGTATGCACCTTTACGGGTATTCTACTCTTTTTGTTGTAAGCATCACCTTGGCCACTCTGTGAGCACTTTGCAATTTTGGACACAGATCTTTGGCACGGCTTTCAACTTCATTTCCAATCTTATGGCCATTTTCACTTGGGACAATGGGCCATTCACTTTTCAATTCATTTCCAAGATTCCAAATTCAAATTCATTCCTTCAACAGTTTTGTTTTATTTTTATGGCACTGGCGGAAGTGGTAACTACCAAAAGTAAGTTCCTCTCCTGGTGTGCACTTCCCTGAGGGGTCTACAATCTTGTCAAAACATCACCTTGGCCACTTTGTGAGCACCTGGCATCAAATTTATCTTTCCAGGTCCTTGGCCAATTTCAAAATCAGTTATCAACCTCAGTGATGAAGATTGGAACCTCCTCAAGATTCAATTCATTTTTCTTTTTCTTTTTCCTTTTCTTTTCTTATTTTCATTTTCATTCTTTCTTTTTATTTTACTTTCATTTTAAATTTTCTTTTATCACCTCAATTATCACGTCAAAAATTTTCATTCATTTTAAAATTCAATTCAAATCATGAAGCCAATGTCAAAAGAACATCAAGCAAGTCCTGCATCAAATGTCAAATTCTTAATATCAGTTTTCAAATTTTTTACCTTAATCAGTCCTCTTGAATCACTCTCTCAAAATCTTTCCAATAGCCTCAACAGGCTTCACCTTGTATTGGTGCTCAGGAGCTCACCATTTCAAGGTGGGGGGTACTGTCACAACCATGGCAATTCACCTCCTTGGATCCCCATATGGCATATCAAGCCACGGTTCTTTTATGGCCAATTGGCCATATCCATCACCAGTGGCCAATATGGCTACGTCATTATCTTATGGACCATTTATGGCCATTTGTGTTTCGGGGCCTTCATGGCCCTTCACCTCAATCCAGAACCCATAGCGGCAATTTATGCCCAAAGGGGTAACTCTGGTCATTTCCCTCAAAACCAGGGGAAATGGCCCAAATGGCTGCTTTTGGCCATTTGGGCTCATAATGCGCATTTTTTGCATTTTTGCGCATTTGCGCACTTTTGCACATTTTGCGCAGTTTTGCGCATTTGCGCACTTTTGCGCATTTGCGCACTTTGCGCATTTTTGCGCACTTTGATGCAAAGTGTCCAAAAGACACTTTCCCGCCTTTTGGGCCAGTTTTTGGTTCAGAACCCAAAAGTGGCCAAAAGGCCCAGAAACACCATTCCAAGCTCTGAAGCCATTACATCCATCCTTTTCCCTCTGCCTTTCCATCTCAAGACCTTTGGACGTAATCTTCTTGCCAATCAACCAATATGCCATAAATGATGTTATATATCATTGTGCATCATTTCCCAACAGCAATTCAATGGTGGCAATATCAAATGGTCATTTCAACATTCCAACATCTCATCACGTCATCAAGGCACCCAATCATTCAGAGGAATCATCAAGGCTCAAGAGCAAGTGTTTCAGCGTCAAAGACCAATGACGCCATCAAGCAGTCATTGGTTATTCTCACTCCAAGTATTCCTTCCAAAGGAATACTTCCAATTCATTCTCAAGTGTATTCAAGAGGCAGTGCCAAAAAGAAGCTTTCAAGTGTCAAAGCTCCACTCAATCCATCTTGGCAACCATATTCATTTCAATACAGTCTGGATCCATCAAGAACTGTATTTCATTTTCAATCATGGGAAATTCATTCAACCCAATTCAATTTCAATATTAGCCAGCTGTATCAATTCCCAAAACAATCAATACAGCCTCAAGGATCAATACAGATCAGTTTTCAGCCTGAAGAACTCAAGCTCCCAACTTTTCACATATACCGGCTACCCTTTCCACCCTGGGGGGTTTTCCCCAGTTAATTAATATATTTTGATTTTATTTTATCTCTATTTTCTTTTCATTTTAGTTAAGCAAATACTGATATTATTAAGTCAGTCATTTAGCACCTTTCTCTTTCTCTTTCTTCGCCTGTCAATGGATATTTGGTGGTCATATCCTTACTAATTCCATTATTCATTTTTGGCAGTTTGAAACAGTGATTAAGGACCTACTTGGTTGGCTCTTTGGCCATTTGGCTTCCCTTTCCTCTGTTGCATCTCATCTTGTACCTGCATATCTTTTAGAGGAATTCATTTTTATTACTTTTATTCTTTATCCTTTTGGAGTCTTCCAAGTGAGTTCCCTGATTGCTGAGTGCCAGGCCACTCTTGTATTTCTGTCCAAGAGCCCCTGTGACATAAGGCTTTATCAAGCTGACTGGAAAGGTGGGGTGTTTATTTTCCAATTCACCACTCAATTCCACTTGAACTGCATTGGTTCCATGTAAAGCAACAATAACAAAAGGTCCTACATAAGAATCTTTAAGTTTCTTTGGGCCTTTGATATTATTAAAATTCAAGGTTGAAACTAAAACTAAGTCCCCTACTTTGAAGTCTGGTACTTTATGACTCTTGTCCCACTTCTGTTTTGCATAATCAAAAGCATCATCCATACTTTGTTTTGCATGGTTTTTTACTTTATCAAGCATTATCTTGAAGCTGGAAGCTGTAGGATGAATTTCAATCAAGTCTTTCCTCAGTGTGTCTGCTGGGAGTCTTGGATTCCATCCTTTTTCTAACATAGCAGGAGTTTGTCCTGTGGAAGAATGGACTGATGTCTTGTATGCCAATTCTAGTGCAGGTATCAGAGTGCACCAGTCATGGGTAAAGCCATCTGAGTCTTTGAATTCTAATCCATAAGCACAAAATCTCCTGATCATGTCTTCTAAAGTTTGAATCATCCTCTCTTCTAGCCCATCTGTTTGAGGGTGATATGCTGTAGAGAATGATAACTTAGTCCCAAACAATCTATGAAGATTGGTCCAAAGTGCAGATGTGAACTTGGGATCTCTGTCACTTATGATATTCTTAAATAACCCTGTATGAGAAATAATTCTACTCCATAAAAGAAGAGCTGTATCCATAGCAGTGTCATCTTTATGACATGGTAAGAATATGGGAGTTTTGCTTTATCTGTCTACAATGACTAAACAAGCATTATAACTTCTGTCACCACTTGGAGGAAGTGCTGTGACGCAATCCATGTGAACAACTTCCCAAGGGGATTTTGGTTCTTGAATATGGATCATCAATCCAAATTTCTTTCCTGTGCTCCTGTTTGCTTTCTGGAATCTATCACAGGTATGGCAATATTCAATGGTTTCTTTCCTCCAAGATGGCCACCATGCACAGTTCTTCACTTTTTCAAGTGTTCTGTCTTCTGACAGGTGTCCAGGTAGATACTATCATGACATTCATGAAGAATGGTATTGATAAGTAATCTACTACACAGTGTCATCACACAAGAATGTTTTGTTCTATGGTAAATAATCCCATTAAACAAGTGAAATCTTCCTTCAGAATAGGAATTTTTCCAAACTTCATCAAGTGCATTAACTAAAGATGTATCTTTGCAGTCTTTATCTAATAAAGAAGTCAAGATATGGCAATTCTTGTCTTGTTTATAAGATTCTCTGACCTCTTCAAAGAATTCAGTCCCAATATCAGTTATGTTAATTCCTTCAATTGGAATCTGTGGTTCAGCTTCCAAAGGTACATAAGCTGGGTTATCAGGAGTGTTGGCTAAAGCCCATCTACTAAGTCCATCAGCATTCTTGTGAATGTTTCCTGCTTTATGAACTATAGTCATGTTTCCTCTATATTCTTGAATGGCTATTTGCCATCTCAACATATGTCTGTTGGGAGTTTTCATGTTAAGAAGTGATTTCACGGCATTACAGTCAGTTATCACTTCAAAAACACTGCCATCAAGATAATAGTGTAGCTTCTCAAGTGCCCATACCAAACATAAGAACTCCATTTGGCTTGCACCATATCTGGCTTCTGTTGGTTTGATTTGTCTTGAGATATAACAAACTGGTCCTTCTGTAGGTTTGTCATCAATAATCTGGACTTGATTTAGGGCTGCCCCTAGTCCATCTCCACATGCATCAATGTACAACTTAAAAGGAATATTCCAGTCAGGCATAAGGAGTAAAGGTGCTTCTGTAAGGGCTTTCCTTATCTTATCATAAGCTTTAATTCTCTCCTGTGTAATCTCAAATACAGTCTGTTGATCACAGATTCTATAAAGTGACTTGGCTAGAATTGCAAAGTCTTTCAGGTGTTGCCTATAGTAACTGGCAAACCCAAGAAAAGACATCATTTCTTTTTTATTCTGGGGTATTGGTTTAAGTAACACTGCTGCTACTTTGTTTGTGTCAATACCCAAGCTTAAACCAGAAACAATATGTCCTAATGCTTTGAGTTCTTCAAAACCAAAATTGCATTTCTTAAGTGAAATTTTCATGTTCACTTCTGCAGCTTTATGAAGTACTCTTGCAAGTCTTTCAAGGTGCAAAGACCATGAATCAGAACATATGATAATATCATCAATATAAATTATAAGCCATCCTTCAGACAATTCTGTAGGAAAGATGGTGTTCATCATCCTTTGATAATGGGATGGAGCATTTTTAATGCCAAATGGCATTCCAAGATACTCCAAAATACCACAGTGAGTGATAATTCTGAGTAATTTCTTAGCTTTAGGCGTCAAAACATTTTGATGGAAGCCTTTCAATGCATCCATTGATGTTATATACTTGGCTTTAGACAAATGAGCCAAGGTTTCTTGAGTTCTAGGGATTGGATACCTATCTGGAACTGTGTAGGTATTCAATGCTCTGAAATCTCCAACCATTCTTGACTTATCATTATGCCATGCAATAATAACAGGTGTTGTCCCTTCAACTTCCTCATTATGGCCTACTTTCCTTAGTACACAAAGTTGGATCAACTCTTGGATATGTTTTTCCAAGGCTTCTCTAGCTCTGGGACTGGCTGGATAAGCTGGTCTTCTAAGTACTGGGGGATATGGTCTGTCAATATTAAGAGTAATATCAACTTCATGTCCTCTTATAGCGCCTAATGGTTCATTATCAGAGGCAAATGCATTTTTATATGTGTAGAACACATTAATAAGTTCATTCCTCATCTTTGGTGACAATGATTGATTAATTTGTGCTTCAACAAGTTGATTAGTCACAAATTCATCTTTGTAAGTATCCTTGACAGAAGATACTACAGATATCTGTCTTGGCATATTGGAGAAAGCAAATTTTTGTGTCTTGTTATCTCCAATTGTGAAATATCTGTCCTTATGGTTATTTATATCAATACCATAAATATTTAAGTAATCATTTCCAAGAATGATGTGCTGAGATGTGCAATTATCCATTACTACAATCTCAGTTTTCATTCTTACACTTCCTGCTGAATGTGGGAATACAATATTAGTGTCCAATATGCCCAGGGGGTACATATTGTTACTGGCACTACTGAATTGTACACCTTCTATTGGTAATAGATGGTTTTTCCATTCAGGAAGTATAATTTGGAGATAATCTTTGCCCACACAAGTGCAAAATGCCCCTGTATCCAAATTTACTTTGGCTTCAATATCACCCATCATAACTGATGTGATACAGGATGCCCCAGCAGTATAACCCTTTCCTCTAGCAGGTTTTGTTTTACACATTCTGGCATCTTGGATATTGATCAGGTTGTAGCAATCCTCACTGTACTGTGGCAAGTGGGTATGGACTTCTGTGACCTCAAAGAAAGCTGAAATGTTCTCAATGGGATAGTCCTCCACTGGTGTATCTTCAGAGACTGCAGAATCTTGATCAGACTCCTCTTTCTCTTCAGTACACTGAATTTCTTCAATGACTTGAACTTCATTGAACTTTGTCTTCTTAGGACAAGTGTTGGCTAAATGTGAAGTACTTCCACGTTTATGACACTTCAAGACAGGTCTTTCTGGTCTTCTTTCCTCTCTAGGAATCTTTGAGACTATTTTGGACTCTATTGGATTTTTAATCCAAGTCTTACCAATTCTTGTTCTGGTAATGATATCTTCCATAGCATTAATGTAGTCCTCTGTTGAACAAGGTTCCACACATCTGCTTTTGATAGCATGTTCCAGTTCTCCTCCACACTTTCTTAATATTTTCATATTAATCATAGTGTCAGACATATCTGGGTGTAAAGCAGATAATCTGTCTTTTTGTTTGAAGAACCAAGTAAGTGGTTTGTCTTTTTCTGAGTTAAAAATGGCACTTTCAAAAGCATTTTCCATTTTAAACCTCCAAGAATTATTGGCCCATTTGGTAATCACTTCAGATTTCCACCAAGACCAGTCATGTTTACCATGATCAATCCTCATTTTGTAATACCATTTCTTTGCAGTCCTGGTAAATAAACAGTGTAATTTTCCCACTATGATTTCATCAGGTATATTGAAGTCTTCTTGCAACATATCAATAGTCCTGATGAATTCAATATGGTTGTATTCTCCTTCACCAGAGAATGTTGGCCACTCTTCTATTTTGGGAATATCCCTTGTAGTGTAGGCATTTTCTCCTAAGAATGGGGTGAGACTTTCTTTAACAGAAAGTTTCTCTTCAGTTAAAGGTGTAGAATGTCTTGGCATATGTGGTTCATGATTCTTATGAATTTGTTCCACACTTGCAATTATTTCATTCTTCAACTTCTGCCTTTCACTGTCACTTTTTGCTAAGTGTATGGCAAATTGATTGGTATTCTCAACTATTTTTAAGACTTGGTCTTGCAAAATCTTAAGTTGATAATTCATTTTAAAAATGGAAAGATCTTCCATCTCTTCATGCTGAATTTGGCACATGTTTTAAATTCTTATGCAAGAATTGGTAATTGAGTCAAGTTTGGCATTTGTCACTTGGTGTAATTCAAGGTATTTCTTGTCATTTTTCTTTAATTCAAGTATATCTGATGTAATTTTAGTTAACTTTCCATCAAGTTTACCAATTTCTACATTAATACTAGTCTGTACACCAATTATTTTCGTGGAAAGTTTCTGTTCATCCTTTCCTGCTCTTTGACTGTGAATTCCATCAGAGTTCTGGCCATATTGAACACACTGTCCACAGCTGAAGGCTCCAATTTGGGGATCCTGTATCCCTGTGGGTAAGGTCTGTGCCAATTGGCTTTTCCTTTGCCCTTTCCTTGATGGTTCTTGGGACCTCTCTGCTTCTTCTGAGGTCCTTTGGGCTTGTCTTTGGACATATCTGGAGCTGGTTTGGAGCTGGTAGATGCCACTGGTGCCTCTGTCTCCAAAGGTGGAGTCATTTCCAACTCTTTCTTCTGGTCTATGGATAAAAGACTTTGGTTCTTCAACCAACTCTTTATCTTTTTTACCTTGTCTTTGCAAGACAGGGGGCTCCAACCTCCTAAGAGTTCTATGGTCTTCTCCTGACCCAGAAAGCTCTTTATGTGTAAGTAGGAGTTCATGGCCCCCTGCCAAAGGCTTGGGCAGATTTCCCACTCCTCTTCCTTGGCTGCTCTGAACCAGTTTTTGTACTGGCATTGATATATTTCTATTGCTGCCACCTGAAAGTGGTTCAGCCCTGGAAATATTACCATAAATCAGTTCAGGCTCTGAATTCACGTCAAAATCTGTTGGTACAGACCTTGGGGAATGGGGGGCAACTCTGGCATCCTCCAAATGTGTCTTTCTTGTGGAAGACTTGGCACTTCTGGATTTTGTCTTGCCTCTTCCTTGTCCACATCCATCTGGTTGGACTGAATAGTTGCTTCCATTTCTGGTATGCACCATTTTTACGTTCATTTAAGGATAAAGAGTAAAAATAAAGATAAAAACACACCTTTTGGTGGTAATTTATTCTTTTCAGAATTAAATAAGGTGCCTCTTTTAGCAATTTGCACCTCAATACTTTCCTCAGATTCTGCTTTCTGAAGATTCTGGGCTAGTAATATATCTTTTACTGAGTCTGTTGCAAGCTGCACAGTATTTGATTAAAGACACTAGAAAATGAGTTTTATATTTTTTAATATTAAAAAAATTTTTTTTTAAAGAAAGAATTAAAATTTAAGATTTTGAATGAAAATTAATTCAGAGTAACTCAAAGAATAATTTTATAAGTTTTTGGATGTGAAAAAGCCACGTGTAAAACAGTATAAAATTAAACCGAATTCCTCAATGAAAAAGATTTCCAAAACAATTTCAAAAATAAGAATTATTTTAACTTTAAAATGAAAGAAAAAAATATTAAATTAATATATTTTAGAGCTTAAAAATATATTAATTAAGGGTACAAGGTTCAAAAAACATGGCCAGGCCCCCAAATGTAAGATGTGACTATGAAACTGATGATAATATTACTATTAATCAACAGTACTATGTCTGTTCTTATGAAATATAATAATAAAATATTATTATAACCACCATTAAATAATTATAAAATTATTTCTTTCACGTGTTATACACTACTAGTGATTATAACAGTGAGCAGTAATTGTCTACAAGAATCAATTACAAGAAGAATTTAATAATAAAAACTTCTTTTATTAAAATAATAAAATTATTTTAATATATAATTATCTTTTACAAGAATAATTATAAAGATAATTCTTGAAGAAAACTATTACTACAGAAAAACTTGAAGAATTCAAGATAAATGACTCACTAATACTCCAAAGAACTTATTGATAGATAAAAGTAGAGAAATTTGATGTGGAATTGTGGATTTAAGGGATCAAAAGGATTTATAACAGTATTACAACAATATATAGTTGGATTCTATGATTTCACGTCTTTCTAGTTCATTCTGAAAGATTTAAAACACTTAATAATAGCTTGTAACTAATACTTACTTGTTGGTAATAATGATTTAATAAATTTATAAGATGATGATATGGAAAAAACAGCAAGAAGAGGCTTCTTTTAAGTCAACAACAGCTCACAGAGGCGTGCCATGGAGAAAACTTAAAAACCAGTGAGTGAGAAAACGATAAACCTTTTTGGATTAATGATTGCATCATCTGTTGTCACGTAAGATTATCATAATTACTTAATTGATGCTTTTACATGACTACCAACCCCAATATGGTTAAGAATAAAAGGAGTAACATCTGTAAATCTTCTTTTATTCCAAAATAATCATTGATTTCTCAAAGTTATCAATGTTATTGCCAATTTCATCACAGATTTTAATTACTGTGAATTTTTGAAGATTCAGTGTTTCACGTAGAATGGTCAAAAATGGACTATAAGTAAAGCTTTTAATTTTACTAGTAAAACTGTAATTCTTTTTGGTTATACCATAGATAATACAGTTCTCTATTGGGCCTGAAAGCTTCATAAAGATTCATTAAGAATTGTATTTTTAATGAATTTTTGAAGGTTTTACCTCATTTCTACGTAGAATTGCAAATATCAGTGTTTCACTGGTTGCTATGAGGTAAATCAATGGATACAAGTCCAAAAAGGGTTTTAATTACCCTTTTGGGGTTTATCCATGGAAATTCATTAAGAATTGACGTGGTTACAGGAGTCTAAGTAGCTCTTTACCTCCTTGGCACGTCAAAATAGCAGGTTATTTGCTATTTTCTTAAGATTTACAGTAGTTGTGACATGGTAACCAAGTTCCCAAAGAGGTTTAGTTTACCAATTGGGTCAAGATCAGCCATGGAACCAAGCTTTGGAGCTATCCACGCCTCTGAGTCCTCAGAAGTTGGGTACCCTGGCTCTCTTTGATGTCTTTTGTCCCCCTTGCCTATTTTTTACGTCAAAATAGTAATTTAAGCTTAAAGTGAGATATCCACTATGGGTGTACCAACAGTCCATGTAAGAATACCATGATATTAAGTGCTCAAAACATGCATAACACTATTCTTAGTGTATATGTAACATGGGATTTCTCACTTTCCCATTATTTTGGCATGAAATTAAGAAAAACAAAAATTTTCACGGATCTTTTATGTGGTATTGATGATGTGGTATTGAAGTATTTTCCATTTTACCACCTCAAAGGGTTAATTTGAGCTTATTCACTCTATGGAGCTACCCTAGGTGAATTTTTGTGTAGAATCTAAATCTGGCCTTAAATCCATGGATTTACTTACTCAATAAAAAGATATTCATCTTTTCTGAAATCAAAAATGATGAATTTTGAATATATGCATGATTTATGAGTTATGTATAATTCAAAATTTCTTTTTAAGATAATTGTGGCCTATTTGGGTATGTAAAATATACCTCAAGGCTCACAAATATAATTAACAAGATTCTGAAAAGAGGCAGGAGCATTGGTGAGCCCAAAAGGCATAACCAAGTACTCAAAACTTCCATATTTATTTCTGAAGCATGTCAAATGTTCATCACCCTCCTTGATTCTGAGCAGGTTATATGCACCACACAAATCAATCTTGGAGAAGATAGAAGAACCATTGAAAAGGTTGAGAAGCTGATTCATAGGAGGAACAGGATACTTGTTCTTCCTAGTAACAGCATTGAGTTTGCGGTAATCAACACACAAACGGAGGCCACCATCTTTCTTTTTGGCAAAGAGGACAGGTGCTCCTGTTGAAGAGGAGCTTGGCCGGATGAAACCTTTCTCTACATTTTGTCAAATGTAGGCCCTGAGTGTATCTGACTCTTGTTTGGATAAAGAGTAGATCACCCCAACTGGAGGTAGAGACCCCTCCAGCTCAATATGATGATCACAGGCACAGTGAGGAGGACGTTTTTCTTCTTTCACCTTGGATAATACATCCAAATATTGGTGATAGACAGAAGGGACAACCCTCAACATGCTTTCTACTTCTTCTGGCTCTTCCCCTTCATCCCACAACTCCTCCAGGGAGTCATGATAAGAGGAAGGAGGAAGGTCCATATTCCCAAAGAAGAGAGTAAGTGAAGATATAGAATTATCTTCTCCAACATCTTGAATCTCTTTGAAGACTTCATCTCCAGATAATGGTAATGACTGAGGGCAATTTATGGAAGTGATATGGACAGAAGATGGAAATGATGATGTTCTCAAATCACCAACCAGAGCTGCACATGATTTGGCAGAAGAAAAGTCATTACAGAAAGCTTTAGAAGGATAACAATAGTCCTTATGATCAGCATTAAAGGTGATCAGCCCTTTCCTCCAATCAATAGAAGGATTAAAATGATTTAGAAAGTCAAAGCCCAATATGAGGTCTTCTCCCTTAGGAGTATCAATGACTAAAAAAGTCCCATTCAAAGCTTGGGAAGGAAGGGAGCTCAACCATATATTTAGTATGGTGAGTCACAAATAAGGAGTGGGACTCAGAGGAGTCCAAAATGATAAGAGGAATATTCTCTGGAAGTTCTGATGTAGTCAATGAGTACTTGTGAACAAACTGCTTTGCAATAAATGAGTGTGTAGCACCAGAATCAATGAGAATACTGTAAAAAACATCAGAAAGAGAAGAGAAAACAAAAAATTTAAGAGAATTCTTGACACCAGTATTCATAATTCACAACTGTGCTCTGGAAGGAAAACTGTGAAGACCATTGAACACAACATGGTCTCCACTCAGGCTTTTCCCTGGCTGGTAAATTTGCCTGAAGGTTGGGTAAGCTTGTTTTGAGGCCTTTTGAAACAAGACTCAAGACTATGCTTCCCACCACAATAGGTACAAAGACCCTCTTTGATTCTTCTTTCTTTTTCAGAGTTCATTAGCTTGAAGTCCTTCTTCAACAAAGAAGAATGGGGCTTGTCCCTCTTCTGAAAATTCTTCTTCTTCTTATGACTTGAACTTGAAGAGTTTTGAGGATGAGAAGTACTTGATCTTGGGGCTTCAGGGTTATTCTCTTGATAGTGATTCTTCTCCTTTTGCCTTTCATGGTACCTGGTATCAAGTTCCAGGGTAACGTCCATTAAGTCTTGAAGAGAATCAATTCTTGAAGGATGGGAGGCCAATTGATCCAATATCCTGGATGGCAATCCTTTCCTGAAATGATGAATGAGAGCCCTTTCACCCCAATCTCCAATTCTTGAAACCAAACTCCTGAAATCGGCTATGTATAGTGAAACATGGCCACCTTCCTTCATTCTTAGTGAATCCAATTCTGCTTCAGCTTTTCTGACTTCATTCGGGTCACCAAATAGAGTGAAGAGTTGAGATTCAAATAAATTCCAAGAATTGAGAAGGTAATTGGAGTCTTGATTGGTGAGATTGGAAAGATAAGGCTCAATCCATTTTGCATCCCTGCCAATGAGAAATGAAGTGGCATAAAGGACCTTCTTTCTGTCTTAAAAGAAGTTTGCTGGATCATTATGAAAGATTGATTGGCATGACTGAAGGAAGCTTCTGACTTTGAAGGGCTGAGTCCCATAAAAGCATTTAGGTGCCTTCATAGATTGAGTCTTGAAGGCGGGTGGTCTTGATGATCCAGAAGAAGAAGATGCTTTAAGATTGGCCATAATTTGAGTCATCTGCTGCATAATGGCCAATAAAGATGGTTCAGATTGATAAGAGACAGGCTGATCAGGATGGTCTAGAGTTGGTCCTCCAGTACTTTGGGATGCCCCCACAGGAGCAGGAACACCTTCAGTACCATCAGACTCTTCCTCTTCCACAGAATTCTCCTCCTCATCGTCATCATCTTCACCTTGAACCTTGAGACTGGTTCTTGGGAATCCTGGAAAACCTCCAACCACTCCTGATAATGAAATTGATCTTCTTGGCCCTCTTCCTTCCTTCCTGGATGGTGCTTCTCCTTCCATGCAGGGTCCTCTATCCAATTGGGCCCTCAGTTGAGGAACTGCTGGGGTCCCATCAAGAGGAACTCTTGGAGTTGGAGTAAGAGTAGCTGGATCTGGTTTGTCTTGCAGGAGGTGAATGTTCAAAGGGAATGATTTCAGGAATAAAAAATTAAAATGAATGAATAAAAATCAAAATTTTCTTGAAGTACGGAATCAACAATCAAATCTTGAGGAAGTCAATGAATCAATTAAAATCTTCAGGTACGTCAATCAACCAAAATCAAATGAGTCTTGAAGTCAAAATCAATATCAATGAAAATCTTGAAGTCAATCAAATCAATCAATCAAAATCAATAAAAAATTGAAAATTGCAGAGTAAATCAATCAGTCAAATGAATTCTTGAGTCAAAATCAACTTATGTCAATTCTTGATGTGAAATTCAGAAAAATCAATGAAAAATCTTCAGGTCAATCAATTTTCTTGAAGTCATTGTCAATTATATAAAATCAGTCAATCAAATCAGTTATCAAGTGAATTCTTCCTGAAAATCAAAATTCTTGAGGAATAAAATCAAATTGAATCCTGATATGAAGAACATGTCTGAATAATCTGATGAATAATCTGAAAATCAAAATGATAAGACACCTGAATGAAGGATAAAATGAGATTGATGATTGAGATTAATATTGAAAAAGATAAACAAAAATAAAATTGGGTCAGTTTTCAATTTTCAGAATGGAGAATGAATGAGAGAAAATTGAGAGGTGACAAAGAATCATTAAGTTCAGAAGCATTGAAGAGTCATAATTTTGATGAATGAATGAATGAAATTGATGAGGAATGAATGAATAAAATGATGAAGAATGAATGAATAAAATGAAAGAAATTATGAGCTAATGAATATAATGTCACAGGGGCTCTTATGGAAGCAAGAGGGCCTGGCACTCAGGAATCAAGAACTCACTTGGAGGGCTCCAAAGTATAAAAGAATAATAAAGATTGATTTCTTTAAAGAAGAATGGAAAGACAAGTATGCCAAAATATTAAAGAAAGTATAAGAAGCCAAAGGCCAAAGATAATAAAGAATCCAACCAAGTGAATCCTCAATTTACTGTTTCAACCTGCCAGAAAAGGGAGTGGAAGTAGTAAAGGATATGACCACCAATATCCACTAACAGGCGAGGAAGAAAAAGAGAAATGATGCTGAATGACTGAATTAAGATTATCAGTATTAACTTTAATAAAGTAAAAGAAAATAAAGATAATAATAAATCCAGTATATTAATTAACTGGGGAAAAAGTCCCCAGGTGCTGACAGGTGGCCAATATATGTGAAAAACTGAAAGACTGATCATGGAAGGTGGATCGCTGGCTTTATTGTCTGAATTGGGCCAATACAGTTCTGGCCATCTTGAAATTGAACTGTGTGATTGAGTTCCCACAGTGGAACATTGAATTGGCCCAATCAGGCCAAGGACATACAGGTTTCTTGATTTACGCCTGTATGGACCAATTGAGTTGTCCAAGGAGTATTGACAAACTTGATGCCTTGACAGCTTATTGAAAGACTGTATAACCTCTGAGAATGCCCTTGGAATAATCCTGAATGGAATTTCCAACCCAACTCCTGCAGGGCCAGGTGATTGGGATCCTTGAATGGTCTTCTGATTGCTGCCATGGATTTCCAGACTGATGAGCTAAAGAATCCTCCTTCAAAATGGGCGTTGGATTTTGGGGCCTTTATTTTGAATTGTAGAATTCGGTCCTGAAAACGTCACCATTGAATTTCTGAGCAAAAATGGTGCATAATGGTATATAATACCATAGTTGCACCACTCCCGCAACCTTGAGTATGGGGTGCATGGAGGAATGGAAAGAATTCCCCTTAAGTTGAGGGGAGTGCTTGCTGAGCTGGTCTGGTGGCCTGTGGTGGTGATGGCTTCCCCCTTTGGCCTACGGACCGTAGAAGCCGTAGGGGGCCTAAAAGGCCCAAAAAGGCCATTTTGGCCTAAACCCCCCTAATGGATGGAGATGGCTAGGGGGCCTGGAGGCCCCTAGAAGACAAAAAGACCCCCCAGGCCCAAAATTGAAGATAAAGGCCTGGGGGCTGGTGATATGGAAATTGGCCAAAGAGGCCAATGATGGCAGGATATGGCCTGGGGCCAGAAATTTCCAACAAGAGGTGTTATGGCCAAATGGCCATAGAGCACCAGAGGGGACCAATTGGCCATAAAAGATATGGTGTGGCCAATTGGCCCCAACTTGGTTCCAGGTTAGAATTGCCGCAACACCCATGGAAGAGGGTCAATCTTTGTGGTTGTGACAAACTGTTTCTTACTTCTTCAAAGAAGGTGGTATTCAAGCCTGTAACACTTATTCCTTCTATTGGGATTTGTGGTGAAGCTTCTTCTGGCACATAAGCAGGATTATCAATATCATTTGGTAATGGCCATCTGCTTAGTCCATCTGCATTTTTGTGAACATTCCTGTCTTTCTGAACAATAGTAATATTTCCCCTGTATTCTTTTATGCCTATTCTCCATCTGAGCATATCCCTGTTCGGTGTTTTCATGTTCAAAAGTGATTTGACAGCTGTACAATCTACTATCACTTCAAAAACACATCCCTCTAAGAAGTAGTTCAATTTTTCTAAGGCCCAGAAAAGGCATAGACATTCCATTTGACTTTCTCCATATCTGGCTTCAGCTGGTTTGATTTGCCTGGATATGAAACATATGGGTCCTTCCACAGGTTTATCATTTATGATCTGAGCTTGGTGAAGTGCAGCACCCATCCCATCCCCTGATGCATCAATATACAATTTAAAAGGAAACTTAAAGTCTGGCATCAGTAAGAGTGCAGCAGTGGTCAAGGCTTCTCTTAGAGACTCAAAAGCTTTGACTCTGTCAACAGTCATTTCAAATAATGTGTCTTTGTCACACAATTTATGAAGTGGTCTTGCTATGGATGCAAAATCTTTAATGTGTTTCCCATAATATCCTGCAAAACCTAAAAATGACTGAATTTCCTTTTTTCTCTGAGGAATAGGTTTTAGCAATACTGCTGCAACTTTGGTTTTTTCAATTCCAAGGGACAAACCAGATACAACATGCCATAGTGCTTTAAGTTCTTTAAATCCAAAATGGCATTTCTTCAAGGAGATTTTCATGTTTACTGATTGAATTTTTGTCAAAACTCTGGACAATCTGTACATGTGCTCTTCCCAAGTCTTGGAACAGACAATAATTTCATAAATGTAAATGATTAACCATCCCTCTGAAAGCTCTTCAGGGAAGATTTCATTCATCATTCTTTGGAAGTGTGAAGGTGGATTTTTGATACCAAAGGGAATTCTTAAATATTCATACACTCCACAATGAGCAATAACTCTCACATATTTTCTTGCTCTTGGTGTCACCACATTTTTATGGAATTCTTTAAGGGCATCCATAGTGGTTATATGCACTGCTTGAGATATTTGAGTAAGGGCAATTTGTATTTTTGGTATTTGGTACCTATATGGACCAGTGTAAGTTTTCAGAGCTCTAAAGTGTTCAACCATTCTGGATTTTCCATTATTCCATGCCACTATGACTGGTGTAGTTATTTCTACCTCTTCATTGTGGTCAGCCTTTCTTATTACATCAAGGTACAGAAGTTCTTTGATATTAGTTTCCAGAGCTTCTCTTGACTTGGGACTTGCTGGGTATGCAGGTATTCTCAAGAGTGGTGGATAAGGTCTTTCAATATTAAGAATGATGTCAGCTTTATGACCAATAATTTCTCCTAGAGGTTCTCTGTCTGAAGCAAATGCTCTGTTGTGGTCATACAAAAGGGAAGAAAGTTAATTTTCTTGTTTATGAGTCAGATGAAGGCTTATTTCAGCCTCCCTCAACTGTTCAGATTGGAAATTTACAAATTCTAAGTTGACTGGCACTACTTTATTTACTGTAATTTGCCTTTTAAAAGGTAAAAAGGCAAATTTCTGATGCTTATTGTCTCCAATAGTAAAGTATCTGTCTTTGTTGTTATGCAAATCTATCCCATACATGATTAAATAGTCATTTCCCAATATAAAGTGGTTATTAGAGCAATTTTCCATAACAACAAATTCAACTCTGATTCTTAAATTCCCATTAATGTGTTGGAATATGAAATTGGTCTCAAAGGTTCCTAATTCGTTCATTTGATTACTTGCACTATTGAATTTTATACCATCAATTGGTAACAATTGGTCTTCAAAATTTGGTACACAAGTTTTAAGAAAAGATTTACCAAAACAAGAGCAGAAGGCTCCTGGGTCAAGCCAAAGCTTAGTGGGATTATTGTCAATCACCAGCTCTGTTATACAGGAGTTCCCAGCTGTATAAACGTTCCCCCTGTTTGGTTTTGTTTTCATAAGTTGTGCATCTTGAACTTTTGATAAATCAAGTTGACCATTTCCCAATTTTGGCAAGTGGGAATAAGATTCCATGATGTCAAAAGTGGCATTAATATTTTATGTATCTTCTGAAGATTCAGAAAATATTGAAGACTTATCATCTGAGTTTTCTTCAATTATGTCATCTTTTCCAATATCAGGTTCCTTTTCAATATCAATTTCATTGATTTTTACCCTTTTTGGACATGTATTGGCTAGATAGGTGGTACTTTGGCAAATATGGCACTTTCTGACTGTATCTGCAGATTTATACTTATTATTAGAGTTTTCTTTGGGGTTTTTGTCCACAGAATCTTTCCAAGGTGTATTAAACCTTGTTTTGAGATTCACCCTACTAGAACCAATTTTGGTTCTGGTGGTATCTTCTTCTAATATATTGATAATGTCCTCTGCTGACCTTTGTTCCGTAGTCCTTCTTTTGAAAGCATGCTCTAAGTCACCTCCACATTGTCTCAGAATCTTTCTGTGAATCATACACTCTGACATGTCAGGGTATAACTCTGTTATTCAGTCCTTTTGTTGGCAAAAACATGGTAAAGCTTTGTCTTTATCAGAATTAAATTTGGCAGATTCAAGGGCTGTCTCCACTTTAAATCTCCAAGAATCATTGGCCTATTTCTTTATAATTGGGGTTTTCCACCAAGTCCAACTTTGGTGGACATGTGCTTGTCTTAATTTGATATACCATCTGTGAGCTGAACTGGTAAACAAGGTGTTAAATCTTCCTGTTACCAATATGTCTGGTAATTCAAAATATTCTTTAATCATTTCAATTCCTCTCATAAATTCCATATGGTCATATTCTCCTTCACCACTGAAGTGAGGCCATTTTTTATGTTTTGGTACTTCTTTCAGAAGTTCTTGGGCCATTGATGGTTCCAAGTTATGAAAAGAAGTGGATAATTCATTTTTTAACTGTGAATTATCAGGATCCAACACTTGTGGATTTGGAATCCTTCTGCCCTCATTTTGATTCAGAGGTGTAGACATTCTTGGTAAGGTGTTCAGTATTTGTTCAATATCATTCATTTTACTGTTGCTACATCTTTGGGAATTCCTGTATTCATGTTGGAAGGCTTGTATTAAATTTATTACTTCAATTTTATACATTTCTTCTTTATGTGTCAGCTCTTGCCATAACTTTGTCTGTCTTTTATTATCAGAAGTGACTTGATTCAATTTCATTGATAATTTTGATACTTCTTCTTGTGAAGCATCAAAACACCTTTTCAAGGCAATGGTATATGTCCTTACTTTATTAAATGAATTTGAAATTTCAACAAGGACTTTCTTGTTATCTGTCTTGATAATATTTATGTCTTGTTTAATCCTTGCTTCAATTATGTCATCAATATTGAATTTAGAATATTTGTCTGTTAAATCTTTAATAATGGCAGATTTTTCATATATTTTATTGCCAAAAGAATGATCATTATTGGAAGTTTTAATTGTTCTTAAAACGTTTTTCAAAACACACAAGTGTTTCATTAATTTGGAACAGACTCAAGTTGTTTGTTTTAATGTTGTTACAAATGGTTTTATTTTTATCAGGAAGATGTTTTTTCATGTCATTTATAGCTTCATACAACTCTGGGATGGAATCAAATATGTCAGAAATAATTTTTGGAATCTTAATCTGGCTTCCTCCTTCTTCTGTAATTCCATCATGGTTCTGGCCATCTGAAATACATTTTCCATGGCATCCTGCTGAATCTTTGGAATCCTGTATCCCTGGCTGTAAGGCTTTGGGGCTGGTGCCTTCCCTTTGCCCTTGTTTTGAGCTTGTGGCTGCTTTCTCACATTGGAATTGCTGCTGCTGGCCACTGGGCCTTGTCGTGGCACTTGCTTTGGTGGTGGTGGGTTGTTTTTCCTCCATTCTGTTGTTAAAAGCATCATATTCTTCTTTTCCATCAATGGATTCCATCCATTGAGTAACTTGCAAGTGTTGGGATGACCCAGGAATTCTCTTACAGTCAGGTATGAGTTCATGCAGTTTTTCCACAGATCTGCAAGGATCTGGTACTCTTTGTGCTGTGTTGCATTGTTGTAAGCCTTCTGGCTGTCTTTGTAAATGTCCACTGAGGCTTTTTGTGGTGGTTTCAGCTCTTTTTTGAAGGTAAGATAGTGTCATCAGCTTCAGAATTGGACAATTTATTTTTGTGGAAGTCTTTTACTGACCCTTGTCCTTCTGTATCTGATTGGCTTCTGCCATAACCACATCTATGACCTTTTTGGGAGCTGCTTGAGGGCTTATAGCTTGCTCCTGATCTGGTTGAAGGCATATTTTATGATTAAAAAGATTTAAAATAGTAATTTTACATCAAAAACTTACTATTTTCCAATTTTTAGCTTTCTGAAGAGTATCACTGTTGTCCAAGTTGATCAATTCAGAATAAATTGGCTCTTTTTGGTTATTCTGAATTATAATAACAGTGCTATTATGATCAAAAATTACAGTACTTGTTGGAATAATGCTAGTAACTGTGGAGGCTGTTTCAATGTTTTCTTTTCTAACCACCCTGTCAGACACTAAAATTAATTAAAAATCCAATTAATTAATTAAAAAAAGGTTTTTGAAAAAGATAAATAAAAATATAAGCCTCACTTATAATATGAAAAAAAGGAATTTTTTTATATGGATTTTTTGTATTATAATTATTTTTTATATGTTTTTCAAATTTTCCAATATAAGAAAAAGGATTAAAAAAGGTAAAAAACTATGTCACAGGTATAATATCACGGGTGGGCCCCCAAATGTAAGTTGTGAATATGAAACTGTGATAAAATATCAAGTACTTTTCCTGTCCTCAAAATTTGTATAAGGTAGAATTCTTTTAAAAATTGTAAGAGAATGGTATTTTTAACAAGAAAAACACACCTTTTTTTTAACCTTATAAGTATAAAACAATAATATAATAAAAATTTATTGTTTTACCAACAATAATGATTTATCCAAAAATACTCTACAGGAGATATTTAAGGCTACAAAAGAAATTTCTTCAAGAGCAATTTCAATTGGAATTAATTGAGCAAAGAACTGCAAGCAATTAATTAAAGAACAAAGTCTTCAAAGGGATATTTAAAGAGAAAACACACCCAAAAGTGACCAGAGTGAATTTGGAAACAAAGGGACAAAGTTAACAGTGATGAAAGATGCTTTAATTCACTTTTGGGGTAGTTCAGGGGTAAAAATAATTATAAGAGTTACAAAAAATGATTATAATTTTTTTTTCACGTGGTTAAAAGATTCAAAATGTTTAAATAAGGGTGATTGGATTCTTTTATTGATTGGTTCAACAGTGTTTAAACTAATCATAAAAGGAAAAGATTCTAACATGAAGAGAAAAGTGGGGCAAAGAAGACATTCTTTTATAACCATCAATTTTCTTACTCCAAAAGTAAAATTTACTCTGGTAAGTCTTGAAAAACAGTCTGACAGCAGCAAAGCCAATTATGGCATCATTGAACCCTGGTTTAGACCAAAAAGGGGCTGGTTTAAGCCATTTTTAGCAATTTTAGACCCTTAAATCAGCCATTACTATGGCAATACCTGGTCTAGAGACTTCAAAAAACGTCAGAATGTGTGTAAGAGGCGTGGAAACCAGTTGAAATGGCTTTTACTAACATTGTTTTAACTTAAGGGTAGTTTTACCCTCTTGGCAGCAGTTAAAACCACCCTGGTTGGTATCAAAACCTCATCATCAATTGGGTCACAGACCCTGTGACTCAATTCCAGGCCAAAAGTAATGAACGTTTGTGTGGATTTTGACATCCAATGCAAGTCAGCAAGGATTTTGGGGGTCTAGCTCCCCCCTAGAGCTAGAGTGTCTTTTCCCCCCCAGAATTAATCTTTCCAATTTATTTTTCCTTTCATTCCTCATCATGTAATACAATTGTAATTTAAACATGTAATTAAATTGATTTTTTAATTACACATCTGTAATTATTGATACCTCATATGTAAATTAAACTTCACTTATGTAATAAATGTGCACATTTTGACATTTCAATTGAATTCAATTGGAAATACTTCAATTCCTAATAACTTCCAAGCTAAACACAACACCTCAATTTTAACACAAAAATTGATGGTTAACACCACATGTGGTGTGAATTAAGTTAAGGTTTTGAGGATTTCCATACTTTTGTACAAAAAATACTAAAACTTAATTTAAGCTTATTTAGAGTTGAGCTACAGAAATTTCATCCAGAGGTGACCCCACTTTATTTTTTATGAGGAATCCAATGGTGTGATAATTTCTTTATGTTTATTTATTGGATAAAAAGCTATAATTCACTTTATATAACTTTTTACCAAAAATATTTTAATTTCACAATTTTTATTAGAAATTCATTTTTACTTAATTTTTACAACTAGAAATGTAATTTCATAATTTTAAATTTTATTGTAATTTTATTTTTAATTTATAATTAAATTTTGAGTTTTAAATATAAATTTGTATTTATATTTCACTTTTTATTTTTATAATATGAATAAATTTATTTTATTTATATTTGTATCTTAATTTATCACTTGTGGTCTTTTGGGTATATGAAAATACCTCTAAGGCTCACAAAGGTCCAAGAGCTCTTTAATTTGAAGCTCGATGGCTTCTCTTTATTTTGGGCTTTCTGGGTATGTAGGACTCCTTAAGAGTGGTGCATAAGGTCTCTCAATGTTGAGAATAATTTCAGCTTCATGACTAACCATTTCCCCCAATG
The DNA here is from genome assembly GCA_023105745.1 of Austropuccinia psidii. NCBI lineage: Eukaryota > Fungi > Basidiomycota > Pucciniomycetes > Pucciniales > Sphaerophragmiaceae > Austropuccinia > Austropuccinia psidii. The sequence continues at coordinate 28,014,698 of JALGQZ010000005.1, forward strand.
GTTCTTTTTAAGAGGAAATGGCCTCTCTATTTTTATATAAAAGAGTAGAGCATTCCTTTTCTTGCATTTCAGTAAGTTGAAGACCAACTTCAGCTTCATTCATCTGTTCTTATTTAAACTTCTCTAAGTCCAAGTTTAATGTTGATACTTCATTTTCTGTATTTTTTCTGTTAAAATTTCAAATGGAAAAAGATTTTCTCTTATTTTCACCAATGGTAAATTATCTATTGTTTTTGTTGCGTAAATCTATTCCATACATTATTTAATAATGATTCCCCAATATAAAGAAGGTACTTGAGCAGTTTTCCATAACAACAAATTTGAGATTTATCCTTGAATTTCCATTTATATGTTGGAATATGATAGTTTTTTCAGATATTTGTAATGGTTTTGTTGTATTTCTTGCACTTTTGAGTTTTATCCCATAAATTGGCAACAATTTACATCCAAAATTTGGTGAACAATTCTTCATAAAAGAATTCCCAGCACAAGAGCAGAAGGATCATGGGTCAATTAACAGCTTAGTGGCTATATCAATAGCCACTTCTTCTATACAGGAATTTCCAGCTGTATACTTTTTCCTCTTTTTGGTTTAGTTTTCATAAGTTGTGAATCTTGAATGTTTGATAAATCATGTTGACTGTTACTAAGCTGTGGTAAGTGGGAGTAAGATTCTGTGAACCTTTGAGATATGACCACATACCCAAAAAGGTCACAAGAAACATTCAAAATAATTATACATTAAAAATAATTACCTTAAAACTACAAAAATGCCATAAATTGGCATAAAAATTGGTTTAACTTAAAGGCCAATGCATAAACATGTGAAATAAATTATCCCATTGTATTTACCATGGTAAAATACACATATACCATTTTTATGGCATATCTGTAAAGTCAATATTTAATGAGTTATAAGTAACAATACCTTATAAAAAACACAAATCCTTATTTATTTCAAAAATAGATGAAATAACATGTATAATAAATAATACCATTGGATTCCCCATAAAGTTCCACATAAAAAATAATTAAGAAGCTAAGCTTCAAAGTCAATACTTAAGGAATTAAGCTGAATATATGCACTTTTTTGGTCAACACATATATTCAAGGATTTTAGCTAATATCTTTTGAAATATGCATGATAGAGTGATGAACCAAAAAGAAAGTCATGACGAAATCACTTTAGTAATACAGAAATGAAGTTTATTCCGCAAGTCATAAAGAAGGTTAAAAACTGTATGGGATTATTGACTAAAATTAACAGAGCTGTTGACCACTTTGCTGTGAAAGTGGTCCAAACTTAAAAAAAAGTACACAGTTGGACTCTCCTAGTTCATTCGTGAAGAATGATGTATTTTTTATTATAATATTCAAGGTATAACCCCTTGAAATCATAGTTTGAAGTTTAAAATATTACATTTCAACAGAAAAGATGAGTTACAAGAAAAATCATCAAAAATAGAATTTTGATGATGTAATGAAATGCTCTTGGCAGAACAATAAGGTATGCCAAGCTATTAGAATTAACTCTCTGAATTGCTGTAGTGTGTAAATCTTAAAAGTTATTAAGGATCAATTCTGAGCTTAATTTGATCATTTATGATCACTCACTGTAACTTTAAATTAAGTTTAACAGTCATATGAGTGATACAATTAGTGAATGCTGTTATTTTATGACTAAAACTAATAAAATGCACGAAATTTGCGGTTCTGGAAAGCCTTGATGTCATAAAATTTAGAGTTATAGTGATAACTCTAAATAATGGCGTAATAATGAGATAATATGGTTTGATCATGATGTAATCATCACCAAACCTTGAAATATTGATCAATTCCAGTGGATATGATCAGTTCAAGTCTACTAGAAGCCTGTTGGACTCTAGGAGGGAGGTATTTACTATAAATAGAGCTCTTTTTACTCTGTTTTCCCCTCAGACACTTACAAAACATTAAATCATTAAATAAAAAGGTAATTTCTTTATTCTTTATATATAAAACTTTTATATTATTAAAGACCAAAGATCATCTTATAATAATCTTCCTCTTTGAAGTGATTATTACAATTATTGAATTGTTTTGCTTAAATTTCTCTCAAAAACTTCAATTCCACATAAAACCAAGAAAATTTGTAATTCCTCTTAAATTTATTGTAACTAATATTTAAACAAGCTATAATTACATTTCTAGGTGTAAATTTACTCAAAATTATTATATTACGTATTAAAAGTAGGTTATTTCTCTTATTATAATAATTTTCTTCTATTATTACTTTTTAATAATTCCTTAATTGATATAAATAGTATTTATATCAATTTATAACTTTAATATTAGTAATATTATTGTTATTAATTGTTTTTTATTAATAAAGAACAATTTTCTACGCCTTTATTATTTGTTGGTAACAATAATAAAGTGCTTTTAAATATATTAATTATTTTATATTAATATATTTATTTTATATATATTATTTTTTATAATATGAATTATATTATTATATTTATTTAATAATATAATTATTTTACGCCTTAGTTAGAATAATTCTTTATTGTTATAATTATTTTTTATCTTATTTAACTTATACACAAAGACATTCATAGTACAATAAGTAAAATATTAGTAATTTTTACTTATTTTTTCATAGTCAAACCTTACATTTGGGGGCCTGGCCGTGATATTTACTCTAAAAGACCTTTAAAAAGATTCTAATTGGGCTTATCCAATAATAATTTATAATCATAATCATAAAATTATATAATAATTCTATATTTATTGATTTTAAAAGCTATTGAGGCATTTGGAAAGCAATTGTACTGTCTTACACGTGGTTTTTCACATCCTTAGACTTGAAAAAACTGTCTTTGAGTGACTCTAGTGATTAAAAAAGATATTTTATAAATTAAAAATAATTTTATATTATAAATTAATTTTATAAAAGAATCATATTCATTTTATTTTATTCTTTAAAAATAAAAACATAAAAAATATTAAAAATATTAAAAACCAATAAAAAAGTTATTTTATTCATTTTATTTTCATTTTTTTTAAAAAAAAAAATATATAAAAGCAATTTTTACGTGTAAAATCTCCATATCTCACCAAAAATAACACTTTTATATAAAAGACTTATATTTATTTGTCTTTTTTAGTGTTTGAAGACAATCCAACCTAGGACAACCAAACCACTGTTGAAAGATTGGTGGAAGAAACTTGCCAAAGTTCTCCAACACCAATAATCACTAAGAAAAAGAAATCCAAGAAATTGGACTTTCCAGGACCCACTATTCAGGACTCTGAAGGTGATTACCTCATTTTTAAATTGCCATAAGAAGAATTCCTGTTCTGAAATCTTTATATTTCTTATTTTCTTAAAATATGGATACCAGAAGAGGCTCCCAATACTCCATCCAATCAGATGGAGCTGGACTCAGAGGTAGAATTGATCCCTCAAAAGGGAAAAGGAAGGGGAATATCCCCAGTGGAACATAATCCACACAAGGAAGTGCCTTATCCCAAAGGCAAGTCCCAGAAATGCCCATGATATCTGAACCAGAATTGGAACTAAGTATGAGTAACTCAAACAGGTACAAATCATATTCAGAAGGCTCAAATAGACATTTACATGAGCCAGTACAAACAGTACTACATGGTGTACAAAGACAAGGACTGGGAAATGTTGCCCCAAATACACCAAGGAGTGATGAACGCCTGGCACATCCTGAAAAAGTTCCTCAAAGAGGAGGAAATAGTGAGATACTCCAATGGATGGAATCCACTATCATCCAAAACTCAAATGAAAAAGATCAAGGAGTACCATGCCAAAAAGAAGGAGGCAACCAAGGAAGAAGCCCCAGTAGCTTCAAGCCAACCCACTTTCCCAAGAAGGGAAGAAGAACAAGAAAAAGAATTGGAGAAAACCATATTCCCCAAGCTACAGGATCCCCAAAATCCAAAAAGATGCCATGTACAATGTATTCAACATGGACAGAACTTTGATGGAATTCAAATACAAAGAGGAGCAAAGAATGAGACAACCCCATTTCTCAAAGAAATAACCTTGTCTCCTGATGTTGTATAAACTTTAACAGAGCTTGGAAATAGTATTTTACCTCTTAAAGACATTTAAAATAGTTTATTATCTTTCCAAGAAATAAATGATAGCTTATCATCTTTAACAAATCTTGTTGTACAAAATAAAAAAGAAATTGATAACATAAGATTTATGATTGAAAATAATAAAGCAAAATTATTAATTGATAATACTCAGAAATTAATACAAGGACAACAAGAGTTGTACAAATACATAAGTGATATCAAAGAAAAAACTTTGACAATCAATTATGAAGTGAGTATTGATAATCTTACAAATAAATTAAACAAATTAAGCATTTCTGTAGAAAAAGTTGAAGAAAAGACTTCATCACAGCAAAAATTACTTTTGGACCATGTGGAAAAGAGTGATGAAGCAAGAATGCATCTGAAAGATGATATTCAAAGTGAAATAAGGCTTATTACTGAAAAAATGGATAAAATTAATGAGGCTAACTCAAATATGCCAAAGTTATCAACACCATTTTCTCACATAAGAAGCCCTGTTAAACCAAAAGAGGAATTAACAAACCCATTCATAACAGACTTGAGTCACCAAGACAATAACCAAGTCTTAATGAAGGAAGTACCTCAATTGAAAGAATGGCCAACATTCACAGGAGAAGGTGAATATGACCACATTTCATTTATCAAAAAAATTGACATGCTACAAGAAGATTATGCCATGCCAGATGAATACATCACTGCAAGATTACATTCATTATCTGAAAAATCTGCAAAAAGATGGTATTGTGGCATAAGTCAAACAAATGGCAAAAATACCTGGTCTTGGTGGAAACAAGAAATAATCACCAAGTGGGCTAATGATTCCTGGAGGTACAAGATAGAAAATGCATTTGGAAATTCTTTCTTTGACCCAGACAAAGACAAGCCTTTAACTTGGTTCTTAAAATAAGTTGAAAGACTTAATGCATTGTACCCAGAAATATCACAGAAAATGGTGCACATGAAAATACTTAAAAATGTGGAGGAGAGCTAGAACATGCCCTGAGGAGCAGGTTTATAGAAACATGATCCACAGAAGAGTATATCAATGCACTAGAAGACATAGTAACAAGCACAAAAATTGGCAGAAATTGGAAGAAATTGGACATTAAAAGTCCAAATAAACCATTTATCAAAAAAGATAAATCAAAAGAACCTTTCAAGCCCAATACATCCAATAATAATGAGCAAAGAAAATGCCATAAATGTGGAAATATCAGACATTTAGCAATTAATTGCCTCAAAAGGCAAAGATTAATGAAATTGGGGAAACAGAAAACCACAATGACAAAGAGGAGGAATCTGACTCTGAAAAAGAAACAGAAGAGTCAGCAAGTTCTGAAAGTGATGAAATTAATATAATTAATGCACAAACTAATAATATTGATATAATTTGTGGAGTACTGGATGTTAACTCAAAATTACCACAGGTTGGGACATCTGACACAAACCTGACAAATATACAAGATGCCAAGATGTATAGAACCAAACCTGCAAGAGGAATGGGATATACAGCTGGAAAATCAAGTATAAGTATTGTTATGGTTGATAACCAAGAAGGAAAGGTTAACTTGGATACAGGAGCATATTGCACTTGTGTTGGCAAAAGTTATTTAAAAACCATTGTCCCAGACTGGCAAGAAAAACTTATGCCAATACAAGGTGTCAAATTTAGTAGTTCAAGTGAGAGCATGAAGCCCCTTGGAATAATTGATTTAACACTAATTTTTCCTCACCCTTCACAATGTGTCAGAATTAAAGTAGAGTTTTTAGTAATGGACAACTGTACTAGTAATCACTTCATACTTGGAAATGACTACTTATCAATTTATGGTATAGATATCTCTAACCAAAAGGACAGATAATTTACCATAGGAGATAACAAAAGACAAAATTTTGGCTTCTTAAATAACAAAAAACAAATCACAGTTATTAAGAGAGAGGAGAAAAGTCTCGAAAAGGACCATTTTATATCTGAACAACTCAAAGAGGAAGAATTCAATCAAGAATTAACACAAAAAATGAAAGAAAAATTGATTGACCTCTTATTTAAGTACAAATATGCCTTTGCAACTGACAAGGAGCCACTAGGTGCCATAATTGGGAATGAGGTAGATATAATTCTCAATGTGGAAAAGCCTTACCCACCTTTACTAAAGAGCCCAGCTTACCCAGCTAGTCCAAGGGCTAGAGAAGCCTTGGAGGTACACATTAAAGAATTAATGGACCTTGGAGTATTAAGAAAGGTAGGACATAATGAACAGGTAGAGGTCACTACACCTGTCATTATAACTTGGCATAATGGAAAATCAAGGATGGTAGGAGACTTCAGAGCCCTGAACACCTATACCAGTCCAGACAGATACCCAATACCCAGAATCCATGAGACATTGACACAATTGTCACAAGCTAAGTTCATTACAGCCATGGATGCCTTAAAGGGTTTTCATCAAAATGTCTTAACAGACAATTCCAAGAAACTACTAAGGACAATAGTCCACTGTGGGATTTTTGAATACTTAAGAATGCCATTTGGCATAAAAAATTCACCTTCCCACTATCAAAGGATGATGAACACCATATTTCCTGAAGAATTGTCAGAAGGATGGTTAATCATCTATATTGATGATATCATAGTTTGCTCAGAAACTTTGGAAAATCACCTCACAAGACTAGAAAGGGTACTACAAAAAATAGTGCAAGTGAATATGAAAATTTCCTTGAAAAAGTGTCATTTTGCATATAGTGAACTAAAGGCACTAGGACATGTTGTATCTGGACTTAGTCTAGGCATAGACAAGAATAAAGTAGCAGCAGTACTACTTAAGCCAATGCCTCAAACCAAAAAATAAATGCAATCATTTCTAGGATTTGCTGGATACTATAGACAGCATATAAAGGACTTTGCAAAAATTATGTGACCAACAAACAGTCTATGAAATGACAGAAGAAAGAGTCAAGGCATATGAAGAATTGAAAAATTCCTTGACAAATGCCCCATTTCTTCTAATGCCAGATTGGAAACTACCCTTCAAACTGTACATTGAGGCTTGTGGAGAAGGACTAGGTGCTGCACTACACCAGACAGAAATTATCAATGATAAACCAGTAGAAGGACTAATCTGTTTTATTTCAAGACAAATAAAACCAACAGAAGCAAGATATGGAGCAAGCCAAATGGAATGCCTCTGCTTAGTGTGGGCTCTAGAAATATTACATTATTACTTGGATGGAACAGTATTTGATGTGATTACAGACTGTAATTCTGTAAAATCTCTATTAAATATGAAAACTCCAAATAGACATATGCTGAGATGGCAAATTGCTATGCAAGAATACAGAGGAAATATGACTATTTTCCATAAATCTGGCAATATTCATAAAAATGCAGATGGTCTTAGCAGATGGGCTCTAGCAAATACCCCTGACAATCCAGCATGGGTACCACAGGAAGAGCACCATATAGAAGGAATATGTGTTACAGACATTGGCACAGCATTTTTTAACCAAGTTAAAGAAAGCTATAAGATAGACAAGAATTGCCATATCTTAAGCCAACTTCTAATGAAAGACTGCAAAGACCCATCACTTTCATCAAAATTAGATGAACCATAGAAAAAGGGATATGATGAAGGAAGATTCCATCTCCTTGATGGAATCCTTTACCATAGAACAAAACACACATGTGTTATGGCCTTAACAGATAGAACCCTGATAGACACTATCTTACATGAGTTTCATGATAGTGTTGCAGCTGGACATCTTTCACGATACAGAACACTAGAAAGTGTGAAAACCTGCTCTTGGTGGCCAAATTGGAAGAAATATGTTTCAGAATACTGCCAAACCTGTGACAGATGTCAAAAAGCTAACAGAGCCACAGGAAAGAAATTTGGAATGATGATCCAAATCCAAGAACCAAAATCCCCTTGGGAAATAGTTCATATGGATTGGGTAACAGCATTACCTCCAGGAGGAGACAGAAGCTATAATGCATGCCTAGTATTGGTTGACAGGTATAGTAAAACTCTCATGTTCCTACCATGTCAGAAAGATGACACATGTATGGACACAGCCATAATGATATGGAATAAATCTATTTGCCATACATGCTTATTCCCAAATATTATAAGTGACAGAGACCCAAAGTTCACTTCAGCATTGTGGAAAAATCTCCATAACTTGTTTGGAACAAAATTATCATTCTCAAAAGCTTACCATCCTCAAACTGACGGTTTAGCAGAAAGTGTGAGCCTTGAGGTATGTTTTACATACCCAAATAGGCCACAATTATCTTAAAAAGAAATTTTGAATTATTCATAACTCATAAGTCATGCATATATCTAAAATTCATCATTTTCAATTTCAGAAAAGATGAATAACTTTTTATTGAGTAAGTAAATCCATGGATTTAAGACCAGATTTGGATTCTACACAAAAACTCACCTAGGGTAGACCCATATAGTGAATAAGCTCAATTTAAGTATTTGAGGTGGTAAAATGGAAAATACTTCAATACCACATCATTAATACCACATAAAAGATCCGTGAAAATTTTTGTTTTTCTTGATTTTAAGCCAAAATAATGGGAAAGTGAGAAATCCCATGTTACATATACACTAAGAATAGTGTTATGCATGTTTTGAGCACTTAATATCATGGTATTCTTACATGCAATTTTGGTACACCCATAGTGGATATCTCTATCAGGGTGAGTCTATATAGTAGCTATAAAGTGTAAATACAAGCTAGTATTATGACTGTGACACGTCAAAACAAATAATAAATTAAATCTTCAGGTCCTACTGCTACGTGGTAACAGTGGTGATGAGTCTATTGAGGACCTGGGTTGCAATGCTCTAATATCTTTGACTGTAAAGAAACACTACAATAATTATATTTTAATTATATCTTTAATTATTCTAAGGACACTACTGATGGATAACAGTCTTGTCATGTAAGAATATAGGTAAAGTAAGTTAAGATGATGGGTTTTTGAAGGAAAAAACCCTTCTTTTTATATCTTTCAGGACTGTCAAGAGTTGTTAACTCTTCACACGTCAGAGGAGTGAAAATTTTCACTCCAATGGTCAATCTGTGGTTCTGGATCCTCAATTCTGACGTCAGTAGAGGCAGAATTGTGGTTTTGGAACCACAAATGATCATTCTGGATCAATACAGGGTGAAAAAAACTTTTCACCTGCCACGTCAGCACTTGGGTGACGTTGTTCTGGTGTCTGTATGATTAATACTGGTCATTCTGGGCGGGTTTAAGCTTTGAACAACCATTATTTTGAGTATCAAAACAGTACTGGTTGGTATAGGTTTGGTACAGGCCAGTATTGGTCAAAATACTTCCAACCAAGATATCTTAGTCAGTCTTAGAGATATCAAGAAACCAAGAGCACAGAATTGAAGGGCTTAATGAGCTCTTCAATTTGGTATGCTTCATGTTTACCCTTCTTTCAAATAGCAAAAGTTATAAGGGTTTTAAGTTTTTAGATGTATTTTTGTACATCAGTATGGGGCTTCAAAAACTTCCATGCCAGATATCTTCTTCAATTTGGAAGATATCTGTATTCTGATGATACAGTTTTGTAGTGCTTGATTAGCTCTACAGTTTGGTATATTACACTGTACAGTTGTATGAGTTTATGCCAAAGATACAGGGGTTTGTTTACTTTCTTGTTTTCAGAATATCTGTATTTCTGGTTGTTAAACCTTTGAACCAAGATTCCTCAGTCAATTTAAGAGATACAGAGGTCTAATGTATCTCAAATTAAAGCTCTTGTTTATATCTTTAATTTGGTTATACTTTTGTACAGTTTTGTACAAGCCCTCTTTGACTTTCAGGGGGGTCTTGGTGTTGAAATAAAGGTCACATGGTATCTCCAGTTGTAGTGGTGTTACAACAACATGGATGATATCATTGTGTAGCTCTCTATGTGAGCTTTGAGAAAAATACCATTTTGGTATGTAATAACTTAAATATGCATAAGTTAGATGAGAGGTGAAAATAAGGGTTTTGACCTGTTTATTCTCCTCTAGGTTTCCTTATTCTGTTTGGATAAGGTTGGTGTTTAATTTAAGAGGATTGTTTTCTCTTATTTATTACCTTTATTGACTATGTTTGTTCAATACTTGTCATACCATTATTTATGGTATGTTGGATGTCATGCTAGTGCTCTGTTTTGAGTCACAGGCTGACATACCCTCCCTCAAAAGAAGGCTCATCATTGATGAGACTCTTCAGCCCTCCTGGAGGCTCTGAATCTTCTGAGGTGTATTTGTCCATCTGGGATTTCTTTCTCAGTTAACCATTTGTCTTTATCTGCTGGTTGATTCTTAAATCTAACCAGATATTGCCTGTTGTCTTTCCCATTAATTCTTATTTTCCTGGCTTTAATGATCTTTTTCACTGGTCCAGGTGAGTCATCTTCCTCTACCAATCTTTCATGGGTGACTGTCTTCTTTCTGTCAGGGAATTCCTCCTCATCTGTCTGGTGATAAGGTTTGACCAGGCTCACAGGGAAAACTGGGTGTTTCCTAGAGAACCCTTTGGTCAGGTTGACTTCTACTGCATTCTTTCCTATTAATTTAATAATGGTGAATGGTCCTATGAATGAGTCTCTCATCTTCTTGGGTCCTCTTAGGTTGTTGAAGTTAAGAGTTGAGATTAGAACTTGGTCTCCTTCTTTGAAATCAGGTTCTTGGTGACTTTTATCATATCTCTGTTTGTTATATAATTTGGCTTCAGCCACACATTGCTCTGCTTTTTCACAGGCAGTCTTCCACATTGTGTGGAAGTCCTTAGCTGTGGGGTGTACTGAGAGGAGGTTCTTCTTCAAGTAGTCTACTGGAAGTAGTGGATTCCATCCTTTCTCTAATGTGGCAGGGGTTTTTCCTGTCACTGAGTGTATACTTGTGTTGTATGCCAATTTTACAGCTGGTAGGAGGGCTACCCAGTCATGGGTATATCCCTCATTGTCTTTATATTCCATGCCATATGCACAAAACCTTCTAATGATGTCCTCTAATTTTTGGATCATTCTTTCTGCTAGACCATCTGTTTGTGGATGGTAAGCTGTGGAGAATGCTAGTTTGGTTCCCAGCATCTCGTATAGATTAGTCCAAAATTCTGATGTGAATTTAGGGTCTCTGTCACTAATTATAATTCTTGGAACTCCACAGTTAGCTATCACATTGTTCCAGAACAATAAGGCTGTGTCCATTGCTGTGTCCTCTTTGTGACAGGGAAGACATCTGACACTCTTGCTGTACCTGTCTACTACTACTAGGCATGCATTAAAGCTGTCTTTCCCTCCAGGGACCAGGCCTGTTACCCAATCCATGTTTATTATTTCCCAGGGGTGTTTGGGCTCCTCTATACTCTGGAGTAATCCATATCTTTTGCCATGACTTCTGTTGGCTTTTTGGCATCTGGTACAAGTGTTGATGTATTCACTCAAGTCTTGTTCCCACTTTGGCCACCAAGCTGTGCTAAAGACTCTTTCTTTAGTTCTTTCTTCACTCATATGTCTCATGTATGGGCAGTCATGGCATTCCTGTAGTATCAGGGAAATATGTTCTCTATTTATTATTACCAGGGCACTTGTGTGTTTTTCCCTATTGTACAGTAGATCATCTATCAGAAAAAATCTATTTTCTTTGAAGTTTTTGAGCCATGGCTCTTCCAATTGGCTCTCTAGTTCAGGACTCCTGTACTTTTGTTTTAATAGTTGTATCAATATACTACACTGTTTGTGTTTATTGTATGCTGATTGTACTATGCTAAAGAATTCTGTATTCAGATTAGAGGAGCTGATTCCCAGTATGGGTATCTCTTTACTCTCCCCATAGCTCTGTGCTGGGTTTGATGGGTCATTCCCTAATTCCCAGTTTGATAGTTTGAAGTTCTTTCTCCTATCTATCTCCATGCATTGTATAGGTATTTTGGTCCCATTTTCTGGGTCATATGCTGGATTCTCTTGGTCATTCTTCAGTGGCCACCTGCTAAAGCCATCTGCATTAGTATGACTTTTCCCTTCTTTATAGATGATAGTCATATTCCCTCTGTATTCTTGTATGGCTATTTGCCACCTAAGCATGTGTCTGTTTGTTGTCTTCATGTTCAACAGTGATTTGAGGGCTGTGCAGTCAGTAAAAACTTCAAATACTGCTCCTTCTAAGTAGTAATGGAGTTTTTCTAATGCCCATACCAAGCATAGGCATTCTGTCTGAGTGGCTCCATATCTGGCTTCTGAGTCTTTCAGTTGTCTTGATATATAGCAAATTACTCATTCTTTGGTTATCCCATCCACTAGTTGCCTCTGGTGTAGTGCTGCTCCTAGTCCTTGGCTACATGCTGCATCTATATATAGTTTTAATGGTAGTTCAAAATCAGGCATCATTAGGACAGGGGCATTGGTCAGTTCATGTTTGATCTTTTCAAATGCATCTCTTCTTTCCTTGGTAATTTCAAAGACTACATCTTTTGAGCACAGTTTGTATAGGCTACTAGTGATGTGTGCAAAGTTTTTTATGTGGCTTCTGTAGTAGCTAGCAAAGCCCAAAAAAGATTGCATTTCCTTGATGTTCTTTGGTACTGGTTTCTTCAGTTCTGCAGCAACTTTATTTTGGTCTATAGCTAGGCTCAAACCTGAAACTTTGTGTCCTAGGGCTAGCAGTTCCTGCTGTCCAAAGTTACATTTTTTAAGAGATATCTTCATGTTTATTGGTGTGTATTTTCCCAATATTTTATCAATTTTCTTCACATGGTCTTCCCATGTTTCTGAGTATATTATGATATCATCAATGTACACTACCATCCACCCTTCCATTATTTCATCTTGAAATATGGTATCCATCATCCTCTGAAAATGGGCTGGTGCATTCTTAATGCCAAATGGCATTCTAGTATATTCATATATGCCCATATGGCATATAATTCTTAGCAATTTGATGGAATGTGGTTTCACCCCATTCTGGTGAAAGCCTTTCATGCAATCCATTTTTGTAATGAACTTGGCTTTTGCTAGTTTATCTAGTGCATGTGGTATCCTTGGGATGGGGTACCTATCTGCTTTGGTGTAATTATTCAAAGCCCTGAAGTCACCACATAGTCTGGATTTACCATCATGCCAAGTTATAAGGACTGGTGTAGTGACCTCTACTATCTCATTATGTCCTATTTTCCTTATGACCCCCATTTCTAGGAGTTCATTGATATGTTTCTCAATTTCTCTCCTAGTTTCCATGCTGGCTGGGTATGGTGGTCTCCTAAGCATAGGTGGATATGGTCTTTCTACATCCAGATATAATTCTATATCATGTCCTTTAATTTTTCCTAGTGGTTCATCTCCTATTGCAAAAGCTCCTCTATGCTTTCTCAATACTTTCAGTAAGTTGAGTTTCATTTTACTGGTGAGTTGAGTGCCATATTGGGCTTCTTTGAATTCTTCCACTAGTTCTTTCAAGGTGTTATCATTTGTTACATGATTTATGTCAAAGGAAAATATTTTGTCTTTGTTTGTACCTATGGTAAGATATCTGTTTTTACTATTTCAAATGTCCATACCATACATTCTTTGGTACTCTGTACCTAGTAAGAATCCTTGTACATGTGCATTCTCTAGAACTACAAATTCAGGTTCCAGTCTGATATTTCCTTTTTGGTGTGGGATAATTATCTCTTTGATTATTGTCCCCAGTGAGTGCATTTTGCCTGATGCACTTTTAAAGTTTCTAGCTTTTGTTGGGATTATATCTTCTTCCCATTTGGGGAAGTGTTGTTTCAAGTATTCTTTTGCCACTATGGAGCAACATGCTCCTGTGTCAATGATCATTGGGTGTTGACAGTTCTCAATGTAAACTGTCAATTTTGTAGGTGTTCCATGAATGAATCCCATCCCTCTATTTGGGGTTACCAGGAATGTTTGTGCATTCTGTGTGTGCTTACAGAGCTCTTTGTCTGTTGTTATTTGTGGTATTCCTGAATCCAATTCAATGTCTTTTATGTCAAGTGAACTTTCTTCATTGCATTCCAATATGTATTCTTCTATGGTATCAGGTTCACTTTGTGATTCTGCTCTCATACCATTTCCCATGCTGTCAGAATCAGATTTTTCACCTGTTTGTTCTTCTTCTGATTCTTCATCAATTGCATATATTTTCTTTTTTGGTTTTGTGCAATTGTTGGCATAGTGGTCTGGTGATCCACAGTTGTGGCACACATATTTCTTTTTTGGGGTTTCTTTCCCTTTTTCTTTGTTTGTCTCTTTAACTTCAGACCTCTTGTCTTTGAAGTTTGGTTTATAGGATGTGTACCTTTTTTTTCCTCACATCTTGTATGACATTTGCTATGTCATCAATGCTGCTGATGTTGTTGCATCTGCATTTGACTGAATGTTCTAGATCTCCTGGCAATTTTGTTAGGAGTTTATGGTTTCTCATTTCTATTGTCATATTGGGATCAATAGCTTTTAGCCTCTTTGTTTGTTTGAGGCACCATTCATAAGGGTCTTTTTCTGTGGAGTATCTATCACTTTCAAAGGACATGGTCTTTTGCCAGATCCAACTACCATTGCTATACTTTTGTATAATCTGGTTCCTCCACCATGGCCAGCTTTTCCTGCCATGTATTTCTTTCATCTCAGTATACCATATGTTTGCATGGCCTCTGAATGCTGTGTTAAGTCTTGTTGTGATCCAGTATTCTGGTATCTTTGGGACATCAACAAAGAGTCCATCAATATAGTCAATGATCTCCATATGGTCATATTCCCCAATTCCTGAGAACTTTGGCCAGTTTGTTACTTCTGGTAACTGTTTTAGTGCCTGTTTCTCTGAATAGTTGAGATTTTCCCCATCTTGGTACACTGACTCTGATCTTAACTTTGGAATCTGATATTCAGGTTCCTGGTCATAGTCTTTATCCTCTTCTTTCAATTTTGTAGAGGTAGTAGGCTGACCTTGTGTTGGAGGGTATTGATTGTCTTCTCTGTCATAGAGGTAATCAATTTCTTTGTCAAAGTTATCCTGTTGCTGCTGGATACTCCTCAGATCCCTCCTCACAGTTTGTTGTTCTTCTAGAATTGAATTCAACTGTCTGTTAGTTTTTTCAAATTCTGTCCAAATTTTGGCCAGATTTGTATTTAAGTCTTTTATGACTGTTTCTTGGAAAGAATTTTCTTCTTTCAATGTTTCCACTTCTGTCCTCATTTTTCCTGAGGTTTCATATGTCCAATCCATGAATTGGGCCAATTTGGTCCATGTGAATTTGTTTTCAAACTCATGAGTGTGGATTGTAGTTTCAGTTATTAATTCTGGGTCTATTGAGTCAGAACTATCAAAACTATTTGTAGGTACAACTATTTCTTGCTTTTGTGTACTTCTTGGACTAAGTCCATCAGCTTTTTCATCAATGGGTCTGCTTCCTTCTTCCTCTGGTTGAAAGAAGTTTTGTTTTTCCCTTGGGCTCCTTTTCTCCTGTTGGAAACTACCTGGAAGGGTTGGGGAGCTTTGGATGAAGTTTCCTTTGGCTTGTAGGGCCTGGAACTGCTGGATTGTTGTGGGGAAGATGGGACTTCTCCTTCCATTTCTGGGGGTACCTGAATCTGACTGGGCTCTTCCTTGTGCCAAGATCTCTCTATGGCTTGTATGGCTGCCTGGTTCTCTTTGATTCTGGTTGCTCTTTCTTCTAAGAGTTTGAAATTCTTGTTGGGATTCCAACCTTGCATTTCTGTCATAAGTTCCATCCAAGCCATTTTCTTGAGACAGATCTTCTGGGTTGTTATCCCCACTTCTGCCCATGATGCTGCCATAGTGAACATTTTGTTGTCCATGCTCCATGTGAAGAGGTCTCTCAGGAGTTTGTGTATTTGGAGGACCTGTTCTGCATCTGTGCAATCTCCTGGTTGGACTTCTGGGTTGAATTTGATTTGGAATAAGACCTTGGGTAGGAGTTCCCTGATGGTAAGTCCTTTGCTGGTCATTTGCTCCAGTTCTTCTCCCTCTGTGTCTTCTTGGCCAGTGTTCTGGTTGATTTCTTGGGAATCCAAGATCTCTAAGAAGTGGGGGTGTCATGTTAACAATGTTAAAAAATGACAGACAATAAAAAATGTTGTATTTTTCAAGGTTTATTTACCTTTAGCAGGCCCTTGTACAAATTTATGATCTATACTCTTTGGCAATTTGCCTTTAGAGTTTACAACTGGGTTGATAACAGTGATTTTCTGTTTCTCAATTTGTTTTGGTGATCCAACTGGTTTTGTTGGAGCTTTTCTGGGTTTTTTGGCCCTTGGCACGGCTATTGGTGTCCAATCTTTTGAGTTGATTGTCACTTCACTGTGTCTTTTCTGCTTGCCCTTGGTTTTTGGCAGCACCTCTCTGTCTTCTGAGGCTGTCACAGATGGGTTTCCTTGTGACTGGGTTTCTAATGGAATGTAGTCTTTTTCCACTATTCAGAAAAGATATTTCAGATTGTATATCAGTATTTTATGATAAAACAAAATGATTATGTTCAATTCTACTGTTATTTTTCGAAATTTTTAAGTATTTTATATATTTTTTATTATTTTTATATGTTTTTTTTTTTGAAAAATAACAGTTTTTGAGTTTTTCACTTATGTTTTATAAATGAAAAACTGTAATATCCAAGTGTTTTGTGAATGATTCACTTGGATATTATTGTGTTTTTGTATAAACACGTCAAATTTATTAAATTATAATAAATTTGATTTGTTATTATAAATATTATAAATAATATTTATTATAACACTTGATATTTGATTCAAATATCAATTAATTACAAGTTTTCACATCAATTTGAGTGATATCTTGTTTTAAAGGAAATATTTAATTAAAATATTCCTTGTAAATAATAAAAAATTATTTTATTATTTAATATTTATTAATTATTTATTAATAAATGTTTTTATATTAATTTTCACGCACTTTGGTGAAAAATAATAGTAAAATAAATAATATACTGTTTGTATATTATTATTTATATTGACATTTAAATAATACTGTTGTATTATTATTAAATTTCGTGGAAATTATTGCAATATAATAAAAAGGAGGATTTGTACTCCTACTCTCAACAAAAATATTTTGTAATATATATTTTTGGAGGTAAAAAAATTTGTATATATGATATATGATGCTAAAAAAAATGATAATAATATAAAATAAATCAGAAATTTTACTCACTTTTAGTAAAATACCTTGTAAATAGCTGAAGTTTACGCCTAATTCAGTTCAAAACACGTCCAATAAGGTTGAAAACCCACGGCCAGGCCCCCAAAATGTCAGGGTGAGTCTATATAGTAGCTATAAAGTGTAAATACAAGCTAGTATTATGACTGTGACACGTCAAAACAAATAATAAATCAAATCTTCAGGTCCTACTGCTACGTGGTAACAGTGGTGATGAGTCTATTGAGGACCTGGGTTGCAATGCTCTAATATCTTTGACTGTAAAGAAACACTACAATAATTATATTTTAATTATATCTTTAATTATTCTAAGGACACTACTGATGGATAACAGTCTTGTCACGTAAGAATATAGGTAAAGTAAGTTAAGATGATGGGTTTTTGAAGGAAAAACCCTTCTTTTTATATCTTTCAGGACTGTCAAGAGTTATTAACTCTTCACACGTCAGAGGAGTGAAAATTTTCACTCCAATGGTCAGTCTGTGGTTCTGGATCCTCAATTCTGACGTCAGTAGAGGCAGAATTGTGGTTTTGGAACCACAAATGATCATTCTGGATCAATACAGGGTGAAAAAAACTTTTCACCTGCCACGTCAGCACTTGGGTGACGTTGTTCTGGTGTCTGTATGATTAATACTGGTCATTCTGGGCGGGTTTAAGCTTTGAACAACCATTATTTTGAGTATCAAGACAGTACTGGTTGGTATAGGTTTGGTACAGGCCAGTATTGGTCAAAATACTTCCAACCAAGATATCTTAGTCAGTCTTAGAGATATCAAGAAACCAAGAGCACAGAATTGAAGGGCTTAATGAGCTCTTCAATTTGGTATGCTTCATGTTTACCCTTCTTTCAAATAGCAAAAGTTATAAGGGTTTTAAGTTTTTAGATGTATTTTTGTACATCAGTATGGGGCTTCAAAAACTTCCATGCCAGATATCTTCTTCAATTTGGAAGATATCTGTATTCTGATGATACAGTTTTGTAGGGCTTTATTAGCTCTACAGTTTGGTATATTACACTGTACAGTTGTATGAGTGTATGCCAAAGATACAGGGGTTTGTTTACTTTCTTGTTTTCAGAATATCTGTATTTCTGGTTGTTAAACCTTTGAACCAAGATCCCTCAGTCAATTTAAGAGATACAGAGGTCTAATGTATCTCAAATTAAAGCTCTTGTTTATATCTTTAATTTGGTTATACTTTTGTACAGTTTTGTACAATCCCTCTTTGACTTTCAGGGGGGTCTTGGTGTTGAAATAAAGGTCACATGGTATCTCCAGTTGTAGTGGTGTTACAACAACATGGATGATATCATTGTGTAGCTCTCTATGTGAGCTTTAAGAAAAATACCATTTTGGTATATAATAACTTAAATATTCATAAGTTAGATGAGAGGTGAAAATAAGGGTTTTGACCTGTTTATTCTCCTCTAGGTTTCCTTATTCTGTTTGGATAAGGTTGGTGTTTAATTTAAGAGGATTTTTTTCTCTTATTTATTACCTGTATTGACTATGTTTGTTCAATACTTGTCATACCATTATTTATGGTATGTTGGATGTCATGCTAGTGCTCTGTTTTGAGTCACAGGCTGACAATCTCACTTTAAGCTTAAATTTCTATTTTTACGTGAAAAATAAGCAAGGGGGACAAAAGACATCAAAGAGAGCCAGGGTACCCAACTTCTGAGGCCTCAGAGGCGTGGATAGCTCCAGAGCATGGATCCATGGCTCATCTTGGCCCAATTGGTAAACTAAAACTCTTTGGGAACTTGGTTACCAAGTTACACCTACTGTAATCATAAGAAAATAGCAAATAACCTGCTATTTTGACGTGCCAAGGAGGTAATGAGCTACTTAGACTCCTGTAACCACGTCAATTCTTGATGACTTTCCATGACTAGACCCTAAAAGAGTAATTAAAACCCTTTTGGGACCCATATTCATTGATTTACCTCATAGCAACCAGCAAAATACTGCTATTTGCAATTCTACGTAGAAATGAGGTAAACACTTCAAAAATTCATTAAAAATACAATTCTTAATGAATCTTTCTGAAACTTTCAGGATCAATAGAGAACTTCATTATCTATGGTACAACCAAAAAGAATTACAGTTTTACTAGTAAAATTCAAAGTTTTACTTATAGTCCATTTTTGACCATTCTATGTGAAACACTGAATCTTCAAAAATTCACAGTAATTACAACCTGTGATAAAATTGGCAATAACATTGATAAATTTGAGAAATCAATGATTATTTTAGAATAAAAGAAGATTTACAGATGTTACTCCTTTTATTCTTAACCATATTGGGGTTGGTGGTCACGTAAAAGCATCAATTAAGTAATTATGATAATCTTACGTGACAACAGATGATGCAATCATTAATCCAAAAAGGTTTATTGTTTTCTCACTCACTTGTTTTTCAGTTTTCTCCATGGCACGCCTCTGTGAGCTGTTGTTGACTTAAAAGAAGCCTCTTCTTGCTGTTTTTTCCGTATCATCATCTTATCAATTTATTAAATCATTATTACCAACAAGTAAGTATTAGTTATAAGCTATTCTTAAGTGTTTTAAATCTTTCAAAATCAACCAGAAGGACGTGAAATCATAGAATCCAACTATATATTGTTGTAATACTGTTATAAATCCTTTTGATCCCTTAAATCCACAATTCCACATCAAATTTCTCTACTTTTATCTATCAATAAGTTCTTTGGAGTATTAGTGAGTCATTTATCTTTAATTCTTAAAGTTTTTCTCTAGTAATAGTTTTCTTCAAGAATTATCTTTATAATTATTCTTGTAAAAGATAACTATATATTAAAATAATTTTATTATTTTAATAAAAGAAGTTTTTATTATTAAATTCTTCTTGTAATTGATTCTTGTAGACAATTACTGCTCACTGTTATAATCACTAGTAGTGTATAACACGTGAAAGAAATAATTTTATAATTATTTAATTGTGGTTATAATAATTTTTTTATTATTATATTTCATAAGAACAGACATAGTACTGTTGATTAATAGTAATATTATCATCAGTTTCATAGTCACATCTTACAGAAAGAATGATACAGACCTTGGAGGACATTATCAGAAGATTATGTGCTTATGGACTAGAATTCAAATATTCTGATAGTTTTAGCCATGATTGGTGTACACTAATACCAGCTCTTGAACTGGCATATAAAACATCAATCCATTCTTCCACTGGCAAAACACCAGCAATGCTAGAAAAAGGTTGGAATACAAGACTTCATTATGATACCCTCAAAAAGGACTTAGTGGATATACATCCAACAGCAAGCAGCTTTAACATAATGCTTGACAAAGCAAGACATCATGCAAACAGATTTATGCAAGATTCTTTCAAATATGCAAAAGAAAGATGGGACAAAAGTCATAAACCACCTGACTTAAAAATAGGAGACTTGGTCCTAGTATCAACCCTTAATTTCAATAACATAAAAGGTCCAAAGAAATTGAAAGATTCCTTTGCAGGACCATTTATGATAAAAGCACTTCATGGACCCAATGCTGTGCAATTGGAACTCACAGGTGAATTAATGAACAAACACCCAACTTTCCCTGTAAGTCTGATAAAACCTTACAGCTCAAGTGACAAAGAGTTATTTCCACTAAGAAATAAACCCCCACTTGAAATTCCCCCCTTGGAAGAAGGAGAAGAAAAGAAGATTGTAAAAGTCCTTAAAGAAAGAAGGACAAGAGACAAAAAAGAAAGAGGATACCTTGTAAGGTATAGAAATTCAACTCAAGAAGATGAATGGCTACTTGAGAAAGATATAACAAATGCTGATAAACTACTAATAAGGTTCAGACATGAAAGAAAACCTGAAAAATAGAATAGCTAAGCATTATTGAGCTTCAAGACTAACAAAGTCTATTGAAGAGGTAGGACAGTGGATGATACCCTAATTACACATATCAGATTGTGGTACAATCCTTTTTTGGTGTTAGGGAATGTGAACCTTTGAGATATGACCACATACCCAAAAAGGTAACAAGAAATATTTAAAATAATTATACATTAAAAATAATTACCTTAAAGCTACAAAAATGCCATAAATTGGCATAAAACTTGGTTTAACTTAAACACCAATGAGCAAACATGTGAAATGAATTATCCCATTGGATTCCCCATGGTAAAATACACATATACCATTTTTATGGCATATCTTTAAAGTCAATATTTAATGAGTAACAATACACAATACCTTATAAAAAACACAAATCCTTATTTATTTCAAATGCCAATGAAATTACATGTGAAAGAAATGATACCATTGGATTCCCCATGAAAATCCACATAAAAATAACTAAGAAGCTAAGCTCCAAAGTCAATACTTAAGTAATTAAGCTGAATATATGCACTTTTTTGGTCAACGCATATATTCAAGGATTCTAGCTAATATCTTTTGAAATATGCATGATAGAGTGATGAACCAAAAATAAAGTCATCACGTAATCACTTTAGTAATACAGAAAGGAAGTTTATTTCACAAGTTATAAACAAGGTTAAAAACTGTATGGGATTATTGACTAAAATCAACAGAGCTGTTGACCACTTTGTTGTGAAAGTGGTCCAAACTTAAAAAAAAGTACACAGTTGGATTCTCCTAGCTCATTCGTGAAGAATGATGTATTTTTTATTATAATATTCAAGGTATAACCCCTTGAAATCATAGTTTGAAGTTTAAAATATTAAATTTCGACAAGAAAGATGAGTTACAAGAAAAATCATCAAAAATAGAGTTTTGATTATGTAATAAAATGCTCTTGGAAGCACAATGAGGTTATGCCAAGCTATTAGAATTAAATCTCTGAATTGCTGTAGCGTTTAAATATTTAAAGTTATTAAGGATCAATTCTGAGCTTAATTTGATCATTTATGATCACTCACTGTAACTTTAAATTAAGTTTAACAGTCATATGAGTGATAAAATTAGTGAATACTGTTAGTTTATGACTAAACCTAATAAAATCCATGAAATTTGGGGTTCTGCAAAGCCTTGACGTCTTTAGACTTAGAGCTATAGTGATGACTCTAAATAATGGCGTAATAATGAGATAATATGGCTTAATGATGATGTAATCATCACCAAACCTTAAAGTATTGATCAATTCCAGTGGATATGATCAGTGCACGTCTACTAGAAGCCTGTTGGACTCTAGGAGGGAGGCATTTACTATAAATAGAGCTCTTTTTACTCTGTTTTCCCCTCAGACGCTTACAAAACATTAAATCATTAAATAAAAAGGTAATTTCTTTATTCTTTATATATAAAACTTTTATATTATTAAAGACCAAAGATCATCTTATAATAATCTTCTTCTTTGACATGATTAGTACAATTATTTAATTGTTTTGCTTAAATTTCTCTCAAAAACTTCAATTCCACGTAAAACCAAGAAAATTTGTAATTTCTGTTAAAATTTATTTTAACTACTATTTAATCAAGTTTTAATTATGTTTATAGGCGTAAAATTACTCAAAATTATTATATTAAGTATTAAAAGTATGTTATTAATCTTATTATAATAATTTTCCTTTATTATTACTTTTTAATAATTCCTTAATTTATATAAACAGTATTTATATCAATTTATAACTTTAATATTAGTAATATTATTGTTATTAATTGTTTTTTATTAATAAAAAACAATTTTTTATGCCTTTATTATTTGTTGGTAACAATAATAAAGTGCTTTTAAATATATTAATTATTTTATATTTATATATTTATTTTATATATATTATTTTTTATAATATAAATTATATTATTATATTTATTTAATAATATAATTATTTTATCCCTTAATTATAATAATTCTTTATTATTATAATTATTTTTTATATTATTTAGCTTATACATAAGGACATTCATAGTACAATAAGTAAAATATTAGTAATTTTTACTTATTGTTTCATAGTCAAACCTTACAGCTTCCATGATTCCAGATGTGAAATTTATATCTTCTATATCTTTAGAAGAATCATAAAATATTTAGAATTTATACTCTGAATTCTCCTCATTCACATCATCTTTTTCTTCATCAGGTTTCTTTCAATGTTAATTTAATTTCTTTTCCCTCTTTTTGGACATTTATTGGCTAAATGGGTGGTACTTTGTCAAATTTGGAACTTTCTGATTTTCTCTTCATACTTATTCTTTATACTGACAGAATTTTCTTATGTTTTTCTATCCGCATAATCCTTCCAAGGCTTAGTAAGCCTTGTTTTTAGATTCATTCTACTAGAGCCAATTTTTTTCTAGTGGTTACTTCTTCTACTATACTAATAATATCTTCAGCTAAAGAATTTTAAGTAATCCTTCTTTCTATACAGTTTTTTAAGTCTCCTGCACATTGGCTCAGAATTTTTCTATGAATCATAAATTCTTAAATTTCATGTTATAGCTCTGTTATTCTGCCTTTTTGTTGGAAAAACCATGGTAAGGCTCTGTTTTTTGCAGCATCAAATTTTGCATGTTCAATGGATGTTTCAGATTCAGACCTCCAATAATCATTGGCCCATTTCTTTATAATTTGATTTTTCCACCAATTCCAGATTTGGTGTTCGTGTGCTTTTCTTAACTTGATATACCATGTGTGAGCTTATTTGATAAAAAAGCTGTTATATATTTCTGTTAGAAATCTTTCTCATAATTCAAATTCTTTTTTAATCATTCAAATACCTCTGATTAATTCCATATGTTCATATTTCCCTTCACCAATGAAGTGAGACCATTCTTTTCTTTTTGGTATCTCTTTCAAAATTTCTTGTCCCATTGATGGTTCAAGTTATGGAAAGAGATAGAAAATTCATTTTTTATTTGTGAATTTTCCACATCCAATACTTATGGTTTGGAATTTTTTATACCCTCACTTTGATTTAGAGGTGTAGACATTCTTGGTAAAGCTTACATTGATTGTTCCATTCAATTTAATTTACTGTTATTACACCTTGTGGAATTTTTTAATTCATGTTTAAAGCTTTGTATTAATTTTATTAACCCAGTTTTGTACATCTCTCCTTTGATTCACATTTCTTTCCATAATGCTGTTTGGCTATTATTATCAGAAATAAGTTTATTCAAATTCATTGTTAATTTGGATGCTTCTTGTTAGTTATATAAACACTTTTTCAAGGAATTTGTATTTGTCTTTACTTAGAAAAATGAATTTGTGATATAATCAAGTACTTTATTATTATATTCTTTGAGAAATACTTATGGATTCATTTATTCTTGTCTTAATAATTTCATTTATATCCAATTTAAAATATCTTTTTGTTAATTCTTTTATAATGACAGATCTTTTGTGTAATTTATTTGAAAATAAATTTTCAATATTTGATTTTTTAAGTTTTCTTGAAAATCTCTCAAAACACCTTAATATTTCATTCATTTAGCTAAAACCCAAATTTTTTGTCTTAAGATTTCTAAAAATGTTTGAATTCCATCAGAAAAATTACTTTTCACATGATTTTTGGCTATACATAATGCTAGAGTTCCATCCGAAATCCCAGAAGTAATTTCTTATATTTTTATCTGGCTTCCGCTCTCTTATGCATTTCCATCATAGTTCTAGCAAACTGGAAAAAAATTTCCATAAAATCTTTTTCACTCAATCTGTAGCCTTGTATGTATGGTTTGGTGGCTTGTTGTGAGCTTGTGGGTTCTTTTTCACATTTACATTTCTTCTTCTGGCTACTGGGGTAGGTTTTGGCACTTGTTTGGGTGGTTTAGGGTTGTTCTTTCCTAAATTTGGCTGCAAGAATAATCATTTTCTTTTTTCCCATAAATTTATTCTGCCCATTCAGTAATCTTCAACTATTGGAATGGACCAAAATTTTCAAGGTCTGTTAGAATTTGATACTCTTTCTGCTGAAGTGCATTTTTGTATGCCTTCCGGATGGCTTTCTTTATGTCCATTGAGGCTTCTTGTGGAAGTTCAAAATCTATTTGAAGGTAAAACTGTGTTATCAGCTTCAGAATTTCATAATTTGTAAGCTTGGGCATCATTTACCAACCCTTGTCCTTCTGCTATAATAACATCTATAACCCTTTCATGAGTTTCTTGAGGGGTTATAGCTTGCTCCTAATCTTCTTGAAGGCATAATAATGAGTTAAAGGCCTACAAATAGTATTCACATAAAAAAACTTACTATTAGCTAAATCATTTTCTTTTTGAAAAGTATTAGTGATAACAAAATGTATTAATTCTGAATAAATTGGCACTTGTGTATTATTATGAGCTTTAATAACTGTACTATTATGGTCAGAATTGACAGTACTGGGTGTAATAATTGGAGTAACTGTTGAATCTGCTTCAAGGTTTTCTTTTCTTGCCATTTTTTCCAGATACTAAAATTAATGAAGAAAACAATTATCTTAAGTAAAAGATCATTTTTTCAAAGGAGATGAAAAATTAATATTTTCATGAATTTTTAAGTTGTTCAGTATAAGAAAAAAGATTAACAAATATTAAGAAAATACTTCACAGGTAAAAATCACAGCTGGGACCCCAAATCAAGGGTGTGGATATGAAAGTTTAATTAAGAATAAATTACTTTTTATTTGCTCAAAAAAAATTTCAAAGTAAACATATGTAAAGAAATAATTTTAAAATGTTTAAAAGAAAAACACACCACAATTATTTATTTTGATTCTTTTATTGTAAAACAATATTATCTTAAATACTTATTACTTTACCAAAAATAAATAGTTCAATAAATATTTATTCAAAAATAATCTACAAGATATATTTATGGCTAGAAGAGAAATTTCTTGAAGAGAAATTTCAAGTGGAATTAATTGAGAAAAGAACTGCAGGATATTAATATGAGAACAAAATCTCTAAAATGATTGTTAAAGATGAAACATACCCGAGATAGACTAGATTGAATTTGGAAAAAAATTCACAGTGATGAAAGAGGCTTTAATTCAGCTTTGGGCTGGTTAAAGGGTAAAAATAACTATAAATAGTTACAAAAAATGATTTCAATGATTTTTAATGTGTTTTAAGGGTTTCAAATGATTATATAATGGTGTCTGGAGTCTTTCATTGATTAGTTATACAATTCTCAAAATAATTATAAAAGTAAAAGATTCTAACATGAAGAGAAAAGCAGGGCAAAGAAGACATTCTTTTATAGCCACCAATTCTCTTCCTCCAACATTAAAATTTACTCTAATAAGCTTTTAGAAACACTGAAAACAGAAAACCAATTATGGGATCATTGAACCCTGGTTGGACCACAAAGGCTGGATTTATCCATTTCAGTCCCCTAAACCAGCCATGACTATAATAATATCTGGTTTCTAGCATTAAAAACACATCAGAAGGTGTGTAACTAAGTGTATTTTTACCCTCTTAGAAATAGCTAGAGCTTCCCTGGTTTGTATGAAAACCTCATCATCAATTTATTCATAGACCCTGTGACTCAATTCCAGGCCAAAATTAATGAACCTTTGTGGGAATTTGGACATCCCATTCCTTTCAGAAAGGAATTTTGGGGAGTATGGCACCCTTGGAGCCAAGATTCCTTTTCCCTGAAAACTTAATCTTTCCAATTCATTTATTTTTTATCCCTCATCATTTATTATTCTTGGAGATTTACATATGTAATTAAACTGAAAAATTAAATTACATAACTGTAATCCTCAACTCCACATATGAAAATTTAAGTGCACTTATTTAATAGACACATTTTGACATTTAAATTGAAAATACTTCAATTACTCATAACTTCTGAATTTCAAACCACACCTTGATTTTAACACAGAAACTTATGGTTAACTCCACATGTGGTGTGAATTAATCTAAGTTTTTGAGGAGTTTCATATTTTCATACCGAAAATACTAAAGAATAAATTTAAGCTTATTTCAAGTTGAGTTACAGAAAGTTCATTTAGAGGTGACCCTGCCTTATTTTTTATGGGGAATCCAATGGTGAATTATTTTGATCTGTTTATTTATTAGAAAAAAGCTTCTAATAAATTTTACCAACTTTTTTCCAAAAAAATTTTAATTTTAATATTTTTGTGGAAAATTTGTTTTCACTTCATTATTTCATGTAAAAATATATTTTTGGATTTTTTTTAAAATTGAAATTCAATATAAACTTTATTTTTCTTTTTATATTTTAAATTTTTTATAATTGAAAAAAAATTTCTTACTTTGAATTATAAATTACTTTGATTTTCTGTGGTATTTTGGGTATATCAAAATACCTCTAAGGCTCAAAACTTATACAAATTCAAAAATAAGGTTAAAATTAACAACTCAAAAGACTTATTAAAGTTTATTAAATTGCATTAGTGTGATATTAGATTATTAAATCTTCAAATAACAGTAAAAAGAGCAATTTTTGGGTATAACATTCTATGGCTCTAACCCATGTTATTTTTGTTATAGAATCAAAAAATGAGATAATTGGTATTACCATGTGTGTCCAAAATAAATTTGAAGTTGTTTTTTATTATTATTATTTCTTCAAATAAAGTACTATTTGTGGCCTTATGGCTATTTCATACATACCTCACAGGCTAACAGTCATACACAAGATAGAAAAGGCAGTTCTTCAGTGAATATGGCTTAATGACCTCTGGAAAAAAATTACAAAAAAGTGTGAAATTTCAATGAAATATTATTAGATGGAATCAAATTTTTATATTCTAATTCTTCAAAATTTTATCGATTTTTCCTTGAACTTGTTCTGTGGCAGAATCATTAATTATTGAAGCTGGTCAAGCAGTGCAAAAGCTTGAGTTTTTGACTCATTGATTTTGTGCTACCAATATTATTGTGTTTTGTTTTCTTGTTTCAGCTCTTTTCATGTGGATTGTTGAGCTGAAATCAAAAAAATTATTCCCCTCAATGTCAGAGCTTAATAGCTAAGCCCACAATTGTTTATTTGGTTTTTTAAGATCAGGGGTTAATATCTGTGTTGTGTAATCAGTTTCACTTGAAGTGGATTCTGATTAATGGTTTTAGGGCTGTACTGATGATATTTTAGTGAAAGAAATTTAGTACCACAGAAAAGCATAAGGAAAATAATGTGAAATATAAGTGGAAGAAAAATATATAAAGGGAGAAATCCAACAAAATGAAAAATAAAAAGTTGATATCAACAAACAATATTTTGTTTGAAAATTATGAGAACAAAATTGAGGATAGAAAACAATAAGGAAGATGGAAAGAATTAAATCATGAGGATGTGACAAAAAAATCCATGTGACTCATGTGGTCAATTCTGATGAGAATTCCTCCCGGGATAGGACTATGGCCAAGGTGGAAAAAATCCACACGGCCCTCTCTTAAATAAGACTTCCAAATCTTAATGCATGCATTTGAGATGTGCATCTTTCCAAACTAATAATCAAACTAAAATGATAAAGAAAAAAATCAAATATAAGAAGATCTTAGGTCAGTTGCTACTTATAAGAGAGTTTTTTTTCAAAATTCTTTTCATTGAAAGCTTTATATTGGTTGAAGAGCCAACTTGAGGAATTCGGGCTTGGATTTATTACTTATTATAATACTTCAGTTAATTTCATCATTTCAATGCAAAACTTAAAGGCATATATTAAACTGCATTTACATTCCTGGGAATTTGTGAAAAATTCCTGTCGAGGCATAGAAACATCAATACGTTTTATTTAAACTATTGATTCAAAATAATATAAGCTTCAATTTCTTGACAGGATATATTTCTATAAATATCACACCCATCTCAAATGGCTCTACTTCATAATATTAATATTCTATATTTTTTTAATTTTATATTAATATTCAGTCTTACCATGATCAGCTATTGAGTATATCAATTAGCTAACTACATTATAGATCATGAGCAGATTTCACTCAAAAAATGGAATTGATACATATAGAAATATTCTTTTCAGAAAAACCACAATTATTTTTGAATTCTTTTTCACTATGAGCTCTTGTTTGAAGTTATTTTTGTTGAATTTGAAGATCTTATCAAAAATACGTTTTTGGGATTTCTTTTATATCTGTTTTATCCTCCTTTTATAACTCTTAATTCTAAAAAATCAATCTATCAAATTCATTTTTGTGTAAAATATCTTTATAACCTACACCATCTTTTTGGAAACTTTACATTTTATTGATAAATCAATTTAATTGGAGATAAGTCTTGGCTTAAATAAAAAGAATATATCAGTTTATAAAAATTATATAGGCTCCATTTTATTTTTTTTCTTCATAATTAATCTGAATTCGTGAAAATTCAATTCTTCATCTCATTTCATTTTCATTTCTTCTCAATTTAGAACACCCAATATTATTAGTTCTATTGTGATAATATATCTCACAATCATATCATTTTATTTCCTATCGATTAGAAACAATTCTTCTTCTCGTTCAAGGATGTATTTGTGAAAAAGCCACCCGAATGGGTTTAGGTGAACACGGTCTCACTCCCGGTGCAAAAGCACTAAGACTAACTGAGCTCCCTTTACTCAGCCCAGAAAGGTTGCGGATAAACATCCACAACGGCAACTTAAGGGGTATAACCATGGCCAACAACCATGGCAGTGTCTATAAGAAGGGCGCAGCTTCTTTCTTTCCTCCCATCTTCATTCCTATCTAAATTATATTAGCTTTTGTCTCTTACATCGTAACTGCAACAATATTCTCTTTCACTTCTGTTATCTATGTTGCAAACGCAACATTATTCTCTTTACTCACTATTGTTCTATCTCATCTTATCCCTTCTCTTCAAACACTTTCGTTGCAACAGCAACATCATTCTTTTATCCGTCAGTTAATATTTACAACTGCTCTAACCACAGGTATGAGAGACAGTTCTTACTCACTAACAAGTGAAGGCTCACTAACTGACGTCGAAACTTCAACTAAAGATTGTTTCCTTCTACTTCATTATATTGTTATTATATTTTATCGTTGTATTAACTGCATCCACCTTTTGAGGTATATTTGTACACTCATTATCTATCTACTGTACAATGATCTCTTGTTAATAAAAAACCTTTTTTAGTCTCATAAAACTTCACAGATTTACAGTCTCGACGAAAATTCCACATCACTAAAAGGTGGATGCAAGACAACATGACTGACAAAGCACTTGAACCAAAATACATATCCTGCATTCCAATATTGGACGGAACCAACTACGGTCATTGGCACATGCGTATGAAGATACACCTCAGATCCAAAGAGTTAATAGACGTTTGTGAAAAACCTGTTCCAGGCGACGCATCTACTTCTATCATCAACAAATGGTCTAGAGCAAGCTATGAAGCCTTCAATCTAATCACAACTAGAATCACTGAAAGAGTGTTTCAAGAAGTAGTGAATACGTAAACCATCAAGAAAGAAAGCCTACTCTGGGCAAAACTTGAAGACCAATACGCTTCAAAAAGGGCACTAAACAGTGGCCGAGTGTGGATGGATTGGCAGAGATGCTTCTACAATGGTAACCTCCAAAACTACATCGACTTATGTAGGAAGTTAATGATGGAGCATGAATCAGTCAGCATTGTAGCTCCACCAGAACTTCTCTCGTACTCCCTGCTTGGCAGACTAGGAGGAGAAACTAACCTACACCAACCTCGATGAAGACATCATCGATAAACCAGAAAAGATCCTCACTCGACTGCAAGACCTAGCTCATCTAAATAACGTGGACTGTAAAACACAATCTACCACACCAACTGCCCTCATCTCATCAGGAGGAGAACCACATAAAGTCATCTACTATTGAGCAAAAGGCAAACATAATGACAAATGCTCAAAACATAAGAAAGAAGATTGCTGGACTGAAAATCCTCACCTACGACCTCCCAGAAGAGAGAAGAAGCGTCGACACTTTAACCCAACAGCTCATTTCACCATGGGGCAAGCACTCACGACATACCCAAGACAACAACAGCCATCATCTCAACAGCTCATAATAGATTGCGGCACGACACATCATATGTTAAACAACTTACAACTCTTTTCCTCTGATCTCAGACCAGCCAGCATCGAGGTAGCAACCGGTGATGTCAACAGTAACCTCACAGCACTAGGAATAGGCATGGTAAAAATCATCAGCGACAACAAAATTCTAACCTTCAAGAATTGCTTATACGTACCACGCCTGAAATGTAACCTTATCAGCTTAATGGAACTATTCAAGGAAGAACTAACAGTAAACCGAAAAGACGATACTTTCAAACTAGTCTCACAAGGAAAAGAGATACTGAGGGGTAAGATTATCAACAAACTGATGACCAGAACCTACTCAGTCCCCACCAGCTCCGATAAAACTCCTTGGAACAATAGGTTAGGTCACCCTGGACCAGCCATTCTGAAATTACTAGGCATCAGCACCAACAAAAACAATTGCTTAATATGTGAAGTCAACAAATCTCACAAACAATCCTTCAATAATCACTTCGAGCCGGCTCTGAATGTCCTAGACTGTGTACACATGGACGTAGTAGGACCAGTCACACCACCATCGGTATCTGGTAATCAATATTTCCTGACCATAGTTGATCAAGCTTCATCATTCAAAATGGTAAAATTTCTAAAAACAAAATCAGAATTTTTCACAAATTTTTTCAGTGCAAAGAAGGCAATGGAGAACCTGCAGAACGGAACCTTGAAACGTCTAGTTACTTACAGGGGAGGGGAGTTTGTAAATCACAACTTCAGAAAACTAGCCAACAATTTTGGATACTCCCACATAATGGCACCTCCTGAGACGCCTCAACATAATGGGTTTGCTGAAAGGGTGAATCGCACGATCATAGAAAAAACTTGTTGTCTCATGAGTCAAACAAACTTACCAAAGAACTACTGGGCAGACGCAGTAAGTACTGCAGTCTTACTCTTGAACCTGTCTCCTACAGCATCTAGGAAAAATCAATCCCCACACTTCCTCTGGACCAACACCCTTCCAAAACTCGAACGACTCAGAATTTTTGGTTTTAGGGCGGTAATACACAACCTCAAAAGACAATACGAAGGAAAAATGGAACCACCCGGACAGCCAGGGATTCTCATTGGTTATGACAACAACAACACCGCCTATCGTATTGTCTGACTAAGCAACTCAAAGGTAGCGGTAACACACCATGTGACTTTTAATGAAAACGTGTTCCCGGTACTTCCATCTGGTGTCACAGGGGCTCTTCTAAGTGAAGAGGGCCTGGCACTCAGTAAACCGGGACTCACTTATGGAGGACTCAAGGATATGGAAAGAAGGGATACACTTAAGAGTGTTAAAGATAAATTACTAAAAGAATAAATATAAGAAAAGCAGCAACAAGAAATAAGAGTAAGAAATAGAAGAGCCAACCACAAACAAGTCCAAGTCCACTGTTTCAACCTGTCAGAATGGAAAGAGAAGGGTTAATAAGGATATGGCCACCCAACTCATACTGTACAGGCGAAGAGAGAAAATGCAAAGACTAACTTAAAATTAAATAATTATAATACCCAAAATAAGGATAAGAATAATTATAAAATAATAAATAAGCTAAATTAATTAACTGGGGAAAAGTCCCCAGGGGGGAGAAAGAGGGGCTGGTATATGTGAGAATCACCAGCCCTGATCCAGAGGAAGAATTTTCATGAGAATAATTGATGATTGAATTGAGTCTGGCCAATACAGGTCCTGTACAGCTGTACAGAACCTGTACAAGAGGTGTGGTGTATTTGAGTTATCATACAGTTTCATACTGGTGTATTGAAACTGTATTGGGTGAATCCAACCTGTACAGGTATTGACAGGCTGTATTGATGTACCAAGCTGTATGCATGTTTCAGAATGAAGATTGCTGAAACTGAATGCTGATGCAGATACTGGATTTGCTGATTTGAGGTGTTTGAGTGGGTGTATGAATGAATACCCTTACCCCTGATGGATGGTTGTTACAGTATCCCCCTCTTGAAACTGGTGGGCTCCTGAACACCATAATACCCTGCCACTGTTGAGTGGCATCTCAATATCCCCACATTTTTTCAAAAAAGTTTCTTTTTGACTTTCTTTTCCTCTTGACCATTATCCTGAAAATCCTTCTTTACTTCTTCTCTGTCAAATTCAATTGATTCCCCCCTTTTTTTCCAAGTTTGAGTAAGTATTCCACTTTGAATATGCTTTTGTCTTCTTCTGATTCAATCAACCATGCCCTTGGGATGTGGCCTTGGGATATATCCCAGAATAAGGACCACTGAGCTCTTGTGCTCAAAAAATGATGCCCAATTAGTATATGAAGTGTACTCATTGGGCAAGGCTTAATCCATGAAATCTTAAAAAATTTCCTCCAAGGGGTCTTGTCCCCATTGTCCATGGAAGTGGCCTCAACAGCCCTCCAAAGTGTTTTTGGGCTGTGGCCTCCACCCTGATGAATCTTGATGTATTTTGATTTTTATGGCCTTTTGGGCCTTTTTGGGTGTTTTGGTGAATTTGGCCATATTTGGCCTTTTTGCGTCTTTGGGGTCCTATGGTCCGCGGTCCGTGGGGGTTATTGGAGGCCTCCAGGACCAAAATTGAGCCCCTGGGCCCAAATTTGCTGGGGACCCAGGGTGACCAAGGGGCCCAGAAATGGCCCAGTTATAAATTTCACCATACATGGCCTCAACCCATTGATGGGGTCCAGGACCATCAAGATCCTGGCCTCCCCAAAGTTGCAGGGGAGGCCCTGGGTGATGAGTTCAGCCCCAAAGGGGTATGAACCTTCACCTTAGAGGCTTTGAGGGGGGGCATAATTGAGTTATGGCCCTATTTCCTTGAGGTCAAATTCTTTTTCTTGATATGGAGTGGATTGATTCTGACGTCTTGAATCTTCTGCTTGCATATTCTTCAGTTATGAGTTCCAAACTGACTGAGCTCACTGAATCTTCTCCTTCTGCACTGCCACCGTCTGTTCTTCATGGTTCTGGCGTCTTCAGTCAATTGTCCTCCCCTTCCATGGCATCTTCTGGCAATTTTGATCCCTCCCAAACCTATGATGGGCTCAGAGCAGTTGAAGTTCTTGATCCTTCCTGTACTGAATGTTTGGCCAAGGGTAAGGATTGCTTTCAACATTACAATCCTCGATCGTCAAAATGCCACTTTTGCTTTGTTGGGAAGAAGCCATGTCGCCATACTGGATCAACTCTGTCCCAGGTCAGGAGACACTTATGGAGCAGGAAAGATGGGCCTTGTGGGCAGGAATTCCCCATTCTTGAGGAACCTACCCCTGATGCAACTTCTGAATTTTATCAATGTGAGTGATTTGCATATTTTGATTGAATTGGTGCTGATATTTTGATGTAGTGACTGGTTCCAGGCAGAGGGATGTGGCCATGTGGAATAATGTTGGAGGGTCCATTCCAATTGGTGGTAGGCCCATACACTACAGCTCAGAAATCCCAATCTCAAGGACCAATTCTGATGGAGTAGTGAAGTTAGTGAAGAAAGTAAGAAGAATTGTTGATTCCCCAACAGATCCAGATGCTGAAGGAAGTGATGAGTTGGATAGTGAAGAAGTTCAAGTTGTTCCTCATTCAATTGGCCATCCATCCAGCAATTCCTCTTCTCAACCTCTTGCCAACACTAGATTCCAAAGCCAAGCTATTACCAGCACTCCAAGAACCTTCCAACCAATGCTTGCTTCCATTCCTACAGCCCTTCCTCCTCCTTCACCAACTACTTCCCACACCACCAGGCCTGCCTTGAATCTAGCAGTAAGACCATCACCAGTTCAACAGTCCAGAAACTCACCCATAAACGCCTCCCGTCAACTCCAACCTGCGGCCAGCTCCAGCAGAATAAGAGATGGATTGTCCCCTTTGCCGTTTCCTGCCACTCAAGTTTTTCAAAGAAGAGAATGTTGGCCTATCCGGGTTACCAGAGAAGATCCCAACGCGGC
This sequence comes from Austropuccinia psidii, assembly GCA_023105745.1. Taxonomy (NCBI): domain Eukaryota; kingdom Fungi; phylum Basidiomycota; class Pucciniomycetes; order Pucciniales; family Sphaerophragmiaceae; genus Austropuccinia; species Austropuccinia psidii. The sequence goes on from JALGQZ010000005.1 coordinate 28,049,930, forward strand.
TAGTGAAAGTCAAGATGCTGTGGCCAGATTGTTCAGCAGGGTTGATAGAAATAGCAGGGAGGTGATTATGTATGCCAATGACAGGACTATTCCAGTTACTGCTTCTGAAGAGATGGCTGCAAAATTTTCCTGGTATGAAGATGAGTTCATAAATGATTTCCAGAGAACTTTTGATGATTTGGGTAGAGATAACTAGTTTTCCTTTTCCTTGTTTGTGTTTGGTTTGACTTCTATCCCCACTCTTATAAATACTAAAAAAAAATGAAAAAAAATAATGGAACCTCCCAATACATGATTTGGGAGGGGATGCTGCTTCTTTAAAGAAATAAAGAAAAGCAAAGGAATTATACAAGTAAAGAAAGAAAGAAAAATAAAAGAATAAGAGAAAATGAGAGTAAAGAAAGAAATAAAGAAAAATCCTGATGGTTGGTCCTTCTTGTAGTGAGTTGCTTGATTCTGGCCGAAAAGTGTCTGAAAAATGAAAAACAAGCATTCGATGCTCACAGAGTGGCCAAGGTAATGTTTTACAAGAAGTAGAACCCTCAGGGATGCATACCAGGAGATGGAACTTACTTTCATAACTTCCACCCCCACCAAGCACCATAAAATTGAAAAGAATTGCCATAAATGACTTCTGAAAAAAATTGCCGTAAATGACTTGAAGTAATGAATGTCTTGAATTATGATGATTGGCATAAATGAAATGATAAATAAAAGAGAAAGAAAGGAAAATTAAAGAAAGAAACATTTGGCCATATCTTGATAAGGTCCAAATTGGAGGGTATTGGTGTTGTATGCTTCCTGAACCTGTCCAAAGAATTGACAAGTGCTCACAAAGTGGCCAAGGTGATGCTTACAACAACATATGGGTAGAATACCCCCTTAAAGGTGCATTCCAGGAGAGGAACTTACTTTCATAACTTCTTCTCCCCACCAAGCACGATAAATCAAACTTTTGAGGAATTTGGACCAGGCTTGTCTGGATACAATGAATGGAAGTCCTTGACAAGATCTGGTGAGTTGGTAAGGTTTGAAGCTGGTTCCCAAGTGGTTCTTTCTGGGTCTTCACTGAATTTTTTCCACTCTACAAGATACCATAATTTACCTCTTTTGAGTTTTGAGTCCAGAACCTGAGCCACTTCCCATTCTTCTTGCTCCTCCACTAAAACTGGTGGTGGCAGCAATTGATGACAATTTGGGATAGTTGAATGCTTGACTGGTTCTAATAAGGACACATGGAATACAGGGTGGACTGTCTTCCATTGCTGAGGCAACTTGAAGTGATATGCATGGCTGCCAATCTTCTTAAAAACTTCAAAAGGTCCCAACCATCTTTCTGATAATTTCTTGGTGGGTCTTGTTGTCTTGATGTTCTTGGAAGCTAGCCATACTTTGTCCCCAGGTTGGAAATCAGGTGGTATTGCTCTATTTCTATCTGCATACTTCTTGAATCTCCTTATTGCTGACTCTAATTCTTCTTTGACAACCTTCTGTACTGATTGGAGTTTTGTTGATAACTTTCCAGCAGGTGAGTCTTGACAAATATGGATTGAGTCAAAGCTTTGATTTCTTCCATAAATGGTGAAAAAAGGTTATTGCTTGGTTGATGAATGTTCTGCATTATTAAAGGCAAATTCAGGCAGAGGGAGCCAGGTGTACCAGTCTTCTTGATGATAGCTGACATACATCCAAAGGTACTGTTCTAGTATTTGATTTACCCTCTCTGTATGTCCATCTGTTTCAGGATGAAATGCAGTTGAAAGATCTCTTGATATCTTGAGCTTCTGACACAATTGAGTCCAAAATGATGAAACAAATAAGGATCCTCTATCACTGATGATCTGACTGGAAGGCCATGCTTGGAAAATACATGACTAATGAATATTTGAGCTAAGTCCAGAGCAGTGATTGTTCCATAAGCTGGAATGAAGATTGCCATTTTTGAGAATCTGTCCACAACTACTAAAATTGAATCAAAGTTGTTTGACAGTGGCAGTTGAGTGATGAAGTCCATTGATAATGAATTCCAAGGACCAGACAGAATTGAAAGGGGCTTGAGTAATCCAAACTTCTTGTGATGAATGTTCTTGTTTCTTGAACATTTCTGACATGAGGACACATAGTCCTTGATGAATTGATTCATGCCAGCCCAAAAAAATCCCTCTTGATGAGCTAGAGGGTCTTCTCCTGGCCAGGATGGCCAGCCAATGGTGAGTCATGACGCTTTTGAAGAATATTGAGTTGAAGTTCTTCATTGCTTGGGATTACCACTCTATTTTTGAATAATAATAACTTGGCTTGAGGTTCAAGAGAATAATCTGGAACTGATTCACCTCTTGCTAGTTGCTTGAGTATTTCTTTATAGTCTTTGTCTTGCCATACTTCTTTTTGAATCTTGTCCACTAAATCTGAGAAAATCTCCACTTTGATTGAGAAGAATCTTGACTCTTGAATTCCATCTTGCTTAAGTACTTGATAAAACTTTTGAGGATTCTTGCTGATGAAGTCCACCCCCCTCTCTGGGTACACGTCGTCCCGACATGACAAGGCATCTGGTAAATTGGCCAGCCTGCCTGGGCGGTAAGTGATAGTGAAATGAAATTCTGAGAGAAATTCAGCCCAACGGGCCTGAAGACGAGTAAGAACTTTGGAAGACATGAAATACTGCAAGGAAGAGTGGTCTGTCAAGACCTCAAAAGGATTGGAAAGAGAAAGAAGAAATGCTCTCCAGTGCTTGAGATCCCAAACTATGCCAAGGAGTTCCTTGTCATGAATTTCATAGTTGAGTTCAGCTGGTAAGAGCTTGCAACTATCAAATGCAATGAGATTCTTTCCTGAGTCATTCACCTGGCTCAGTATGGCGCCCAATGCATAATCAGAAGCATCAGTCTCTACAATAGTAGGTAGAGATGGATTGAAATGGGATAACATAGGAGCAGAGGTGAAAGCTTCTTTGAGTGCTTGAAACTGACTAAGAGCTTCCTCATTGAAGATAAAGGGAGAATCTTTTTTGAGAAGGGAAGTGAGAGAAGTGATTTTTTTGGAATAATTTTTAATGAAACGACGATAAAAATTGGCAAAGCCAAGAAAAGGTTGAAGGGCCTTGATGTTTTTGGGCTGAGGCCAATTGAGGATTTTCTGAACTTTTGAAGAATCCATCTTGAGGCCATCACTTGAAAAAACATAGCCCAAGTATTCCACACTTGAGGCATGGAATACACACTTGGAGGCTTTGGCAAACAGATTGTCCCTCAGTATTTGGAGGACAGAGGCCACATGTTTGACATGTTCCTCCTCAGAACTGGAAAAGACGATAATATCATCTAAATAAACCACAACAAACACATCCAAAAAATCTTCAAAGATATCATTTACTAGATTTTGGAAAGAAGCAGGAGCATTGGTCAAACCAAATGGCATGACCAAATACTCATAACTACCATATTTAGTTCTAAAGGCAGTTAAGTTATCATCCCCCTCTTTGATTCTCAGAAGGTTATATGCACCACGCAAATCTATCTTGGAGAAGATAGTGGAACTGTTGAATATGGTAAGAAGCTGGTTCATAGGAGGAACAGGGTATCTGTTCTTCCTAGTGACAGCATTGAGTTTGCGGTAGTCAACACACAAACAAAGACCTCCATCCTTTTTCTTGACAAAAAGGACAGGTGCTCCTGTTGAAGAGTAGCTTGGTCTAATGAAACCTTTCTCTACATTCTCTGAAATGTAGGCCCGCAGTGTTTCTGACTCTTGATTTGATAATGAGTAGATAATACCAATTGGAGGTAGAAGACCCTCCAATTCGATATGGTGATCACAGGCGCGGTGTGGAGGAAGTTTCTCAGCTTTCACCTTGGAGAATACATCCAAATATTGGTGATAAGCAGGAGGGACTACCTTCAACACAGTTCCAATTTCTTCTGGCTCTTCCTCCTCATCCCACTGCTCCTCCAGGGATGCATGAAAAGATAAGGGAGGAAGGTCCATATCCCCTTGAAAGAGATGAAATGAAGATATGGCAACATCTTCTCCAACATCCTTTATCTCTTTGAAGAATTCATCTCTTAATGGAAGTAATGACTGAGAGGGAATAATGGAAGGGATATGGACAGAAGAAGGAAGGGAAGGTGTCTTAAGTTCACCAACCAGAGCAACACTGTTGACAGCAGTGGCTAAGGCATTACTAGTAGAAGGAATAATACCACTAGAATCCTTATGACTAGAATCATAGGTGATCAATCCATTTTTCCAATCAATAATGGGATTAAAATGTTAAAGGAAATCATAGCCCAATATCAGGTCTTCTCCCTTGGGTGAATCTATGATAAAGAAGTCCCATTCAAAGCTTGGGAAGGAAGGCAAGTCAACTACCCACTTGGTATAATGGGTGATGAACAAGGAAGGGGATTCATTAGAATCCAAAATGAAAAGAGGAATCTTTTCAGGGAGCTCTGACAGAGTCAATGAGTACTTGAGAACAAAATTCTTTGCAATAAAAGAGTTTGTAGCACCAGAATCAATGAGAATACTATAAAAAATATCAGAGACATAAGAGAAAATAAGAAATCTTAAAGATTTCTTGACACTAGTATTCAGAGTGCACAATTGTGCTCTTGAAGGAAATAAGTGAGAACCATTGAACACATCATGATTCCCACTCAGGCTTTTCCCTGCTTTCTAGGGAAGCCTCTTGATGATGACCCAGGCTTGTTCTGAGGTCTCTTGAAGCATTTTTCAATTGGGTGCTTTCCACCACAATAAGTACACAACCCCTATTTAATGCTCCTCTCCTTTTCAGAACCAATTGATTTATTGTCCTTATTGAGGAGAGCAGCATGAGGCTTGTCTTTTGAAGATTGAAACTGCTTGCCCTTCTCGTTCTTCTTCTGGTGAGGCCTCTTTGAAGACGTGTTTTGAGGAGGCCTAGATTGATTGGATCCAATGACTGGAGGCTTCTTCTCTTGATTGCCACCCTTTTCCTTTTGCCTCTCATGATATCTTGTGTCTAATTCCAAGGTGACATCCATAAGCTCTTGAAGAGTATCAAAGGTTCCAGGGTGAGAAGCCGACTGATCCAATAATCTTGATTCCAATCCTCTTCTGTAAACATGGATATAAGCTCTTTCCCCCCAATCTCCAATTCTTGACATTAAGCTTCTGAAATCTGAAATGTACAAGGAAACATGACCACTTTCCTTCATCCTCAAATTGTCCAACTCTTGTTCAGCTTTCCTGACTTCATTGGGGTCACCAAACAGAGTGAATAATTGAGATTCAAATAATGGCCAATTATTGAGGAGGTAGGAAGGGTCTTCATTGGAAATATTTGAGAGATAGGGTTCAATCCACTTTCCAGCTCTCCCAGTGAGAAAAGAAGTTGAGTAAAGAACTTTCTTCCTGTCAGAGAAGAAATTTGCTGGATCATTATGGAAGATTAATTGACAGGATTGGATAAATCATCTCAATTTATGAGCTTGAGTACCATCAAAAGAATCAGGTGCCTTCATGGATGGAGTCTTGAAAGCAGGGGCTTTGGAATTGTCCCTGGGAGCAACTTCTTGAGTGAGTTGCCCCATGAATTGAGTCATCTGCTCCATCATCTTGAGGAGACTTGGATCAGTTTGAGAGACAAGAGGTTGACTAGAAAGGGCTATATTAGAGCCCTGAGGCACCTCTGGAGCATTTGCCAAGGCATCTGCCACTTCAGTTTCCCCAGAATCTTCCTCTTCCACAGACTCTTCCCCCTCTTCATCTTCAACTTCCCCTTGTCTTGCTCTTGCACCTTCAGACATGCCAGGGTAGCCACCCAAAAGTCCATAAAAGGATCTTGATCTTCTAGATTTCATTCCACCTCTTCTTGAGGGTGCTGCTCCTTCCATTGGTGGTCCTCTGTCCAAGTTTGCACTCAGTTGATGAACTGATGGTGTGCAGTCAAGAGGAGCCCTTGCTGTAGGAGTGAGAACAGCTTGAATTCTTTGGGATCTAGTATTTTTGGCTGGGGGACTATGCTGAACTGGCATTTTGAATCAAAATGAAATAAAACTTGATGGTATGAGAATAATAATCAGAACTGGGCCAAATCAATTACAATAAAATCTTGATGAATCTTGAGGAATCAATTCAAATCTTGAGGTGAAATCAAATTCAGTCAATAATCAAATCAATTCAGCAATCAACAATCAATTCAAATCAAATATCAATAATCTTGAGTAAATCAACAATCAATCAATATTCAATCAATAATCAATCAATCAATAAATCAGTTTCTTCAATATGAAATCAAGGTCTTGAGGAATCAATTAATCAATTTAAAATCTTCAGAAATTAATTCAATATCTTGATGAGTCAAATCAGTCAATAATCAAAATCAATTCTTGAGGATCAATAAGATATCTTGAGGATTCAAAGTCAATCAATAATCAATCAGCTCTTGAGGATCAATCAATATCTTGAGAAGTCAAAATCAATCAATCCAATCCAAATAGGAATCCTGAGCCGCTGAATCCCAATGAATAATCCAATCAATTAAACCAATAAATCAATAATCAATCCTGAATAAGACCTGAATAAGAACACAGAAAAAATTGATTTGATAAAATGAATTAAGTGAATGAAATGGTCAGCAATGATTAAGAAAGAAGAAAAAATCAATTCCATATGAATGAAATGAATGAGATGAAATTTATGAGAGAGAAAAATCATAATCATTAAAGATCATTAAGTCATAAAAGAGATCATAATTGATGAATGAGAGAAAATGAATATAAATGAATGAAAAGAAAGAATCAAATATGAGTTAATTAATTTAATGTCACAGGGGCTCTTCTAAGTGAAGAGGGCCTGGCACTCAGTAAACCGGGACTCACTTATGGAGGGCTCAAGGATATGGAAAGAAGGGATACACTTAAGAGTGTTAAAGATGAATTACTAAAAGAATAAATATAAGAAAAGCAGCAACAAGAAATAAGAGTAAGAAATATAAGAGCCGACCACAAACAAGTCCAAGTCCACTGTTTCAACCTGTCAGAATGGAAAGAGAAGGGTTAATAAGGATATGGCCACCCAGCTCATACTGTACAGGCAAAGAGAGAAAATGCAAAGACTAACTTAAAATTAAATAATTATAATACCCAAAATAAGGATAAGAATAATTATAAAATAATAAATAAACTAAATTAATTAACTGGGGAAAAGTCCCCAGGGGGGAGAAAGAGGGGCTGGTATATGTGAGAATCACCAGCCCTGACCCAGAGGAAGAATTTTCATGAAAATAATTGATGATTGAATTGAGTCTGGCCAATACAGGTCCTGTACAGCTGTACAGAACCTGTACAAGAGGTGTGGTGTATTTGAGTTATCATACAGTTTCATACTGGTGTATTGAAACTGTGTTGGGTGAATCCAACCTGTACAGGTATTGACAGGCTGTATTGATGTACCAAGCTGTATGCATGTTTCAGAATGAAGATTGCTGAAACTGAATGCTGATGCAGATACTGGATTTGCTGATTTGAGGTGTTTGAGTGGGTGTATGAATGAATACCCTTACCCCTGATGGATGGTTGTTACATCTGGAAGTGGAAACACGCACTCTATTCCCCTTGACTTCAATATTACAGCCTCTCAAAAAGACAATGAGATAGAGACAGAAACAACAGAAATTTGCAAACAAACTGCGTCAACACAAGATATAGAAGAGAGCAACAATGAAGCACTGCCAGCTCAACATCCTCGAATAAAGATTATAGAACCACGGCACCCTACAGTAATAAGCTCACAAATAAACGATATCAACATTCTCCCTTATAAGAGGAGAACAAACACGCTACTCACCACCGTCAACGGAGCTCCTAATACTTACAGCAAAGCAATTAAGTCAAAGGACAACTCTCTCTGGCAGGAAGCTATCAATAACAAACTCACAAACATGGAAACTCTGAGGCTGTGGGATGTAGTGGAACTTCAGGATGACTATAAAATCGTTTGCACAACATGGGTGTTGAAAATAAAAAGAAACGAGCTAAACGAGCCAATCGAATACAAAGCCCAACTCTGCACCCAAGGGTTCACACAATCCGTAGGCATTGACTTTGATAGAATCTACGCCCCCACAGGACGATTAAACCCCTTAAGAACCCTAATTGCATTTGCTTGCATCAACAACTTACAATTCCACCAAATTGACATCAAATGTGCCTTCCTTAAGGCGCCACTGAAAGAGACAGTTTACCTTGCAATCCCACAGGGCTTGAACCTGGAGAAGCGAAAATATTGCCTCCGACTAAACAAAGCAATATATGGACTACGCCAAGCACCACTAGCATGGTACGAAAGACTGAAGAACTGGCTAATTAAGGTAAACTTTTTTGCTTGTGTCCTGGACCCATGTGTCTTTCACAGACTGGGAGAGCACCCCATTTGGCTTTACATACATGTAGACGACATAGCAATTTTTGGCAGAAATACAGAAGTGTTCAAGGAAGAAATAGGAAAAGAATTTGAGATCAAGGACATCAGGCCAGCCGATCTAATTCTAGGAGTGAAAATTCACCATATGGAGGATGGCATCAGCCTCGATCAACAACACTTCACGGAAGCTTTGTTGGAACAATATGGGATGAATGCTTGCAAAACGGTAGTAACACCGCTAACGCCAAACAAACACCTGGGCCCAGCAAAAACTGAAGAGGTATCATCATTCATAAAGCTCAAAACCAACTACAGGAGTGAAATCGGAAGCATCAATTACCTCAGCACAGCAACACGACCAGACTTGTCATTTGCTGTAAGCACACTCTCCCAATACCTTGAAAGGCCAGGACTTAAGCACTGGCAGGCATTCCTCCACATACTCAAGTATCTGAGTGGCTCACAAGACCGAGGGCTCCATTATCCCAGACAAACAAGTGGAACGATCATCACAGCTTACAGCGACGCAGACTGGGGAAACTGCCAAGTCACTCAATGCTCAACTATGGGTTACCTGACTAGCTTCCACCAGTGCCTGGTGTTCTGGAAGACTCACAAGCAGCCGTCTGTATCTATCTCCACTGCAGAAGCCAAATACAAATCGCTATGTGACCTCACTTCAGAGCTACTGTGGTTTAAACAATGGTGCGAAGAAGCGAGGTTGGCAAAATTAGAAAGCCCCATTCTCATATATGAAGATAACCAAGCCTGCATCAAAACTGCCAATGGTGACTGCAACCTCAACAACAAGCGCCTCAAACATGTTGACATTCAATTACACTTCATCAAAGAAGTCATCAAGAATAAGGTGGTATGCTTAGGCTACATACCTTCAGCACAAATGCTAGCAGACTTTCTGACAAAATCAGTAAGCAGAGACACCCTAGAAAAATCCTTGCAGTCGCTTAGTGTTTTGCGACTGGGTGAGAGGGGGGATGTGAAAAAGCCACCCGAATGGGTTTAGGTGAGCACGGTCTCACTCCCAGTGCAAAAGCACTAAGACTAACTGAGCTCCATTTACTCAGCCCAGAAAGGTTCCGGGTAAAAATCCACAACTGCAACTTAAGGGGTATAACCATGGCCAACAACCATGGCAGTGTCTATAAGAAGGGCGCAGCTTCTTTCTTTACTCCCATATTCATTCCTATCTAAATTATATTATCTTTTTTCTCTTACATCGTAACTGCAACATTATTCTCTTTCACTTCTGTTATCTACGTTGCAAACGCAACATTATTCTCTTTACTCACTATTGTTCTATCTCGTCTTATCTCTTCTCTTCAAACACTTTCGTTGCAACAGCAACATCATTCTTTTATCCGTCAGTTAATATTTACAACTTCTCTAACCACAGGTATGAGAGACAGTTCTTACTCGCTAACAAGTGAAGGCTCACTAACTGACGTCGAAACTTTAACTACAGATTGTTTCCTTCTACTTCATTATATTGTTATTATATTTTATCTTTGCATTAACTGCATCCACCTTTTTTAGGTATATTTGTACACTCATTCTCTATCTACTGTACAATGATCTCTTGTTAATAAAAAACCTTTTTAGTCTCATAAAACGTCACAGTATTTCCGTTTCCTAGTGGTATCAATAGTTCCAATTTAGTTTTTTATCCTATAAGCAACGAATCCCCATTTCATCTTGATTATTATTTTAAATCCATATGTTCTCTTTGAATCAACCCTATCAAATATGTAATAATAATATATTAATTTACAGGATTTCCGGAGATAATCGTCACAATAAATTCATTTAGTCCATAATTATCAGAAGCTCTCAAATTATATAATTAATCTAAAATTCAATCGATTCATTTTATCCAAATTTTCCCCTAGCTTTCTTAATTAGAAAAAAAAAGAAATATTAAGATTTATCACAATGGTTGAAAATTCAATATCAAAAATGGCACTTTTCCAATCATATAATGTTAATTGGGGCTCAATTGAATTTTCTAAAAATTTTATATTACTTATTAATTCTAGTAAACCTGTTAGTTCCTTCCTATGATATGAATTCTTATTAAAATAATAATATAGTGAAAACTGTACTAATCCTTATCTTTAAAGACTAAGAAGCCTCTTGAAACCCATGAGAAATTTCATAAAGCATTTCAGCGAACGCATCAAATATTTGTAAGGAATAGGATTTGTGCAAACCAAAAACAGATTTCAGAATTTTATAACCCATATTTTTCCGCAGAAATCTTCATTATTTTTCATTCATTTCTTTATAATGGGTGGATTACCATTTGACCCAATGTTTTCTAATTTTACTTTCAGAACTATCTTCTTCTCATCATCAGAAATTGAAACCCCTTTTTCTCATTCCGTTGATATGCTTGAGAATTGGGAACTCAAAATATTTAAACAGAGCCTTAAGTATCTAGGAATTTCATTTCAATATAAAACAATAATCAAATAAAGAAGTAAAGAACTTTTTACAGAATAAAAATAAGTGCTCAACCACCAAGGATACTTTATTGAAGAATATGTTATCAGAAACAAATTTCGATCCTTGAATAAAGAAGCCAAAGAAGAAATAAGCCTGTCAAAAGACAAATTTTAATCCTTCAAATATATTTCTAAATAAGAAAAATTCCAGTCAAGTTTTGAAGATAAATATTTGAAAAAAGAAATAAAAAATGACACTGAATTCCTCTGATCCCAAGAAAAAAATTTCAATTCTGGAAAATATTGAGCTCTTCCCCTGGTACCATTAAAAAAGGAGGAAGCACTGGGTTAAGCTTGGCCTCAATGATACATGGATATCGTCTTATCTAAAATAAAAGACCGAGATACAACATTAATATAAAATGAGTGTATCCTCAAATATCAAATTTATTATCCCTTTCAAGCATTAAATAATGAATAATTTCATTGAATAATTAATTTGAGGCATCAAGAAAAGATTCACTCTTACTGGTGTTATTGAACATGAATTGAAATATTTTTTCATTTCTCAGGAATTCCAAGTGACAAATAGCTTGATTCTATAAATAGATGGCTTCAATCCTTGAAAAAGAAACATGAATTGGAAAATTATAATAAGTGTGGACAATAAAGATAAATAGCTTGTGTAATCGTTCAAATTTAAATCTCTTAGTTGGGCCCAGATTCAGATAGTTTTTAAGAATCTTAAAAATGGTTTAATTTGCGATAATTCATTCTTAAGCTTTATATTCCTTTGTTTATTTTCTATCAATACTAATTATTTTGATAATTTTTCTACTAGTAATTTACTATAAAAGGTTATGGCTTATTCACAATATTATTACATAAAGTAAAAAAAGAATTTACTTAGAATAGAATTAATACTTTATTAGCCTGTTAATGAATGACTCATTTTCTTATTCATTTGAAAAGTATCTCTGATAATTTTTTTTCAAATGAAATATGGATTTCATGTAGGTTACCCGTACTACGCAAACACAAAGCTATGAATCACCACTGTTCCATTCCAGATGTGTATTCTCACAGGAAATCGAAAGCTTAATGAACTCAAGCAACACATTGGAGTTTATAACTTCAAAGGGGATGAGCCCCAAAGGTGAAGGTCTGTCGAATATTATTTTGTTTATTTATTCCCAAACTTACTTGCAACATTCAATCACTTGATTTAGGAGTGATTGAAGCCTTCAAGACTGAATACTTTAAATTTTCCATATATTTGAGAATCTGTAGCTATAATAACAAGATTATCTCACTATAAATCTACAAAACTGATCAGTTGAGTGCCATGAGGCTTGTCCACCTTTATTGGGACTCAATAACTACATAAACTACCAATAGTTTTTGGAATCATACTAAGAGACTCCCAAAACTGCAAGCCGCTCAAAATAACTTTGGCTTTATTTCATTTCTTCTGTTGCACCGCTGCATGCCTGGACACAGTGCAATACAATCAAAAAGATTGCCCTCGGCCAGGATCGAACTGGCGATCTCCGGATGGCTCACCACAGGTGATCACATGGAGCAATGAGAAAATATCATGTGCATTGGAATATGAGACCGGCGCTCTAACCAGCTAAGCCACGAAGGCGCACGCCCTTCCGCTCCCCGAAAGCCCGCCATCTCTTCTCCGGGGATCCTCGACCCACCTCTGTGGATCATGCTGTGCGCAAGTGAGGGCCCCGTTGTAAACGGGGGATTTCTACCTGAGGTTCTGGAAAATCCCAAAAATCTATTCTCCACGTAAAAAGACCAACGCACTCAAAAGAAATAAAATCAAAAATCAAACTAGCCCTAACCAGCCGAACGACAGAAAGAAGTAGGACGTTCAGAGAATCTAAGGAAGAGAAAACGAAGCTGAAGATCAGGATTACGAAGAAGACTTGATACATTTCATCGTCAATTGGGATCTACTGCTGATTTCGAAAACGAAGATCGTTAGGAATGGATTCATGATGAGATGTCCCATCATAGTCCTATCTCAGCGGATTCCATGAACGTAGTCTACGGATTGAAATCTGCGTAATTGAGAGAAACAAGATCCCGATCTGCTTTTTCATACTCACATACTCACATCAGCAAAATCGCAAGAAACCGATAGATCCAGGAATCATATCGACTCATTTCACCACATTCCTTCACTGAAGATGGATCATTCTATTCATTCAACTCCAACACGCAAGATTCACAATCTAGCATTCAATCAAGATCATCCTGTCTTCAAGGCAAATCGACAGTCACAGCCACGGGCCAAGGACAAGTCAAGCCCATCAAATGATGACCGAAATGATTTGTCGGTAAACCTAGAGTTGTCTCCTTCTCCTGTTCGGCGGACTGGCCTGTCAAGCGGCTCGGCGACAAGCGATGTCTGCCTGACCAGCACCGGCTCTAAGGTACCCTCAATATCCTCCCGACGTACTTGGTCAATCCCATCCAGACCACGTGAAAGCCATCGAACAATCGTCACTAACACACTTCCTCGTCCAACTCAACATGGACCTCAATCTGGTCCCACTAGCTCTTCTACGCCTTCAAAAATTAACTGCAGCGCTCTAACTCATTTGGACGGTCCAATCACCCCGCTCACCAAATCACCTACACTTGGTGATTCACCCCCACCTCTGCCATCACCATTGAACCTCTCCCCATTGCAACCCTTGCTCTTTTCTCACGCGTTTGACAGCCCACCACCTTGCGCCTCGTCCCCACGCCCATCTTCATCAATAAAAAACAATAAACCCGACCATAAGGGAAAGGCCAAAGCAGTTCAGCCACTATATTCTCCCTCCAAGTCGGCACAATTTGGCTCCAGCCGTGTCTTAGTACCTGATTCAGCTGATACACCTCAAACGACTCATCAGAATGAACCTTGGGAAGTTTACGAAGAGTTTTACTATTCTGATCATAGTCTGGCTCACTCTGGTTCAGCCTCGCCAGTAGAGTTAGATCAAAACTTTGAAGGTTTGCTGTGTGAAGGCTACTCTGTGGAGCAAACTAAGCTTTCGGAAAACCATGCGTCCATCAAGCCGCCTTTAGCTGTCCCCATTTCTAAATTCTTTTCGTCCAACAAGCTCAACGACCCCCACGCCGACATAGATATCCCAACCAAGGTCAGTCGAGGTTTTCATTTTTGATGCATGATATAATCCACTTCAAACTTCCATGTCCCTTGAGTTTATGATCTATTGGCACCTTTGTTATTTGTAACAGTCTCTTCAGCTTCATACCCATCAAAAAGTGGACTTTGAAGAAACAAAACGGCAAAAGCTGCTGAAAGAGCTGGGCTTTGACGATGATCAGACTGAAGCAGCGTCAATCGACCCGCTATCATCATCACCGATTGAAATTATCCAACCTTCTTCATTGAGACGTAAAGCTTGCTCTCCTCGTAGCAAAAAGTCTCCGAGCAAGACCAAAAGAACAACGTCTAATATTGAGAGAGTAACGGTATATTCTAGCGAATGGGAAGATCCGAGTGGATTTGACTGGATTCTTGGCTCTGAGCCCCCTAATCAGACGGGTTTAAAACAAACTCCAGAGAACCAACTAAGAAATATTGGAATCGTAGTAGATGATAAACCCAGCAGCGGGATTGCTCCCTTGATGAATTCTTGGCCTGCCGCTAAACGTCATGTCTGTGAGCATGCCCATCTGTTCTTCCAATTTTGACTATTTCGTAACCAAAATACTTTTGCTTATTCCGGTGCAACTTTTATGCTCTGGCCTATAACTGCTACAAGTTTTAAAAATGGCTGGATTAGCATCCAAAAGTTCTGACCCAAATTACGATAGCGAATATGATGAAGAATTAGTGGCATATCGAGCTTCTCAAGCGCAAGCATGGGATAAACTATTAATCAAGCAAAAGAGGAATGCACTAAATCCCTCCAAACCCAAGATAAAAACTTGGAATAATCGAGCGTTTTGGATAAAGAAAAAAGGGTCAGCGCGAACAAAGGCAAAAGCAAGAGCAGGAGTAGGCAAAAAAGCGACTGTAAAACGAAAATAAAAAGAAATCTTGTATATCATACAACTTGTTGACTTGCGGGATGTTCTTTATCTGTTATAATTATTTCATTTCGGTATTCTCTTTTGCTTAAAATGATACATACCAAGTGGTTGCAACCTCATTTTTTGCAGTAAAACGCGTCTTTATTGTATGTAGTGGCGAACTTGATGCAAAAGACTTCATGAAACATCGGTTACAGTTTGTAATTTAGAGACTTTAGTGCTTGCGCAATCGGGGGGCAGACTTAACTTTGGGGGAACTGAAAGCCAACGAGAGTACAGGTGCGGTATGACCCAATTAATGTTTGGGATGTAAAAAATATTCTCCTTGAGCGTGTGAATCCAAATTCCTTCAATGGGATTTATTATGTGGAAGAATTCATGTCTTGACTTGGTTTTTTGCAATATATTTCTTGAATGGGAACTCATTTTTCTTATTTATTTTTGGAAATAATATTGGATTTATTCTCATATTTCTTAGTATGGAAATAATATAAATTATATAAGATTTAAATATGGATAAGTTAGTCTTCATTAAGCTTCTTTTAGGATAAAAGAACCAATGTATTGTAGTATGGTATATTGTTGTTTTCTTTATTAATGACTTTGAGGGTCCAAACTCTTGTTTTGCATACTAATTTAGCATAATAAAAAAACTATCAATTGATTTGTATGTAAATCTACAATTTTGTTTATTATTTATAATTTTTCCAATATTCCCATATGTGTCACATATGCCTTCTGAATTATTTCCTTTGAAGATTTACCTTCCTGTAAAAGCTGAATATCATTCACCAATGAAGAAATATTCTAAATTCTCAAGAGAAAGATAATCTGTTGGTAAATTAATTCATTTTGTGTATTGAACCTGATTTATTTTGGGAAAAATTTAAAGATTAAATGTGATTTTTACCTATTAAATAATTGATAATATTGATATTCATCAAGAGTAATATTAATTCTCTCTTTTGAAGAGGATTATCTGTCAGCCTATGACTAAAATACAGAGAAAAGGCATGACAACCAAAAATACCATAAAATACGGTATCTAATCCAAGGAGCTTAACACACATCTTATGCATTGATTAAACAAAATAAAGGAGTAATGAGAGAATGAAAATAAAGGACAGGAATGTAAAAATACAGCACATACATGTGAGTATCTGAGGGTGTAAGATCTCACTAAGAATAAACTTAAATTTTACCTCCCATCTAAAATATTTACTCTGGATCACAATCCCATAACATGTGATATTTCATTAATTCTCTTCAAGAGGAATATAAAATGATGCTATTATAAAGTATTTAGAATAACTAAAAGAAAGGCCACCAGTCTACTCCCACTCAAAATATCTAAAGAAGGAAAAATGTTATTTTTACCTCTCATCTTTTTCCTCCAACTCCAATGATAGACACACCAAATATTATATCTTCTGGAAGAGATACTGGAGGGGAATCCAGTTATAAAACTATATTACTCACATCCATTTATAGCTTAACAATAAGACTTTATCAAAGGATTTATCTTGAAGAAATAAGATTACTATTTTACAAAAATAGAAAATACTGAGAAAATGTACAGCTTTTTACTACTTAATGAAAAGTGTAAGGTTTGACTATGAAAAAATAAGTAAAAATTACTAATATTTTGCCCATTTTACTCTGTATTTCCTAATTTAAATGAACAATAGGATTCAAGATAATTATAGTAATAAAGAATTATTATAGCTATTGCATAAAAACATTCATATTGTTTAAATAAATAATATAATATAATAAAATGAATACATTAGTATTCAACAATTAATATAATTATGGAAATTTATTATTAATAATGTAAATAAAGCTTATTTAAATTGTATTTACAATAAAAAGTATAATTAATTACAAATTTTACTATTTTTATGTGGAATCAAAGATTTTGAAATAATTTAACAAAAGAAAATGAAACACTGATGTAATAACATAAGAAATAGTGAGTACTAGAGATGAAACTTTGGTCTTTGATAATATAAGAGTTTTATATTAAATAATAAGGAAATTTACCTTTTATTTTAATGTTTTTATTGTATTTGTAGCATCTGAGGGGGAGATGGAGGAAGAAGAGGTCCTTTTATAGGAAAGATCCTGCATTCTAGTGACAAGAAACCTTGTAGAATTTTACTGATGGTATCCACTGGAATTGATCAGTGTTTTAAGGTTTGGGAGTGATTACATCATTATGAAACCTTTTCATCTCATTATTAACCCTTTTTTAGAGTTATCACTGGAACTCTAATTTCATGACATAATAGGCATAGTAGCGTTAATCATAAAATACTACTATACACCAGTTTTATCTCTTATTCAATTGCTAAAGGTAAAATAAGATTAGAGTTGATGATCATAAATGATTACTTTTATACCTCAAATTTGACCCTTTATTTCTTTCAATTTCTTTTCCCTACAGAAATTAATAGAGTTAATTCTAATAGCTTGACATGATTTTACTAATCTATCAAGAGGATTCAATTAGATCATCAAAAACCTATTTTTGATGATTTTTCTTGTAACTCATCTTTCCTTCCCAAATTTACTATGCTTTAATTCCAACCATTAATTAATAGGGATTCACCTTTAATATCATTATGATATCTAAATCATTTTTACATTCGAGATATCAGAATATGAATATATACTTTCTTTGAGTTTGGACCACTTTTAATTTGAAGTGGTCAACAGCTATTGCTATTTTGCCCAATATCCCCTTATAAGCTTTAAACTTGTTTATAGCTTTCCAAATAAGAATTATATATGAATTTTTACAGTTATTTTGTGGTAATTTAATTTTTGAACCAACTCTTTAAAATGCACTGATACTAAAAGTGCATATACCCAGGTTATCTCAGTAAGTATTGATTTTACAGATATTTCA
Source organism: Austropuccinia psidii (assembly GCA_023105745.1). Taxonomy (NCBI): domain Eukaryota; kingdom Fungi; phylum Basidiomycota; class Pucciniomycetes; order Pucciniales; family Sphaerophragmiaceae; genus Austropuccinia; species Austropuccinia psidii. The sequence continues at coordinate 28,067,780 of JALGQZ010000005.1, forward strand.
TAAAGATTTCATACATATAAGTTTGGTGGGTAATCCAATGGTGTAATTTATTTCACATTTTTATTGATTGGTTTTGGAGATAATCAAGAATTTATCCCTTTTTATAGCATTGTTACTTATTTCAAGATTATGATTTCAATTCTTATTGTTAAAATAAGTTTCTTAAAGTTGTTTTGTGACTTTTTTGGATATGTGGTCATATCTCAAAGGCTCAAAAAAAATTAGTAAAAAATGAAACAATCCTATAGAGCACAGGTAAGCTATCCTGTGAGCCAATTCAAAGCTTTCTATCTTAAAGAAAGGGAAGGCTATCAATTTTTTAAGCTTAAAATATCACATAAGCCTGTACTGCATGGTATAATTTGAAATATAATTGAATTATGAGGTGTCAAACCACTCCAAACATCTTCAAAACCTCAATTAATCATGAAATGACCAATAAGAGGCCTGTAGAAATGTCCTGTATAGTTTCTGACACATAAGGCACACCAGAACATTACTGGAAAGTCTATAGCAGAATGCCTTCCCCCTTTATAGGGTATTGTGAGCCTTGAGGTATATTTTACATACCCAAATAGGCCACAATCACCTTGAAAATAAATGTTGAATTATGCATAACTCATAAATCATGCATATATCCAAAATTCATCATTTTTGATTTCAGAAAAGATGAATAACTTTTTATTGAGTAAGTAAATACATGGATTTAAGGCCAGATTTGGATTCTACACAAAAGTTCACCTAGGGTAGCTCCACAGAGTCAATAAGCTCAAACTAACTCCTTGAGGTGGGAATATGGAAAATACTTCAATACCACATAAAAGATCTGTGAAAATTTTTGTTTTTCTCAATTTCACGCCAAAATAATGGGAATGTGAGAAATCCTATGTTACATATACACTAAGAATAGTGTTATGCATGTTTTGAGCACTTAATATCATGGTATTACTACATGAACCTTTGGTACACCCAGAGTGGATATCTCACTTGAAACTTAAATTTCTATTTTGATGTGAAAAATAAGCAAGGAGGACAAAAGACATCAAAGAGAGCCAGGGTACCCAACTTCTGAGGCCTCAGACGCGTGGACAGATCCAAAGCTTGGATAAATGGCTGATCTTGGCCCAATCAGTAAACTAAAACACTTTGGGAACTTGGTTACCATGTTACAACTACAGTAAATCTTAAGAAAATAGCAAATAACCTGCTATTTTGACGTGCCAAGGAGGTAAAAAGCTACTTAGACTCCTGTAACCATTTCAATTCTTAATTATTTTCCATGGATAAGCCCCAAAAGAGTAATGAAAACCCTTTTTGGACTTTTATCCATTGATTTACCTCATAGCAACCAGTTAAACACTGATATTTGCAATTCTGCATAGAAATGAGGTAAAAAACTTCAAAAATTCATTAAAAATACAATTCTTAATGAATATTTCTGAAACTTTCACGACCAATGGATAACTGTATTATTTATGATAAAACCAAAAAGAATTACAGTTTTACTATCAAAATTAAAAGTTTTACTTACAGTCCATTCTTGACCATTGTAGGTGAAACACTGAATCTTCAAAAATTCACAGTAATTACAACCTGTGATGAAATTGGCAATAACATTGATAACTTTGAGAAATCAATGATTATTTTGGAATAAAAGAAGATTTACAGTTTTTACTCCTTTTATACTTAACCATATTGGGGTTGGTAGTCACATAAAAGCAGCAATTAAGTAATTATGATAATCTTACCGGACAACAGATGATGCAATCAGTAATCCAAAAGGGTTTATTGTTTTCTAACTAACTGGTTTTTTAGTTTGCTCTATGGCAAGCCTCTGCAAGCTGTTGTTGACTTAAAAGAGGCCTCTTCTTGCTGTTTTTTCCACATCATCATCTTATTATCATGTAAATCATTGTTACCAACAAGTAAGTATTAGTTAAAGCTATTCTTAAGTGTTTTAGTTCTTTCAGAATCAATCAGAAAGACGTGAAATCATAGAATCCAACTATATATTGTTGTAATACTGTTATAAATACATTTTGATCCCTTGAATCCACAATTCTATGTCAAATCTCTCTGTCTTATCTTTCAATAAGCTCTTTGGAATATTAGTGAGTGATTTATCCTTAATTCTTAAAGTTTTTCTCTAAATAATTAGTTTTCTTCAAGAATTATATTTATAATTATTCTTGCAAAAGATAATTATATATTCAAATAATTTTATTATTTTAATAAAAGAAGTTTTATTAGTAAAATCTTCTTGTAATTGATTCTTGTAGAAAATTACTGCTCACTGTTAAAATCACTAGTAGTGTTTAACATGTGAGAGAAATAATTCTTTAATTATTTAATTGCGGCTATAATAATATTTTATTATTATATTTCATAAGAACAGACATAGTACTGTTGATTAATAGTAATATTATCATCAGTTTCATAGTCACATCTTACATTTGGGGGCCTGGCCGTGTTTTTTGAACCTTGTACCCTTAATTAATATATTTTTAAGTTCTAAAATATATTAATTTAATAATTTTTTTCTTTCATTTTGAAGTTGAAATAATTTTTATTTTTGAAATTGTTTTGGAAATCTCTTTCATTGAGGAATTTGGTCTAATTTTATATTGCTTTTACACGTGGCTTTTTCACATTCAAAAGTTATAAAATTACTCTTTGAGTTACTCTGAATTAATTTTCATTCAAAATCTTAAATTTTAATTTTTTTCTTGAAAAAGAATAATTTTTTCATGTTAAAAAAAAGAATAAAACTTATAAAAAATCTCTAAAAATATTTTAAAAAGTATAAAAAATATTTTTTTCTCCCTTTTATAAATTTTTCTAGTATCTTTAATCAAATACTCTGCAGCTGGTAACAAACTCAGTAAGAGATATATTACCAGTCCAGAATCTTCAGAAGAAGAATATGAAGACAGTATTGAGGTGCAAAGTGCTAAAAGAGGCACCTTATTTAACTCAGAAAAGAATAAAATACCACCAAAGGGTGTGTGTTTATCTTATATTTTCACCTTTTTATCGTTGAATTGACATGGAAATGGTGCATACCAGAAATGGAAGCAACTATTCAGTCCAACCAGATGGATGTGGATGAGGAAGAGGCAAGACCAAATCCAGAAGTGCCAAGTCTTCCTCAAGAAAGACACATTTGGAGGATGCCAGAGTTTCCCCCAATTCCCCAAGGTCTGTACCCACAGATTTTGATGTGAATTCTGACCCTGAACTGATTCATGGTAATATTTCCAGGGCTGAACCATTTTCAGGTGGCAGAAATAGAAATATATAAATGCCAATACAAAAATTGGTTCAGAGAAGCCAAAGAAGAGGAGTGGGAAATATGCCCAAGCCTTTGGCAGGGGGCCATGAACTCCTACTGTCATCCAGTGACTCAAAACCAGAGCACAAGCATGACAGCCAAAATACCATAAACCAATGGTATAGCCAAGATACCACCAAAACTTGAAGCTGAGCCAAATCAGCTCAAAAGGTATCAAAAGAAAGAGGAAACTCACCTCTTCCTGAAAATATAAGTCCCATCACCATAGGACTAGAAATAACAAAGTTATTCCTGCTCAAAGTTATTGCTGAGCATAAACCTTAATTTTCACCTCTCATCTAAAATCTAGAAGGAGAGGCTTAACCCCATCAAATGGGTACTCAAAATGAAGCTCTAAGCCAGGGCTATCCAATGGTACTAGCCAAACTGAGCTAGCACCAATATTACTGGATTTATGGTCAATTTCAGGCCAAATAAGGGTGAACAAAACATTCACCTCTCATCTAACTTCTACAGTTTTAGTGTGGGATACCTGAAGTGGGGTCTTTTTGGAAGGAGAACAACCAGGGCTATCTGATGATGTCATCCACTTCCTCATATCTCAACTACTGCAGAAGTTATGGGGAAAACAAGCTCAATACAGCTTTTTGCCTAAAAACACGCAAATGTACAAAAATCTTGTACATGGCATAACTTTTCCATATTTAATGATACCCATATCAAATGAGGTACCATTGTGTAGAGCACATACAGGGCTACACACTGAACCAATTTTGAGGTTGATATCTCAAGAATTGACAAAGGTATGGCTGTTTTAAGGTTGAAATCCCACCTGCTGTCATATACAGCCTTACCATGGGATAATATCCCATAATCATGAATATGAGGTGTCAAATAGACGAAGAAGCATGTTTTCACTTCAATACCTCATATGTCAGTCAATACTGGGGTCCCATACAGTTTCTGTACAGCATTCTACGCGTCATACACGTCAGAATCAGGCTGTGAGGTCCCCAGATGAAAATTTTCACCCTGTATTGGTGAAAACTGCCCAGATGTGGTTTCAAAACCACATCTGAGCCCAATACAGGCTATACAGGCTGTTTGCAAACCACAAGCCAGTACTAGAAAGTCAAAAAATCTTCACTTCCTCTACGTGGAAAGGTCTAGCACCCTTTCCACCCCATTTCAGGATAAAAAGGAGGCTTTTCACAGCCAGAATTGTCTCCTCATCCTGCTCTTGAATACCCTACGTAGTCAACTGTCAAAAACACTTTTACTCTTGGGTAATAAACAGGTATAATTATATATTTAATTATTGTAACCCAACTAGTAAGATTGCACCCTGGGTTCTCAATAGCGCTCACCACCACTATTATCCAATAGTAGAACCCCTTAATTATATTATAAATCATCTTTTAAAATCAATTTTCTACGTGTCACAGTCATAATTATAGTTGTAAATACCTTTATTACCACTTCAATATAGACTCAGCCTGACACCTACTGACACATCAAGAGCTTTCTGGGTCAGGAGAAGACCATAGAACTCTTAGAAGGGTGGACCCCCCTGTCTTGCAAAGACAAGGTCAAAAAGATAAAGCACTGGTTGAAGAACCAAAGTCTTCTATCCATAGACCAGAAGAAGGAACTGGAAATCACTCCAGCTTTGGAAACAGAGGCCCCAGTGGCGTCTACCAGCTCCAGATGTAAGATGTGTCTATGAAACTGATGATAATATTACTATTAATCAACAGTACTATGACTGTTCTTATGAAATATAATAACAAAATCTTATTATAACCACAATTAAATAATTAAAGAATTATTTCTTTCACATGTTAAACACTACTAGTGATTTTAACAGTGAGTAAGTAATTGTCTACAAGAATCAATTACAAGAAGGTTTTAATAATAAAACTTCTTTTATTAAAATAATAAAATTATTTGAATATATAATTATCTTTTGCAAGAATAATTATAATGGTAATTCTTGAAGAAAACTAATTTTAGAGAAAAACTTTAACAACTAAAAATAAATCACTCACTAATATTCGAAAGAACTTATTGAAAGATAAGATAGAGAGATTTGACATAGAATTGTGGATTTTAAGGATCAAAATGAATTTATAACAGTATTACAACAATATATAGTTGGATTCTATGATTTAACGTCTTTCTGATTGATTCTGAAAGATTTAAAACACTTAAGAATAGCTATAACTAATACTTACTTGTTGGTAATAATGGTTTAAATGATAATAAGATGATGATCTGGAAAAAAAAGCAAGAAGAGGCCTCTTTTAAGTCAACAACAGCTCACAGAGGTGTGCCATAGAGCAAACTGGAAAACCAGTGAGTGAGAAAACAATAAGCCCTTTTGGATTATTGATTGCATGATCTGTTGTCATGTAAGATTATCATAATTACTTAATTGATGCTTTTATGTGACTACCAACCCCAATATGGTTAAGAATAAAAGGAGTAAAATCTGTAAATCTTCTTTTATTCCAAAATAATAATTGATTTCTCAAAGCTATCAATGTTATTGCCAATTTCATAACAGTTTGTAATTACTGTAAATTTTTGAAGATTCAGTGTTTCACATAGAATAGTCAAAAATGGACTGTAAGTAAAACGTTTGATTTTACTAGTAAAACTGCAATTCTTTTTGGTTGTATCATAAATAATACAGTTCTCTATTAGTCCTAAACGTTTCAGAAAGATTCATTAAGAATAATATTTTTAATGAATTTTTGAAGTTTTTACCTCATTTCTACGTAGAATTGCAAATATCAGTGTTTCACTGGTTGCTATGAGGTAAATCAATGGATACAAGTCCAAAAAAGGGTTTTAATTACTATTTTGGGGCTTATCCATGCAAAATCATTAAGAATTGACATGGTTACAGGAGTCTAAGTAGCTCTTTACCTCCTTGGGACGTCAAAATAGCAGGTTATTTGCTATTTTCTTAAGATTTACTGTAGTTGTAACATGGTAACCAAGTTCCCCACAGGTTTCAGTTTACCAATTAGGCCAAGATCAGCCATGGATCCAAGCTTTGGAGCTGTCCACGCCTCTGAGGCCTCAGAAGTTGGGTACCCTGGCTCTCTTTGATGTCCTTTGTCCCCCTTGCTTATTTTTCACGTCAAAATAGAAAATTAAGCTTCAAGTGAGATATCCACTATGGGTGTACCAAAAGTCCATGTAGGAATACCATGATATTAAGTGCTCAAAACATGCATAACACTATTCTCAGCGTATATGTAACATGGGATTTCTCACATTCCCATTATTTTGGCGTGAATTTAAGAAAAACAAAAATTTTCATGGATATTTTATGTGGTATTGAAGTATTTTCCATTTTACCACCTCAAAGATTTAATTTGAGCTTATTCACTCTATCAAGCTATCCTAGGTGAATTTTTGTGTAGAATCCAAATCTGGCCTTAAATCCATGGATTTACTTACTCAATAAAAAGTTATTCATCTTTTCTGAAATAAAAAATGATGAATTTTGGATATATGCATGACTTATGAGTTATGCATAATTCAAAATTTCTTTTTAACATAATTGTGGCCTATTTGATTATGTAAAATATACCTCAAGCCTCACACCAGAAATGTCCAAAGACAAGATCAAAGGACCTCAGAAGAAACAGAGAGGTCCCAAGAACCATCAAGGAAAGGGCAAAGCCAAAGCCAATTGGCACAGACCTTACCGACAGCGGTACAGGATCCCCAAATTGGAGCCTTCAGCTGTGGACAGTGTGTTCAACATGGCCAGAACTCTAATGGAATTCATAGCCAAGGAGCAGGAGAGGATGAACAGGACCTTTCCATGCAAATAATTCATGTACAAACAAGTATTAATGTAGAAATTGGTAAACTTGATTCAAAGTTAACTAAAATAACATTGGATATTAATGATTTGAAAAGAAATGATAAGAAATATACTGAATGGTATGAATTGACAAATGCCAAATTTGATTCAATTATCAATGCTTGTAGCAGAATTGAGAGTACATGTCAAGTTCAGAATGATGAAATGGAAGATCTTTCTATTTTTAAAATGAATGATCAACTTAAAATTCTACAAGATCATGTCTTAAAGATAGTTGAAAATACCAATCAGTTTGCTACACATTTAGCAAAAAGTGACAGTGAAAGGCATAAGTTAAAAAATGAAATCATTGCAAATGTAGAAGAAATTCATAAGAATTATGAACCACATATGCTAAGACATTCTACACCTTTGACTGAAGAAAGACTTGCTGTTAAACGAAGTTTTACACCACTTCTAGGCGAAAATGTTGTCTCTATTAAAGATATTCCCAAATTGGAAGAATGGCCAACATTCTCTGGTGAGGGAGAATATAACCATATTGAGTTCATCAGGACTATTGATATTTTGCAAGAAGACTTTCATATACCTGATGAAATCATAGTAGGAAAATTACACTCTCTGTTTACCAGAACTGCAAAGAAATGGTATTACAAGATGAGGATGGATCATGGGAGACATGATTGGTCTTGGTGGAAATATGAAGTGATTACCAAATGGGCCCATAATTATTGGAGGTTTAAAGTGAAAAATGCTTTTGAAAGTGCAATTTTTAACTCAGAAAAAGATAAACCACTTACTTGGTTCTTCAAGCAAAAAGACAGATTATCTGCTTTACACCCAGATATGTCTGACACTATGATTAATATGAAAATATTAAGAAAATGTGGAGGAGAACTGGAACATGATATCAAGAGCAGATGTGTAGAACCCTTTTCAACAGAGGACTACATTAATGCAATGGAAGATATCATTACCAGAACAAGAATTGGTAAAACTTGGACTAGAATCCCTATGGAATCCAAAATGGTCCCAAAGATTCCCAGAGAGGATAAAAGACCAGAAAGACTTGTCTTGAAGTGTCATAGATGTGGAAGTAATTCACATTTAGCCAACACTTGAACCAAAAAGACAAAAATCAATGAAGTTCAGGTCATAGAAGGAATCCAGTGTACTGAGGAGAAAGAGGAATCTGATCAAGACTCTGCAGTCTCTGAGGATACACCAGTGGAGGACTATCCCATTGAAAACATTACAGCTTTCTTTGAGGTCACAGAAGTCCATACCCACTTGCCACAGTACAGTGAGGATTGCCGCAACCTGATCAATATCCAAGATGCCAAAATGTGTAAAACAAAACCTGGTAGAGGTAAAGGTTACACTGCTGAAGCATCCTGTATCACATCAGTTTTGATGAGTGATATTGAAGCCAAAGTAAATTTGGATACAGGGGCATTTTGCACTTGTGTGGGCAAATATTATCTCCAAATTATACTTCCTGAATGGAAAAACCATCTATTACCAATAGAAGGTGTGTAATTTAGTAGTGCCAGTAACAATTTGTACCCCTTGGGTATATTAGACACTAATATTGTATTTCCACACCCAGCAGGAAGTGTAAGGATGAAAACTGAGATTGTTGTGATGGATAATTGCACATCTCAGCACATCATTCTTGGAAACAATTACTTGAGTATTTATGGTATTGACATTAATAACCATAAAGACAGATATTTCACAATTGGGGATAACAAAAGACAAAAATTTGCTTTTTACAATATGCCAAAACAAATATCTATGGTATATTCTGTCAAGGATACTTATAAAGATGAATTTGTGTCTAATCAACTTGTTGAAGCACAGATTAATCCATCATTGTCACCAAAAATGAGGAATGAACTTGTTGATGTGTTATACACATACAATAATGAATTTGCCTCTGATAATGAACCATTAGGTGCTATAAAAGGACATGAAGTTGGCTTTACTCTTAATATTGACATACCATATCCTCCAGTACTTAGAAGACCAGCTGATCCAGCCAGTCCCAGAGCCAGAGAAGCCTTGGAAAAACATATCCAAGAGTTGATCCAACTTTGTGTACCAAGGGAAGTAGGCCATAATGAGGAAGTTGAAGTGACAACACCTGTTATTATTGCCTGGCATAATGATAAGTCAAGAATGGTTGGAGATTTCAGAGAATTGAATACTACACAGTTCCAGATAGGTATCCAATCCCTAGCATTCAAGAAACCTTGACTCAATTGTCTAAAGCCAAGTATATAACATCAATGGATGCATTGAAAGGCTTTCATCAAAATGTTTTGATGCCTAAAGCTAAGAGATTACTTATAATTATCACTCACTGTGGTATTTATGAGTATCTTAGAATGCCATTTGGCATTAAAAATGCTCCATCCCATTATAAAAGAATGATGAATACCATTTTTCCCACAGAATTTTCTGAAGGATGGCTTATCATTTATATTGATGATATTATCATATGTTCCAATTCTTGGTCCTTACACCTTGAAAGACTTGCAAGGGTACTTCAAAAAGTTGCGGAAGTGAAAATGAAAATTTCACTTAAGAAATGCAATTTTGGTTTTGAAGAACTCAAAGCATTTGCACATGTCGTTTCTGGTTTAAGCTTTGGTATTGACACAAACAAAGTAGCAGCAGTGTTACTTAAGCCAATACCCCAGAATAAAAAAGAATGATGTCTTTTCTTGGGTTTGCCAGTTATTATAGGCAACACTTGAAAGAATTTGCAATTCTAGCCAAGTCACTATATAGAATCTGTGATCAACAGACTGTATTTGAGATGACACAGGAAAGAATTAAAGCTTATGAGAAGATAAAGAAAGCTCTTACAGAAGCACTTTTACTACTCATGCTTGACTGGAATATTCCTTTTAAATTGTACATTGATGCATGTGGAAATGGATCAGGGGAAGCCCTACATCAAGTCCAAATTATTGATGAAAAACCTACAGAAGGACCAGTTTGTTATACCTCAAGACAAATCAAACCAACAGAGGCCAGATATGGTGCAAGCCAAATGGAGTGCTTATGTTTGGTACGGGCACTTGAGAAGTTACACTATTATCTTTATGGAAGTGTTTTTGAAGTGATAACTGACTGTAATGCAGTAAAATGTCTTCTTAACATGAAGACTCCCAACAGACATATGTTGAGATGGCAAATAGACATTCAAGAATATAGAGGAAACATGACCATAGGTCAAAAAGCAGGAAACATTCACAAGAATGCTGATGGACTTAGCAGGTGGGCATTAGCCAACACTCCTGATAACCCAGCTTATGTACCTTTGGAAGCTGAACCACAAATTCCAATTGAAGGAATTAACATAAGTGATATTGGGACTGAATTCTTTGAAGAGGTCAGAGAATCTTATAAGCAAGACAAGAATTGCCATATCTTTACTTCTTTATTCAATAAAGACTGCAAAGATACATCTTTAGTCAGTGCACTAGATGAAGTTTGGAAGAATTCCTATTCTGAAGGAAGATTTCACTTGTTTGATGGGATTATTTACCACAGAACCAAAAATTCTTGTGTAATGACTTTATGCAGCAGATTGCTTATCAATACAATTCTTCATGAATGCCATGATAGCATCTACTCCGGAAACCTGTCAGAGGATAGAACACTTGAAAAAGTGAAAAACTGTGCATGGTGGCCATCTTGGAGAAAGGAAACCATTGAATATTGCCATACCTGTGACAGATGTCAAAAAGAAAACAGGAGTACAGGCAAGAAATTTGGACTTATGATCCATATTCAAGAACCAAAATCCCCTTGGGAAGTTGTTCACATGGATTGGGTCACAGCACTTCCTCCAAGTGGTGACAAAAGCTATGATGATTGTCTAGTCATTGTAGCCAGATATAGCAAGACTCCCATATTCTTACCATGTCATAAAGATGACACTGCTATGGATACAGCTTTTCTTCTATGGAGTAGAGTTATTTCTCATACAGGATTATTTAAGAATATCATAAGTGACAGAGATCCCAAGTTCACATCTGCACTTTGGACCAATCTTCATAGATTGTTTGGGACTAAGTTATCATTCTCTACAGCATACCACCCTCAAACAGATGGGCTAGCAGAGGGGATGATTCAAACTTTAGAAGACCTTATCAGGAGATTTTGTGCTTATGGGTTAGAATTCAAAGACTAAGATGGCTTTACCCATGACTGGTGCACTCTGATACCTGCATTAGAATTGGCATACAAGACATCAGTCCATTCTTCCACAGGACAAACTCCTGCTATGTTGGAAAAAGGATGGAATCCAAGACTCCCAGCAGACACACTGAGGAAAGACTTGATTGACATTCATCCTACAGCTTCAAGCTTCAAGATAATGCTTGACAAAGTAAAAAATCATGCAAAAAAAAGTATGAATGATGCTTTTGATTATGCAAAACAGAAGTGGGACAACAGTCATAAAGTACCAGACTTCAAAGTAGGGGACTTAGTTCTAGTTTCAACCTTGAATTTTAACAATATCAAAGGCCCAAAGAAACTTAAAGATTCTTATGTAGGACCTTTTATTATTGTTTCCTTACATGGAACCAATGCAGTACAAGTGGAATTGAATGGTGAATTGGAAAATAAACACCCCACTTTTCCAGTCAGCTTGAGAAAGCCTTATCAACCAGCTTACAAAGAATTGTTTCCTTTAAGGAATCCAACTCCTTTAACTGTGCCACCAGTGGAACAGAATGAAGACAAGAAGATAAAGAAAGTCATCAAAGAAAGGAGACTTAGGGGTAAAAATCAAAGAGAATATCTTGTCAGATGTAGAAATCCAGTACATGAAGATGAATGGCTGGCAGAATCAGAAATACCTGACTCAGATAAGCTCTTGAGAAGATTTAGACATGAAATAAGGCCACAACCCTGAATATGTCTATAAATGTGCTTTAAATTACTTGATCTGAGTGATGTAAAGAGGTTGGACAGTGGAAATTAAACCCCTTTGGGGCTTTTTATTACTTATACCGTTAATAAAATTGTAGTACAATTTTATTTTTTGGTGGGAGGGAATGTGAGCCTTGAGGTATATTTTACATACCCAAATAGGCCACAATCATGTTGAAAATAAATTTTGAATTATGCATAACTCATAAATCATGCATATATCCAAAATTCATCATTTTTGATTTTAGAAAAGATGAATAACTTTTCATTGAGTAAGTAAATCCATGGATTTGAGGCCAGATTTGGCTTCTACACAAAAATTCACCTAGGGTAGCTCCATAGAGTGAATAAGCTCAAACTAACTCCTTGAGGTTGTAATATGGAAAATACTTCAATACCACATCATCAATACCACATAAAAGATCCATGAAAACTTTTTTTTTTCCTAATTTCACACCAAAATAATGGGAATGTGAGAAATCCCATGTTACATATACGCTGAGAATAGTGTTATGCATGTTTTGAGAACTTAATATCATGGTATTCTTACATGGACTTTTGATACACCCATAGTGGATATCTCACTTTAAGCTTAATTTTCTATTTTGACGTGAAAAATAAGCAAGGGGGACAAAAGACATCAAAGAGAGCCAGGGTACCCAAATTCTGAGGCCTCAGAGGCGTGGACAGCTCCAAACCTTGGATCCATGGCTGATCTTGGCCTAATTGGTAAACTGAAACCTTTGGGGAACTTGGTTACCATGTTACAACTACAGTAAATCTTAAGAAAATAGCAAATAACCTGCTATTTTGACGAGCCAAGGAGGTAAAAAGCTACTTAGACTCCTTTAACAATGTCAATTCTTAATTATTTTCCATGGATAAGCCCCAAAAGAGTAATTAAAACCCTTTTTGGACTTTTATCCATTGATTTACCTCATAGCAACCAGTTAAACACTGATATTTGCAATTCTACGTAGAAATGAGGTAAAAGATTTCAAAACTTCATTAAAAATACAATTCTCAATGAATCTTTCTGAAACTTTCAGGAACAATGGAGAGCTGTATTATCTATGGTACAACCAAAAATAATTACAGTTTTATCAGTAAAATTAAACGTTTTACTTACAGTCCATTTTTGACTATTCTATGTGAAACACTGAATCTTCAAAAATTTACACTAATTACAACCTGTGATAAAATTGGAAATAACATTGATAAATTTGAGAAATCAACAATTATTTTGGAATAAAAGAAGATTTACAGATGTTACTCCTTTTATTCTTAACCATATTGGGGTTGGTAGTCACATAAAAGCATCAATTAAGTAATTATGATAATCTTACATGACAACAGATGATGCAATCAATAATCCAAAAGAGATTATTGTTTTCTCACTCACTGGCTTTTCAGTTTGCTCCATGGCAAACCTCTGTGAGCTGTTGTTGACTTAAAAGAGGCCTCTTCTTGCTGTTTTTTCCACATCATCATCTTATTATCATTTAAATCATTGTTACCAACAAGTAAGTATTAGTTAAAACTATTCTTAAGTGTTTTAATTCTTTCAGAATCAATCAGAAAGACTTGAAATCATAGAATCCAACTATATATTGTTGTAATACTGTTATAAATACATTTTGATCCCTTAAATCCACAATTCTACATCAAATCTCTCTGTCTTATCTTTCAATAAGCTCTTTGGAATATTAGTGAGTGATTTATCCTTAATTCTTAAAGTTTTTCTCTAAATAATTAGTTTTCTCCAAGAATCATATTTTTAATTATTCTTGCAAAAGATAATTATATATTAAAATAATATTATTATTTTAATAAAAGAAGTTTTATTGTTAGAATCTTCTTGTAATTGATTCTTGTAGACAATTACTGCTCACTGTTAAAATCACTAGTAGTGTTTAACACGTGAAAGAAATAATTCTTTAATTATTTAAATGTGGTTATAATAATATTTTATTATTATATATCATAAGAACAGACAAAGTACTGTTGATTAATAGTAATATTATCATCAGTTTCATAGTCACATCTTACAGGTATAATTAACAACTTTAAGTATCAAAGCCACATTTGATCTCAGTACAGAACTATATTGGGATTTTGGCACCACAAGTGATCCTCAGTAGTGAAAGGTTTCACTCTTTAGTCATGTGAAAAGGGGAATGACCACTTACTACCTTGTATAAAGATACAAAGAGCTCTTTGTCTCATAAAAAAAGGAAACACATCAATTTCAATTTAAAGCTATTACATATATAAGCTGTCAAAAGAAGTAGTACTCTGAAAAACCCAGACATAATAATAAAATGAATTATTTTAGTTATTTTTATGATTATTCAATTAATAATAATTGAAACTAGGGATATCAGTAGATTAATTATCACCATAGTCTTATAGTAAACCCTCCTCATAGTTTTTTGAATACAATATTTTTTCACATAGATAGGAATATAGTTATTAGTATTATATCCTAGAGCTTTCCTGACAAGAGTAAACTCTTTATACCTTCAAATTTGAATAATTAATTACTTGATTATTAATTTTATACCTTAAAACCTTTAAATAATGATATATGCATTGCACTTATGATATAAATAGCATAGAGCTATATTGAAATATAATCAGGTCTTATAAGAATAATTTCATTGAGAAATCAAAGAAAAACTACACAGAGATAAAAAACCAGAAGAGTTAATGAGGAAAATACTAGCTAATATTCTTAATAAGTCTATTTAAATAAATAAAACATTAATTAATTGAATAAATATTGTTTATATGTCTTAAAGCCTCTATAAACGCCAGACAATTAGAGTTTAGAGGGGCAGTTGATAGTGAAATTCGTAGATGTACAGTCAAAATTTGAGAGAAAAATAAATAATATGATGATTTAAGCTATAATAATAAATTTCATAGTTATTTTATTTAAATTCTTTCCTTTTTCAGAAGAAAAAAGATTTAATTCCTTCAAGATTAATCTTATAGCCATATTAATTGATTATATTATTGGTATATGAATGTGGAATTTGAAGACAACTTATATGTGGAAATAAAAATATGAAAAATGTTTCAGAAAGTTCATGTAGAAATAAAAAGAAATTATAACTCATTTAGGAAATTCTAGATTAATTATTTAACTATCTCCTCTCTTAGATATATCTTACTTACTTTATTGGGTATTATTATACATGGATACCAACCAATTTATCGCTAAGAAATGATTGAGTATATGTAGCTACTATCATTTTATCTCAAATAAATCATACTTTTTTTCAATAGTATCAATTTCATTTGTTATTACTCATAATTTGTATTTTTTATTAATTTTGGAGGATATTGTAATTGACATGGAATGTGAAAAAAAGGAACTGTAAGTAAGTATTTAAATTTAGATAATGATTTGATACCTATTTCTCAAGTACTTGTGAAATAATATTAATCTTGATTGGATCTGAAATTTTTAAGGATATTTATAAAGAATTGTATTATGAATAAATATCTCAAACTTCCATTTTGTCTCTAAATAATAAATTCCTTTTATTAGCATATTCTCCTACTGAAAAGAGATACTTCAAAGGATAAACATAAAAACCCAATTTTTTTAATAAGCCCACTTTTGGATATCCATGGAAAATCATCAAGATTGAAAAATTTGACACAAGTATCAAATGTCTATTACCTCCTTGGAACATTAAAATAGTAGTGTTTTAGCATATTTTTGTTGTTTCAAGGATCTTAGCTTTGGAAAATGAGATAAAAATAAACTTCCAGATAATTGGTTGATTAAGCTGTTAATTAACATGGATAAATTTCTGGAGATTCCTTCTCCCTAAGAGGTTTTAGAACTATGTTTAACCTGGCTCTATTCAATCCTCTTTGTCCCATCTAGTTACCTTTAGAGAATTATAGTTGATCTGAGCCTTAGGTATGATATTAAGTAAGAAGAGAATTGAGCTTTATTTACTGGTAAAGTATTCTTAAAATCTCAAAAAATTTATCCCACCCACCAAAATGGGTTTTTGAAATGTGTTTGTTTACAATTAAATTATTTTCCAAGAAAATGAGGAATATCAAGATTTTTCATGTATCTGTTGTGTTGTATTGATTATGAGGGGTTAAATGTTTTCCATTTTAAAATATAACAAAGTTTGATTTATCCTATGCACTTGAGGAAGCTACTAAAGGTGATTTTTCATGAAGGATAAAAATATGGCATTGAATAAATGGATTTATTTACTTCAATAAAGTAATCATATTTTCATTTTTTTAATTTTGAGTATGAATAAAATTTATATTTAAAACTTAATTTTGGTATTTTTTGTGGCATTTTTTGGTCAAAGACTCATGATTAATTCTATTGGGAAGTCTTTCCCAGAAGCTGTGCCTCTATCCACAACTCATGAAATGATTGGAATTTTTTTCCCTTAATCCCTCAATCTGAAGGTTAAATTTAGAGAAAATTTCAAAAGATCTGGGGTTTCCCGGAATTGAGAGATAATTTGAGGAACTTTAGAATTAATCATTCCATGAATGTAAGATGTGTCTATGAGACTGTTGACAATATTACTATTTATCAATAGTACTATGACTGTTCTTATGAAATATAATAATAAAAATTATTATAACCAAAACGAAATAATTAAAGAAATATTTCTTTTACATGTTATACACTACTAGTGATTATAACAGTAAGTAGTGATTGTCTACAAGAATCAATTACAAGAAGAATTTAATAATAAAAACTTCTTTTATTAAAATAATAAAATTATTTTAATGTATAATTATCTTTTACAAGAATAATTATAAGAAAATTCTTGAAGAAAACCAATTTTAGAGAAAAAATTTAAGAATTAAAGATAAATCACTCACTAATACTCCAAATAACTTATTAAAGATAAAAGTAGAGAGATTTGATGTAGAATTGTGGATTTAATGGATCAAAATTGATTTATAACAGGATTACAACAATATATAGTTGATTTTTATGATTTAACGTCCTTCTGATTGATTCAGAAAGAATTAAAACACTTAAGAAAGGTGTTTACTAAGAATTACTTGTTGGTAATAAAGGTATAATGTAATAATGTGATTATTTTGGAAAAAACAGCAAGAGGAGGGCTCTTTTAAGTCTAAGACAGCTCACAGAGGCATTCCATGGAGCAAACTGAAAAACCAGTAAGTGAGAAAACAATAAACCCTTTTGGATTATTGATTGCATCATCAGTTGTCACATAAGATTATCATAATTACTTAATTGAAGATTTTACTTGACTACCAACCCATTTATGGTTAAGAATAAAAGGATCAAAAATGGTAAATCTTCTTATATTCCAAAAGAATCATTGATTTCTCAAAGTTATCAATGTTATTGGAAATTTCATCACAGAATGTATTTTCTGTAAATTTTTAAAGATTCTGTGTTTCATGTGGAATCCTCAAAAATGGACTGTAAGTAAAACTTTTAATTTTACATATAAAAGTATAATTGTTTTTGGTTTTTATATGAAGTATACAGTTCCCAATTGATCCTGAAGGGTTCAGAAAGATTCATTAAGAATTTTATTTTTAATGAATTTTTGAAGTTTTACCTCATTTTTACGTAGAATTGCAAATAGCAGTCTATGGCTGGTTGGTATGAGGTAAATCAATGGATACTAGTCCAAAAAGGGTTTTAATTACTCTTTTGGGGTTTATCCATGGTAATTAATTAAGAATTGACATGGTTACAGGATTCTAGGTGGCTCTTTACCTCCTTGGCACGTCAAAATAGCAGGTTATTTGCTATTTTCTTATGATTTACCGAAGTTGTAACATGGTAACCAAGTTCCCAAAAGGTTTTAGTTTACCAATTAGGCCAAGATAAGCCATGGATCAAAGATTTGGAGCTGTCCATGCCTCAGAGGCCTCAGAAGCTGGGTACCCTGGCTCTCTTTGATGTCTTTTGTCCCCCTTGCCTATTTTTTACATCAAAATAGAATTTTAAGCTTGAAGTGAGATATCCACTATGGGTGTACCAAAGGTGCATGTAGGAATACCATAATATTAAGTGCCCAAAACATGCATAACACTATTCTTAGTGTATATGTAACATGGGATTTCTCACATTCCCATTATTGTGGCGTGAAATAAAGAAAAACAAAAATTTTCTCGGATCTTTCATGTGGTATTGAAGTATTTTCCATATTACCACCTCAAAGAGTTGATTTGAGCTTATTCACTCTATGTAGCTATCCTAGGTGAACGTTCGTGTAGAATCCAAATCTGGCCTTAAATCCATGGATTTACTTACTCAATAAAAAGTTCTTCATCTTTTCTGAAATAAAAAATGATGACTTTTGAATATATGCATGACTTATGGGTTATGCATAGTTCAGAATTTATTTTTAAGATAACTGTGGCCTATTTGGCTATGTAAAATATACCTCAAGGCTCACAATGAAAGTCAGTAATTATTTCCAAATTGTATTTTTGAGCCTAAAATTAGTAAACCTTGGTGCTGATCGACCTTGATAGTATCCAAATATGGAATATGTATAAAGGTTTGGCTTGGAAGTAAATTAAGTAATACGCCTAATAATAGAGGTTTAGGCTATTTTTGAAATTTCTTACAGCCTTTCTTCAGATTTTGTTACTCCATGTCTAAAATATAATTTGGATTGAATCAGAAAAAGTAAATTGAGTAAGATAAACCAGCTTCTTTATTTAAATCAAAAATAATACAATTTCAAATTAATAGGAGACCCATTATACTCTATGTGATGAAAATTCAAAAAAGAAAAGGAGAATTGTTATAAAATGAAATCAAAGATTAATAAGTAACTATAGGTTTATAGAAAGAAAGCACCTCAAGACTAATAAAAATTCTTTAAAAATGGTTTTTGAAAGTATCTCAAAAGAAATACTCCTGATTTCCCTATAATTACAAACGTTTAATCTGAATTTAATAAGAATTTTAACCTAACTAAGGTATATTTCTCAAGAAAAGGGTAGTCAATTGATGTACTTATTCTTAAAAAAACCTTTTAATTAGAAGTAAGTTTTCTGTTTTGGGGGATTGATAACTACAAGTATCATTGATTCGAAATCCTACATTTCTCCTGTAATTTATAAAAGTGGCATAAAAAGATACAAGACCCTTTCTGCAATAAATTATAAGGAATAATTATCCAGCTATCAAAAAAAACTTATCAT
Organism: Austropuccinia psidii; assembly: GCA_023105745.1. Lineage (NCBI taxonomy): Eukaryota > Fungi > Basidiomycota > Pucciniomycetes > Pucciniales > Sphaerophragmiaceae > Austropuccinia > Austropuccinia psidii. The sequence continues at coordinate 28,087,072 of JALGQZ010000005.1, forward strand.
TTAAGGTTAGCCCTTTAGCTCAATGGCTGTACTGATAAATTGGAAAACACAGTTTATTTTTTATTTATACCAATTCAACAATATTTAAATCTTACAATTTGTATTCCAAATTTTCAAAAAAAAAGAACTTATTAAGATATATTCCCTTATTTGAAAGTTTTCTATTGCGAAATAATATCCTTAATGATTTTTTTTCAGAGGCTAACTATTCAAAGAATGCAATGGTTGAGTTATTTTCAATCTCATTTTATTAAAAATGCTCAAAATTTATTTTTGAAAGCATCAAGTAGCCAAACCCTATTTGTAACTTTCTATTAATTAATTAAATAATTTATTTGGTTTGAAATTATACTTAAATATACTTGATATAATTAAAGAATCCATTTTATTTCAAATAATCATCAGAAAGATATAAGAAATAGTATCGCGAGTTTTAATGTTGAAGAATATTTAAAGAGAAATTGAGATTTGGTGTAAATAGAATAAACCTTATCACAGAAGTTTCGGAGAATTTAAAATTACTTGGTAAATAATTTGAAAGGCTTGTTTATAAGTATTGGGATATTGGTGAGATTTCAAAATTTGTGTAGAAATCCAATATATCCCAAATATTGATACTCTATGAAAATTTAGAAACATAGTTGAATTTATTGAAGAGAAACATATATTCAAACTAAATGAATTTACTTCGAATTTTCTCAAGTATTTATTTTTTGAATAAGAAAGGTTGAGATTTTTTGAGGAGGTATTAGTTATTACTTAAAGACAACTCATGAAATGTCAAAATAATCCAAGCAGGAAAACTCCATGTTTTTTTTTCAAACTATTAGAGCAAAAGCTCCCCAATTTTCCCTTTAACAGAAGTTTTTTTATAAATTTTTAAGCTTTGAGCTCTTATTAAACATATATCATTCATGTTAAGGAGTATAAGAGAAACATATAATAGACTCCCTATCAATAATAATTCCCAAATGTTTTAAGATGTGGTAATTCATGAAATCATATTAGATAATCATGATCAAACAGATAAACTACCAAATTTTAAAATTAATTCAAGAAAAATATCAAAATTGAACAAATATATTTTACATATCAATTTGAGAAATTTGCCCACATTATTCGAGTTTTGAAATTCTTCTCCCAAATACTTCCTGTGTTCAAATCTTTTTAAGAAAGAATATGAATTTCAAGAAATTGTGACTTTTGAAAAAGATAAATAAAAAAATTGTTTTGAATTGGAATTAAATATGCAAAAGAAAGCTAATATAAACCTCAGCACACTAGAGCCTATCAACTGATAAGATTTGTCCTTAGGGCTTCTTATTATCCATATTGATTACCTGAGGAGGTATATATATGTGAGTATTACAATAAAAATGATGAAGAATTAGTAAAAAATCTCTTTTAATTTTGTTTTTTCCGAAATGAATTGAGAATTAAAACAGAGAATCCTCACAAAACTCAATGAACCCTTGGAGCGACTGAGATCTTGATCACCTACTCAAGATTTCATATATTTATGAGGTAAAAGAAATAAAATAATTTATAAAACATAGTTTTCGTGGTGAAAGTATTGTTTTTTATTTGTATAAGCTGTATATTTTGAAAAAGAATGAGTTATTTCATAAAACACGTTATGTGCTTTAGGTTCAGTAACTATCACAGTAAGTATTTTTTTATATAAATTTATGGAGGTTACAACTTCAAAGATTCAATTTTGTATAAGATGAGTCTTCCTCAAGGAATTATCTAGTTATATCTCTCTTAAATAAAAAGCTATACTGGGATTATTGGTCTAAAGTAACCTCTTTTTGAGAGACCAAAAAATGAATTTTATTAATTTTTACAGATCATTTTTGAAGGATTTTCACTAATAAGTGGCCAATATTTCTTAGATTAAATAATGTATTTTATTTTGAGGACAGAAGAAAAAAAGAACCACAATTATTTGTAAAATTGGAACCCCAATAAAAATTCCTCAAAAGTCCGAAAAAAAAGAGCAAGGATTTTAATTTAAAATAAAAAACAAAATTATTTAAAAATTATCTTTTTCAAAAAAGGAGCCTTCAATGGATTTTTTTTGATTCTGTCTCAATTTTTCTGAAGATTGCTGGATCAATTGGTTTCATTAACAAATCACAACTATAATACTTTAACATTTCTTCATGAAAGAGGTTTCCCAATACTTCTTTTCCTAAACTCAATAGATTTTATAGCCTTTCTTCTATTAAATATTGATTCATAAGAAAAACCTTTACTTATTGAGCCTTTGATTAAGATAATTTTTTTAACAGTAATGAAATTGTTTTAGCCTTTTATGTTAATATGAGATACACTATGTGAGGTGTGGATACGAATCTTTTTGTGAAAATGAAGTATGTTTCTTTTCCTCAACAATTGTGTATGGTGAAGCTATGTAAGAATAGTAATTTTAAGAGCTTTAAAACCTAAAGATGATAAATCTTGTGTTTTTGAACTTATAAGCACAGAAAGATTATATTTCAAAGGTTTAATTTTTTCCAACACTGAACCCCTATCCAAGACTACTCTACCAGAGATACTCAAGGCCACAAAGGAATTTATACAAGAGTAAGTTTCTTAACTTAATTGAGAAACTTACTGAAATATATCAATATTATAACAGATTCACCAAAAATTCCTTTAAAAAAACACAACAAAAAGTGACATTTTATAGTGATAAGAGATTATTCAATTCACTTTTAGGTTGTTTCAAAGCTAGGAAACTTAAATATAGTTATAGAAAGTGACTATAACCATTTTTTAATGGGGTTAAAGGGTTGATAAGTATTCAAAAATGGAATTTGAAAAATCTTACTTGTTGGTTTGATAATTTTCAAGCTAATTAAAAAAGGAAAGGTGTAAGATGTGTCTATGAAACTGTTGATAATATTACTATTAATCAACAGTACTATGACTGTTCTTATGGAATATAATAATAAAAATTATTATAACCACAATTGAATAATTAAAGAATTATTTCTTTTACATGTTATACACTACTAGTGATTATAACAGCAAATACTAATTGTCTACAAGAATCAATTACAAGAAGATTTTAATAATAAAAACTTTTATTAAAATAATAAAATTATTCTAATATATAATTATCTTTTACAAGAATAATAATAAGATAATTCTTGAAGAAAACTATTTTTAGAGAAAAAGTTTAAGAATTAAAGATAAATCACTCACTAATACTCCAAAGAACTTATTAAAGATGAAAGTAGAGAGATTTGATGTTTAATTGTGGATTTAATGGATCAAAATTGATTTATAACAAGATTACAACAATATATAGTTGATTTATATGGTTTCATGTCTTTCTGATTGATTTCTGAAAGAATAAAACACTTAGGAAATAGCTTTAACTAATACTTACTTGTTGGTAATAAAGGTATAATATAATAATGTGATATTTGGAAAAAACAGCAAGAGGAGGCCTCTTTTAAGTCTAAGACAGCTCACAGAGGCACGCCATGGAGGAAACTGAGAAACCAGTGAGTGAGAAAACAATAAACGTTTTTGGATTATTGATTGCATCATCTGTTGTCACGTAAGATCATCATAACTACTTAATTGAAGCTTTTACATGACTACCAACCCATTTATGGTTAAGAATAAAAGGAGTAAAAACTGTAAATCTTCTTCTATTCCAAAATAATCATTGATTTCTCAAAGTTATCAATGTCATTGGAAATTTCATCACAGAATGTATTTTCTGTCAATTTTTAAAGATTCTGTGTTTCACGTGGAATCATCAAAAATGGACTGTAAGTAAAATGTTTAATTTTAAATATAAAAGTATGATTGTTTTTGGTTTTCATATGAATTATACAGTTCTCAATTGGTCCTGAAAGTGTTATTGTAAATTCCATCACAAAATGTATTTTCTGTCAATTTTTAAAGATTCTGTGTTTCATGTGGAATCATCAAAAATGGACTGTAAGTAAAATGTTTAATTTTACATATAAAAGTATAATTGTTTTTGGTTTTTATATCAATTATACAGTTTTAAATTGGTCCTGAAGGCTTCAGAAAGATTCATTGAGAATTGTATTTTTAATGAATTTTTGAAGTTTTTACCTCATTTCTACATAGAATTGCAAATAGCAGTATACAACAGGTTGCTATGAGGTAAATCAATGGACACTAGTCCAAAAAGGGTTTTAATTACTCTTTTGGGGTTTATCAATGGTAATTCATTAAGAATTGACATGGTTACAAGAGTCTAAGTTGCTCTTTACCTCCTTGGCACGTCAAAATAGCAGGTTATTTGCTATTTTCTTATGATTTACTGAAGTTGTAACAAGGTAACCAAGCTACCCAAAGGTTTTAATTTACTAATTTGGCCCAGATCAGCCATGGATCCAAGGTTTGGAGCTTTCAACGCTTCAGAGGCCTCAGAAGCTGGGTACCCTGGCTCTCTTTGATGTCTTTTGTCCCCCTTGCCTATTTTTTACATCAAAATAGAATTTTAAGCTTAAAGTGAGATGTCCACTATGGCTGTACCAAAAGTGCATGTAGGAGTACCATAATATTCAGTGCCCAAAACATGCATAACACTATTCTTAGTGTATATGTAACATGGGATTTCTCACATTCCCATTATTTTGGCCTAAAATAGAGAAAAACAAATATTTTCAGGGATCTTTTATGTGTTATTGAAGTATTTTCCATATTACCACCTCAAAGAGTTGATTTGAGCTTATTCACTCTATGGAGCTACCCTAGGTGAATTTTTGTGTAGAATCCAAATCTGGCCTTAAATCCACGGATTTACATATTCAATAAAAAGTTATTCATCTTTTCTGAAATCAAAAATGATGAATTTTGAATATATGCATGACTTATGGGTTATTCATAGTTCAGAATTTATTTATAAGATAATTGTGGCCTATTTGGGTATGTAAAATATACCTCAAGCCTCACAAAAGGATACCAAAATGAAAAGAAAATATGGGACAAATATTGCATTAATTTATATCCTCAAAGTTTCTTTCTCAAAAATTGAAACATTCTCCTTCTAGCTGCCCAAAAGATATTCAAAACAGAAAAGTAAATTCTAAAATGATTGAACCCTGATTTGAAACAGAGAATTTCCGGCTATGGCCATTATAGCCATACAAACCAGTCATTACTCTGGTAATAGCTGATTGTGATTGTTAATTTTTTTATAATGCGCATAAAGACCCATTGAAGGAGTATATGCCTTTTTGGTTCAGTTCTTTCAACTTGAGGGTAGTTTGAAACACTTGAAAACAGTTAAGACGTATCTTTTTGGTTTCATTACAGCATCATAAATTGGCTCACAGACCATTGACATAATACACAGACCAGATTTAGTGAGCTTTTGCATTAATTTCAGCATTACAAAAACAGATTCAAAGCTTCTTGTAAGGTGTGGATATGAAACTTTGATTAAAAATCAAGTACTTTTCCTGTCCTCAAAATTTGTATAAGGTAAAATTCTATTAAAAATAGTAAGAAATATTATTTTTAAGAGAAAACACGCCAAATTTATTGTTTATAACTTTATTAGTATAAAACAATAATATTATAAAAATTTATTGTTTTACCAACAATAAAAATTTATCCAAAAAAATACTCTACAAGAGATATTTTTAAGGCTACAAAAGAAATTTCTTCAAGAGCAATTTCAATTGGAATTAATTGAGCAAAGAACTGCAAGCAATTAATTAAAGAACAAAGTCTTTAAAAAGAATATTAAAGAGAAAACACGCCCAAAAGTGACCAGAGTGAATTTGGAAACAAAGTGACAAAGTTAACAGTGATGAAAGATGCTTTAATTCACTTTTGGGGTGGTTCAGGGGTAAAAATGATTATAAGAGTTACAAAAAATGATTATAATGATTTTTTGTCACGTGGTTAAAAGGATTAAAATGATTTAAAAGTGGTGGTTGGAATCTTTGATTGATTGGTTTAACAGTTTTAAACTAATTAATAAAAGGAAAAGATTCTAACATGAAGAGAAAAGTGGGGCAAAGAAGACATTCTTTTATAGCCATCAATTCTCTTACTCCAAAAGTAAAATTTACTCTTGTCAGTCGTGAAAAACAGTCTGACAACAGAAAAGCCAATTATGGCATCATTGAACCCTGGTTTAGACCAAAAAAGGGCTGGTTTAAGCCATTTTTAGCCATTTTTAGCCATTTTAGACCCTTAAATCAGCCATTACTATAGCAATACCAGGCCTAGAGCCTTCAAAACACGTCAGAATGTGTGTCAGAGGCGTAGAAACCAGTTAAAACTGTTTTTATTATGATTGTTTTATCTTAAGGGTAGTTTTACCCTCTTGGAAACAGCTAAAACTACCCCAGTTGGTATCAAAACCTTATCATCAATTGAGTCCACAGACCCTGTAACTCAATTCCAGGCCAAAAGTGATGAACTTTTGCGTGAATTTTGACATCCCACGCCTGTCAGCAAGGATTTTGGGGGTCTAGCTCCCCCTTAGAGCTGGAGTTCCTTTTTCCCCCCAAATTTAATCTTTCCAATTTATTTTTCCTTTAATTCCTCATCATGTATTATACTTATACTTTACATATGTAATTCAATTCAATTGTACAGTACAATACAGTAATAATTGACACCTCATATGTAAATCAAAGTTCACTTATGTAATACACGCGCACATTTTGACATTTCAATTGAATTCAATTGAAAATACTTCAATTCCTCATAACTTCTAAACTAAACACAACACCTCAATTTTAACACAAAAATTGATGGTCAACACCACATGTGGTGTGAATTAAATTAAGGTTTTGAGGATTTTCAACTTTTGTATTGAAAATACTAGAAACTTAATTTAAGCTTATTTAGAGTTGAGTTACAAGAATTTCACTCAGAGGTGACCCCACCTGATTTTTTATGAGGAATCCAATGGTGAAATAAATTTTATATGTTTATTTATTGGATAAAAAGTTATAATAAATTTTATTTAACTTTTTTCGAAATTTATTTATTTTTTCACAATTTTGTTAAAATTTCATTTTTACTTAATTTTTTCAAGTATAAATGTAATTTTATAATTTCAAAATTTGATGTAATTTCATTTTTAAATTGTAATTAATTTTTTTTATTTTGAATATAATTTTATATTCATATTTTGATTTTTATTTTAATAATATAAATAAATTTATTTTATTTATATTAATATGTTAATTTTGTATTTGTGGTCTTTTGGGTATATGAAATTACCTCTAAGGCTCACACTTCTGGAGGAGTCTGGCATGCTTTGATCCAAGATCCCTTTCTCCCATCAGAAATTTAACTTTTCTAATAATTATTATTTATTTTACTAAAATTTAAATTAAGCATATTTTAATAATTGAATCTCATTTTTAAGCTTAATTTCACTTATGCAATACATGTACAAAACTTGACAGACTTCATGGAAATACTTCAATTCATAATAGCTTCTAAAATACACACTATGCATAATTTTCAACACAAAGAAGGCTAACAGAAGATTTGGTGTTAATTGAGTGAAAAGCTTATTATTTTCAGCTATTAATGCTTTAAATAATAAAAACTCAATTTAAGCTTATTTAGCTTTGATTTACATAGTTTTTACCCAGAGGTGACCCAAGGTATTTTTGACTAAAAAATTAAATGGTTAGATAAAATTAATCTCTTCAACATAAATAGAAAAGATAGGAATAAGGTTTATACACTCCTTTTCTAGAAACATAAACTTTTCAAAAATTCCAATAAAATTTCATTTTTATTTAGCTTTTCTAAGAAAAAATTTGGATTTGATTTTTCATTAATTTCATCAGTTTCTCTATTTTTCTTTTCAGTGAAGATATATCTCAAGGAAAGATAAATGTTCTGTAAATTTTCTATTATTTTTCATTTTATTTTGGGTATATTAAGGTAACTATAAATATCACAAAATATTCCTTGTAAAAATCAGTAGTTACTTTCTTATTTGAAAGAAATTATTTTTTTCCTTAAAATATCTATTTTCTCTTTCTTTATATATTCCTTGCTGCCTGAATATAATTTTTAATTGGTTCTTTCCTTATTTTTCTATTATTACCAATAATTCTATTTCTATTAGCAACATAATCTTGTTTTTTTGTAGAGTCTTAAAGTTATATGAGATATACCTCTTTACCATTGTATACTTCCTCATCTTTTGGAGTTTCTTATATGTTTAATTATAAAAAACCTCTCAGCTCATGGGACCATAATTTCTATAAATCAGAGAGATACTCCTTAGACATTATTTTGAAAGATCTTACTACCAACAAGTGATATTTTACAAAATTATTTTTCAATATCCCTGAGGTGAGCTCTGAATAATCATAAAGGGAAGCTATATCAAAAATCTTAGAGAATGGACCATTAAAATAGACCAAGTCTAAATCACATCAACTTCATAATATGCAAGAGCTCACTCACCAGCTCCTACTTCCATCCCTGTAGAGGCTAACTCTTTAAATTCTTTAAGCTCAAGTAGCTATTATATATGAATAATTAAAGTAAGATTACCTTGAAGCATGAAAAATACTGATGTAACCCCCAATATGGAATGGATAAAATACTCCGATTTGAGACATGAAGAGGTTTAGGAAGCTATACTACTTAAAAACAGCTGTGAGAAAGTCCCTCCTGGATGGGTGATTAATTAGGGGAGGATAGTGTCACAGCCATTATCAGGGGTAAGGGAATTAAACCTCAACCCCACTCAAACTGTCAGGCTGAGTCTATGATAAAGATGTAATAAGGCTATTTACAACTTTAACTATGACTGTGAAATGGATACAAGCATTCAAAAAGGTTGAATTGAAGATAAAAAGGGCTTTACTAACAAGAATTAGTGGTGGTGAGCGCTATTGAGAGCCCTGGGTGCAGCTTTACCTGTTGGGTTACAATAATAAAGGCTACAATACTAAGATTTAAAGTATAACCTGTTTATTTTCCAAGAGTTCAACTGTTTTTAACAGTTGTACTATGTAGGAATTCAAGAGCAGGATGGGGATTCCTTTTCTGGCAGTGAAAAGGCCTCCTTTTATCTTGAAATGGGGTGAAGAGGCTGCTAGACCTTTTCATGTAGAGGAAGTCAAGATTTTTCAATCTCTAGGACAGGCTTGTGGTTTGCAAAAGGGCTGTATATACTGTATTGGGCTCCCATGTGGTTTTGAAACCACATCTGGGCAGTTTTCACCAATACAAGGTGAAAGGTTTCATCTGGGGACCACATAGCCTGATTCTGATATGTATGATGTGTAGAATGCTGTAAAGAACCTGTATCGGACCCCAGTATTGAATGAAATATGAGGTATTGAAGTAAAAACAAGCTCGTTTGTCTGTTTGACACCTCATAATCATAGTTATGGGATATCATCCCATGGTAAGGATGTATTGGCCAAACTGTGGGATTTTGACCTTAAAACAGCCATACCTTTGTCAGCTTTGAGATATCTACCTCAAATTGATCCAGCTTGTAGCCCTGTATGTTTTCTACACAATGGTACTTCATGTGATATGGTTATAATTAAATATGGAAAAGTCATGCCATGTACAAGATTTTTGTACATATGTGTGTTTTAGGCAAAAGGATGCATTGGGCTTATATGCCTTATAACCTTTGATCTGGATGAGACATGGGGAAATGAATGGCACCATCAGATACCCCTGATTGTTCCCTTTGCAAAAGGACCCCACTTCAGGTATCTCACATTAAACCTGTAGAAGTTAGATGGGAGGTGAATATTTTATTCACCCTTATTTGGCCTCAATTTGCCCATGCCTTCTGTAATACTGGTGCTAGCTCAGTTTGGATGGTACCATTGGATAGCCCTGACGTAGAGGTTCATTTTGAATACCTATTTGATTGGGTTAAGCCTCTTACTCTGTATTTCAGATGAGAGGGGAAAATTAAGGTTTATGCTCGGCAATAACTTTGAGCAGGAATAACTTTGTTATTCTTTGTCCCATGGTGATGGGAATTGCATATTTGGGAAGGAATGAGTTTCGTCTTCATTTTGATACCTTTTGAGCTGATCTGGCTCAGCTTCCTGTTTGGTGGTATCTTGGCTATACCATTGATTTATGGTATTTGGCTGTCATGCTTGTGCTCTGGTTTTGAGTCACAGGCTGACATACCCTCCCTCTAAAAAAGGCTCATCATTGATGAGACTGTTCAGTCCTTCTAGAGGCTCTGAATCTCCTTAAATGAAGGTTCCCATCTGGTATAGCATCCTCTGCCAACCACTTGTCCTTATCAGCTTTCTGGTTCTTGAATCTGACTTAGTATTGTCTCTTATCCTTACCATTAAGTCTGATATTCCTGGCCTTGATAATTTTCTTCACAGGTCAAGGGGAGTCCTCCACTTCCACTATTTCTGGTGGGACGGGGTTCTTCTTCCTGGTGGGGAATTTATCCTCCTCTGTCTGGAAGTATGGCTTGATTAAACTCACTGGGAAGACTGGGTGTTTCCTGGAAGATTCCTCTGCAAGTTTGACTTCCACTGCTTTTTTTCCTATCAATTTAATGATAGTGAAGGGTCGTACAAATGAGTATCTCATTTTCTTGGGTCCTTTGAGATTATTAAAGCTAAGTGTAGACACTCACACTTGGTCCCCTTCTTTAAAGTCAGGTTCCATGTGTGATTTGTCCCACCTCTGCTTATTATATTATTTTGCCTCAGCTATGCATTTGGAAGCTGTGTCACAAGCCCTCTTCCACATTTCATGGAAACCTTGGCTGTGGGGTGGATGGTCAGAAGATTCTTCTTCAGGTAATCCACAGGCAATAGGGGATTCCAATCTTTCTCTACCAGTGCAGGTGTTTTTCCTGTGGTAGAGTGCTGACTTGTGTTATAGGCCAGCTGGACTGCTGGTAGAAGGGTAACCCAGTCATGGGTGTATCCTTCATGGTCCTTGTATTCCCTGCCATAGGCACAGAATCTTCTAAGGATGTCTTCCATTGTTTGGATAATCCTTTCAGCTAATCCATCTGTTTGTGGATGGTAAGCTGTAGAAAAAGCAAGTTTAGTACCTAGCATGTCATAGAGGTTGGTCCAAAACTCACATGTGAACTTTGGGTCCCTATGACTGATGATGATCCTAGGGACTCCACAGGTCAATATGATGTTCCGGAATAACAGAGAAGTATCCATGGCTGTGTCCTCCTTGTGACATGGTAGGCACCTCATACTCTTTCTGAACCTCTAAACCATGATTAAGCAGGCATTGAAGTTTTCTTTGCCTCTTGGGACAGGTCCTGTAGCCCAGTCCATGTTGATGGTCTCCCATGGGTGTTGGGGTTCTGCTATGTGTTTAAGTAACTGTAACAACCATCCATCAGGGGTAAGGGTATTCATTCATACACCCACTCAAACACCTCAAATCAGCAAATCCAGTATCTGCATCAGCAGTCAGTTTCAGCAATCTTCATTCTGAAACATGCATACAGTTTGGTACATCAATACAGCCTGTCAATACTTGTACAGGATGGATTCACCCAATACAGTTTCAATACACCAGTATGAATCTGTATGATCACTCAAATACACCACACCTCTTGTACAGGTTCTGTACAGCTGTACAGGATCTGTATTGGCCAGACTCAATTCAACAATCAATTATTCTCATGAAAATTCTTCTCTGGATCAGGGCTGGTGATTCTCACATATACCAGCCCCTCTTTCTCCCCCCTGGGGACTTTTCCCCAGTTAATTAATTTAGTTTATTTATTATTTTATAATTACTCTTATCCTTATTTTGGGTATTATAATTATTTAATCTTAAGTTAGTCTTTGCATTTCTCTCTTCGCCTGTACAGTATGAGTTGGGTGGCCATATCCTTATTAACCCTTCTCTTTCCATTCTGACAGGTTGAAACAGTGGACTTGGACTTGTTTGTGGTTGGCTCTTCTATTCTTTTATTCTTATCTTTTGTTGCTGCTTTTCTTATATTTATTCTTTAGCAATTTGTCTTTAACACTCTTAAGTGTGTCTCATCTTATCTTATCTTTGAGCCCTCCATAAGTGAGTCCCAGTTTACTGAGTGCCAGGCCCTCTTCACTTCGAAGAGCCCCTGTGACATTAAATTAATTAACTCATATTTGATTCTTTCTTGTCATTCATTTATATTCATTTCCTCTCATTCATCAATTATGACCTTTTCATGATTTTATGATTTTTATGATTTTTTATGAATTTCCTCTCTCATCAATTTTCATCTCATTCTTTTCATTCTTATGAAAATTGATTCTTTTCCTTTCTTAATCATTGCTGACCATTTCATCACTTCATTTTACTTTTATCAATCAAATTTTTTCTGTGTTCTTATTCAGGTTTTATCTAGGGATTATTGATTGGTTTGATTGATTAGATTATTCATTGGGATTCATTTGGGTTATTGATTCAGGATTTATTGGATTTATTGACTTTGAACTCTCAAGATATTGATTGATCCTCAAGAATTGATTTTGATTATTGATTTGATTTGACTCATCAAGATATTGAATTGATTTCTGAAGATTTTGAACTGATTGATTGATTCCTCAAGACTTGATTTCATATTGAAGACACTTATTGATTGATTATTGATTGAATATTGATTGATTATTGATTTCCTCAAGATTATTGATATTTGATTGAATTGATTGTTGATTGATTGAATTGATTTGATTTTTGATTGAATTTGATTCCTCAAGATTTGAATTGATTCCTCAAGATTCATCAAGATTTTATTGTGATTGATTTGGCCAAATTTGATTATCCTTCTTAATACCATCAAGTTCTTTTAATTCTTTTCATAATGCCAGTCCAGCATAGCCCCCCAGCAAAGAATACTAGATCCCAGAAAATTCCAGCTGTTCTCACTCCTACAGCAAGGGCTCCTCTTGACCGCACACCATCAGTTCATCAACTGAGTGCAAATTTGGACAGAGGACCACCAATGGAAGGAGCAGCACCCTCAAGAAGAGGTGGAATGAAATCTAGAAGATCAAGATCCTTTTCTGGACTTTTGGGTGGCTACCCTGGCATGTCTGAAGGTTCAAGAGCAAGATTAGGGGAAGTTGAAGATGAAGAGGGGGAAGAGTCTGTGGAAGAGGAAGATTCTGGGGAAACTGAAGTGGCAGATGCCTTGGCAAATGCTCCAGAGGTACCTCAGGGTTCTAATCTAGCCCTTTCTAATCAACCTCTTGTCTCTCAAACTGATCCAAGTCTCCTCAAGATGATGGAGCAGATGACTCAATTCATGGGACAACTCACTCAAGCAGTTGCCCCCAGGGACAATTCCAAAGCCCCTGCTTTCAAGACTCCATCCATGAAGGCACCTGATTCTTTTGATGGTACTCAAGCTCATAAGTTGAGAGGATTTATCCAATCCTGTCAACTAATTTTCCATAATGATCCAGCAAACTTCTTCTCTGACAGGAAGAAGGTTTTGTACTCAACTTCTTTTCTTACTGGTAGAGCTGGCAAATGGATTGAACCTTACCTCTCAAATATTTCCAATGAAGACCCTTCCTACCTCCTCAATAATTGGCCATTATTTGAATCTCAATTATTCACTCTGTTTGGTGACCCCAATGAAGTCAGGAAAGCTGAACAAGAGTTAGACAATTTGAGGATGAAGGAAAGTGGTCATGTTTCCTTGTACATAGCAGATTTCAGAAGCTTAATGTCAAGAATTGGAGATTGGGGGGAAAGAGCTTATATCCATGTTTACAGAAGAGGATTGGCATCAAGATTATTGGATCAGTTGGCTTCTCACCCTGGAACTTTTGATACTCTTCAAGAACTTATGGATGTCACTCTAGAATTAGACACAAGATATCATGAGAGGCAAAAGGAAAAGGGTGGCAATCAAGAAAAGAAGCCTCCAGTCAGTGGATCCAATCAGTCTAGGCCTCCTCAAAACTCATTTCAAAAGAGGCCTCATCAGAAGAAGAATAAGAAGGGCAAGCAATTTCAATCTTCAAAGGACAAACCCCATGCTGCTCTCCTCAATAAGGACAATAAATTAATCGGTTCTGAAAAGGAGAGGAGGATTCAAGCAGGGTTGTGTACTTATTGTGGTGGCAAGCACCCAATTGAAAAATGCTTCAAGAGACCTCAGAAAAAGCCTGGGTCATCATCAGGAGGCTTCCCTAGCAAGCAGGGAAAAGCCTGAGTGGGGATCATGATGTGTTCAATGGTTCTTACTTATTTCCTTCAAGAGCACAATTGTGCACTCTGAATACTAGTGTCAAGAAATCTTTAAAATTTCTTATTTTCTCTTCTGTCTCTGATATTTTTTATAGTATTCTCATTGATTCTGGTGCTACAAACTCTTTTATTGCAAAGAATTTTGTTCTCAAGTACTCATTGACTCTGTCAGAGCTCCCTGAAAAGATTCCTCTTTTCATTTTGGATTCTAATGAATCCCCTGCCTTGTTCATCACCCATTATACCAAGTGGGTAGTTGACTTGCCTTCCTTCCCAAGCTTTGAATGGGATTTCTTTATCATAGATTCACCCAAAGGAGAAGACCTGATATTGGGCTATGATTTCCTTTACCATTTCAATCCCATTATTGATTGGAAAAATGGATTGATCACCTATGATTCTAATCATAAGGATTCTAGTGGTATTATTCCTTCTACTAGTAATGACTTAGCCACTGCTGTCAACAGTGTTGCTCTGGCTGGTGAACTTAAGACACCTTCCATCCCTTCTTCTGTCCATATCCCTTCCATAATTCCCTCTCAGTCATTACTTCCATCAAGAGATGAAGTCTTCAAAGAGATAAAGGATGTTGGAGAAGATGTTGCCATATCTTCACTTCATCTCTTTCAAGGGGATATGGACCTTCCTCCCTTATCTTTTCATGCATCCCTGGAGGAGCAGTGGGATGAGGAGGAAGAGCCAGAAGAAATTGAAACTGTGTTGAAGGTTGTTCCTCCTGCTTATCACCAATATTTGGATGTATTCTCCAAGGTGAAAGCAGAGAAACTTCCTCCACACCGCGCCTGTGATCACCATATCGAATTGGAGGGTCTTCTACCTCCAATTGGTGTTATCTACTCATTATCAAATCAGGAGTCAGAAACACTGCGGGCCTACATTTCAGAGAATGTAGAGAAAGGTTTCATTAGACCAAGCTCCTCTTCAACAGGAGCACCCGTCCTTTTTGTCAAGAAAAAGGATGGAGGTCTTCGTTTGTGTGTTGACTACCGCAAACTCAATGCTGTCACTAGGAAGAACAGATACCCTGTTCCTCCTATGAACCAGCTTCTTACCATATTCAACGGTTCCACTATCTTCTCCAAGATAGATTTGCGTGGTGCATATAACCTTCTGAGAATCAAAGAGGGGGATGAGCACTTAACTGCCTTTAGAACCAAATATGGCAGTTATGAGTATTTGGTCATGCCATTTGGTTTGACCAATGCTCCTGCTTCTTTCCAAAATCTAGTAAATGATATCTTTGCAGATTTTTTGGATGTGTTTGTTGTGGTTTATCTAGATGATATTATGGTCTTTTCCAGTTCTGAGGAGGAACATGTCAAACATGTGGCCTCTGTCCTTCAAAGACTGAGGGACAATAATCTGTTTGCCAAAGCCTCCAAGTGTGTATTCCATGCCTCAAGTGTGGAATACTTGGGCTATGTTGTTTCAAGTGATGGCCTCAAGATGGATTCTTCAAAAGTTCAGCAAATCCTCAATTGGCCTCAGCCCAGAAACATCAAGGCTCTTCAATCTTTTCTTGGTTTTGCCAATTTTTATCGACGTTTCATTAAAAATTATTCTAAAAAAATCACTTCTCTCACTTCCCTCCTTAAAAAAGATTCTCCCTTCATCTTCAATGAGGAAGCTCTTAGTCAGTTTCAAGCACTCAAAGAAGCTTTCACCTCTGCTCCTATCTTATCTCACTTTAATCCTTCTCTACCTACTATAGTAGAGACTGATGCTTCTGATTATGCATTGGGCGCCGTACTGAGTCAGGTGAATGACTCTGGAAAGCATCCCATTGCATTTGATAGTCGCAAGCTCTTACCAGCTGAACTCAACTATGGAATTCATGACAAGGAACTCCTTGGCATAGTTTGGGCTCTCAAGCGCTGGAGGGCATTTCTTCTTTCTCTTTCCAATCCTTTTGAGGTATTGACAGACCACTCTTCCTTGCAGTTTTTCATGTCTTCCAAAGTTCTTACTCGTCGTCAGGCCCGTTGGGCTGAATTTCTCTCAGAATTTCATTTCACTATCACTTACCGCCCAGGCAGGCTGGCCACTTTGCCGGATGCCTTGTCACGTCGGGACAACGTGTACCCAGAGAGGGGGGTGGACTTCATCAGCAAGAATCCTCACAATTTTCATCAAATACTTAAGCAAGATGGAATTCAAGAGTCAAGATTCTTCTCAATCAAAGTGGAAATTTTCTCAGATTTAGTGGACAAGATTCAAAAAGAAGTATGGCAAGACAAAGACTATAAAGAAATACTCAAGCAACTAGCAAGAGGTGAATCAGTTGCAGGTTATTCTCTTGAACCTCAAGCCAAGTTATTATTATTCAAAGATAGAGTGGTAATCCCAAGCAATGAAGAACTTCAACTCAATATTCTTCAAAAGCGTCATGACTCACCATTGGCTGGCCATCCTGGCCAGGAGAAGACCCTCAAGCTGATCAAGAGGGATTTTTATTGGGCTGGCATGAATCAATTCATCAAGGACTATGTGTCCTCATGTCAGCAATGTTCAAGAAACAAGAACATCCATCACAAGAAGTTTGGATTACTCAAGCCTCTTTCAATTCCATCTGGTCCTTGGAATTCATTATCAATGGACTTTATCACTCAATTGCCACTGTCCAACAACTTTGATTCAATTTTAGTAGTTGTGGACAGATTCTCAAAAATGGCAATCTTCATTCCAACTTATGGCACAATCACTGCTCTGGATTTAGCTCAAATATTCATTAGCCATGTATTTTCCAAGCATGGACTCCCAGTCAGTATTGTCAGTGATAGAGGATCCTTATTTGTTTCATCATTCTGGACTCAATTGTGTCAGCAGCTCAAGATATCAAGAGATCTTTCAACTGCCTTTCACCCTGAAACAGATGGACAGACAGAGAGGGTAAATCAGATACTAGAACAGTACCTTCGGATGTATGTCAGCTATCATCAAGATGACTGGTACACCTGGCTCCCTCTGGCTGAATTTGCCTATAATAATGCAGAACATTCATCAACCAAGCAATCACCTTTTTTAACCATTTATGGAAGAAATCCCAGCTTTGACTCAATCCATATTTCTCAAGACTCACTGGCTGGAAAGTTATCAACAAAACTCCAATCAGTACAGCAAGTTGTCAAAGAAGAATTAGAGTCAGCAATAAGGAGATTCAAGAAGTATGCAGATAGAAATAGGGCAATTCCACCTGATTTCCAACCTGGGGACAAAGTATGGCTAGCTTCCAAGAACATCAAGACAACAAGACCCACCAAGAAATTATCAGAAAGATGGTTGGGACCCTTTGAAGTTCTTAAGAAGATTGGCAGCCATGCATATCACCTCAAGGTGCCTCAGCAATGGAAGACAGTTCACCCTGTATTCCATGTGTCCTTATTAGAACCAGTCAAGCATTCAACTATCCCAAATCGTCATCAATTGCCGCCACCACCAGTTTTAGTGGAAGAGCAAGAAGAATGGGAAGTGGCTCAGGTTCTGGACTCAAAACTCAAAAGAGGTAAATTATGGTATCTTGTAGAGTGGAAAGGATTCAGTGAAGACCCAGAAAGAACCACTTGGGAACCATCTTCCAACCTTACCAACTCACCAGACCTTGTCAAGGATTTTCACTCATTGTATCCAGACAAGCCTGGTCCAAATACCTCAAGAGTTTGATTTATGGTGCTTGGTGGGGAGAAGAAGTTATGAAAGTAAGTTCCTCTCCTGGCATGCACCTTTAAGGGGGTATTCTACCCATATGTTGTTGTAAGCATCACCTTGGCCACTTTGTGGGCACTTGTCAATTCTTCGGACAGGTTCAGGAAGCATACAACATCAATACCCTCCGATTTGGACCTTATCAAGATATGGCCCAATGTTTTCTTTCGTTATGTTCATTTTCTTTCTTTATTATCATTTCATTTTATGCCAATCATCATAATTCAAGACATTCATTACTTCAAGTCATTTACGGCAATTCATTTCAGTAGTCATTTATGGCAATTTATTTCAGTCTTATGGTGCTTGGTGGGGAGTGGAAGTTATGAAAGTAAGTTCCATCTCCTGGTATGCATCCCTGAGGGTTCTACTTCTTGTAAAACATCACCGTGGCCACTCTGTGAGCATCAAATGCTCGGTTTTCATTTTTCAGACACTTCTTGGCCAGAATCAAGCAACTCACCACAAGAAGGACCAGCCATCAGGAATTTTTCTTTATTTCTTTCTTTACTCTCATTTTCTCTTATTCTTTCATTTTTTCTTTCTTTCTTTACTTGTATAATTTTCTTCTTTTATTTCTTTAAAGCAGCAGCATCCCCTCCCCAAATCATGTATTGGGAGGTTCCATTATCTTTTTTATTTTTTATTTTTTAGTAGTTATAAGAGTGGGGATAGAAGTCAAACCAAACACAAACAAGGAAAAGGAAACTAGTTATCTCTACCCAAGTCATCAAAAGTTCTCTGGAAGTCATTTATCAACTCATCTTCATACCAGGCAAATTTTGCAGCCATCTCTTCAGAAGCAGTACCTGGAATAGTCCTGTCATTGGCATACATAATCACCTCTCTGCTATTTCTATCAACCCTCCTGAATAATCTGGCCACAGCATCTTGATTTTCACTAACTGCATTGGGATCTTCTCTGGTAACCCGGATAGGCCAACGTTCTCTTCTTTGAAAAACTTGAGCGGCAGGAAACGGCAAAGGAGACAATCCATCTCTTCTTCTGCTGGAGCTGGCCACAGGTTGGAGTTGACGGGAGGTGTTTATGGGTGAGTTTCTGGGCTGTTGAACTGGAGATGGTCTTACTGCTGGATTCAAGGCAGGCCTGGTGGTATGGGAAGTAGTTGGTGAAGGAGGAGGAAGGGTTGTAGGAATAGAAGCAAGCATTGGTTGGAAGTTTCTTGGAGTGCTGGGAATAATTTGGCTTTGGAATCTGGTGTTGGCAAGAGGTTGAGAAGAGGAATTGCTGGATGGATGGCCACTTGAATGAGGAATAACTTGAACTTCTTCACCATCCAACTCATCACTTCCTTCAGCATCTGGATCTGATGGAGAATCAACAATTCTTCTTAGCTTCTTCACTACTTTCACCACTCCATCAGCATTGGTTCTTGAAATTGGAATTTCTGAGCTGTAGTGGATGGGCCTACCACCAATTGGAATGGACCCTCCAACATTAGTCCATCTGGCCACATCCCTCTGCCTGGAACCAGTCACTACATCAAGATATCAGCACCAATTCAATCAAAATATGCAAATCACTCACATTGAGAAAATCCAGAAGTGGCATCAGGGGTAGGTTCCTCAAGAATGGGGAATTCCTGCCCATAAGGCCCATCCTTCCTACTCCATAGGTGCCTCCTGACCTGGGACAAAGTTGATCCGGTACGGCGGCATGGCTTCTTCCCAATAAAGCAGAAATGGCATTTTGAAGATCGAGGATTGTAATGTTGGAAGCAATCCTTACCCCTGGCCACACACTCAGTACAGGCAGGATCAAAAACTTCAACTGCTCTGAACCCATCATATGTTTGGGAGGGGTCAAAATGGCCAGAAGACGCCATAGAAGGAGAAGACAATCGACTGAAGACGCCAGAACCATGAAGAATAGACGGTGGCGGTGCAGAAGGGGAAGATTCAGTGAGTTCAGTCAGTTTGGAACTCATAACTGAAGAATGTGCAAGCAGAAGATTCAAGACGTCAGAATCAATCCACTCCACATCAAGAAAAAGGAAATTTGACTCAAGGAAATGGGGCCATAACTCAATTATGCCCCACCTCAAAGCCTGTAAGGTGAAGGTTCACACCCCTTTGGGGCTGAACTCATCACCCAGGGCCTCCCCTGCAGCTTTGGGGGAGGCCAAGATCTTGATGGTCCTGGACCCCTTCAATGGGTCCAGGCCATATATGGTGAAATTTGGGAATGGGCCATTTCTGGGCCCCTTGGTCACCCTGGGTCCCCAGCAATTTTGGGCCCAGGGGCTCCATTTTGGTCCTGGGGGCCTCCAATAGCCCCCACGGACCGCGGACCGCGGCGTACGGCCCACGGACCGCAGACCGCAGACCACAGCCCACGGCCCACGGACCACGGACCGCGGCGTACGGACCGCGGACCGTAGGATCCCAGAGACTCAAAAGGGCCAAAAAAGGCCAAAAATCAATAAATCAAGGTTTTTCACCAGAGCACCCAAAAAGGCCTAAAAGGCCATAAAAAAGCAAATTTCATCAAGATCACTCAGGATGGAGGCCACAGCCCAAAACCCACTTGGAGGGCTGTCTGAGGCCAATTCCTTGGATAATGGGGACAAGACCCCTTGGAGGAAAGTTGCATTCATTCATTGGATGAAGTCTGGGCCAATGAGTACAAGTCATATACTCATTGGGCCCCAATTTCTGAGCACAAGTGCTCAATGGCCTTTATTCTGGGATAGATCCCAAGGCCACATTCCAAGGCATGGCTGATTGAATCAAAAGAAAAGAATGGCATATTCTGGAAGGAATACTCACTCAAGCTTGAAAAAAGGGGGAATCAATTGAAGTTGGCAGGGAAGAAGGAATGAAGCATTTTCAGGATAATGGTCAAGAGGAAAGAAATTTAAAAAAGAAAATTTTTTGAAAAAATGTGGGGATATTGAGATGCCACTCAACAGTGGCAGGGTATTATGGTGTTCAGGAGCCCACCAGTTTCAAGAGGGGGATACTGTAACAACCATCCATCAGGGGTAAGGGTATTCATTCATACACCCACTCAAACACCTCAAATCAGAAAATCCAGTATCTGCATCAGCAGTCAGTTTCAGCAATCTTCATTCTGAAACATCCATACAGTTTGGTACATCAATACAGCCTGTCAATACTTGTACAGGATGGATTCACCCAATACAGTTTCAATACACCAGTATGAATCTGTATGATCACTCAAATACACCACACCTCTTGTACAGGTTCTGTACAGCTGTACAGGATCTGTATTGGCCAGACTCAATTCAACAATCAATTATTCTCATGAAAATTCTTCTCTGGATCAGGGCTGGTGATTCTCACATATACCAGCCCCTCTTTCTTCCCCCTGGGGACTTTTCCCCAGTTAATTAATTTAGTTTATTTATTATTTTATAATTACTCTTATCCTTATTTTGGGTATTATAATTATTTAATCTTAAGTTAGTCTTTGCATTTCTCTCTTCACCTGTACAGTATGAGTTGGGTGGCCATATCCTTATTAACCCTTCTCTTTCCATTCTGACAGGTTGAAACAGTGGACTTGGACTTGTTTGTGGTTGGCTCTTCTATTCTTTTATTCTTATCTTTTGTTGCTGCTTTTCTTATATTTATTCTTTAGCAATTTATCTTTAACACTCTTAAGTGTGTCTCATCTTATCTTATCTTTGAGCCCTCCATAAGTGAGTCCCAGTTTACTGAGTGCCAGGCCCTCTTCACTTCGAAGAGCCCCTGTGACAGTAACCCATACTTCTTCCCATGTTTCCTATTTTCCTTGTGGAATCTTTCACAAGTGTTGATTTATTCACTCAACTATTGTTCCTATTTGGGCCACCAAGCAGTGCTTGCTACCCTTTCTTTGGTCCTGTCTTCACTCATGTGTCCCATATAGGGGCAGTAGTGGCATTCCTGTAGGGTCAAAGATATATGGTCTCTGTCTATTGTTGTGAGTTAACTAGTGTGTTTCTCTCTATGGTAGAGCAGGCCATATATAAGGAAAGATTTATTTTCCTTATAGTCCCTCAACCAGGGTTCCTCTAACTGGGACTCCAGTTCAGGGCTCCCGTACTTTTTTTGAAGGAGTTGCAACAATATGCCACATTATTTATGTTTGGCATATGTCTTCATCAGTGCATTGAAGAATTAATTCTGAAGCTCTGAGGAGCTTATTCCCAATATGGGAGTTTCTGTTCCTTCTGAGTCAGTGTTTCCACTGTGGTGGCTATTTGCCATCTCAGCATGTGTCTATTAGTAGTCTTCATGTTTTGTAAAGACTTCAAGGCTGTGAAGTCTGTGTAGACTTCAAAGACTGCACCCTCCAAAGAATAATGGAGTTTCTCTAGAGCCCAGAATAAGAATAGACATCCAGTATGGGTGGCCCCATACCTGGCTTCTGAATCTTTCAGTTTCCTAGAGATGTAACATATTACTCCCTCTGTGAGCCTTAGAGGTAATTTCATATACCCAAAAGACCACAAATACAAAAATAACATATTAATATAAATAAAATAAATTTATTTATATTATTAAAATAAAAATCAAAATATAAATATAAAATTATATTAAAAATAAAAAATTAATTACAATTTAAAAATAAAAATACATTAAATTTTGTAAGTATAAAATTACATTTATACTTGAAAAAATTAGGTAAAAATGAAATTTTAACAAAATTGTAAAAAAATAAATAAATTTGGAAAAAAGTTAAATAAAAATTATTATAACTTTCTATCCAATAAATAAACATATAAAAATTATTTCACCATTGGATTCCTCATACAAAATCAGGTGGGGTCACCTCTGAGTGAAATTCTTGTAACTCAACTCTAAATAAGCTTAAATTATGTTTTTAGTATTTTCAATACAAAAGTTGAAAATCCTCAAAACTTTAATTTAATTCACACCACATGTTTAACCATCAATTTTTGTGTTAAAATTGAGGTGTTGTGTTTAGTTTAGAAGTTATGAGGAATTGAAGTATTTTCTATTGAATTCAATTGAAATGTCAAAATGTGTGCATGTATTACATAAGTGAACTTTGATTTACATATTAGGTATCAATTATTACTGTATCGGACTGTACAATTCAATTGAATTACATATGTAAATTATAAGTATAATACATGATGAGGAATTAAAGGAAAAATAAATTGGGAAGATTAAATTTGGGGGGGGGGGAAAGGAACTCCAGCTCTAAGGGGGAGCTAGACCCCCAAAATCCTTTCTGACAGCCGTGGGATGTCAAAATTCATGAAAAAGTTCATCACTTTTGGCCTGGAATTGAGTTACAGGGTCTGTGGACTCAATTGATGATGAGGTTTTGATACCAACTGGGGTAGTTTTAGCTGTTGCCAAGAGGGTAAAACTACCCTTAAGATAAAACCATCATAGTAAAAACAGTTTTAACTGGTTTCCACGTCTCTTACACACATTCTGACGTGTTTTGAAGGCTCTAGATCAGGTATTACTATAGTAATGGCTGATTTAAGGGTCTAAAATGGCTAAAAATGGCTTAAACCAGCCCTTTTTGGTCTAAATCAGGGTTCAATGATGCCATAATTGGCTTTTCTGTTGTCAGACTGTTTTTGACGACTGACGAGAGGAAATTCTACTTTTGGAGTAAAAAAATTGATGGCTATAAAAGAATGTCTTCTTTGCCCCACTTTTCTCTTCATGTTAGAATCTTTTCCTTTTATTAATTAGTTCAAACACTGTTAAAACAATCAATAGAAGATTACAACCACCCTTTTGAAATCATTTTGAACCTTTTAACTACGTTTAAAAATCATTATAATCATTGTTTGTGACTCTTATAATCATTTTTACCCCTGAAGCACCCCAAAAGTGAATTAAAGCATCTTTCATCACTGTAAACTTTGTCACTTTGTTTCCAAATTCACTGTGGTCACTTTTGGGTGTGTTTTCTCTTTAATATTCTTTTTAAAGACTTTGTTCTTTAATTAATTTCTTGCAGTTCTTTGCTCAATTAATTCCAATTGAAATTTCTCTTGAAGAAATTTCTTTTGTAGCCTTAAATATCTCTTGTAGAGTATTTTTGGATAAATTTTTATTGTTGGTAAAGCAATAAATCTTTATAATATTATTGTTTTATACTAATAAAGTTATAAACAATAAAATTGGCGTGTTTTCTCTTAAAAATACTATTTTTTACTATTTTTAATTGATTTTACCTTATAAAAATTTTGAGGACAGGAAAAGTACTTGATTTTTAATCAAAGTTTCATATCCAAACCTTACACCCTCTCTTGGTTCACCATCCACAATTTGTCTCTGGTGAAGGGCTGCTCCTAAGCCTTGGCTACATGCTGCATCTATGTATAACTTGAATGGTAGTTAAAAGTCAGGCAAGATGAGCACAGGTGCATTTGTAAGTTCATATTTGATATTCTCATATGCATCCCTTCTTTACTTGGTAATTTCAAAAACTACATCTTTCAAACATAACTTGTATAAACTACTAGATATTTAGGAAAAAGTTTTGATGCGGTTTCTATAGTAGCTAGCAAACCCAAGGAAAGATTGCACCTCTTTGATGTTTCTTGGTACTGGAATTTGCAGTACTGCTGCTACTTTGCTCTGGTCAATGGCCAGACTACAACATGAGACTTTATGTCTGAGATCTAGTAGCTCTTCTTGGCCAAATTTGCACTTTTTAAGTGAAATTTTCAGATTTATGGGTGTGCATTTACTTAGCACTCTGTCTATGTATTACACATGGTCTTCCCATGTCTCTGAGTATATAATGATGTCAACAATATATACTACCAGCCAGACTTCCAATATTTCTTCTTGAAATATGGTGTCCATCATCCTTTGGATGTGGGCTGGTGCATTTTTGAAGCCAAATGGCATCCTGGTGTACTCAACCATATGGAATATGATTCTGAGTAATTTCATGGAGTTTGGTTTAACTCCATTCTGGTGGAAGCCTTTCATGCAATCCTTTTGGTTATGTATTTGGCTTTTGCCAGTTTGTCTAATGCATGAGGTATCCTTGGTATAGGGTACCTGTCATCTTTGGTGTAGTTATTCAGAGCTCTGAGATCTCCACACAGACTAGACTTGCTATCATGCCAGGTGATCAGGACAGGAGTGGTAATTTACACTATTTCATTGTGTCCAATCTTTCTTATGACATCCATGTCCAGGAGTTCATTGATATGTTTTTCAATTTCCTTCCTGGTTTCCAGACTTGCTGGGTAAGGAGATCTCCTGAGCATGGGTGGATAAAGTCTTTCCACATCCAGATATAGTTCTATATCATGGCCTCTAATCTTTCCTAATGGTTCTTCACCAATGGAAAATGCTGGTCTATTGTTTCTCAGCATTTTTAGTAAACTTAGTTTCTGTTTATTGGTGAGGGTAGTGCTAAACTGTCCCTCTCTGAATTAATTCAGTAGTTCTTCAGGAGGATCTTGGGCAGAGTTTTTGGTATATATCAAGTGAAAATTTCTTTTTCTTGTTGGTATCAATGGTAATGTGCCTGTTTTTACTATCGTAAATATCTATGCCATACATCCTCTGGTAATCTGTTCACAACAAAAGCCCTTAGATGTGGGCATTATCAAGCAGAACAAACTCTGGGTTGAGTCTGATGTTACCTTTCCTATGGGGTATAACCATCTCTTTGATAATTGTCCCAATGGAAGTAATCTTCCCTGATGCACTCTTGAAGTTCTTTGCCTTGGTGGGCAAGAGCTGCTTTTCCCAATTTGGGAAGTGGTTTTCCAGTTATTTCTGGCCACTATGGAGCAGTGTGCCCCACTGTCAATGATCAATGGATGTTGAGCATTGTCAATACAAACAGTCATTTTTGTGGCTGTTCCATGTATGTATGCCATTCCTTTGGTTGGTGTAACCAGGAATGTTTGTGCATCTTGTGTGTGTTTGCACAAGTTTTTGTTGGCAGTATCCTGTGGCATGCCTGCTTCCAACTGAATGTCTTGGATTTCTAGTGGGGTTTCCTCTTGGTATTCTACTATTAATTATTCTCTTGGGTCTTGGTCATAATCAGATTGTTCTCTGATGACATCACCCATAGAGTCTGATTCAAAATCCTCTGTTGGGGATTCCTCCTCTGGGACTTTCTCAATGGAATAAACTTTTTTCTTTGCCTTTGGACAGTTGTTGGAATAGTGGTCTGTTGAACCACAGCTGTGACAAGAATTTTTCTTCTTTTCCACTTCTTCCACCCTTTCTCTGGGTTTGTCTTTAAACTCCACCCTGAAAGGTTGTTTCTCTTTGAAACTACTGCTTTTATATGGGGTGTATTTCCCTATATTAGTTCTTTTCCTTACATCTTGTAAGGTATTTGCAATTTCATCTAGAGTGCAATTTTGGTTGCATCTGCATTTTACTACATGCTCTAGTTCTCCTGGTATTTTTTTCAGGAGTTTGTGATTCCTCATTTGAATGTTCATTTGAGGATGAATGGCTTCAAGTCTTTTAGACTGTCTAAGACACCATTCATATGGATCTTTGTTCACTGAATACTTGTCATTTTCAAATGACATGGTGTTTTGCCATATCCAAGTACCATTGCTGTACTTTTGGATGATTTGACTCTTCCACCATGGCCAGTTTCTTATGCCATGGATTCCTTTCGTTTCTGTGTACCATATACTAGAATTTCCTTTAAATGCTGTATTAAGTCTAGCAGTAATCCAGTAGTCTGGTATGCTTGGTACATAAATGAAGAGTCCATCAATATCATCAATGAGTTCCATATGATCATATTCCTCAGTTCCAGAGAATTTGGGTGAGCTTGAGGCCTCAGGAATCTGTTTCAAGGCTTCCTTCTATGAATATGACATATTATCTCCATCCTGGTATTGTGATGGAGATCTTGCTTTATTCATCAGCGTGGTATCTGGTTTGATGTCATCCTGGTGATATGGATAATCCATAACATGGCCTTGTGGTTGGGGCTTCATGCTATGGTAGACATCAAACAGTTTGTTTATGTCTTGATCCAGACAATCCCTGTCCCTTTTGCTGCAGTGGTGTTCTTCAAAGACTAGATTCAGTCTTTTGTTGGTTTCTTCAGAGGATTTGCTCAATTGAGCATGTCCTTATTGAAGGTTTTTAACAATTATTTCCATGGATTCTGTCAATATTTTCATCCTCTAATGGCTTTCTTTGAGTTCTGCAAGCTGCTTTTGAGTTTGCTCAGAATATTGGGACATTTGTAACCATAGTGCATCACTGTTTAGGTTACTCTTAGGAGTGAAAAAATTACAATAAATCTGAGTGGGGGTAAGATTTCTATTAATGGGAGCAAACTGCTTTTCAGATTGCTCATCATATTGGGACATTTGTAACCACAGTGTATCACTGTTGATGTTACTCTCAGATGTGACAATGTGTAAGATGTGACTATGAAACTGGTGATAATATTACTATTAATCAACAGTACTATGTCTGTTCTTATGAAATATAATAATAAAATATTATTATAACCACAATTAAATAATTAAAAAATTATTTCTTTCACGTGTTAAGCACTACTAGTGATTTTAACAGTGAGTAAGTAATTGTCTACAAGAATCAATTACAAGAAGAGTTTAATAATAAAAACTTCTTTATTAAAATAATAAAATTATTTTAATATATAATTATCTTTTGCAAGAATAATTTTAAAGATAATTCTTGAAGAAAACTATTACTAGAAAAAAAAACTTTAAGAATTAAGAATAAATGACTCACTAATACTCCAAAGAATTTATTGATAGGTAAGAGTAGAGAAATTTGACATGGAATTGTGGATTTAATGGATCAAAAGGATTTATAACAGTATTACAACAAAAATATAGTTGGATTCTATGATTTCACGTCTTTCTGGATGATTTTGAAAGATTTAAAACACTTAAGAATAGCTTTAACTAATACTTACTTGTTGGTAATAATGATTTAATAAATTGATAAGATGATTATTGGAAAAAAACAGCAAGAAGAGGCTTCTTTTAAGTCAACAACAGCTCACAGAGGCGTGCCATAGAGCAAACTGAAAAGCCAGTGAGTGAGAAAACAATAAACCCTTTTGGATTAAGAATTGCATCATCTGTTGTCACGTAAGATTATCATAATTACTTAATTAATGCTTTTATGTGACTACCAACCCCAATATGGTTAAGAATAAAAGGAGTAACATCTGTAAATCATCTTTTATTCTAAAATAATCATTGCTTTCTCAAAGTTATCAATGTTATTGCCAATTTCATCACAGGTTGTAATTACTGTGAATTTTTGAAGATTCAGTGTTTCACGTAGAATGGTCAAAAATGGACTGTAAGTAAAAATTTTAATTTTACTAGTAAAACCATAATTATTTTTGGTTGTACCATAGATAATACAGTTCTTCATTGGTCCTGAACATTTCAGAAGGATTCATTAAGAATTTTATTTTTAATGAATTTTTGAAGTTTTTACCTCATTTCTACGTAGAATTGCAAATAGCAGTATTTTGCTGGTTGCTATGAGGTAAATCAATGAATATGGATCCCAAAAGGGTTTAATTACTCTTTTAGGGTCTAGTCATGGAAAGTCATCAAGAATTGACGTGGTTACAGGAGTCTAAGTAGCTCATTACCTCCTTGGCACGTCAAAATAGCAGGTTCTTTGCTATTTTTCTTATGATTACAGTAGGTGTAACTTGGTAACCAAGTTCCCAAAGAGTTTTAGTTTACCAATTGGGCCAAGATGAGCCATGGATCCATGCTCTGGAGCTATCCACGCCTCTGAGGCCTCAGAAGTTGGGTACCCTGGCTCTCTTTGATGTCTTTTGTCCCCCTTGCCTAATTTTTACGTCAAAATAGTAATTTAAGCTTAGTGAGATATCCACTATGGGTGTACCAAAAGTCCATGTAAGAATACCATGATATTAAGTGCTCAAAACATGCATAACACTATTCTTAGTGTATATGTAACATGGGATTTCTCACTTTCCCATTATTTTGGCTAAAAATCAAGAAAAACAAAAATTTTCACGGATCTTTTATGTGGTATTAATGATGTGGTATTGAAGTATTTTCCATTTTACCACCTCAAATACTTAAATTGAGCTTATTCACTCTATGGAGCTACCCTAGGTGAATTTTTGTGTAGAATCCAAATCTGGTCTTAAATCCATGGATTTACTTACTCAATAAAAAGTTATTCATCTTTTCTGAAATTGAAAATGATGAATTTTGGATATATGCATGACTTATGAGTTTTGCATAATTCAAAATTTCTTTTTAAGATAATTGTGGCCTATTTGGGTATGTAAAATATACCTCAAGGCTCACACAATGTCATGTTCATTCTGAGTGCGGGTAATGTTTCTATTACTAGGACTACTGATTCTAGAGTGGTTTACAACTACTTCTGATTGTTGTGCACTTCTTTTACCAAATCCAACAGCTTCTGAATCATAGGGTCTGACTTTTTCCTCCTCTGGTTGAAGGAGGTTTTGTTCTTGCCCTTGTTTCCTTGTCTTCTCCTGGAAACTTCCTGGAATTGTGAAGGATGGTGACTCTTGGCCACTGATATGTTGGTTTCTGAATGGTGTGAATTCACTGGAGAGCTGATTTGGCCTGCTCCTTGTGATCCTGAAGGAATCTGAGTATTCCCTGTCTGGGTCAGCTGTTCTTCTATAGCTTGGATAGTGGCTTGATTCTCCCTCATCCTGTTTGCCCTCACCTCCAGGAGTCTGAAGTGCAGCCTTTGGTGATTACCATAAGGTCTTTGAAGTCTATCTCTTTGAGAAAAATCTTCTGGAAACTTGCTCCAAGTTCTTCGCAGTGGGATTCCAGGTTGAACCTCTTGTTGTCCATACTCCATTGAAATAAATCTTTGAGAAGTTGGTGGAGCTGAAGAGCTTGATCCATGTCTTTCCAGTCCTCTGGTTTCAGGTTCCTGTTGAATTGGAAAGTGAGTGGCAGGGTGGGTATGATTTCCCTCAGTGTCTTGCCATCCACCACTGTTTCCAAAGTGTTCTCTTCCAGGTCTTTTGGTTCTGGACAAGCCTTCTCTGTCCGCTGGTTGGTTCCATTGGAAGCCAAGGTTTCTGAGGTGTACAGGTGACATATCAGTGTTTGAAAGCAGTCAAAAACTTTATGTTCTTAGGGTATTTACATTTGACTGTGCCTTGTACAAATTTGTTGTCTGCTGCTTTTGGAAATTTACCTTTAGAGGTTACAACTGGGTTAATTATGGCAATTTTTGATGTACAAGTGGTTAAGGTTGGTTTACCTTGTATTGAAGGAGAGTTTTGTGGTTTTATATTCTTCTGAGGGGCAATGGGTGTCCACTTCTTTGCTGAAATCAGGCTTTCACTGTGCCTCTTTCCTTTGCCCTTGCTGCCCTCTAGTTCTGAGGGTGTCACTGGTGTGTTGGCCTGTGACTGGGTCTCAAGTGGTATGTAGTTTTCTTCCATTGAATTAAACAGGAAAAGGGGGCTTAATGTCAGTTAAGACTTCTTAAAATGCTGTTTGCATGTCTAAGAATGGCCTCTGGGCTTGTATGTTACTACAATATGCCCTTGTATGATGACAGTGTAATTGAACTAACAATTACACGTCAAAAATACAGCTTACAGCTATCTGGTACACTGTTTGTATGCCAGTATCTCACAGAATAACTTGTAATTAGCAAGTATAATCCAAAAAAGGTGGTATTTAAGAGTGTAATTGAATCACTAATACACTCAACCATGCCTCAACTGTTGGTTTTACAGTAAGAGGTGTACTTATATTAATTAAAAAAGGACTTGATTAATGGCCTAAAGTGTTTTTATATGTAAAACACACCAAAAATAAGGGTTGTTGTGGTGATTTACTTATAATCAACCACACCACAATTTGATTTAAAGAAGATAAATAATAGTGGTATATGACATATACCACTATAAAAATATATGTAAGATATATATTATATATATTTTGATTAAGAAATTACGCCTAAATAAGGTAAAATAATTTGTGAGAATAGAGAAAATAAGAGAAAAACTCACTTATAAGGTCCAAAGAGGTAAGAAAACACGGCCAGGCCCCCAAAATCTTAGGCTGAGTCTATGATAAAGATGTAATAAGGCTATTTACAACTTTAACTATGACTATTACACAGATAAAAGTATTTAAAAAGGGTTTAATTAAAGATAAAAAGGGCTTTACTAACAAGAATTAGTGGTGGTGAGCACTATTGAAAGCCCTGGGTGCAGCTTTACCTGTTGGGTTACAATAATAAAGACTACAATACTGCGATTTATAGTATAACCTGTTTATATTCCAAGAGTATAGCTGTTTTTGACAGTTGTACTATGTAGGAATTCACGAGCAGGATGGGGATTCCTTTTCTGGCAGTGAAAAGGCCTCCTTTCATCCTGAAATGGGGTGAAAAGGCTGCTAGACCTTTTCATGTAGAGGAAGTGAAGATTTGTCACTCTCTAGGACAGGCTTGTGGTTTGCAAAAGGCCTTCATATCCTGTATTGGGCTCAGATGTGGTTTCGAAACCACATCTGGGCAGCTTTCACCAATACAGGGTGAGAATTTTCGTCTGGGGACCACATAGCCTGATTCTGATGTGTATGATGCGTAGAATGCTGTACAGAACCTTTATGGGACCCCAGTATTCAATGAACTATGAGGTATCTAAGTTAAAACAAGCTTCTTAATCTTTTTGACACCTCATAATCATAGTTATGGGATATTATCCCATGGTAAGGCTGTATTGGCCAAACTGTGGGATTTTGACTTTCAAACAGCCATAGCTTTGTCGGTTTTTGAGATATCAACTTCTGAATTGGTTCACTGTGTAGTGCTGTATGTTTTCTACACATTTGTACCTCATGCAATATGGTTATAATTAAATATGGGAAAGCTATGCCATGTACAAGAATTTTGTACATATGCATGTTTTGGGCTTGTATGCCTTATAGCTTTCCTTCTAGATGAGATATAGGAAAATGAATGGCACCATCAGATAGCCCCTTATTGTCCCCTTTCCAAAAAGACCCCACTTCAGGTATCTCACACTAAAACTGTAGAAGTTTGATGGGAGGTGAATATTTTGTTCACCCTTATTTGGCCTCAATTTGGCCATAACTTCCGTAATACTGGTGCTAGCTCAGTTTGGCTGGTACCATTGAATAGCCCTGACTTAGAGCTTCATTTTCAATACCCATTGAGTGGGGTTAAGCCTCTTACTCTGTATTTCAGATGAGGTGAAGATTAAGGTTTATGCTCAGCAATAAATTTGTTATTCTTTATCCTGTGGTGATGAGACTTGCATATTTGGAAAGGAATGAGTTTCCTCTTGCTTTTGATACCTTTTGAGCTGATTTGGCTCAGCTCCATGTTTTGGTGGTATCTTGGCTATACCATTGATTTATGGTATTTGGCTGTCATGCTTGTGCTCTGGTTTTGAGTCACAAGCTGACACAAACTAACTGAATCAACAAATCCTTTTTTGTGTTTGGGAACAAAGTTTCCAAAAACTTGTCTTGTTAAACCATACATTTGGTTTCACCAATACAGGATTTCAACACCTGTACAGACCCGATTCACCAAGTAGAGTTTTGGATTCTCCAATCTGGAACTGTATGATCACTCAGAATCATCACACCTCCTGCCCAGACCCTGTGAGATAAAAATGGATTCCTCTTGCAGAGAATTTTACTCTTTGGACCAGGGCTGGCAAATTATCACATATAACAGCCCCTCTTCCTCCCTCTGGGGACTTTTCCCAAGTTAATTAATATATTTGATTTATTATTGATAAACCTTTTCAGTGGAATTGTGGTGGGAATATTCTTATTAACCCTTCTCTTTTCTTCTGGAAGGTGGAGTAAGTGCAGTTAGACTTTTTTGTGGTCGGATCCTTTATATCTTATTGCTTATCATTCTTTTCTGCTTTCTTGTGTCTTTTTTAATAGAAATATTATTTCATTTAAACTTCTAAGTGTCTCTCCACTTTTCCCTTCTCAGACCTCTGAAAGTGAATCCAAGCTTACTGAGTGCCAGGCACTCTTCACTTAGAAGAGCCCCTGTAAAATTTGTTTTTTAAACTAATTACTGCCTCTTTCTTTATTTATTTTTCTCATTAAATGATTAATTCATTTATCAATTATGACTCTCTTATGATTTATTATTATATCATCAATTTTCATGTCACTAATTCCATTTATCTGGAAATTTATTCCTTTCTCATTTCTTAATCACTGCTGAAAATCTCATTCTGTTTTGAAATCTTTTATCAATATTAAAATTTAATCTCTGTTTTAAGATTAAGCTCATTTCAATATATTTGGTCAATTGGTTTATTTTGGGATTTGAATTCTTAAAGACAATATGTGAGCCTTAGAGGTATTTTTATATACCCAAAAAACCACCAATAATAGAACAATGATAAAATTATAAATAAAATGAATTTATTTATATTATAAAGTAAAGAGATTAAATTAAAAATATAAAATTTATATACAAAATTAAAATTACTTGGAAAGTTAAAATTTTGAAAATGCATTTTTACTTAAAAAAATTAGGTACAAATGAATTTTTAACAAAAATATGAAAATTAAAATATTTTTGGAAGAATGTTAAATAAAAATTGTTATAGATTTTTATCCAATAAATAAACATATGAAAATTATTTCACCATTGGATTTGTCATAAAAAATGAGCAGAGGTCACCTCTGGGTAAGATTTCTGTAACTCAACTTTAAATAACCTTAAATTAAGTTTTTAGTAAATTTTACACAGAATTTGAAAGCACTCAGAACCATATTTTGATGAACATTACATGTAGTTTTAGCCATAAAATGTTGAGCTAAAATTGAGGTGTTGTGTGTAGTTTAGAAGCTATGTGGAATTGAAGTATTTTCAATTTAAATGTCAAAATGTGCGTGTGTATTACATAAGTAAACTTTAATTTACATATGAGGTATAAATTATTACAGTTTTTTACTGTATAAACTAAATTGAATTATACGTGTAAGTTACAAGTATAATACATGATGAGGAATTAAAGAAAAGATATATTGGAAAGATTGATTCTGGGGTGAGCCAGACCCCCAAATTCCTTGCCAACAGGTGTGAGATGTCAAAATACATGCAAACGTTTGTCATTTGTGGCCTGGAATTGAGTCACAGGGTCTGTGTCTCAATTGATCATGAGGTTTTGATACCAATCAGGGCAGTTGTAATTGTTTCAAAGAGGGTAAAACTACCCTTAAGCTAAAAAATTATAGTAGAAACAGTTTTAACTGGTTTCTAAATCTATTCCAAACATTCTGAGGTGTTTTGGAGGCTTCAAACCAGGTAGTAATATAGAAATGGCTGATTTAATGGTCCAAAATGGCTGAAAATAGAAAAAACTGGCTAAAACCAGCCTTTTTTGGTCTGAACCAGGGTTCAATGATGCCATAATTGTATTTTATGTTGTAGGAGTGTTTTCAGGACTGACAAGAGTAAACTTTACTTTTGGACTAAGAAAATTGGTAATTATAAAAGAATATCTTCTTTTCCCCAATTTTATTTTCATGTTATGATCTTTCCCTTTCATAATAAGTTCAAACAAGGTCAAGCCAATAAATTAAAGATTCTAGCCACCTTTCTTAAATAATTTTAAACCTTTTAAAAAAGTGAAAAAATAATTATAATAACTTTTTTTAAGTTTTATAATCATTTTTACCCCTGAACCACCCCATAAGTGAATTAAAGCATCTTTCATCATTGTTAGCTTTGTCACTCTGTCTCCAAATTCACTCTGCTTACTTTTGAGCTCATTTTATCTTGAATAATTTTTTTAAAGACTTTGCTCTTATATTAATTGTTTGCAGCTCTTTGCTCAATTAATTCCAATTGAAATTTCTCTTAAAGAAATTTCTTTTGTATCCTGAAATATCTCTTGTAGAGTATTTTTGGATAAATTTTCATTGTTGGTAAAAAAATAAATCTTTATATTATTATTGACTTATACTTATAAGGAAAAACCCAATAAATTTGGCATATATTCTCTTAGAAATCCCAATTTTTATTATTTTTAATCAATTTTACCTTATACAAATCTTGAGGATAGGAAAAGTAATTGATTTCTAATCAAATTTTTATATCCACACCTTACACAATATGATTTGATTTGCAAGAATTATCTGATTTTATTTTCTTAATTGACTTTTAATTTGAATTCCTCAAGATAAATTGATATGATTCTTCAAGGTTTGATTTATTGAGTGAATTTTGTTTTGAAACTGATTTAATTTGATTAATTTTATGGACTTAATTTATTGAATTATTGTTTGAAACTCATTTGAAATTATTCAATAAATTTCTTTTTCCATAAAAATTGGACTCTGAAATTCTTATTATTCAATATCTTTCCATATAAACTCCATCTCAAAGTTATTGATTCATACCTCAAGTCTTCCTGAAAATGTTTTGAGTTTTTTTTGATTAAGTCAAGAATTTGCCTCTTATCCTCCAGTATCTCCAAGATATTCTCTTATATTAGTCAAATTAATGTCTGCTAAGTGTAGTCCCCAGCCAAGAATACATGGTCTCAAGGAAATCCAGCTGTTCTTACTCCTACAACCAGGGTCCTTCTTGACTTCACACCCTCAGTTACTCAACAAAATGAAAATTTGGACAGAGGGCCACCAATGAAAAGAGAAGCATCCTCCAGAAGAGGAGATATGAAGTCAAGAAGATCAAGACCATTCTGTGGCTTTTTGGGTGGCTACCCTGGCATTTATCAAGAACCTAGAGGTAGATTTGGGGAAGCAGAAGATGAAGAGGGCAAGGAGTTTAGTGACACCGAAGTAGAAGCTGCCTGGGAAGATTCTCCTAAAGATCCTGAGGCTCCAAGTTTGGCCCTTTTTAATGAAACTAATTTTTCTAAAGCTGAACCAAGTCTGCACAAGATGATGGTGCAAATGAATCAATGAATGGGAGAGCTCACTCAAGTGGTATAACCAAGGGAAATTCTAAAAGCCCCAGATTTCAAGACTCTCAATGAAGGAACCTGATTCTTTTGATGGCACCAAAGATTATAAATTGAGAGTATTTATCCAATCCTTTCAATTAATTCTCCATAATGACACAGAAAATGTCTTCTTTTATAGTAAGAAGATTTCTTATTCAACTTATTTTCTCACTGGAAGGGCTAGAAATGGGGTTGAACCTTACATCTCAAATGTAAGATGTGTCTATGAGCCAAATGATAATATTACTATTAATAAACAGTACTATGACTGTTCTTATGAAATATGATAATAAAAATTATTATAACCACAATAAAATATTCAAAGAATTATTTCTTCCAGGTGTTATACACTACTAGTGATTATAATAGTGAGTAGTAATTGTCTACAAGAATAAATTACAAGAAACGTTTAATAAGATTTAGAAAAAGACTTTAAGAATTAAAGATAAATCACTCACTAATACTCCAAAGAACTTATTAAAGATAAAAGTAGAGACATTTGTTGTAGAATTTGTGGATTTAAGGGATCAAAATGATTTTATAGCAGTATTACAACAATAAATAGTTGATTTCTATGATTTCACGTGTTTCTAATTGATTATGAAAGAATAGAACACTTAAGAAAAGTTTTAACTAATACTTACTTGTTGGTAACAATGATATAAATGAATAAAGTGATGATTCTTTGGAAAAAACAGCAAGAGGAGGCCTCTTTTAAGTCTAAGACAGCTCACAGATGCGTGCCATGGAGCCAACTGAAAAACCAGTGAGTGAGAAAACAATAAACCTTTTTTGGATTATTGATTGCATCATCAGTTGTCATGTAAGATTATCATGATTACTTAATTGAAGCTTTTATGTCACTACCAACCCATTTATGGTTAAGAATAAAAGGAGTATCGACTGTAAATCTTCTTTTATTCCAAAATAATCATTGATTTCTCAAAGGTATCAATGTTATTGGAAATTTCATCCCATAATGTGTTTTCTGTAAATTTTTAAAGATTCTGTGTCTCACGTGGAATCCTCAAAAATGGACTGTAAGTAAAATGTTTAATTTTACATATAAAAGTATAATTATTTTTGATTTTTATATGAATTATACAGTTCTCAATTGGTCCTGAAAGTTTCAAAATGATTTCTTAAGAATTGTATTTGTAATGAATTTTTGAAGCTTTACCCCATTTCTATGTAGAATTGCAAATAGCAGTCTATGGCTGGTTTCTATGAGGTAAATCAATGGATACTAGTCCAAAAAGGGATTTAATTACTCTTTTGAGGTTTATCCATCGTAAGGAATTAAGAATTGACATGGTTACAGGAGTCTAAGTTGCTCTTTACTGTGAGCCTGTGAGGTATGTATAACATACCCATAAGGCCACAAATAACTTGGTACACAGTTAAATTTGTCTTCAACAGACTTTTTAAGTGAATTTAGAATAAAAAATAACAAAAAATTAGTATAACCTTTTTTTGGATAAACAAAGTTATAAACATTATGTCATTTTTGGATTCTACACCAAAAATAACCTAGGGTACATCCATAAGGTGTTATACCCAAAAACACTTATTTCTTATGTTATTGGAAGATTTAAAAATCTCACAGTACTAATGTAACTTTTTTAACATTTTTTTAAAAATTGTTAAATTTAAGCTTAAATAAGCTTAAATTTAAAGTTGCATAAAGCTTATGCAAACTTACCAAAATTTTAGTTAAAATGGAGGTATTGTGTATATTTACTGAATTGGCTAAGGATTTGCCATACAGAATGTAAATCCTGCGTGAGCTCAATTTAAAAGGGTTTAAGGCCATAGTATGGCTTTAAACAAAGAAAAGGGCAAAATCCATGCAGAAAGGTGGGACAAAGGAAAAAGACCAAATAGAGCTGGGGTACCCAACTTTTTGGATCTGCAAGGATTCAATTAAGGTTGTCCACCTGTACTGGAGGATTTTCAACCTTATTTAAAATTTAAGATTATACTTTGATCCAAAATTAAAGTTTAAACTAGTTTTATCCAAATTTAGACAGGAATTTCAAGCTGCCAAAGGGTAAATCCCAATATGCAGGCTTGAATTTAAGGCTTTAGAAGTTTCAAAGCTTAAATAAGCTTAAACCTTTAAGGTTAAAAGCATTAAAACCTTATCAAAAGTTAAGGTTTGGTGTGTATTGCTATTTTACGTGGAAAGATAACAATAACTTCACAAATTCATTAAAAATCCAATTCTTAATGGATTTGCTTGAACGTTTCACACAGCTAAATACATTTCCTGGGTATTTAGCCTGGAAATTTAGTCTTTTAATTAAAGCTCAAAGAAAATTATAATTTCTTTAAAAATTAATTGAAAATCAAGTTTAAGAGATTTCTGCTTGAAACTCTATTGTTAAGTTTTTCATGTGATGAACTTTAATATAAATAAGTTTATTTATATTAAGAACTTAAGATAATTAGCTTACATGAGGATTAAAGTTACATGGAGTTAAGAATAACACTTGTAACTTTACATTGGAATTAAAAATAAGTTACCTTAAGTTAAGAACTTTATTTTTGAGCATGGTTTTTCAGTTTTGACCTGAGCACGCCCTCTATATTCATTGTGAATCATGAGAGCTGCTCTGAAGACATAAAAAGAGTCTTTTCATCACGGTTTTTTTCCATCATTCATTATCAATCCAATCATATTAGAAATTTAAACAGGTAAAGTTTTATTAAATATAAAATCTTATTTTTAAATTAATTCTTAAGTTATTTTATTATTTATTAATTAAAATTAAAAAAATTGAAATCATAGAATTCAGATTATTGTTGTAATCACCAATATTACATTTTATTATATAAAATTATCATCTTAAATATCTTTTAAAATCCACAAATTCCTCTTAAAAACTCTTTAATCATAATTTTCATTATGAAAAGCTGTTTTATCTTTAAAAATATTGATTTTTGGCGTGTTTTCAACTTATAATTATTATTTAATATAATAACTGTTGTTGTTTGACTTGTTGTATTAAATAAATACTATAAGTAAGTTTTCTCTAAAGTTCTATATTTTTTTTCTAGTATTAGTTTTTTTATATAGAATTTTATTCTATAAGAATTATTTCTGCACAGTGTGTGTTTTAGTTCTTTTATAAATAATATTTAAATTATTTCTAAGTGGTTAATACTCATATTTTCCACGTGTAATTGTCTCGTTAAGAGCTTTACACTTCTTATTGTTATAACTGTCAGTGACTATAACAATAATAGAATGATTATAATTTATTATAATTATTATATTTTTTATTATTAGTATATTTCATAATAATAATTAAATTTATTTTTTTATATAATTATTATAATAATTTTATTTAATTGTGTGGTTATAATATTTTGTTATATTATATATTTCTACTGAGGACAGTCATAGTACTCTTGATATTGCTACTATTATCAAGAGTTTCATAGACAAAACTTACATTTGGGGGCCTGGCCGTGATTTTAACCAATGTTTGGGACATAAATCATATTCTAGACCTTATTTTACTGTTCTTTGCGTAAAATTGCCATATTTATCTTAATATTGGCTTTTTTGGGACTTATGCCTTATAAATAATCTTTATAATATTAATAAAGTTATTTTTTATTAGGGATATTGTTTGAAACAATATACTATTGAGTGACTTGGAATAAATTTCTTTTGTCTAACTAGTGGCTTTTTCACATCACAGACTTGAAATTTATTCTTTGAGTTATTCTAGTATAAAGTGAATAATAATAAAATTTTGATTAATAACTTGTCAATTGCATAATTATTATTTCTTTAAAAGAAAATAATAAATCAAATGAAAAATCTTTACTAAAAACATTTTTTTTCTTTTATCTTAGACATTTTTTCTTTATTTTTGACGTAATTTGCCATAAAATTACATTAAAACAACTTTATTTAATAAGTTGAGTTTATAAGTTATTTTTATTATTTGATAAGATAACTTATATTTTTAATTTTCTCTAGTGTCTTACATCAGAGAAAATTCTTCAGACTCTGAAGTCTCAGAGTCCAGTATTGAAATTCAAACCAGCCCACCACCAAGGGGTTTGATAACCAAAGAGCCCTTTAAAGGTCCTGCAGGTGAATTCAATTTGATTTTACTCTATTTTTTCTTCCAATTGACGTGAAATGACTCCTACTAGAAGTGGAAGTAACTACTCCATCCAATCAAATGGATCTGGACCAGGACATTCCAGCCACAAACCAAAAAAGGCAAGAATGTCTTCCCAGAGGAGAGGCACAAATGGAGGATGCCAGAACTTCCACCAGTTCCCAAAGGTTAGCCAGCACCTTTGAACCTCTTATTGAGATTCCAGAAGCTGACATAACTGCTATTGCTGTTAGACCTGAACCATTTCCAACAGGCAGCTGTGGAAATTTATCAATCTCAATGGAAAAACTGGTTCTTGGAGTCAAAACAACAAGAGTGGGAACTTCTCCCAAGTCTTTGGATAGGCAACATGAGCTCTTATCT
This sequence comes from Austropuccinia psidii, assembly GCA_023105745.1. NCBI lineage: Eukaryota > Fungi > Basidiomycota > Pucciniomycetes > Pucciniales > Sphaerophragmiaceae > Austropuccinia > Austropuccinia psidii. The sequence goes on from JALGQZ010000005.1 coordinate 28,127,500, forward strand.
TCAAGTGAAGAAGCTCATGGGACCAGAAAAGACAGAAGATCTTCTGATGGGTTGGACACCCATGTCTGTCAAAGGGCAAGTCCAACAGATAAAAGCTTGGTTGAAAAACCAAAGCATGTTATCAGAGGATCAGAAGAAGAAGTTGGCCCAAGGCAAGGGAAACAGCCCAGTGGAAGCTCCCCAAGCATCCACCAGCGAAAATCCGCCTCAAAAAGTGCCAAACAAGCCCAAGCAAGCCCCAAAGACCGACCAGAAGGGCAAGCAAAAGGCAAAGGGAAAGGCAAAGCCCAAGTGGAACAATCCTTACCCTCAGAATTACAGAATCCCAAAGAAGGAAAAGACAGCCATGGACAATGTGTTCAATATAGCAAGAACCTTGATGGAATTCAAAAACAAGGAAGAGGAAAGATTGAACCAATCTTTCCCAAAGAAATAGATCTTGTAACACTTGTAACTCACTTTGAATCTTGTAATAAAGAAATTATGACAAAATTTAAAACATTTGATTATGTCCAACAGAAGTTGGGTAATGAGATATTCAAAGTCAAAGAGCAGAAAAAGACCATTATTGGCCTTGAAAATGTTAATAAAGACAATATTGTGTCTTTGACGCAAATATGTGAAAGACTTGAGTCTAAAGCTAACTTACTCAATCAACCAGATGAGAACTCAATTTATTTTATAACTGGACAGTTAAGGGAATTGAAAATACAAGTTCAAAACTTGGAAAATTCAACTAGTCACAATGCAGCTCTTTTTCAAGAACAATTGGAAAAAAGGGATAAAGCAAGACTTGCATTGAAAGAAGACATTCAATGAAGTATTAATAATATAACACTAAAGAATGAATTGCCAAGGAAATCCACACCAATTCTTGACAGAAATGTTCTTAACTTGAATAATGATTTACATCATACAATTTAAAGTCATGATGTGGAAACTGCTTGCAATTTTAAGGACATTCCAAGATTAGAGGAATGGCCAACCTTCAGTGGTGAAGGAGAATATAATAATATGGAATTTATTAAAACAATTGATATGTTCAAAGAAGACTTTAGCATACCAGATGAATACATAAGTGCCAGATTACACTCATTATTTACCAAATCAGCAAAGAAATGGTATTATAAAATGAGACAAGACCACAGTAAACATTCTTGGCCTTGGTGGAAAGAACAAATTATTTCCAAATGGGCAAATGGTTCCTGGAGATTTAGAATGGAAAATTCTTTTGAAGAAGCCATTTTTAATATTGAAAGGGACAGGCCCATGACTTGGTTTCTTAAACAGAAGGACAGGCTAACTGCCCTTCATCCTGATATGTCTGAAACAATGGTACATAAAAGGATATTAAGAAAATGTGGTGGTGACCTTGAGCATGCTATAAGAAGCAGATGTATTGAGCCTTGCTCTACAGAAGATTATATCAATGATATGGAGGACATCACTACTAGAAGAAAAATTGGAAGAAATTGGTCCAAAACCCCAATAGACAACAAGACTAGTGGGAAACCAATTTCAAAACCAAATAAACCACATGACAGACCTCCTTTGAAATGTCATAAATGTGGAAGTATATCTCATTTGGCAATCACTTGCCCAAAGAAGACAAGAGTCAATGAGATAAATGTTGAAAAAGTGGAAGACACAAAAGAAACTGATGTATCTTTACATGAAAGTGATTCTGAGCCTTCAGAAGAAGAAGAAGTATCAGAAGAACTTGGTATAGAAAATATTAATGTTTCTTTTGAAGTCACTGAGGTAAATACTCACTTACCACAATACAGTGATGAATGTATGGATCTCATACATGTGCAAGATGCCAAAATGCAAAAAACCAAACCTGCCAGAGGTAAAGGTTATACAGCTGGGTCATCTTGTATCACTAATATTGTGATAAATAACACAGAAGCCAAGATACATCTTGGCCCAGGTGCTTTTTGCACTTGTGTTGGAAAAAATTATCCTGAAAAAATTTATACCAATTGGCAAGACAAGTTGATGCCAATTGAAGGTATAAGATTCAGCATTGCTAGCCAGAATATGCACCCTTTGGGTATATTTGAAGCAGCAATAATATTTCCTCATCCTGCAGGGAGTATAAGATTGAAAGCTGAATTTGTTGTTATGAATAATTGTACTTCACAGCACTTTATACTTGGAAATGATTATCTCAATATCTATGGTATTGATATTAATAATCATAAGGACAGGTATTTCACTATAGGGGAAAATAAAAGGCAAAAATTTGCTTTTTCTCTAGAAAGAAGAGAAATTAATGTCATTAAACAAGTAAAACATTTCAATAAAGAAAAATTTGTGTCAGATCAGTTAAATGAAGCACAAATTAGTCCTGAATTAAAACCAGAAATGAAGGAAGAACTTATTGAAATTTTATTTCAATATAGAGAAGCCTTTGCTTCTGATAATGAACCACTTGGGGCTATAAAAGGCCATGAAGTGGATATCATGCTTAATGTGGAGAGACCTTATCCTCCACTATTAAGAAGACCAGCTTACCCAGCTAGCCCTAAAGCTAGAGAAGAATTAGAAAATCATATTAATGAACTAATGAAACTGGGATTTCTTAGAAACGTTGGACACAATGAGGAGGTAGAAGTCACAACTCCAGTAATCATTACTTGGCATAATGATAATTCAAGGATGGTTGGTGATTTTAGAGCACTGAATACCTATACTATCCCAGACAGGTATCCAATACCTAGAATTCATGAGACTTTGACTCAGTTATCCAAAGCAAGATTCATTACTTCCATGGATGCTCTAAAAGGCTTTCACCAGAATGTTTTGACACCTCATGCTAGGAAATTATTGAGAATAATTGCTCATTGTGGGATTTATGAGTATTTGAGAATGCCTTTTGGTATTAAAAATGCACCCTCTCATTACCAAAGAATGATGAATAATATCTTCCCACATGAATTATCAGAGGGATGGTTAATCATTTATATCAATGACATTATCATTTGTTCAGAAACCTGGCAATTACATTTAGAGAGACTTTCATTAATACTTAAGAAAATTCTACAAGTGAACATGAAAATTTCTCTTAAAAAATGTAATTTTGGGCTTCATGAGTTAAAAGCTCTAGGACATGTAGTCTCAGGACTAAGCCTTGGTCTTGATAAGAACAAAGTGTCTCCAGTTTTACTGAAACAAATGCCCCAGAACAAAAAAGAAATGATGTCTTTCTTAGGGTTTGCCAGTTATTACAGGCAACACCTTAAAGATTTTGCAATCCATGCAAGATCATTATACAGAATTTGTGATCAAAAAACTGTTTTTGAAATGACGCAGGAGAGAATTCAAGCATATGATGAAATCAAGTATGCCTTGACCAATGCACCATTATTATTGATGCCAGACTGGAAACTTCCTTTCAAGCTTAATATTGATGTATGTGGTGAAGGTTTAGGAGCTGCTCTTCATCAAGTTCAAATTGTCAATGACAAGCCTTATGAAGGTCCAATTTGTTTTATTTCAAGACAAATTAAACCTACTGAGGCCAGATATGGAGCTAGCCAAATGGAGTGCCTTTGCCTTGTTTGGGCTTTGGAAAAACTTCATTACTATCTTGATGGTAGTGTGTTTGAAGTAATTACTGATTGTAATGCAGTAAAATCACTTCTTAACATGAAAACTCCAAACAGACACATGTTAAGATGGCAGATTGCTATACAGGAGTATAGAGGCAATATGACCATAGTACATAAATCTGGAAATATTCATAAGAATGCTGATGGCTTAAGTAGATGGGCATTACCAAATACACCTGATAACCCTGCCTATGTTCCTACAAGTGCAGAACCTCAAATTCCAATTGAAGGAATTAATATCATGGATGTTGGAACAGAATTCTTTGAAGAAGTTAGAGAAAGCTATAAGCAAGATAAGAATTTTCATATTCTTACTGCTCTACTTGACAAAGATTGTAAAGATGCAGCCTTGGCTAATTCTCTGGATGATATTTGGAAAACATCTTATGATAATGGGAGATTCCATTTGTTTGATGGTATACTATATCATAGATCTAAACACACATGTGTTATGGTCCTATGTAGTAGAATGTTGATTAGCACAATACTACTAGAATGCCATGATAACATTTATTCTGGACATCTGTCTGAAGACAGAACAATGGAAAGAATTAAGACATGTGCCTGGTGGCCATCTTGGAGAAAAGATGTCATTGAGTACTGTCATAGTTGTGATAGATGCCAGAAATCCAATAAAGATACTGGTAAAAGATTTGGTCTGATGATCCATATCCAAGAACCAAGTACCCCATGGGAAGTGGTTCAAATGGATTGGGTAACTGCATTACCACCTGGAGGTGATAAAAGTTACAATGCATGTCTTGTTATTGTAGACAGATATAACAAAACACCAATCTTTTTACCATGTCATAAAGATGACACAGCTATGGATACAGCTCTTTTGATCTGGAATAGAGTAATATCCCATACTGGTCTCTTTAAAAACATCATTAGTGACAGAGACCCAAGATTTACATCAGCCTTATGGACTAATTTACATAAGCTTTTGGGTACAAAATTATCATTCTCAACAGCATACCATCCACAAACAGATGGGTTGGCAGAAAGAATGATTCAAACCCTTGAGGACATGATCAGAAGATTTTGTGCTTATGGCCTGGAGTTTAATGATTCTGATGGCTTTACCCATGATTGGTGTACTCTTATACCAGCATTGGAATTAGTCTACAAGACCTCCATCCGTGCTTCAACAGGCAAGACCCCTGCAATGTTGGAAAAAGAATGGAACCCCAAACTTCTAATTGATACTTTGAAGAAAGATCTGGTTGACATTCATCCAACTGCTTCAAGCTTTAAGCTATTGCTTGATAAAGTGAGACATCATGCAAATCAAAGCATGAATTATGACTTTGAATATGCTACGCAGAAATGGGATAAAAGTCATAAAACCCCAGAATCCAAAGTAGGGGACTTAATACTAGTTTCAACATTGAACTTTAATAATATTAAAGGTCCAAAGAAATTGAAAGATTCCTTTGCAGGACCATTTATTATTAAAGCCCTTCATGGGACAAATGCAGTACAAGTAGAACTGTCAGGAGAACTGGAAAATAAACATCCAGCTTTCCCTGTCAGTCTAGTAAAGCATTACACTTCAAGTGATAAGGAATTATTTCCTTTAAGAAATGGAACACCCTTAGAAGTACCCCCACTAGATCAATGTGAGGAGAAAAAGGTACTAAAAGTCTTGAAAGAAAGAAGACTTAGGAAAAAAAATGAAAGAGAATACTTAGTCAGGTATAAAAATCCACAACATGAAGATGAATGGATTGTAGAAAGCAAAATACCTGATTCCCAGAAGTTTCTCAGAAGATTCAGACATGAGAGAAGACCAATTGCTCAATAAAAAGTTTGAATTGTGTGCTTCAAATACTTAAAAGTATAAGCAGAGAGGTTGGACAGTGGATAATACCCCCCCAAATAACTTGGGGTATACTACAAAAGAAAAATTGTAGTACAATTTTTTTTTTGGTGGTAGGGAATGTGAGCCTGTGAGGTATGTATAACATACCCATAAGGCCACAAATGATTTTATAAACAGTTAATTTTGTCTTAAACAGACTTTTTAGTTGAAATTAAAATAAAAAATAACAAAAAATAAGTATAACATTTTTTTTGGATAAACAAAGTTATAAATATTATGTCATTTTTGGATTCTACACCAAAAATGACCTAGGGTACATCCATAAGGTGTTATACCCAAAAACACTTATTTCTTGTGTTATTGGAAGATTCAAGAATCTCACAGTACTAATGTAACTTTTTTAACATTTTTTTTAAATTGTTGAATTTAAGCTTAAATAAGCTTAAATTTAAAGTTGCATAAGGTTAATGCAAATTTACCAAAGTTTTAGTTAAAATTGTGGTGTGGTGTATATTTACTGAATTGGCTAAGGATCTGTCATACGGAATGTAAATCCTGCGTGAGCTCAATTTAAAAGGGTTTGAAGCCATGGTATGGCTTTAAATAAATAAAAGGGCAAAATCCACGCAAAAAGGTGGGACAAAGGAAAAAGACCAAATAGAGCTGGGGTACCCAGCCTTTTAGATCTGAAAGGATTCAATTAAGGTTTTCCACCTGTATTGAAGGATTTTCAACCTTATTTAAACTTTAAGATTAGACTTTGATCCAACCTTAAGGTTTAAACTGGTTTTATCCCAATTTTGACAGGAATTTCAAGCTGCCAAAGGGTAAATCCCAATATGCAGGCTTGAAATCAAGGTTTTAAGAACTGTCAAAGATTAATCAAGCTTAAAACTTTAAAGTTACAAGCATTAAAACCTTATAAAAAGCTAAGGTTTGGTGTGTATTGCTATTTTATGTGGAAAAATAGCAATAACTTCAAAAATTCATTCAAAATCCAATTCTTAATGGATTTGCTTGAAAATTTCACACAGCTTAGAACTTAATATTATCTACATACAAATTAAATTCTAAGTATCTTTTATAAATAAATTTACTGGGTAATTAGCCTGGAAGTTTACTCTTTTAACTAACTTTTAACTAAGCTCAAAGAAAATTATGATTTCTTTGAAAATTAATTAAAAATTGAGTTTAAGAGATTTCCGCTTGAAACTCTATTTTTAAGTTTTTCATGTGATGAACTTTAATATAAATAATTTTATCTATATTGAAAATATAAAATAATTAGTTTAAATGAGGATTAGAGTTACATGGAGTTAAGAATAACACTGGTAACTTCAAATTGGAATTAAAAACAAGTTGCCTTAAGTTGAGAGCTTTGTTTTTAAGTATGGTTTTTCAGTTTAGACCTTAGAACGCACTCCATATCCATTATGAATCATGAGAGCTGCTCTGAAGACATAAAAAGAGTCTTTTCATCACTGTTTTTGTCCATCATTCATCATCAATCCAATCATATTAGAAATTTAAACAGGTAAAGATTTATTAAATAAAAAATCTTATTATTATAATAATTCTTAAGTTATTTTATTCTTTATTTATTAAAATAAAAGAAGTGGAATCATAGAATTTAGATTATTGTTGTAATCACCAATAATATATTTTATTATATAAAATTAAATCATCTTAAATATCTTTTAAAATCCACAAATTCCTCTTAAAAACTCTTTAATCTTGATTTTTATTATAAAAGGTTGTTTTATCTTTAAAATTATTGATTTTTGGCGTGTTTTCAACTTATAATTATTATTGAATATAATAACTGTTGTTGTTTGACTTGTTGTATTAAATAAATATTATAAGTAAGTTTTTCTCTAAAGTTCTATATTTTTTTATCTAGTATTAGTTTTTTTATATAGAATTTTTATTCTATAAGAATTAATTCTACACAGTGTGTGTTCAATTCTTTTATAAATAATATTTATATTATTTATAAGTGGTTAATATTAATATTTTCCACGTGTAATTGTCTCATTAAGAGCTTTACACTTCTTATTGTTATAACTGTCAGTGACTATAACAATAATAGAATTATTATAATTTATTATAATTATTATATTTTTTATTATTATTATATTTTTATACTAATAATTAAATTTATTTTTTTATAAAATTATTTTTAATAATTACACTTAAATTTGTGGCTATAATATTTTTTTATATTATATATTTCTACTGAGGACAGTCATAGTACTCTTGATTTTGCTACTATTATCAAGAGTTTCATAGACAAACCTTACACAATCAGTAACAAAATTATGAAGGCTCTTTCTAAAATCCTGTAGCACTCTTTGATGATGATTATGTGGAGCTTGATTTTAAGCACAGAATGCTGAAGATTATTCATCAAACAAAAAAAAAAGATAGATTATATTAACAGTTTCTGTCACAGGGGCTCTTCTAAATGAAGAGGTCCTGGAACTCAGTAAACTGGGACTTACTTATGGAGGGCTCAGGATATGGTAAATGGAAAACACACTTAAGAGTGTAGTAAGATGAAATTACTAAATAAATAAATATAAGAAAGCAGCAACAAAAATAATAAGAGTAAGAATAAAAGAGCCAACCACAAACAAGTCCAACTACACTGTTTCAACCTGTCAGAATGGAAAGAGAAGGGTTAATAAGGATATGGCCAATCAGCTTACACTGTACAGGCAAAGAAAGCAAATGCAAGTACTAACTTAAAATTAAATAAATATAATACCCAAAATAAGGATAAGAAATTATATAAAAAAGTAAAAAAACTAAATTAATTAACTGGGGAAAAGTCCCCAGGGGGGAGAAAGGGGGGCTGGTATATGTGAGAATAACCAGCCCTGATCCAGACAGAGAATTTTCATGAGAATGATTGATGATTGAATTGAGTCTGGCCAATACACGTCCTGTATGGCTCTACAGAAACTGTAAAAGAGGTGTGGTGGTCTTGAGTTATCATACAGTTTCAGGATGGTTCATCCAAGCTGTATTGGGTAATTTCAACCTGTACAGAAGTTGACAGGCTGTATTGATACACCAGACTGTGTGCATGTTTCAGCAAGGAAGATTTCTGAAGCTGATTTCTGATACACACAGTGGATCTGCTGGTTTGAGATGTTTGAGTGGGTGTAAGTATGAATACCCTTACCACTGGCTAGTGATTGTTACAGTATCCCTGCCTTGAAACTGGTAGGCTTCTGAATGCCATAATACCCTGCGACTGTTGGATGGCATCTCAATATCCCAACAATTTTTTCAAAAAATTTTCTTTTCAATTTATCTTTTCCTCTTGACCATTATCCTTAAAATCCAATCTTCCTTTTTCATTGTTATACTTGATTTAATTTATCTCCCCCCATTTTTCTACATTGAGTAAGTCTTTTTTGACTTTGAAATATGTTTTTCTTTGAATTCCATCAGTATCCTCTTTTCATGCATGGCTCTTGGGTTGTATCCCAAAACGAATGCCATAGAGCTCACCTGCTCAAAAAATAAGTGCCAATGAGTACATGCACCTATGACTCATTGTGATTTGGATAGCTTGATATTTTGGGTCCTTCATGCCTTGATTGAAAAATTTTCAAAACTAAAAAGAGGGGTATTGTCCCAATTGTCCTTGAAAAATGTCCCAAGAATGGCTTTGGGGCCATTTTGGACCATTCTGGTGATTCTTGGTCCTGGACATCACCATGGCCAATCTTAGAATTCCTTTATTTATGTCCATTTCTGGCCTTTTTGGGTTCATTTGATGTTTTGGTGTCCTACAGTCTGCGGTCCATAGTCCATGGGGGCTGTTGGAGGCCCCCTGGACCCAATTATGCTGGGGTTTCAGGGGGCATATGGGACCAACCTTCTGGCCCATAGACCAAGCCTTCCACCACATGGCCTGGGCCCATTAAGAGGGTCCAGGACCATCAAGAACCTGACCTCTCCAAAGTTGAAGGGGAGGTCCTGGGTAGTGATTTGAAACCAAGAGGGAGGACCTTGGATCTTCATTTTTTGAGTACTTTGAGGGGGCCATAATTGAGTTATGGCCCCACTTCCTTAATGAATTTTTTCCAGGCTTGAAGTGCATTATTCTGAAACATTGAATTCTTCTTCCTGCATAAATATTTAGTAATGAGCTCCAAACTGACTGAACTCACCAAATCTTCTCCTTCTGCACTGCCACCTTCTGTGATTTGTCATTCTGGCATCCTCAGTTCATTGGCTTCACCTTGGTCAATGGCGTCTTCTGGTAACTTTGATCCTTCCAAAACCTATTCTGGCTATAAGGCAGTTGAGATTCTTGATCCTGCTTGTACCAAGTGTTTGGCCAAAGGAAAGTATTTTTTTCAAAATTACAATCCACAGTCTTCAAAGTGCCATTTCTGCTTTGTTGGGAAGAAGCCATGTTGTTGTACTAGTCTGTTGGCTTCCAACTTCTGAAGATATCTATGGAGTAAGAAGGATGGACCTTTTGGGAAGGAGTCCCAGTTTCTGAGACCCCTATTCCTGATGGTACTTCAGGGTATTTTAATTGTGAGTCTCGCGAATTTCTTGATTGGATTGAATACTGAAATCTGGGTATAGTGACTGGTTCTAGGCAAAGGGATGTGGCCAGGTGGACTGATGTTGGAGGTAGGCAAATCTGTTCCAGCTCAGAAGTCCTCATATCCAGGATCAATACTGAAGGTGTAGTGAAAATGATAAGAAAAATTTCCAGTTCTGCAGCTGATCCTGATTCTGAAGGTAGTAATGAATTGGATGGTGAAGAAGTTGAGGTGGTTTATAATTCCATTGGCCATCAATCCAGTACTTCCCCTTCTCATCCTCCTGCCAAAAGATTCCAAAGTCACATTATTCCCAGAACTCCCAGAACTTTCCAACCAACTCCTTCTACCATTCCCACTACTCTTCCTCCAGCTCCATCAAGTTCTTCCACCACCAGGCCTGCCTTGATTCCAGAAGTAAGACCATCCCCCATCCCTTAGTCCAGAAGTTCCCCCTAGTCATTTCTCAACAACTTCAACCTGTGGCCAGCTCCAGTAGAAGAGAAGATCTTTCTCCTTTTCCATTTCCTGCTGCTCAAGTCTTTTAACAAAGAGAGCATTGGCCAATCCAAGTTACCAGAGAAGATCCAAATATGGTGAGTGAAAATCAAGATTCTGTGGCCAGGTTGTTTGGAAGGGTTGATAGAAATAGTAGGGAGGTGATTGAGTATTCTAATGATAGGACTATTCCTGGGAATTCCTCTGAGGAAATCACTGCAAAGTTTTCCTTGTATGAAGATGAACTAATGAATGATTTCCAGAGAACTTCTGACAATTTGGGTAAAGCTAACTAGTTTCCTTTTACTTGTTTGTGTTTTGTTTGACTTCTATCCCCACTCTTATAAAATACTAAAAATAAAAATTGAATGGAACCTCCAAATACATGATGTGGGAGGGAATGCTGCCGCTTTAAAGAAATAAAGGAAATAAAATTATACAAGTAAATAAAGAAAAGAATTTGAGAGAAAAAGAGAGCAAAAAAAATAATAAAGAGATTCCTGAGGTTTGTACTTCTTGTGGTGAGTTTCTTGATTTTGGCCAATAATTTTCTGCAACATAAAAAACCAAGCGTTTGATTCTCACAAAGTGGCCAAGGTGATGTTTTACAAGAAGTAGAACCCTCAGGGGTGCATACCAGGAGAGGGAACTTAATTTCATAACTTCCACTCCCCACCAAGCACCATAAAAAGATAATTTTCTCATAATTGACTTTGAAGTAATGAATGTCTTTAATGATAATAATTGGTGTAAGCTGTAACAGAAAGAATACAAAGAAAAGAAAGAATTTGGCCATATCTTGATGAAAGTTCCAAATTTGAGGGTATAGATGTTGCAAGGCCTTCTGGATTTGTCCAAAGAATTAACAAGTGCTCACAAAGTGTCCAAGGTAATGCTTACAACATATTTGGGTAGAATACCCCCTTAAATGTGCATTCCAGGAGAGGAACTTACTTTCATAAAATCCAATCCCCACCAAGAACCTGTCACAATGCTGTCTGCCAGACCTCAGCAAAGGGAACTCTTGCCGAAAAGGCTATCAAACTGGTTGAAAGACCAATTAATACTGGCAAGTTGTAGATCACATTCCACCATGTGACAGTACCCCCGGGTTTAGGGCACTGCGTCCCGAAGTGCATGTAACTGATGGTATTACCCAAGTCTCCCTCATGGAGTTACATTAGTCACAACAGGAGCCTACAAGGAACCCCCAAGGGGCGGAACCCTTGTACGCCAATGGAGCGGAAAACCCACCGATTTCTGGTTGTTTGATTGAGACCACCTCTTGTCTCCAACCGGAATTGAACCCATGACGTTGGTAACCGGTTTATTGTCACAATGCTGTCTTCCAGACCTCAGCAAAGGGAACTCTTCCCGAAAAGGCTATTAAACTGGTTGGAAGACCGATTAATACTGGCAAGTTGTAGATCACATTCCACCATGTGACAGCACCATGGAATCAAAATTGTGGGTATTTGGGCCAGGCTTGTCAGGATACAATGAGTGGAAGTTTTTGACAAGGTCTGGTGAGCTGGTTTGCAAGTTGTTATTTCTGGGTCTTCACTGAATCCTTTCCACTCTACAAGATACCATAATTTACCTCTTTTGAGCTTTGAGTCCAGAACCTGAACCACTTCCCATTCTTCTTGCTCCTCCACTAGGATTGGTGGTTGTGGTAGTTGATTTTGATTTGGGATACTTGAAGGCTTGACTGGTTCTAGTAATGACACATGGAAGACAGGGTGAACCCACTTCCATTGCCAAGGCAACTTGACATGATATGCATGGCTTCCAGCTTTATTTAAGACTTCAAAAGGTCCCAACCATCTTTCTGAAAGCTTCTTGGTGGTTCTTGTAGCCTTGATATTCTTGGAGGCTAGACATACATTTTCCCCAGGTTGGAAATAGGGTGGAATTGTCCTAATCTATCTACATACTTGTTGGATCTCCTTATTGCTTACTCTGATTCTTCTTTGACTACTTGCTGTACTGATTGGAGTTTTTTTGATAACCTTCCAGAATGTGAGTCTTGAGAAAAATGGATTCAGTCAAAGCTGGAATTTATTCCATGTATGGTGAAAAAAGGTGATTGCTTTGTTGATAAGTGTTCTGCATTATTGTAGGAAAATTCAGCCAGAGGGAGCCAGGTGTGCCAGTCATATTGGTATTAACTGAAAGAAATCCAAAGATACTGTTCTAGAATCTGATTTACCCTCTCTGTCTGTCAATATCTTTTAGGATGAAAAGCAATTGAAAGATCTCTTGATATCTTGAGCTTCTGACATAAATTGATCCAAAATGATGAAACAAATAAAGATCCTCTATCACTAACAGTACTGGATGGGAGACCATGTTTGGAAAAGACATGGTTAATGAAGGTTTGAGCTGATTCCAGGGAAGTGATTGTTCCATAAGTTGGAATGAAGATTGCAATTTTTGAGAATCTGTCCCCAACTACTAAAATTAAATAAAGATTTTTTGACAAGGTAAATTGGGTGATAAAGTCCATTGATAAGAAATTCCAAGGACCAGATGGAATTGGAAGAGGATTGAGTAATCCAAACTTCTTATGATGAATGTTCTTGTTTCTTGAACATTGATGGAATGAGGAAACCTAGCTCTTAATGAATTTATTCATGCCAGCCCAATAAAAATCCCTCTTGATGAGATTGAGGGTCTTCTCCTGGCCAAAATGGCCAGCCAATGGTGGGTGAGTCATGGCACTTTTGGAGAATATTGAGTTGTATTTCTTCATTGCTTGGGATTACCACTCTATCTTTGAATAAAAGTGACTTGGCTTGAGGTTCAAGAGAATAATCTGAGACTAATTTACCTCTTGCTAGTTTCTTGAGTATTTACTTTTAGTATTTGTCTTGCCATAATTTTTTTTGAATCTGATAAACTATATCTGAGAATATTTTAAACTTTATTTAGAAGAATCTTGACTCTTAAATTCCATCTTGCTTGATTACTTGATGAAAATTCTGAGGATTCTTTCTGATGAAGTCCACCCCCTTTCTAGGTACACCTCCTCCTGATGTGACAAGGCATTTGGTAAAGTGGCCAGCCTGCCTGAGTGGTAAGTGATAGTGAAATGAAACTCACAAAGGAATTAAGACCAATGGGCCTGACAACAAGTAAGAACTTTGGAAGACATGACATACTGAAGGGAAGAATGGTCTGTCAAGACCTCAAAAGAATTGGAGAGAGAAAGAAGGAAAGCTCTTGAGTGCTTGAGAGCCCAAACTATTCCAAGGAGTTCCTTGTCATAAAGTTCATGGTTCAGCTCAGCTGGGGAAGCTTGCAACTATCAAATGAAATGGGATGCTTTCCCGAGTCATTCACCTGACTCAGTACAGCACCCAAGTCATAATCAGAAGGATAGGTCTCTACAATAGTTGGTAAAGAAGGATTGAAATGGGATAGGATAGGAGCAGTGGTGAAAGCTTCTTTGAGTATTTGAAGCTTACTAAGAGCTTCCTCATTGAAGATGAAAGGGGAATCTTTTTTAAGGAGGGAAGTGAGAGCAGAGATTTCTTTGGAATAATTTTTAATAAAACAACGATGAAAGTTGGCAAAGCCAAGGAAAGATTGGAGTGCTTTGATGTTCTTTGGCTGAGGCCAATTGAGGATTTGCTGAACTTTGGAAGAATGCATCTTGAGGCCTTCATTTGAAACAACATAGCCCATGTATTCCACACTTGAGGCATGGAATACACACTTTGAGGCTTTGGAAAACAAATGATTGTCCCTCAGTCTTTGGAGGACAGAGGCCACATGTTTGACACATTCCTCCTGAGAGCTAGAGAAGACCATAATATCATCTAAGTATATTAAAACAAAAATATCCAAAAAATCAGCAAGGATATCATTCACAAGATGCTGGAATGAAGAAGGAGCATTGGTCAATCCAAATGGCATAACTGCCATATCTAGTTCTAAAGGCAGTTAAGTGCTCATCCCCCTCTTTGATTCTCAAGAGGTTATAAGCACCACGCTAATCTATCTTGGAGAAGATAGTAGCACCGTTAAAGACGGTAAGCAGCTGACTCATTGGAGGAACAGGATACCTTTTCTTCCTAGTGACAGCATTAAGTTTGCGGTAGTCAACACACAAACAAAGGCCACCATCCTTTTTCTTAACAAAGAGGACAGGTGCTCCTGTTTAAGAGAAGCTTGGCCTGATGAGACCTTTCTCTACATTCTCTGAAATGTAGGCCCACAGTGTTTCTGACTCATTCTTTGATAAAGAGTAGATAACACCAACTGGAGGTAGAAGACCCTCCAGTTCAATATGGTGATCACAGGCGCGGTGTGGAGGAAGTTTCTCTGCTTTCACCATGGAGAATACATCCAAATATTTGTGATAAACAGGAGGGACTACCTTCAGTACAGTTTCAATCCCTTCTGGCTCTTCCTCCTCATCCCACTGCTCCTCTAGGGAGGCATGAAAAGATAAAGGAGGAAGGTCCACATCCCCTTGAAAGAGATGAAGTAAAGATATAGCAACATCTTCTCCAACATCTTTTATCTCTTTGAAGAATTCATCTCTTAATCAAAGCAATGACTGAGAGGGAAAGATGGAGGGGATATGGACAGAAGGGGAAGGGAAGGTGTCTTAAGTTCACCAACCAGAGCAACACTGTTGAAAGCAGTGGCAAAGTCATTACTAGTAGAAGGAATAATACCACCAGAATCCTTATTACTAGAATAATGGGTGATCAATCCATTTTTCCAATCAATAATGGGATTAAAATGGTAAACAAAATCATAAACCAATATTAGGTCTTCTCCCTTGGGTGCATCTATGATAAAGAAATCCCATTCAAAGCTTGGGAATGAAGGCAAGTCAACAGCCCACTTGGTATAATGGGTGATGAACAGGGAAGTGGATTCATTGGAATCCAAAATGAAAAGAGGAATCTCTTCAGGAAGCTCTGACATGGTCAATGGGTACTTGAGAACAAAATTCTTTGTAATAAAAGAGTTTGTAGCACCAGAATCAATGAGAATACTATAAAAAATATCAAATAGAGAAGAGAAAATAAGAAATTTTAAAGATTTCTTGACACTAGTTGTAAGATGTGACTATGAAACTGATGATAATATTACTATTAATCAACAGTACTATGTCTGTTCTTATGAAATATAATAATAAAAAATTATTATAACCACAATTAAACAATTATAAAATTATTTCTTTCACGTGTTATACACTACTAGTGATTATAACAGTGAGCAGTAATTGTCTACAAGAATCAATTACAAGAAGAATTTAATAATAAAAAACTTCTTTTATTAAAATAATAAAATTATTTTAATATATAATTATCTTTTACAAGAATAATTATAAAGATAATTCTTGAAGAAAACTATTACTAGAGAAAAACTTTAAGAATTAAAGATAAATGACTCACTAATACTCCAAAGAACTTATTGAAAGATAAGAGTAGAGAAATTTGACGTAGAATTGTGGATTTAAGGGATCAAGATGATTTATAACAGTATTTCAACAATATATAGTTGGATTCTATGATTTCACGTCTTTCTGATTGATTCTGAAAGATTTAAAACACTTAAGAATAGCTTGAACTAATACTTACTTGTTGGTAATAATGGTTTAATAAATTTATAAGATGATCATACGGAAAAAACAGCAAGAATAGGCTTCTTTTAAGTCAACAACAGCTCACAGAGGCGTGCCATGGAGCAAACTGAAAAACCAGTGAGTGAGAAAACAATAAACCCTTTTGGATTAATGATTGCATCATCTGTTGTCACGTAAGATTATCATAATTACTTAATTGATGCTTTTACGTGACTACCAACCCCAATATGGTTAAGAATAAAAGGAGTAACATCTGTAAATCTTCTTTTATTCTAAAATAATCATTGATTTCTCAAAGTTATCAATGTTATTGCCAATTTCATCACAGGTTGTAATTACTGTGAATTTTTGAAGATTCAGTATTTCACGTAGAATGGTCAAAAATGGACTGTAAGTAAAACGTTTAATTTTACTAGTAAAACCATAATTCTTTTTGGTTGTACCATAGATAATACAGTTCTCCATTGGTCCTGAAAGTTTCAGAAGGATTCATTAAGAATTGTATTTTTAATGAATTTTTGAAGTTTTTACCTTATTTCTACGTAGAATTGCAAATAGCAGTATTTTGCTGGTTGCTATGAGGTAAATCAATGAATATGGATCCCAAAAGGGTTTAATTACTCTTTTGGGGTTTATCCATGGAAAGTCATTAGTAATTGACATGGTTACAGGAGTGTAAGTAGCTCATTACCTCCTTGGCACGTCAAAATAGCAGGTTATTTGCTATTTTCTGATGTTTTACAGTAGTTGTAACTTGGTAACCAAGTTCCCAAAGAGTTTTAGTTTACCAATTGGGCCAAGATGAGCCATGGATCCATGCTCTGGAGCTATCCACGCCTCTGAGGCCTCAGAAGTTGGGTACCCTGGCTCTCTTTGATGTCTTTTGTCCCCCTTGCCCAATTTTTACGTCAAAATAGTAATTTAAGCTTAAAGTGAGATATCCACTATGGGTGTACCAAAAGTCCATGTAAGAATACCATGATATTAAGTGCTCAAAACATGCATAACACTATTCTTAGTGTATATGTAACATGGGATTTCTCACTTTCCTATTATTTTGGCTAAAAATCAAGAAAAACAAAAATTTTCACGGATCTTTTATGTGGTATTAATGATGTGGTATTGAAGTATTTTCCATTTTACCACCTCAAATACTTAAATTGAGCTTATTCACTCTATGGAGCTACCCTAGGTGAATTTTTGTGTAGAATCCAAATCTGGTCTTAAATCCATGGATTTACTTACTCAATAAAAAGTTATTCATCTTTTCTGAAATTGAAAATGATGAATTTTGGATATATGCATGACTTATGAGTTTTGCATAATTCAAAATTTCTTTTTAAGATAATTGTGGCCTATTTGGGTATATAAAATATACCTCAAGGCTCACACTAGTATTCAGAGTGTAAAATTGTGCTCTTGAAGGAAATAAGTGAGAACCATTGAACACATCATGATTCCGACTCAGGCTTTCCCCTGCTTGCTAGGGAAGCCTTTTCATGACCCCTGCCTGTTCTCAGGCCTCTTGAAGTATTTTTCAAATGGGTGCTTTCCACCACAATAATTGCACAAGCCTTCTTTAATCCTCCTCTCCTTTTCAGAACCAATTAATTTGTTGTCCTTATTGAGGAGAGAAGCATGAGGCTTGTCTTTGGACACTTGAGAATTCTTCCCCTTCTTATTCTTCCTGTGATAAGGCTTCTTTGATGATGAACTTTGAGGGGGCTCGGAGGAGTTGGATCCACTGATTGGAGGCTTCTTCTCTTGATGACTACCCTTTTCCTTCTGCCTCTCATGGTATCTGGTATCCAATTGCAAAGTGATGTCCATGAGCTCTTGAAGGCTAGAAATGTTTCCATGGTGAGAAGCCAATTGGTCCAACAATCTTGATGCCAAGCCTCTCCTATACACATGAATATGGGCCCTTTCCCCCCAGTCTCCAATTCTTGACATCAGGCTTCTGAAATTTGCTATGTACAAGGAAACTTGACCACTTTCTTTCATCCTGAGTGTGTCTAGCTATTGTTCAGCTTTCCTGGATTCATTACAATAATCAAAGAGAGTGAGTAACTGGGTTTCAAACAGCTGCCAGTCATTGAGGAGATAAGAAGGGTCTTCATTGGAGATATTTGAGAGGTAAGGTTCAATCCATTTGCCAGCTCTACCAGTAAGAAAAGAAGTTGAGTACAAAACGGTCTTTGTGAGCCTTGAGGTATATTTTACATACCCAAATAGGCCACAATTATCTTAAAAAGAAATTTTGAACTATGCATAACTCATAAGTCATGTATACATCCAAAATTCATCATTTTTGGTTTCAGAAAAAATGAACAACTTTTTATTTAGTAAGTAAATCCATGTATTTAACGCCAGATTTGGATTCTACACGAAAATTCACCTAGGGTAGCTCCATAGAGTGAAAAAGCTCAAATTAACTCCTTGAGGTGGTAAAATGGAAAATACTTCAATACCACATCATCAATACCACATAAAAGATCGGTGAAAATTTTTGTTGTTCTTAATTTCACTCCAAAATAATGGGAATGTGAGAAATCCCATGTTACATATACACTAAGAATAGTGTTATTCATGTTTTGAGCACTTAATATCATGGTATTCTTACATGGACCTTTGGTACACCCATAGTGGATATCGCACTTTAAGCTTAAATTTCTATTTTGACATAAAAAATAGGCAAGGGGGACAAAAGACATCAAAGAGAGCGAGGGTACACAACTTCTGAGGCCTCAGAGGCGTGGACAGCTCCAAAGCTTGGATCCATGGCTGATTTTGACCTAATTGGTAAACTAAAACCTTTTGGGAACTTGGTTACCATGTTACAACTACTGTAAATCTTAAGAAAATAGCAAATAACCTGCTATTTTGATGTGCCAAGGAGGTAAAAAGCTACTTAGACCCCTGAAACCATGTCAATTCTTAATGATTTTGCATGGATAAACCCCAAAGGAGTAATTAAAACCCTTTTTGGACTTGTATCCATTGATTTACCTCATAGAAACCAGTTAAACACTGATATTTGCAATTCTATGTAGAAATGAAGTAAAAACATCACAAATTCATTAAAAATACAATTCTTAATGAATCTCTCTGACACCTTCAGGACCAATGATGAACTTTATTATCTATGCTACAACCAGAAATAATTACAGCTTTACTAGTAAAATTAAAAGTTTTACTTACAGTCCATTTTTGACTATTCTACATGAAACATGAATCTTCAAAAAGTTACAGTAATTACAACCTGTGATGAAATTGGCAATAAAATTGATAAC
Organism: Austropuccinia psidii; assembly: GCA_023105745.1. Taxonomy (NCBI): domain Eukaryota; kingdom Fungi; phylum Basidiomycota; class Pucciniomycetes; order Pucciniales; family Sphaerophragmiaceae; genus Austropuccinia; species Austropuccinia psidii. The sequence continues at coordinate 28,146,912 of JALGQZ010000005.1, forward strand.
TTTTAGAAATCAATGATTATTCTGGAATAAAAGAAGATTTACAGATTTTACTCCTTTTATTATTAACCATATTGGGGTTGGTAGTCACGTAAAAGCATCAATTAAGTAATTATGATAATCTTACGTGACAACAGATGATGCAATCAATAATCCAAAAAGGTTTATTGTATTCTCACTCACTGGTTTTTCAGTTTGATCTATGGCACGCCTCTGTGAGCTTTTGTTGACTTAAAAGAGACCTCTTCTTGCTGTTTTTTCCACATCATCATCTTATTATCATTTAAATCATTATTTTCAACAAGTAAGTATGAGTTATAGCTATTCTTAAGTTTTTTAAATCTTTGAGAATCAATAAGAAAGACGTGAAATCATAGAATCCAACTATATATTGTTGTAATACTTTTATAAATTCATTTTGATCCTTAAAACCCACAATTCTATGTCAAATCTCTCTATCTTATCTTTCAATAAGTTCTTTGGAATATTAGTGAGTGATTTGTCTTTAATTATTAAAGTTTTTCTCTAAAATTGTTTTAAAATAATTTTATTATTTTAATAAAAGAAGTTTTATTATTAAAATCTTCTTGTAATTGATTCTTGTAGACAATTACTTGCTCACTGTTCAAAGCACTAGTAGTGTTTAACACATGACAGAAATAATTCTTTAATTATTTAATTGTGGTTATGATAACATTTTGTTATTATATTTCATAAGAACAGTCATAGTACTGCTGATTAATAGTAAAATTATCATCAGTTTCATAGAAAAATCTTACATTTGGCGGCCTGGCCGTGTTTTTTGAGCTTTGTACCCTTAATTGATATATTTTTAAGTTCTAAAATATATTAATTTAATAATTTTTTCTTTCATTTTAAAGTTAAAATAATTCTTATTTTTGAAATTGTTTTGGAAATATTTTCATTGAGGAATTTGGTTTAATTTTATACTGTTTTTACACGTGGCTTTTTCACATCCAAAAACTTATAAAATGATTCTTTGAGTTACTCTGAATCAATTTTCATTCAAAATCTTAAATTTTAATTTTTTTTCTGCAAAAAGAATAATTTTTTCAATATTAATAAATATAAAGCTCATAAAAAATCTTTAAAAATATTTTAAAAAGTATAAAAAATAATATTGTTTTTTTTCTCTTTTATAATTTTTTCTAGTGTCTTTAATCAAATACTATGCAGCTGGCAACAGACTCAGTGAAAGATATATTGCTAGTCCAGAATCTGAAGACAGTATTGAGGTGCAACGTGCTAAAAGAGGCACCTTATTTAACTCAGAAAAGACTAAATTACCACCAAAAGGTGTGTATTTTATCTTATATTTTCACCTTTTATCTTTAAATTGACGTGAAAACACCAGGGCAAATCTCATGTCAATCGTCGGCGATTGACTTCACATTGCACCGCGGTCAGTATAAAATCTTGCTTCAGTCGCGTTAGTGTCACTGGATTTAGTGGGTCACGTCACCTCAGTGTCAAGACAACGTCAATCGTCACATGAGTCACATGAGAATGTCACTCAAAGCCCAAACCCATTTCAACACTATTCACAATGTTTGGGTAATTTCACCTCATTGGCTTCTGAATCCCCACCTAATCCACCCTGACGCTTCGCATGCTTACGCGCCCGCACCGCCCTCCAGATGAGACTCCGACACTGCCCCCCATCTCCGTCCTCACCACTCCTTACGTTTTCACACCCCCGCCCTTACCATCTTTATGCTCATGTGGTGCACTCCCGAGATGCTCCCAACACCACTTATCCTTACGCTTGCGGAGTGCCCTCCCGACATGCTCCCGACACCACTTATCCTTACACTTGTGTATTGCCCTCCCAACATGCTCCCAACACCACTTATCCTTACACTTGTGTAGTGCCCTCCCGACATCCTCCCGACACTGCTTACCATACTTATGCTCGCGGAGTGCACTCCTGACATGCTCCTGACACCACTTATCCTTAGGCTTGTGTAGTGCCCTCCCGACATGCTCCCAACACTGCTTACCATCCTTACGCTCGCAGCGTTCCCTCCCGACATGCTCCCGACACCACTTATCCTTATGCTCGCGGAGTGCACTCCCGACACCACTTATACTTACGCTCGCGGAGTTCCCTCCTGAAATGCTCCTGACACCACTTATCCTTACACTTGTGTAGTGCCCTCCCAACGTGCTCCTGACACCACTTATCCTTACGCTCGCGGAGTGCCTCCCAACATGCTCCCAACACAACTTATCCTTACGCTTCCGTACTACATCCATAGTGTACGGTGGCTTGTTGGCGTACACGATGAACACAATCGCCGAAATATGCTGAGTGGCCTTCTCTGCCAACAGGACCTAAGGGGAAATTGGTCAGTATATTCACAATGTTGTGGTTAGGGTTTAAGTCATGAGACTCACAAATTAAAACCTAATAAGTGGACTATTTAAGACAAGAATTGTGTCTCCTGTTTCGCCGACAAAACCATTTTATTTCATATCATTCAAATGGAACACTTTGCTTAGTCCTTACCTCATGAGTGTTGAATAGTTCAAAAGTTGACTTTAGTAGGTTTCTCACTAGTCAACTTTATTCAATATCTCAGAGGGAAGTGATTTCATTTGCATGTTATGAAATAATTTGAAAAACATTGCCTCCTTCAATTTCCCGACAAATCACATTTTGCAAATGCAATTATTTTACTTCCACCTTTTTTCTTCAATTTGGATCTTTTTATTCAAAAATTTTCAAACAAGTTATCAATCAACTTGTCACCATCTATTTGCTTAATAAACTACCTCCGCTATGGCCCAAGCCCCGGGAAATTGAACTGAATTCAATGAACGACCAACTTCAGCCCCAGAGAGTGGAAGTGAAATATCTGATATCGCCAGTAGTCGTGAATTAGGCATTGAAGTAGAAAGCCAGTCACATGAAGATAATCAAGATCCACCAGTTCTTCCAGAATGTGAGTATGCATCCATCTTGAATATTTCTAATCTCCCAAAACCTGATATTGTGTCATAGCCTTTATTTCAGGTCAGCCTCCAAGCTCTCAGAAACCGATTTTTAAAAGTTATGAGAAGGAAAAGACTGTTGAACCTTGTGCACCAACAGAAGATGATGGGCAAGATGATGTAATTTTCGGTGGGGAGGTGGAAATTATATCCAAGGAACAATTTGTCTCCAAAATTGCTCAAACAATCCCAAGGCTTGAAAAAATTCAAAATGATAGTAAAATTCCTGATTATGTGCGTCAAAAGATTGCTGAAGCCATGAGCCTGCTCAAAATGGATTTAAACCGTAAGTCCATTACTAATTCAAAACAGAATTGATAAAAATAGCTGCTTACAATATATGGGCAGGTGTGGAGGTGGGAGAATCTCTACCTGAAGGATCTCAAGTTGTAATTGGATTTCCAGGCAAAGGATTAGGAAAAAGACCAAATATACATGCGACCAAAAAAACAAACAAAAACCGCCGTACCTTTGAAGCCGCATAGGATTCTTGGGATCAAGGTGATGAAATGATCAATGTTGAAGGGGACCATATTGATAATCAACCTCTGCATACTGAAACCCCCCCATACTCAATGAAACAATCCATGATGAAGCTCCACATACTGAAAGCCCCCGATACCCAATGAAACAATCCATGAGGAAACCCCTCCCGCCTCTCCTCAGAATATTCAAGCCTTTCAAGAAAGGGAAAAAATTAAACATGATACAATGGGACAAGATATGACTGATATAATTCCTGACCCTGAGCCCAAAGTGTCATTATCTGCTAATTTTCAAGGAATATTTTTATCCCACATGGAAGAGTTTGCAGGAATTTTGAATTATCATTCCAATATTACTCAACAATAATGGAAAAGGGGGCTTGATAATATCAATAGTATTTAGAAAAATTGATGGGACAATTTACCAACAAAAGATGCTCATACATTCCTACCCGTTGGTATTAAGGTGATCAGTAACCGAGAGCTTAAAATGTCGGCCTGGCTGGAGGACCTTGAGATGGCAGGTGAGTTTTATCTTTGTGCATGATACATGTTTATTGGCTGTTGACTGGTGATATAAATTGCAATATACAGGGGTAGATTTTTTTAAGCCAACCAAAACAGAATCATTTTTTGATCACAACATTTGGAATCTCAAATTGATGAAGGAATCAGCTAAACCTCCAGAGAATCTCCCAAAATCTGAACACTCCTTCTTCAAAATGGTTCAGAGCCTTCTTTACCCCGCCAATCCAGTTAAACATTTTTGGGCAAATGTTATGTTTGAATCCATTAGTTTAGTCTCATACGATGTGGTTGCACCCAAACCATATGTTGCACCAACATCAAATTTGACCGATCCTCTTGGACTCAAACGAGGAGCAGTTGAATACCTTGCCTCCTGCTTGAGTAAATTGAAGCAACGTGCAACCCAACTCAGCATTGAAGGTGGTGGGGCTGACAATGAGATATCCACAAAGCCGCACAAGAACCTGGAGGATCTAATGGATACAGTTATCCATTTGATGATTGCGTACAACATGGTACGTGCACATACAAAGGTCAAAGCTAATGGCATCAAAGGCAAACTCACAAACTCAAAAAAAATGAGGCCATCAAAGATCTTTTGACGTGTCAAAAGAATCTCGGAATAAATCAAATTTGCTATGGTATATTAGCGGCTTTCTGTGCGGCGGGGATTCGTGGTTTGATGGTATGCTGAGATGACTGGAGAACAAGCTCAGTTAAAGGGGCTTTATCACTAATTGACATTTCCGCAAAACTTTCAGAGGGGAAAAATCTAGTGGAGCCAGTGTGGCTACGTACTAATAAGTATATATGTAATTTACTGAATAAAAGTTTCTTCTCATCAGAGTCTTTTAACCCCACTGTACCTCTTAGATTTGAATTTGCACGATGCTTAGTATTAGACTTTGGTGATGCCTGGGTGGCAAAGCGTGGTCTTGGTTCAAGTGATGAGGTCACCTTGACTGTACCCAGGTCAGCTAAGCTCACAACCAGGATTGACCTGTTTTAGATTATCTTTGTACTAGATAGATTGTAATTGAATTTATGAATTTAATAATCATGACTTCCTATCCTACTACTGCCCGGATGCCACAGTATGAATACCAATAGTAATTGTATGGCGGCATGCCTGCGTACATCATTGAAAAGACTCCGACAAGACGCAAGCTGAGTCAGGCATTTGTGTGCGCGAGTAGCACACGCAGGGGCATTGCGGGAGGTCGCGTTTATCACTTCCCGCCAGCCCATAATAGGTCAAATGTTCCTGTGTCTTTCAAGAGGACTAGAATAACTAGGGATCCACAGCAGGATGCATATTGCATTTGCGTGTGCTTGCGATATTCAAGATGGTTGGATTGGAAAGTGATTGCATGGGAACATCAATATGTCAAATTGAATAATGCACTATCCACTGCAATTTTCAGGTTCAGGTATTTGAGATCACGAATTCGCAAAGGTCAGGTGTGATCTTTCTTTTTAGCTGCAATTAAAAAAGATTCATCGACCGCAATTCAATTTAGGTGATATTAATAAATCAGTAATCATTTGGTTTCATTTCATTTTCTGCTGCAAGCATGCCATTCACGAAAAAAGGAAAAGAGCGTAAAAGGGAACTCGCGAGAAAGCGTTGGGCTGAGGAAGGAAAGTGTGAGTTGCTCGCTTAATCTCAGTGTATATATATAGATATATATATATGCTTCCACATTTATGTGGCACCCTCATTGGGCCCCACGGAAGAAAATTGGCTTTAGTCGGTTCAGATTGTGCCAATGTCATGTGGGCTCCAACAGGGAAGTCAAAGGATGTGTGCTGCAGAAAGATCCTTGGGCATTGGGCACCATTCTGGACTCAAAACTCCTTAGCTTCAAATGGCAGGAAGCAGTATCTGATATCTTGTCTGCTTCAACACATAGTTATCGCTCAACCACTCGGGAATAGTGGGAGATGCTGAAAGACAAATGAGTGCAAAACGACCTGAATGAATAGGTTGTTTTCCTCCTCTCGCCCAACAGCACAAATATCAATTCCAGTATCAGCAAATATGACCCCAAGTGAAATTCAGAGGGTTGTGGATGTCAATCAGATCAAACGCATTCACTTTGGCCATGTGGCAATTTTCTCTTCAACCGGATTACTCATTGCCCTTGTCGAATTCCGACCATTCAAAAAAATGAGTGAAGTGGAGGTCAATCAATGGGATGAATTATCACAATTCTTATTTCGCGAAGACAGATTCACCGACCCAATTGCACAAAATGCAGCATTACTGGAGGGATTTATGTTCGCAATTGGGTGGCGCAAATGCAGCACGAAGAATGAACAATTTGGTCTGTATGGAGGTGTTGGGAAAATTGAAGACACAAAAGAAGAATGGCGGAACCGAGGTGCCAATCTTAGCTCAGTGGGTTGCATTCTAGGTCAATCCTTATGATATGTTGGGGATAATTTATTTCAAAAGATTCAAAATTGCTACAACTCATTGGGGGTTCCGTCCTTTGATCAAGTCAACTATGAAGGCAATATTGCGGCAAATCAGGGTGCATGCAAATTTGCTTCCGCACTCACTTTCACCATGAATGGATTCAAAAACTCACCTCATCTTGATAAGGATGCATCGCAGTATGCTTCAGGATGGTGGTTTCAAGCTGCTAAGTGGACCGGCCAAATTCAAAGAGATGCGTCAAGGCGGTGTACAGGGGGAAAATTGATTTTCCCAAATGAGCATTTTTGGATTGATCTATCTGCATGTCATGGGCTCATTCAGGTAGTGTGGGCCAGTAGTACATTTGCTCATTATACTGATCCAGCACAGGACAACGAAAGCACGACACTAGTGGGTATGTCCGCACAATGCTCAAGCAGGTTGGCAAAAACAATGTGCAAAAAAAGCCATGGCTATTATGAGATTGGCAAGGGATCAGGCTATCAAATCAGGGATGGTAATACAATCTCATGCAAATTCAAAAAATGAGGAGATTTGCATGTTTGTTGGGTAAATAACGGTGGGGTAAGGCAGAGGACAATAGACACCAGGATTGGATGGATTCAAGTGCAGGAGATCGGTGTCTCACATGAAAAAGGGGTGAAATGGATTATGTACGGTGAGATGCCATCGTACATATGTCCTTGTTTGTTGCTCTTGTCCAGGATGCCGATGCTTCACACGCGAACCCTTATGCCTGTGCAGGTTCCAACAATGCTAAAGGTTCCTGATGCCTATGTGGGCTGCCGACGCTTCACATGCCAATCCTTACGCCTGTGCAGGTTCCTGACAGCTCACACGCCAATCCTTACGCCTGTGCAGGCTCCCAAAAATTCACACACCAATCCTTACGCTTGTGAAGGTTCCTCAAAATGGTAAATATTTGTTACACCTGTACAGGCTTCCGGCAATTCACACACCAATCCTTACGCTTGTGAAGGTTGCCAAAAATGCTGACAAAGTCTTACACCTGTGCAGGATCCCAAGAATTCACATGCCAATCCTTACGCCTGTGCAGGCTCCCAACAATTGACATGCCAATCCTTACGCCTGTGCAGGCTCCCAAAAATTCACACGCCAATGCTTATGCCTGTGCAGGCTCCCAAAAATTCACACGCCAATGCTTACGCCTGTGCAGGCTCCCAACAATTCACACGCCAATCCTTACCCTTGTGAAGGCTCCCAAAAATGCTAAAAATTCCTTACGCCTGTACAGGCTTCCGATGATTCACATGCCAATCCTTACTCTTGTGAAGGTTGCCAACAATTCTGACAAATTCTTACACCTGCGCAGGCTCCCGACAATTCACACGCCAATCCTTACGCCTGTGCAGGCTCCCGACAACTCACACACCAATCCTTACGCTTGTGAAGGTTCCCAACAATTTAAACAACTCAATTCATCACTAAGATTAAAAGCGTGTGACCATAGGAAAGGCCATCTTTCACAAATCTGGAGTGGATTGCTGACATGTGGGAACCTCCCGCTTTTTTACAGTTAAGAATTGATATGGCTCTAAACCATTGAAGAAGAAAATATAGGAGACGGTAATGGCAACTATTGGCGCATTTTTGGCAAAAGAGGGTCACACAAACAAATACTCACTCAAACTCTTGGTGGGGCACTTATAAAACTTTTTCTCACGCAATAGGACATTTGAACCATTGAGGAAAATATAATTTCACGTGAGCAAAGAATGTAATAGAAATGGAAAATAACAAACATTGGATACAAATAATATATTTAAAAGAAAGTATTACAAATAATAAAAAGGGGAAATAATGAAATTTTTTTAAAATTTTATTTTTCTAAGTATTTTGAGACTATCCCGGTGATGTCCTCCTTTGGATAAGCCTCCAGTGCCTGGGAAAGGAGGGAGTTTAGTTCCTCCCGGAATTCCCGGTGCATCTCATTTCCATGAGTTGCATCCACGAAAGGAATCATGTGGAGCAAGCGGCAATGCTCCAACAAGATTCGGTTGATAGATTCATGGACGATGGCTCGAGGAATCATTAAAGTTGGTCGTAAGTCAGTGAATTCCTGGCGAGCATCATCGTGGGAATAAGAGGGGCTTTGCACCGGGGGGGAGGAGGCGTTGGGGTTCTCGGGGGCACTGGGGAGGGGGGGGAACAGAAGGGGAAGGTGGGCAAGTCGGGTAAGAAGAAGGGGGGGATCCAATGGGCGTATCGTCGATGATTATTATGGAGCGGGGAGTGGCGGGACGAGCTGGAGATGGTCGAAGGAGGGGTGAGGAACAGTTGAGTAGAGTTTAAAAAGTGAAATTTGGACTTACCAAAAGGTTCCTCCATGGATTGCATAGGAGCCACCTCAGGTTCTGGCTCACGAGTCGTATCGTCCTCAGGTGGTTGGGACGATGGACTCGGGCCAGGAATAGGTGGCTCTTTGGTTCAGGAGGGTTCTAAAAAAGGAGTAAGAGTCAGTTCACTTGACTCAAAAGTGAAAGTGAAAATGAAATGAAACTTTGGCTGCTTACCGTGGAATAATTCCTCAGACCATTGGGTGCCACTCGGGCCTGGAGTGGGTTGCCACGGGGTTTTCTCGCGAGGCAAACTAGGAATGGGAGAGTCTTGTTGGGGGGGATTCGGGGGGTTTTGTTCTATGAGTAATGGAAAAAAGTCAGTATTATTGCGTGAAGAGAAATGAGATAAGGAGGAGAAAGAGAACTTACTTTGGCATTTTAATCCCATCGGTGACGATTGGCCCAAGCTCAAATGTCCTCTTGCCATCGCCATCCTTCATCAGCTGGATAATCACTTTGCTCCGGTCAAGGAATGAAGTGAACATCAGATGGTGGCCTAGGAGGGGGGGTGGACAAATTGATACTTGAAGGGACAGGGCTAATCATCCGGAATTGTTCCCATTGGCCTGCTTGTGGTCCCGGTGTCCATTCACACTCAGATATGGTTTCATCATCATTGACCACAGAGCAGTCCTTGCAAGGGTGTCTTGGGCGAGAACTCCTCTGGTCTCGTGGTCAGAAGGGGCGGACAACGAACAAACATTTCTTGTGTGCTTGTCGGCAAGCATCACAAGCGTCGGTCATCGTCAAGGAACGGATGCAGGGGATACCCCGCTTGGTGCATAAAGTGCACGACATCTAAAAACAAAACAATTGAGGTTAGTAACTGAATAGAAACTAAACAATCAAGAAAGAAAATGAAGACGTACGATGAATTATAAATTTAAAACGTGAACAAAATAAAGATGCTCTACTCGGAAGGTTTTAAAAGTCTGAAAGAGAGTCGTGAAGAAAAAAAATAATTAATATTGGAACATAATGTGGACAAAAGCTTTAAATGGAGGAGACGCACGAGGTGGATAGAAGTGGGGTTCTGAAAGTATAAGCAGGAAAAAAAACAGGCAAAAGGAAGAGGATTGGGTTTAGTGGAGTGCGAAAGACAAAAGTAGAAAGGCAGGAAGACCAAGGGGAATACGCACAAGAAGGACAAATGCGGGTGAGGTTGAACGAAGTGGAGCGGGTGAGAAAGAAAGTGAAGGGGGTGTCGTGTGAAGATGGTCTTTTATACCATGGTGAAGCTGAGCCAATCTCAGCAGTTGCAGCACCCGCAAAAGTCTCAGCTTCAAGGCGTGTGGGCTAAATTGAAGCTCAGTGTCAGCAAATGCTGCAACTGAGAAGGGAAATGCTGGCATGAGGCAGAACAACAATGGGGTTCTGGCTGAGTATTGCTATTGATTGAATTGTCAAGCTCAGTCAAATCCCCTTTGTTTCCTTAAATAGCCACCCAATCACCCAGGACGGTGGTCGTGAGGCCCTCGTTGAATGTCCATGGTGGGTGCAATTCCCAAATGCCCCATTCAGAAAAGAACGTGGTGCATTTGGTCACAAGTGACCGCGCCGAGATTACCGGCCGTATGGCCTGGTAATAGTGTTTGAACAAAGGGGGGGGCTGTAAGACAAGTGAATACAGCGTGAGCTGGCCTCGACCCATTGCACAGGTTTGCTTTCGGGTCATAATTGAAATGCTCAGTGGCTGAACATTTTAATTGCACAGTAATTGAACTATTGATATAACAATATGAAATGCACCATGCTGAGCCATTGCTCAGTCGTTTTTGTATGCACACAATCTTTGCATTTGGAACAGCATTGGATGACATTTCAGCCAGGTGCAGCATTTCACATGCTTTGGTGAAGTGCTCCAAACTGAGCTTTCCAAAGAGCTATTGCAAAAATAGTTCATTCCATGGCTTTACTGAACACTTTCACACGGTGCTTTTGACAATGACATGCTCAGCTTGCGTGTGCAAATCGGGTGAAACGCAATGCTGAGCATGTGGCACATGAGCTATGTATATGCAAACGATTGGAAGGTGCATGCAGGCTCAAGTAGTATTACACCTTCCTGATCTGTACAGCCAACACTGTAGTACACAGTACACCTTTGTAAATGTATGCTGCGGAGCAGAGCAAAAGCTGTTCAACAATGTAACATGCAATCACGTCAAGCCATCAAGTCATATCTCTCACCTGCATCCCTTTGATGCACCTTGTTGGACAGCTCTGCCTAACTACGGCACAGATGCGCATGTAATCCAAGTTAATGTAAGTGAGTCATAATGGGATGACTTAATATTTGGGTCATACACAAACAGTTGATTCACTCCGGTGCCATTGTTGGGGAAAACAATGACTGGCCCCGCTTGTTCATTGCGCGTGCTCATTGTCGGGCAGCCACACGCTTTCATACGCACCCCCCAACAGGTCATACACAGGAAACTTTCACACGCCTGGAAGACATTTTACTGCCAGTGTTCCGACCGGCTATTTTCTTGGTCGGGTGGTCAGCTTGACTGCAGACACTCACCTGCTCGCGCGTGGAAACCTGAGGCCAATCAGTGTGCATTTGCTTCAGCCTCATCCACATTAGAATAATCCCAGCCTATGATTTCTGAGGCTGGTTATGTTTGCGTGGGTATCTCCCACCGCTGGTCATTTTCTTCACGTTCTCACACGCCCTGCGCAAGTTGTGGCACCTGGCTTGCAGCCAAAATTTCCCTTGGGTGGGTGGCCTCTTTTGCCGGAGTTTCGTACACGCGTGAGGCAAAGACCTGGATGCCAATCTCGGTGGATTAGTACCTGCCTCAAATGCAAGAGGGGTAAATGTATATGTGGATCACGGCTCACGGCTGGCGCCCCCTTTGATCATCCCACACATTCCCCCCTGGAAGCCCAGTAGGCATCAGTCAGCAAAAAACTTCATGCAAAACCAAAGTCATGTTCGGTGGCATGCCACCAAACATATCTCACCCACCCACACACAAACATCCCCACAGTGAGATTGCCCTTTGAAACGGCCAACATTCCTCAGTAGGTCCCTGTGTGACAATTAGCCTGGGAAAGATATGCACCCATGTTTAATGTCACACCAGAAAACATGACTGCATGCCTCTAATATGCCCTCCCCAATAAGTTGCTATAACAAACCCAATTTTGGATATGCTAATGTAAACCTTGTTCCACCAAAGTTTTCGTAACTTGCTGCAGATCCAGCAGTCATATTGGTGCACCCACATTTTGGCCATCTTGCCTTGATATATGCCCCAAATTGGATATGAAAATTATGAGCCCAAGAGGCCCACCCCCATCAAGACTGTGAGCCTTTGAGATATGACCACATACCCAATAAGGTCACAAGAAAGACTCGGAATAATTATACCTTTAAAATAAATTATACTAAAATTACTTAGAATAATTATACATTAAGAATAATTACTTAAATATACAAAAAATACCATAAATTGGTACAAAAATTGGTTTAACTTAAAAACCAATGAATCAACCTGTGAAATAGATTATTCCATTGGATTCCCCATGGTAAAATACACATATACCATTTTTATGGCATATCTGTAAAGTCAATATTTAATGAGTTATAAGGAATAATACCTTATAAAAACCATAAATCCTTATTTATTTCAAAAACGAATGGAACAAAATGTGAAATAAATTGTACCATTGGATTCCCCAAGAAGAGTCATACATAAAACAATTAATGAGCCAATTTCCAAAGTTAATACTTAAGGAATTAACCTGAATATATGCACTTTTTTGGTCAGCACATATATTCAAGGATCATAGCTAATATCTCTTAAACTATACAAGATAGAGTGATGAACCAAAAATAAAGTTACCACGTAATTACTGTAAGAACACAGATATGAACTTTATTTTACAATTTATAAACAAGGTTAAAACCTATGATGAAATATTGATAAAAATCAACAGAGCTGTTGACCACTTTGTTGTGAAAGTGGTCCAAACTTAAAATAAAGCACACAGTTGGATTCTACTAGTTCATTCGTGAAGAATTCTGTAATTTGTATTATTAAATTCAGGGTATAACCCCCTGAAATCATGATTTGAAGTTTAAAATATTGAATTTCGACAGAAAAGATGAGTTACAAGAAAAATCATCAAAATTAGAGTTTTGATGATGTAATGAAAAGCTCTTGGAAGAATAATAAGGTTATGTCAGGCTATCAGAATTCACTCTCTGAATTGCTGTAGCGTGTAAAACTTAAAAGTTATTAAAGATCAAAGTTTGAGCTTAAATTAAGCAGTTATGATCACCTACTGTAACCTTAAATTAAGTTTAACAGTCATATGAGTGATAAAATTGGTGAATACTATTAGTTGATGATTAAAACTAATAAAATCCACGAAATTTGGGGTTCTGCCAATCCTCTGATGATAACTCTAAATAATAGTGTAATAATGATGCAATGTGGTTTGATCATGATGTAATCATCTCCAAACCTTAAAATATTGATCAATTCCAGTGGATATGATCAGTACACGTCTACTAGAAGCCTGCTGGACTCTAGGAGGGAGGTATTTACTATAAATAGAGCTCTTTTTACTCTATTTCCCCCTCAGACGCATCAAAAACATTAAATCAATTAAATCAAAGGAAATTTCTTTATTCTTTATATATAAAACTACTATATTATTAAAGACCAAAGACACCTTGTTGTAATCATCTATTTTGACATGATTAAATCATTTATTTAATTTTTTTTGCTAAAAATCTCTCTAAAAACTCATTTCCACATAAAAATCAAGAATATTAGTAATTTTCTTTATTTTTTATTGTAAATACAATTTGAAAAGGTTGTATTTATATTTTTTGGCGTAAAATATTACAAAATTATTATATTAAGTGTTAAAAGTAGGTTATTTTCTCTTATTACAATAATTTTCTCTTTATTATTATTTTAATAATTCCTTAATTAATATAAATAGTATTTATATTAATTTATAACTTTAATATTAGTAATATTATTGTAATTAATTGTTTTTTATTAATAAAAAAAATTTTTTTTATGCCTTTATTATTTTTTTGTAACAATAATAAAGAGCTTTTAAATATATTAATTATTTCATATTAATATATTTATTTTATTATATTATATTTTATAATATAAATTATATTATTATAATTTTATTAATAATATAATTATTTTTACGCCATAATTATAATAATTCTTTATTATTATAATTATTTTTATCTTATTTATTTCATTCATAAGGACATTCATAGTACAATAAGTAAAATATTAGTAATTTTTACTTATTGTTTCATAGTCAAACCTTACATTTGGGGGCCTGGCCGTGATATTTATTTAAAAGACCTTTAAAAGAATTCTAATTGGGTTTATCCAATAATAAATTATATTTATAATCATAAAATTATATAATAATTTTATGTTTTATTGATTTAAAAGCTATTGAGGCATTTGGAAAGCAATTGTACTGTCTTACACGTGGTTTTTTCACATCCTTAGACTTGCAAGAACTTTCTTTGAGTGACTCTAGTGATTAAAAAAGATATTATATAAATTAAAAATAATTTTTAGTATAATTTAATTTTATAAAGAATCATATTAATTTTTATTTTATTCCTTAAAGATAAAAATAAAAAATATAAAAAATATTAAAAACCAATAAAAAAAGTTATTTTTATTCATTTTTATTCATTTCTTTATTCATTTCAATTTTTTAAGATATTAAAGCAATTTCTACATGGAAAATTGCCATATCTTACCAAAAATAACACTTCTTATAAAAAAGACTTATATTTATTTGTCTTTTTTAGTGTTTGAGGATAACCCAACAGAAGATAATCAAACTACTGTTGAGAGATTGGTGGAAGAAACTTGTCAAAGTTCCCCAACACCAGTTATCACTAAAAGAAAGAAAGCCAAGAAATTAGACTTTCCAGGACCCACCATTCAAGACTCTGAAGGTGAGCACCTCTTTTATAATTGCCATAAAAAGAATTTTTATCCTAAAATACTTTTATTTTTTCTTATGACTACCAGAAGAGGTTCCCAATACTCCATCCAATCAGATGGAACTGGACTCAGAGGTAGAACTGATCCCTCAAAAGGGAAAAGAAAGGGCAATATCCCCAGTGGAAAAGAATCCACACAAGGAAGTGCCTTATCCCAAAGGCAAGTCCCAGAAATGCCCATGATATCTGAACCTGAATTGGAGCTAAGTATGAGTAACTCAAATAGGTACAAATCACATTCAGAGGGCTCAAATAGACATCTACATGAGCCAGTACAAGCAGTATTACACAGTGTACAAGGACAAAGATTGGGAAATGCTGCCTCAAATACACCAAGGAGTGATGAACTCCTGGCACATCCTGAAAAAGTTCCTCAAAGAGGAGGAGATAGTGAAATACTCCAATGGATGGAATCCACTGTCATCCAAACCTCAAATCAAAAAAATCAAGGATTATCATGCCAAAAAGAGGGAGGCAACCAAGGAAGAAGCCCCAGTAGCTTCTACCAGCAAGCCCCAAGCCAACCCACTTCCCCAAGAAGGGAAGAAGAACAAGAAAAAGAATTGGAGGAAACCATATTCCCCAAGCTACAGCATCCCAAAAATCCAAAAGGATGCCATGGACAATGTTTTCAACATGGCCAGAACTTTGATGGAATTCAAAGACAAAGAGGAACAAAGAATGAGACAACACCATTTTCCAAAGAAATAACCTTGTCTTGGCAGCCTGTGACTCAAAACCAGAGCACAAGCATGACAGCCAAAACACCATAAACCAATGGTATAGCCAAAATACCACCAAAACATGGAGCTGAGCCAAATTAGCTCAAAAGGTATCAAACGAAAGAGGAAACTCACCTCTTTCTGAAAATATAAGTCCCATCACCATAGGACAAGAAATAACAAAGTTATTCCTGCTCAAAGTTATTGCTGAGCATAAACCTTAATTTTCACCTCTCATCTAAAATCTAGAAGGAGAGGCTTAACCCCATCAAATGGGTATTCAAAATGAAGCTCTAAGCCAGGGATATCTAATGGTGCTAGCCAAACTGAGCTAGCACCAGTATTACTTGAGGTATGGTCAAATTCAGACCAAATAAGGGTGAAAAAAACATTCACCTCTCATCTAACTTTTACAGTTTTAGTGTGAGATACCTAAAGTGGGGTCTTTTTGGAAAGAGCACAATAAGGGATATCTGATGGTGCCATCCATTTCCTCATAGCTCAACTACAACAGAAGTTATTGGCCAAACAAGCTTAATACAGCTTTTGCCCAGACCACGCCAATGTACAAAAATACTTGTACATGGGATAACTTTGTCATATTTAATGATAGCCATGTCAAGTTGGGTACCATTGTGTAGAGCTCATACAGAGCTATTCAATGAACCAACTTTGAGCTTGATATCTCAATCACTGACAGAGTTATGACCATTTTAAGGTCAAAATCCCACCTGCTGTCAGATACAGCCTTACCATGGGATAATATCCCATAACCATGAATATGAGGTGTCAAATAGACGAAGAAGCATGATTTTACTTCAATACCTCATATGTCAGTCAATACTGGGGTCCCATACAGTTTCTGTACAGCATTCTATGCGTCATACATGTCAGAATCAGGCTGTGAGGTCCCCAGATGAAAATGTTCACCCTGTATTGGTGAAAAGTGCCCAGATGTGGTTTCAAAACCACATCTGAGCCCAATACAGGGTATACAGGCTGTTTGCAAACCACAAGCCTGTCATAGAGAGTGAAAAATCTTCACTTCCTCTACGTGGAAAGGTCTAGCAGCCTTTCCACCTCAATTTCAGGATAAAAGGAGGGCTTTTCACAGCCAAAAGCCTTTCCTCATCCTGCTCTTGAATACCCTACGTAGTAAACTGTCAAAAACAGTTTTACTCTTGGGTAATAAACAGGTATAATTATATATTTAATTATTGTAACTCTTATTATAGTAACCCAACTGGTAAGATTGCACCCTGGGTTCTCAATAGCGCTCACCACCACTATTCTTCAATAGTAGAACCCTTTAAATATATTATAAATCATCTTTTAAATCAAAAACCCTTATTTTTAATCAATTTTCTACGTGTCACAGTCATAATTCTCGTTGTAAATACTCCTATTACCACTTCAATATAGACTCAGCCTGACATTTTGGGGGCCTGGCCGTGTTTTAAATCTTTTTTTGGACCTTATAAGTAAGTCTTTTCTCTCTTTATGACTTATTAACCAGTGTTTTATCTTTTTTAGGCGTAATTTCTCTATTTAAATATATATTTTATATATATTTATCCTTTTTTATATATATACTCATATTATAAGAGTATTTTTCACGTGGCTAATACCCACTGAATATAACTATTTTTGGCGTGTTTTGTATATAAAAACACATAAGCCATAAATAAGTCCTGTATTATTGACTGAATAAGGACACCTCTTACTGAAAAACCATCAGTTGAGGCGTGGATTAAGTGTATTTTTAACTCAATAACACTTATACAAACCACTTGTACAGAATACACTTGAAAACCACAAGTGTATCTGTGGGATACTGGCACACAAACAGTGTGACAGGGTACCAAAAGCTGTAATTCTGACGTGGAATTGTTGATTCAATTACACTGTCATTATACAGGGCACATTGTAGTACCATACAAGCCCAGAGGCCAATCTTAGACGTGCAAAACCAGCATTTTTGAGAAGTCTTAACTGACATAAGTCCTCCCTTTTCTGCCTTGATTTCAGTGGAAGAAAATTACATCCCACTTGAGACCCAGTCACAGGCCAACACACTAGTGACACCCTCAGAACCAGAGGGCAGCAAGGGCAAAGGAAAGAGGCACAGTGAAGGTCTCATCACAGCCAAGAAGTGGACACCAATAGCCACTCAGAGAAGTAGAAAACCACAAAACTCTGCATCCATACAAGGTAAACCAACCTTAACCACTTGTACAGGAAAGATTACAATTATTAACCCAGTTGTAACTTCCAAAGGCAAACTGCCCAAGTCAGCAGACAGTAAATTTGTACAAGGCACAGTCAAAGGTAAATACCCTAAGAACATAGAGTTTTTGACTGCTTGCAAACACTGATATGTCCCCTGTATACCTCAGAGACCTCGGCTTCCAAAGGAACCAGCCAGAGGTGTCAGGGTGAGTCTATGTAGTAGCTTAAAAATAGTAAATACAAGCTAGCACTATGACTGTGACACACAAAAAATAAATAATAAATGAAATCTTCAGGTCCTACTGCTATGTGGTAACAGTGGTGATGAGTCTATTGAGGACCTGGGTTGCAATGCTCTAATATCTTTGACTGTAAAGAAACACTACAATAATTAATTATTTTAATTATATCAATATAATCCTAAGAGTACTACTGGTATAAGACAGTTTTACTACGTAAGGATGTTAATTCATGATAAGATGAGTCTTTTCCAGTGAGGAAAGACCTGCTTTTATCTCCTCTGAGGACTGTGAGAGACTGGTAGGCTCTTCACACGTCTACAGAGTGAAAATTTTCACTCTGGAGGCTGGGTTGTGGTTCTGTACCATCAATTCTGACGTCAGCATAGTCAGAATTGTGGTTTTTGGACCACAAATGATCATTCTGGATCAATACAGGGTGAAAAAACTCTTCACAGGCCACGTCAGCACCATTGTGACGTTTCCAGAGTGTCTGGATGACTAATATTAGTCATTTTGGGCGGGTTTAAGCTTTAAACAACCATTATTTTAAGTATCAAGCCAGTACTGGTTGGTACAGGTTTGGTACAGACCAGTATTGGTCAAAATACTTCCAACCAAGATATCTTGGTCAGTTTTTGAGATATCAAGAAACTAAGAGCACAGAATTGAAGGGCTTAATGAGCTCTTCAATTTGGTATGCTTCATGTTTACCCTTCTTTAAAATAGCAAAAGTTATAAGGTTTTTAAGTTTTTTGGATGTATTTTTGTACATCAGTATGAGGCTTCAAAAACTTCCATACCAGATATCTTCTTCAGTTTGGAAGATATCTGTATTCTGATGATACAGTTTTGTAGGGCTTGATTAGCCCTACAGTTTGGTATATGACACTGTACAGTTGTATGAGTGTATGCCAAAGATACAGGGGTTTGTTTATTTTCTTATTTTAAGAATATCTGTATTTTGGTTATTAAACCTTTGAACCAAGATCCCTCAGTCAATTTAAGAGATACAGAGGTCTAAGGTGTCTCAAATTAAAGCTCTTGTTGAGATCTTTAATTTGGTTATACTTTTGTACAGTTTTGTACAAGCCCTCTTTGACTTTCAGGGGGGTCTTGGTTTTGAAATAAAGGTCATATGGTATCTCCAGTTGTAGTGGTGTTACAACAACATGGATGATATCATTGTGTAGCTCTCTATGTGAGCTTTAATAAAAATACCATTCTGGTATATAATAACTTAAATATGCATAAGTTAGATGAGAGGTGAAAATAAGGGTTTTGCTTATTTGGTCTTATCATTGATAGGGCATATCTTTGTCCTTTCTTATTATATTTGAGGAGGTTTCCTCTTCATAACTTACTTGTATTGGCTATATTTGTCCAATACTCCTCATACCATTACTTATGGTATGTTGGATGTCATGCTGGTGCTCTGTTTTGAGTCACAGGCTGACAAGAGGATAGAGGAGGATTGTCCAGAACCAGAAGACCTGAAAGAGGACACCCTGGACACAGTGGTAGATGGAAAAGCAATGAGGGAGATAATATCACCCTTGCCATTCACACTCCAATTCAACAGAAACCTCAAACCAGAGGACTGGAAGGATATGGATCAAGTTCTTCAGATCCACCAACTCCTCAAAGATTCATTTCAATGGAGCATGGACAACAAGAGGTTCAACCTAGCAACTCACTGGGCAGAACTGGGATCAAGTTGCCAGAAGATCTGTCTCAAAGAGATAGACTTCAAAGACCTTATGGTAATCACCAAAGGTTGCAATCCTACCAGGCAGCACAGACTCCTGGAGGCAAGGGCACAGAGGATAAGGGAGAATCAAGCCACTATCCTAGCTATAGAAGAACAGTTGACCCAGACAGGGCCTACTCAGATTCCTTCAGGTTCAAAAGGAGCAGGCCAAATCAACTCTCCAGTGGCTTCACACCATTCAGACACCAGCAGATCAATGGCCAAGAGTCACCATTCTTCACAATTCCAGGAAGTTTCCAGGAGAAGACAAGGAAACAAGGGCAAGAACAAAACCTCCTTCAACCAGAGGAGGAAATAGTCAGACCCCATGATCCAGAAGCTGTTGGATTTGGTAAAGGAAGTACACAAGAACCAGAAGTAGTTGTAAACCACTCTAGAATCAGTAGTCCTAGTAATAGAAACATTACCCCCACTCAGACTGAAAATAACATTGTCACATCTGAGAGTAACATCAACAGTGATACACTGTGGTTACAAGTGTGCCAATATGCTGAACAATCTGCAAAGCAATTTGCAGAAATTCAAGCTAGCCAAGAGAGGATGAGACAAACTCAAGCCTCCTTGGAACAAATAGTTAAGAATCTTCAAGAAGGATATGCTCAACTGAGCAAAGCCTCTGAAGAATCCAACAAAAGACTGAACCAAGTCTTTGAAGAACAACACCACAGCACAAGGGACAGGGAGTGTCTGGATCAAGACATTAACAAATTGTTTAATGCCTACCATAGCTTAAAGCCCCAACCACAAGGCCAAGCTATGGAAAATCCATATCAACCAGATGCCATGATGTTGAATAAGACAAGATCTCCATCACAATACCAGGATGGAGATGGCATGTCTTATTCCAATAAGGAAGCCTTGAAACAGCTTCCTGAGGCCTCAAACTGGCCCAAATTCTCTGGATCAGGAGAATATGATCATATGGAGCTCATAGATTATATTGATGGACTCTTCATTGATGTACCCAGCATACCAGATTACTGGATTACTGCTAGACTGAATACTGCATTTAAAAGTCATGCAAGTATATGGTACACAGAAATGAAAGAAATCCATGGCAGAAGAAACTGGCCATGGTGGAAGAGTCAAATAATCCAAAAGTACAGTAATGGAACTTGGATATGGCAAAAGACCATGTCATTTGAAAATGACAAATACTCTGTGGACAAAGATCCATATGAGTGGTGTCTCAGACAGTCTAAAAGACTTAAAGCCATTGATCCTCAGATGAACATCCAGATGAGGAATCACAAACTTCTGACACAACTGGCAGGAGAATTAGAGCATGCAGTGAAATGCAGATGCAACCAAAATTGCACTCTAGATGACATAGCCAATACATTACAAGACATAAGGAAAAGGACTAATATAGGGAAATTCACCCCATATAGAAGCAGTAGTTTCAAAGAGAAACAACCTTTCAGGGTGGAGTTTAAAGACAAACCCAGAGAAAGAGTGGCAGAAGTGGCAAAGAAGAAGAATTCTTGTCACAATTGTGGTTCAACAGATCACTATGCCAACAACTGTCCAAAAGCAAAGAAAAAAGTCTATGCTATAGAAAAAGTCCCTGAAGAAGAACCCCCAACAGAGGATTCTGAATCAGACTCTATGGGAGATGCCATCAGAGAACCATCTGATGATGATCAAGACCCAAGAGAGGAATTTCTAGTGGAATACCAAGAGGAAACCCCATTGGAAATCCAGGATATACAGTTGGAAGCAGGCATGCCACAGGACACTGCCAACAAGAACTTGTGCAAACACACACAAGATGCACAAAAATTCCTGGTTACACCAACCAAAGGAATGGCATATATACATGGAACAGCCACAAAAATGACTGTATGTATTGACAATGCTCAGCACCCACTGATCATTGACAGTGGAGCACATTGCTCCATAGTGGCCAGAAATTATCTGGATAACCACTTCCCAAACTGGGAAAAGCAGCTCTTGCCCACTAAAGCAAGGAAATTCAAAAGTGCATCAGGGAAGATGACTTCCATTGGGAATATTATCAAAGAGATAGTTATACCCCACAGGAAGGGTAATATCAGACTCAACCCAGAGTTTGTAGTGCTTGAAGATGCCCACATCCAAGGGCTTTTACTGGGAACAGATTACCAGAGGATGTATGGCATAGATATTTACAACAGTTAAAACAGGCACATTACCATTGGTACCAACAAGGAAAAGAAATTTTCACTTGATATATACCACATATCTTCACAGGATCCACTAGAAGAACTCTTGAAGGAATTCAGGGAGGGACAGTTTAGCACTACCCTCACCAGTAAACAAAAACTAAGTTTACTGAAGATGCTGAGGAAGAACAGACCAGCATTTGCCATTGGTGAAGAGCCACTAGGCAAGATTAAAGGCCATGATATAGAACTATATCTGGATGGGGAAAGACCTTATCCACCCATTCTGAGGAGACCTCCTTATCCAGCAAGTCTGGAAACCAGGAAAGAAATTGAAAAACACATCAATGAACTCCTGGACATGGATGTCATCAGGAAGATTGGACATAATGAAATAGTGGAAATAACCACTCCTGTCCTAATCACCTGGCATGATGGCAAGTCTAGATTGTGTGGAGACTTCAGAGCCCTGAATAACTACACAAAAGCAGACAGGTATCCTATACCAAGGATACGTCATGCCCTGGATAAGCTGGCCAAAGCTAAATACATAACCAAGATGGATTGTATGAAAGGCTTCCACCAAAATGGAGTTAAACCAAACTCCATGAAGTTGCTCAGAATAATATGCCATATGGGCATATATGAGTATACCAGGATGCCATTTGGCATCAAGAATGCACCAGCCCACTTCCAAAGGATGATGGACACCATATTTCAAGAAGAAATAATGGAAGGCTGGATGGTAGTATATATTGATGATATCATTATATACTCAGAGACATGGGAAGACCATGTACAATACATAGACAGAGTGCTAAGTAAATGTACACCCATCAATCTGAAAATTTCACTTAAAAAGTGTAATTTTGGCCAACAAGAGCTACTAGCTCTAGGACACAAAGTCTCAGGCCTTAGTCTGGCAATTGACCAGAACAAAGTAGCAGCAGTACTGCAAAAGCCAGTACCAAAGAACATCAAAGAGATGCAATCTTTACTTGGATTTGCTAGCTACTATAGAAACCACATCAAAAACTTTGCCCACATAACTAGTAGTTTATACAAGTTATGCTCAAAGGATGTAGTTTTTGAATTAACCAAGGAAAGGAGGGATGCATATGAGAGGATCAAATATGAACTCACAAATGCACCTGTGCTCATCTTTCCTGACTTTGAACTACCATTCAAGTTATATATAGATGCAGCATGCAGCCAAGGCTTGGGAGCAGCCCTTCACCAAAGACAAATTGTGGATGGTGAACCAAGAGAAGGTGTAATATGTTACATCTCCAGGCAGCTGAAAGATTCAGAAGCCAGGTATGGGGCCACCCAGACAGAATGTCTATGTCTAGTCTGGGCTCTAGAAAAACTCCATTATTATTTGGAGGGTGCAGTCTTTGAAGTCTACACAGACTGCACAGCCTTGAAGTCTTTACTAAACATGAAGACTACTAATAGAAACATGCTGAGATGGCAAATTGCCATCCAGGAGTATAGAGGGAACATGACCATCATATACAAAGAAGGTAAAAGCCATACCAATGCAGATGGCCTTAGCAGATGGCCACTGAACAATGTCAAAAGCAATCCAGCTTATGACCCTGAAGTTGCTTCAAAAATTCCTATCCATTTTATGGAAATAAATAGGAAGAAGAACTTCAGATTCTCTGAATGGGCACCAGGGAGTGGTACCCTTGCCAGTGGAAACACTGATTCAGAAGGGACAGAAACCCCCATACTGGGAATAAGTTCCTCAGAACTGCACAATGAATTTTTCAATGCAGTGATGAAATCATATGCTAAACACAAACAGTGTAGCATACTACTCCAACTCCTTCAACAAAAATACAGGAGCCCAGAACTGGAAACCCAGCTGGAGGAACCCTGGTTGAGGGCCTATAAGGACAATAAATTCTTCCTTATAGATGGCCTGATTTATCACAGAGAAAAGCACACCAGTGCACTCACAGTGATAGACAGAGACCACATCTCTTTAATCCTGCAGGAATGCCATGACTGCCCCTACATGGGACACATGAGTGAGGACAGGACTAAAGAGAGGGTAGCAAGCACAGCTTGGTAGCCCAAGTGGGAGCAAGAGTTGAGTGAATACATCAACACTTGTGAAAGATGCCAAAAGGCAAATAGAAAGCATGGGAAGAAATATGGGTTGCTTCAACACATAGAAGAACCCAAACACCCATGGGAAACTATTGACATGGACTGGGTCACAGGACTTGTCCCAGGAGGCAAAGAAAACTACAATGCGTGCTTAATCATAGTTGATAGGTTCAGTAAGAGCATGAGATGTCTACCATGCCATAAAGAGGACACAGCCATGGACACTGCTCTGTTATTTTGGAATAACATCATATCCACCTGTGGAGTCCCTAAGATCATAATCAGTGACAGGGACCCAAAATTCACATCTGAATTTTGGACCAATTTATATGACATGCTTGGCACCAAGCTTGCTTTTTCCACAGCTTACCATCCACAAACAGATGGCCTAGCTGAGAGGATGATCCAAACAATGGAGGACATCCTCAGGAGGTTCTGTGCCTATGGCATGGAATACAAGGACCATGAGGGATACACCCATGATTGGGTCACCCTCTTACCAGCAGTCCAACTGGCTTATAATACAAGCCAGCACTCTACCACAGGAAAAACACCTGCACTGGTAACAAAACGGTGGAATCCCCTGTTACCTGTGGATCACTTGAAGAAAAATCTTCTGACCATCCACCCCACAGCCAAAGACTTCCATGATATGTGGAAGAAAGCCTGTGATACTACTTCCAAATGCATAGCTGAGGCCAAAGAGTATAACAAGCAGAGGTGGGACAAATCACATATGGAACCCGACTTCAAGGAAGGGGACCAGGTGTTAGTATCTACACTGAGCTTTAACAATCTCAAAGGACCCAAGAAAATGAGAGACTCATTTGTAGGGCCCTTCACTATCATTAAGTTGATAGGGAAGAATGCAGTAGAGGTCAAGCTCACTGAGGAGTTTTCTAGGAAACACCCAGTCTTTCCAGTAAGCCTGGTCAAACCATACTTCCAAACAGAGGAGGATAAATTCCCCTCCAGGAAGAAAAACATCACTCCACCAGAAATAGTGGAAATAGAAGACTCTCCTGGACCTGTGAGTAAAATCATCAGGGCCAGAAAAATCAGACTTAATGGGAAGGATCAGAGACAATATCTAGTCAGATTCAAGAACCAGACAGCTGACAAAGACAAATGGTTGGCAGAGGATGCCATACCAGATGGGAACATTCATCTAAGGAGATTCAGAGCCTCTAGGAGGACTGAAAAGTCTCATCAATGATGAACCTTTTTTAGAGGGAGGGTATGTCAGCCTGTAAGGTTTGACTATGAAACAATAAGTAAAAATTACTAATTTATTACTTATTGTACTCTGAATGTCCTTATAATTGGAAAAAATAAGATTAAAGTAATAATAATAATAAAGAAATATTATTATTATGGCGTAAAAATATTATATTATTAAATAAATATAATAATATAATTAATATTATATGAAATTATAATATTATAAATAATATATTAATATAAAATAATTAATATATTATAAAGCTCTTTATTATTGTTACCAACAAATAATAAAGGCGTAAAAAACTGTTTTTTATAAATAAAAAACAATTAATAACAATAATATTACTAATATTAAAGTTATATATTAATATAAATACTATTTATATTAATTAAGAATTATTAAGAGTAATAATAAGATGAAATAACCTACTTTTAACACTTAAAATAATAATTTTGAGATATTTTACGCCAAAAGAATATAATACAACTTTTTCAAATTGTATTTACAATAAAAAATAAAGAAAATTACTAAATTTCTTGATTTTATGTGGAAATGAGTTTATAGAGAGATTTATGACAAAAACAATTAAAGAATTGATTTAATCACGTAAAAATAGTGATTAATATTAAGATGGTATTTTGGTCTTTAATAATATAAGAGTTTTATATATAAAGAATAAAGAAATTACCTTTTATTTAATTGATTTTAATGTTTTTGATGCGTCTGAGGGGTAAATAGAGTAAAAAGAGCTCTATTTATAGTAAATACCTCCCTCCTAGAGTCCAACAGGCTTCTAGTAGACGTGTACTGATCATATCCACTGGAATTGATCAATATTTTAAGGTTTGAGGGTGATTACATCATGATCAAACCATATTACATCATTATTACACCATTATTTAGAGTTATCACTATAACTCTAAGTTTGATGACATCAGAGGCTTGGCAGAACCCCAAATTTCGTGTATTTTATTAGTTTTAATCATAAACTAATAGTATTCACCAATTTTATCACTCTTAAGACTGTTAAACTTAAATTAAGGTTACAGTATGTGATCATAACTGCTCAAATTAAGCTCAAACTTTGATCCTCAATAACTTTTAAGATTTACATGCTACAGCAATTCTGAGAGTGAATTCTGATAGCCTGGCATAACCGTATTATGCTGCCAAGAGCTCTTCATTACATCATCAAAACTCTAATTTTGATGATTTTTCTTGTAACTCATCTTTTCTGTTGAAATTCAATATTTTAAACTTCAAACCTTGATTTCAGGGGGTTATACCCTGAATTTAATAATAAAAATTACATCATTCTTCACGAATGAACTAGTAGAATCCAACTGTATACTTTTTTCAAGTTTGGAACACTTTCACAACAAAGTGGTCAACAGCTCTGTTGATTTTTTATCAATAATTCATCATAGGTTTTAACCTTGTTTATAAATTGTAAAATAAAGCTCATATCTGTGTTCTTATAGTAATTACGTGGTAACTTTATTTTTGGTTCATCATTCTATCATGTATAGTTTAGAAGATATTAGCTGTGATCCTTGAATATATGCGTTGACCAAAAAAGTGCATATATTCAGGATAATTCCTTAAGTATTAACATTGAAAATTAGCTTATTAATTGTTTTATGTGTGTATTTTCATGGGGAATCCACTGGTA
The DNA here is from genome assembly GCA_023105745.1 of Austropuccinia psidii. Lineage (NCBI taxonomy): Eukaryota > Fungi > Basidiomycota > Pucciniomycetes > Pucciniales > Sphaerophragmiaceae > Austropuccinia > Austropuccinia psidii. The sequence continues at coordinate 28,173,879 of JALGQZ010000005.1, forward strand.
CAATTTATTTCACATGTTGTTTCATTAGTTCTTGAGATAAATAAGGTTTTATGATTTTTATAAGGTATTATACCTTATAATTCCTTAAATATTGACTTTACAGATATGCCATAAAAATGGTATATGTGTATTTTTCCATGGGGAATCCAATGGTATAATTTATTTTACATGTTGATTCATTGGCTTTTAAGTTGAACCAATTTTTGTACCAATTTATGGTATATTTTGTATATTTAAGTAATTATTCTTAATGTATAATTATTCTAAGTAATTTTAATATAATTATATCAAAGTTATAATTGTTCTGAGTCTTTTTGTGACCTTATTGGGTATGTGGTCATATCTCAAAGGCTCACATTCCCTACCACCAAAAAAGATTGTACCACAATCTGATATGTGTGATTAGGGTATCATCAACTGTCCTACCTCTTCATTAGACTTTGTTAGTCTTGAAGCTCAATAATGCTTAACTTTTCTATTTTTCAGGCTTTCTTTCATGTCTGAACCTTCTTAGTAGTTTATCAGCATTTGTTATGTCTTTCTCAAGTAGCCATTCATCTTCTTGAGTTGAATTTCTATACCTTACAAGGTATTCCCTTTCTTTTTTGTTTCTTGTCCTTCTTTCTTTAAGGACTTTTACTATTTTCTTTTCTTCTCCTTCTTCCAAGGGTGGAATTTCAAGTGGGGGTTTATTTCTTAGTGGAAATAACTCCTTGTCACTTGAACTGTAAGGCTTTATTAGACTCACAGGGAAAGTTGGGTGTTTGTTCAATAGTTCACCTGTGAGTTCTAATTGCACAGCATTGGGTCCATGGAGTGCTTTTATCATAAATGGTCCTGCAAAGGAATCTTTCAATTTCTTTGGGCCTTTTATGTTATTGAAATTAAGGGTTGATACTAAAACCAAGTCTCCTATTTTGAAATCAGGTGGCTTATGACTTTTATCCCATCTTTCTTTTGCATATTTAAAAGAATCTTGCATGCATCTGTTTGCATGGTGTCTTGCTTTGTCAAGCATTATCTTGAAACTGCTTGCTGTTGGATGTATATCCACTAAGTCCTTTTTGAGGGTATCATAAGGAAGTCTTGGATTCCAACCTTTCTCTAGCATTGCTGGTGTTTTGCCAGTAGAAGAATGGATTGATGTCTTATATGCCAGTTCAAGTGCTGGTATTAGTGTACACCAATCATGGGTAAAACCATCAGAATCTTTGAATTCTAGCCCATAAGCACAGAATCTTCTGATCATATCCTCTAGGGTCTGTATCATTCTTTCTGATAGACCATCAGTTTGAGGATGATAAGCTGTTGAGAATGATAACTTTGTCCCAAACAAGTTATGGAGATTTGTCCATAATGCTGAAGTGAACTTTGGGTTTCTGTCACTTATAATATTTTGGAATAAGCCTGTGTGGCTAATGACTTTATTCCATATCATTATGGCTGTATCCATAGCTGTGTCATCTTTATGACATGGTAAGAACATGGGAGTTTTACTGTACCTGTCAACTAACACTAGGCATGCATTATAACTCCTGTCTCCTCCTGGAGGTAAGGCTGTTACCCAATCCATATGAACTATTTCCCATGGGGATTTTGGTTCTTGGATTTGGATCATCATTCCAAATTTCTTTCCTGTGGCTCTGTTGGCTTTTTGACATCTGTCACAGGTTTGGCAATACTCTGCAACATTTTTCTTCCAATTTGGCCACCAAGAGCAGGTTTTCACCCTCTCTAGTGTCCTATCTTCTGAGAGATGTCCAGATGCAACACTATCATGACACTCATGTAAAATAGTGTTTATTAGTGTTCTATCTGTTAAGGCCATAACACATGTGTGTTTTGTTCTATGGTAAAGGATTCCATCAAGGAGGTGAAATCTTCCTTCATCATATGCCTTTTTCCATATTTCATCTAGTTTTGATGAAAGTGATGGATCTTTGCAGTCTTTCATTAGAAGTTGGCTTGAGATATGGCAATTTTTGTCTGTCTTATAGCTTTCTTTAACTTGGTTAAAGAAATCTGTGCCAATGTCTGTAACACATATTCCTTCTATATGGTGCTCTTCTTGTGGTACCCATGCTGGATTGTCAGGGGTATTTGCTAGAGCCCATCTGCTAAGACCATCTGCATTTTTATGAATATTTCCAGATTTATGAACAATAGTCATATTTCCTCTATATTCTTGGATAGCAATTTGCCATCTCAGCATATGTCTATTTGCAGTCTTCATATTTAATAGTGATTTCACAGCATTACAGTCTGTGATTACATCAAATACTGTGCCATCCAAATAATAATGCAGTTTTTCTAAAGCCCATACTAGGAATAAGCATTCCATTTGGCTTGCTCCATACCTTGCTTCTGTTGGCTTTATCTGCCTTGAAATGAAACAAATTGGTCCTTCCACTGGTTTATCATTGATAATTTGTGTTTGGTGAAGTGCAGGACCTAGTGCTTCTCCACAAGCATCAATGTACAGTTTGAAGGGTAGTTTCCAATCTGGCATCAGAAGAAATGGGGCATTTGTTAAGGAATTTTTCAATTCTTCATATGCCTTGACTCTTTCTTCTGTCATCTCATAGACTGTTTGTTGGTCACATAGCTTATACAAGGATTTAGAAATCTTTGCAAAGTCCTTTATATGCTGTCTATAGTAACCAGCAAATCCTAGAAATGATTGCATTTCTTTTTTGGCTTGAGGCATTGGTTTAAGTAGTACTGCTGCTACTTTATTTTTGTCTATGCCTAGACTAAGGCCAGATACTACATGTCCTAGTGCCTTTAAATCACTGTATGCAAAATGACATTTTTTCAAGGAAATTTTCATATTTACTTGGACTATTTTCTGTAGTACCCTTTCAAGTCTTGTAAGGTGATTTTCCCAAGTTTCTGAGCAAACTATGATATCATCAATATAGATAATCAACCATCCTTCTGATAATTCTTCAGGGAATATGGTATTCATCATTCTTTGATAATGGGAAGGTGCATTTTTTATTCCAAATGGCATTCTTAAGTATTCAAAAATTCCACAAAGGACTATTATTCTTAGTAGTTTCTTGGCATTGTCTGTTAAGACATTTTGATGAAAACCTTTAAGAGCATCCATAGCTGTGATGAACTTAGCTTGTGACAATTGGGTCAATGTCTCATGGATTCTAGGTATTGGATATCTGTCTGGAATGGTATAGGTGTTCAGGGCTCTGAAGTCTCCTACTGTGGTATTCCATACCATTTTTTTCACCAGGCTCAAGCTCATAGTACCCTATAACAGCAAGAAATCCAGCCTACAGGCAGACTTACACTCAAATTTTACATCAAAAGGTCAATTTTACAGCAAGAAGCTGGATTTAACTCATAAAACCATGGCACAGGCACCAAAGGGAAGTGTATGTGTTTAAATAAATTATTCAATTTCATTATTCATATGTAAAAATCAAGTTACATATAGTAAACTAGTTACAAGAAATAAGGTACCACCCTTTAAATTACACACCCCACCCAGCTTTACACCCCCTTACAGCCACAGGACTCATGCAGCAAGAAAAGGACACCTGCATGAATTACACAGCAACCTAAAACTCCACATAGAAAAGTCACATGATGCAAAGCTCAACTCCATGGAATTCCTGCAGCTCATTTACAACACAGCCACAGGAGTACCTTATCTTATATCCACAGTAACACCACATAAAACCTTAAAACAGAATCATAATTACATACACCACTAATCACCTCATGCAAACCAAAGCTAGTTACAACAGGCTGCACAATTCTAATTAAATCTCAACCACATGACTATGCACAGCATGTGTCAAACTTAAAAATCACACCATCTCATACATAACAGTAAATTCACCAGTGCAAGAAATTATCACCTGACTCCATTTTAAAGTTCAAAAAGAAGAAAAACAAACATGACACCTGCATAAATTACACAGCCACTTCTACCAAACCTAAAATAGGACATATGCAAAGGAGTTACAAGGTCATCATGTGATACTGCATCCACCAACAGAATATCATGTGACAGAAAAAAGGCTGTGCACAAGAAAAATCCTCAGCCAAAATGAAATCACCTCATGCATGCAAGGAAAATCAAAGAAAATCACATCATAATTAGCTCACCAAAAGACCATCATGTGATGACAGAAGGCTGTGCAGAGAGAAAATTATCACCAAACCTTAAATCACCTGACCCATGCAAGAAAGGTCCTCACCAAAAACAGAGTCACATGATGAAATCAAGAGGAATTAAAGTGGAAAAAGAAAGCTCCCATGGAGGGCCCCCTGGGCTCCCAAAAGGTATAAATAGAGGGGCTCTCTCCCCAAATTTCAAAATCCCCCCCATGCACAATATATCCTCTGCACATTACAAGCACAGGAATAAGTCATCCCTCATCTGGGAGGTAGTCCAGCAAATTATAGTGAATTTACTTACCCAGTAGCTAAGCTCAGTGGAAGTATAGTGTTAAAGATTACCCAGTAGCTAAGCTCAGTGGAATCTTATTATTATTAAAAATAAAAATAAAAATTACCCAGTACCCAAGATTAGGGTTACTACTCTATCAAAATACTTTATCCAGTAAAATTAACACCATTATCAAGACTTAAAAATAACTTAACCTTTAAAAATTCAATATCAAAGAACCTTACCTCTTAAATTCAACAAATAAAATTTTATCTTATTATTAAACACTCTTAAAAATAAAAAAAAATAACAAACCTTTCAAAAATTATTTTACTCTATTATAACTATACCTTAACAACCTTACCTTTATCAACACCAATTCAATTTTCCAGAAAAACTTAAAAAATCCATCTTACAAAGGCTTTTAATCAAGAAAGAACAACTCACCACAATTTCACTAAAAAAAAAAATTAAAATTAAAACAGACAAGTATTTCATTGAAATCTCAAATTTAACTGAAATAACTGACATTATTTTTCATATTATTTATTGAATAGGTCTGATCTGAGACTGCTGAATTTTGTCTTCTGCAGTTGTAAAGCCACTTACTAATTTTATTTTGGTTTGTGAGCTCCAAGGAAGATTTTGTTCAGTATTTTAGGAGGGGCAGGCAATACACCCTTGCCACCCTTGGTTACAGGAGTTATTAGCAATTCAAAACTAGTTACCTGTGATTTCCCCTTCCAGGTACTGCCTCATTTTAATCCCACACAAGAGGAGTTCCCACATCTGGTGTCCCAACAGTGGCCAGATAACCTCAACTTCAATAAAAATTCAAATTAAAAAAAAAAAAACTTAACTACTCCAGAATATCTTTCACAACAAAAACTGGAGTCAAATAATCAAAATCAGCAAAAACCATCATCTCAAGAATCTGAATCATCAACTCACTCTGACCATTACTATTATCCACCAAAGCAAGAAACAGAACTAGGGGAGGAATCAAATAAATATTCCAATTTCCCAATTGCAACACCAAGGACCAATAAAAGGGACTTGAAGGTTGTGGAGAAATTTTTCCTTGATCTCCTTGAAAGAAATAAAATCAATAACTCAATACCAGAATCAAAAGAAGAAATAAACCAATCAAAAATGGATAAACCTTCATCATCAAAATTACCTGGTAGTATTGAAGAAATCCAGGAAGAAAACTTTAATGAAGAAACTGTTGAAGGACAGGAAGAAATGTCTTCAACAGAGAGACTTCAGCAGAAGATGCTAGAAATGCAAGCAGAATTACTAGCACTACTCAAAAAAGAAGGGAAAAGTAAATCATCAAGTTATACTCCACAAAATAGTCCACTTGAAGAGCAAACCACCCTTCCAAGATCATTCAGGCAGCATGGATCACCTTCACCTTATCCTAGACCCATGGCCACATCAACACCTTATACAGAACAAAGACACTTACCAAGAAGAGTCAACATTTCTTCCCAAATGCCAACTCCATTACATCAAGAAATTCCAAGAAACACTACTCCAATAGTGAAAATCAGAGCCAAGGACTATAACTTGTGGTTTGATGGAAAGGATGTTGAAAGATTCATCAAGAAAGTTGAAAATATTGCAGAAATTGAAGGAGCAAGTGGAAGAGACATTGCAAGACAAATAGCATTTTGGACAAAAGATGAAGAAATCAGTTATCATATTGAAGGAATGCCAGGATATGAAACAGCTGATTGGGATCAATTGAAAGTGGATATGAAAAGAAGATGGGGAACAGTCTCACCTGAAAGAAGATACAGATTATCCTCAATCACTGAATTATTCACAAAAACTCAACAAGAAGGTGGAATAAGAAACATGACTCAATACAGAAAATTCATTGGGGAATATGAAGCAATCATCACTTACCTCAAAAGATACCAATATATCCAAGGTGATATCAATCATAACCAGGAAATATTGGCCAGCCTTTCCACTAGTGTTCAAGAATCAATTTACAAAGAAATGATTAAAGACAGAGCTATGGTTCAAGCCTTGGATGGGGGTTACATCATTCCAAGATTGGATATTTTGAAATTATACATTGAACAAGACTTGGAGGCCAAGGTACTTATTCAACAAAAAGAATTTTCTAAACCAAAACCTGCAGAAAAGAAAACAAGATTTGAGGATGAAAGCTGGGATGAAGTTTTAAAACAAGTAAAAGAACTCACCCAAAAAATCAAAAATCCTCCACAACCAGAGCCTCAACCAAGAAATGAAGGAAAAGAATCAGTTAAAGAAGTTTTTAATCAACTCAAAACCCTTTCAGAAGCAGTTAATCCACCAAGAAGGAATTGGAACAATAATCAAGAGCAAAGATTCCCTCAAAATAATCAGCCATACAGGCAAAGGAATCCCTTACCACCATTTTCATCCAGTTATCAACCATACATACCAGCTCAAATGGCTCCAAGACCACCAATGAAATGTGCTTACTGCAAGGAAGAAGGTCATACAGCAACTAGATGCACTCACCTGGCTGAAGATCTGGACAGAAGAATTGTCAGAACCCAAGGAGCATCTTACCTCTTCCCCAATTATCAGAGGGTACCTATGGAAGGAAATGAAAGTGCCAAAGACATAGTCAGGGCCTTTGCAAAAGAACAAGCAGAACTCAACAAGAAATTTATGGAGAAACCTGTGGTAAAACAAAAGCAAGAAGAAGAGGTTAAGCCCACTGAAAAGAAACCAGAGGATAAATCAACCTCAATTGCACATGTTGAAGATTGGTCAAATTGGAAACCACCTACCATTTCCTCAGCCAATGACCCTTTTGAATCACATATTGGATTAAGGCAGACCAAGCAAAGAATGGAAAGACAATCCCAAAGTCAAGATCCAAAGAAAAAGGCAGAAATTCCAGGAACTTACATTGAAGAAGAAAAGGAAGAAGAAAGAGTAATAATTCCCACCAAATTCCAAAATTCAAATATTCCAAAACCAGACCAACCTGAGGAGGAAATTGAAAATATTGCCAATAAGAATGAAGAAGAGGAAATTCCCAAAGAAGAAAAGAAGTTCAGAACACCTCAAAAGAAACAACTTGAAAGCAAACTAGAAATTGACAAAATTATTAAGAAAATCATGCAACAAAAGATCAACCTCACCATTGAAGAAATCTTGAGGATGTCACCTAATTTTGTCCATAAATTACAAGAATTATCAGAAAAAGACAAGGAAAAGATTAAATCACTCAACTCAATGGATCTTCAAGAAAGACTATTAACCTTTGGATTCAAAGAAATACCAAAACCCAAGATTCATTATGCTTGTCCTTTGGGATTTATGGAAATCTTCATTGGAAAGGAAGAATATCCTATCAGAGCATTAGTGGACACTGGGGCAGAACTCAACATTATACCAGAAGAAATAGCAATTAAATCCTCACTCACAACAAGAAAACTAAACATGAACCTTAGGGGAATTGGAGGCCATACCACTTCATTGGTGGCACTTTCAGAATTTACTCCAATCATTTTGGCTTCAGGTGAAGAAACTCAAATCCACTTTTTTATTGCCAAAGGATCTGTCCATACAGTACTTGGAAGACCTTTCTTGGCAGATAACAATATCAGACTAGAATTCTCCCATAAACAAGGAGAAATACTAAGCTATCAAGAACCTGATGGAAGAAGATTATGCATGCCAATATGCAAACCTCAAGCACTTGGATGGCAAACTGGACCACCTAGAGGAATGGATCTATGCAATATGGCAAAGTTGGTCAGAAATACACCAGGAAAGAAGTTTCAAAATGAAAAAGGTGACAATACCATGACAAATTTGACCCAGAAGACCCAAGATTTATCCATATCTCCAAAAAGTGATAAATTTGGCCAAGATTTACCAAATAACCAATGGCCAAACAACCTGAAAAGACAACTTGAAGACTCAACCTCTGAGGATGAATTACCCAATATAAGTTACAAGCCAATTAACAAGAATAATAAAGAAACATTCCAAATTTTGGTGGATGGAAATGAGAAAATACATGGAAACCCTTTCAAGCCTAAACCCAAAAGAAAGAAAGTAAGACTTAGTGAACATCATGAGCTCTCAGATGAAGAAATTATAAATGACATTGAAAAAGACCTCAAAATTATGGAAGAAAGAGAGAAAAATTTAAAAGACACATACCATATCAACTTCTTGGACAGACCATTGAACAACCAAGAAGAGCCTTATGAATGGCAACTGGAAAACCCTGAATTCATCCAACAACCTCTCAATGAAGATGAAGAAACAGAATCCATTCTAGAAAATGAATACAACTACATTTACTTGCCATATATCACTTTTGAAGATATTTATGGGAATGAAGCTCAAGAAATTTTATGGGAAGATAAATATTTATGTCAACTTCCAGGAGCAAACTTGAACAAAATCCAATTCCTAGAACTGTTGACTGAAGAGGGAATTAAAGGTAACCTTAAAAATCAATTCTGGGATGAAATATTTGAAATGACCACACTACCAAGAAGAGGACTTTACTTTAATCAAATTTGGGCCCAGTGGTACCTTGGATTAAATGGATCAACATACCAAACTGGAGGACTGAAATGGGTTGGAGATGGATATATATTCATTGATGAAAACTTATGGTGGTCAGAATTTCCATCAGAACAAGAAGTTGAGGAAAGAAATGCCTTTTTGGAAGCCCTCAAAGATCATATTTTGGTCAGATTACTCAACAGACACTCACCTTTCCCACCTGGGGGAGCTCAACTTTAAATAAACCAACAAAATCAAGATTTTCTTCAAAAATGTATCAGTATCATTCATCAAATGTATCATTAGTTTCTCTTTTATTTCATTTTTTCTCTCATATGGCAGTGACTTCCTGCCTTAACAAAGAAGAAATTAATGAACAAATTATCCCTTAAAAAATTAAAAAAAAAAAAAAAAACTTACAAAAAATATATCAATTACCTTCACCATGGCCAATTCACCAACTTTTGGATCCTATGGGGAAGAATTAATAAAAGAAGACCCAATTATCAATGAAGAACTTCATTGGTCACCAGAAGATGAAGATATCAATAAATAAACCCTTTGGTACTTTAAAGAAACTCCATCAAAATCAAAAAAATCAAATAGTCAGATTTCAATTAAATCAATCAATAGGCAGTGACCTCCTGCCTCATCAAAGAGGAATATCAACTCTCATCAAATGAAATCAATAATTTCACTCACCTAGAAAAAAAAAAAGAAAACAACAATTAATCATAAGATCACTAGGCAGTGACCTCCTGCCTTATCAAAGAGGAAAATCATTTCTTATCAACAAAAATCACCAATTTCACTCACCCAAATCATAAAAAATCACTAGGCAGTGACCTCCTGCCTTATCAAAGAGGAATATAAACTCTCATCAAATGAAATCAATAATTTCACTCACCTAGAAAAAAAAAGAAAACAACAATTAATCATATCATCACAAGGCAGTGACCTCCTGCCTTATCAAAGAGGAAAATTAATTCTTATCAACCAAAAATCACCATTTTCCTTCACCCAAAACCAAAAATCACTAGGCAGTGACCTCCTGCCTTATCAAAGAGGAATATCCAAATTCTTACCCAAGAATTATCATCCAAAACCCATTGAACCTACCCTCAAAGAATTGTGAAAAATAAACCTGACAAAATTTTCAGATTTTATTACCATCAACACTTCAAAATACACCAAATCCATCAAAAATGGAATCATGGCCATTACTTGAAGAAAATCCCTGGTCATTGGACACAGATGTCAGCTGGCTAGAAGAAAAAGAAATTTGGACCAATTACATTAATCAACAAGAAATAGAGGAAAATCCTGACTGGTTCTTTAAAATAAAACCAGAACCCTGTCCTGATATTTCCACCATACTACTTCCATACATTGAGTTTGAGGACATCTTTGAAAAGGAAAAAACACTATCAGAACTTGTCATACCAAATCCATGGAAAGAATTGCCTGGATTCAACCTCACAAAGTATGAATTCTTGGATTTACTGACATGGGATGGAGTTGATGGCAACCTTGGAAACCAATACTGGGATGAAATATTCCCCATGAATGAACACCTCAGAAAATCACTATTTTGGAGGACCTGGGAATGCCAAGACTGGTTCAACCTCCAGGATTTTGAAATTGAAAATGGACAAATTAGCAAAATCTTAGGAAGTTATATTGTAAAAAAGGCCAAATGGGATTGCCACTGGGAAGAAACACTTATACCAGCAATCTTCAGTCTCAAAGGTGGTTCAACTCAATTAAATACAGAAGATTGGAGCTCTTTCTGTCAAGAATGCCTTTTCAAAAGTCTCAAAAGAGAGAAATGGAGGGGAGAAAGATTTATTAAACAAGAATTAGTGAATAAAATACTTTGTCAAAAGGATCAATCAAATGAAATCTCACCTGCTAAGTACCCAGCTCTTTGATTTTTTATTCTATCATATTTCCATTTTTAGTTATTATTATTTATCCCTTTTATTTATTAACTTACTTTTACTTTAATCTTTATTACTATCATTATTTAATTCTTCCTTTCATGATCACCTCGAAAAAAAAAAAAAAAAAAACAATTAGCTTCAGTTCATATAAGCTTAAAAGAAATAAATAAAATAGAAGGATACCTGATATTGAAGATTTTGTTATCTCTGTTTACTTATATCTATTCCTTATCAAGATCAATAATGATAATATTAATAATAATCATTATTAATTCTAAAAAAAAAAATAAAAAAAAATTAGTTTCAATTAATTTTATATTAGAAAATGATAACTATAAAGGAAACAATATCTTCAATGACATTATAATTTTAGTATTTCCTGATTTTATGATATATTCTATTCCACTTCTAATTTTATTAGTTAAAAAAAAAAAAAATATACAAAACAAAAAAAAAGATTCTTAGCTTACTGACCTCCTTTACCTCTATTTGATTGATTTAATATTATTTTTTTTACCTTTTATTTTAATTTATTTTTTTTATTTTTATTTTATTTTATTTTATTTTTTTTTTTATTTTTTTATTTTTATTTAATCCCATTTTATTTTTATTTAAATTCTTTAAATTTTATTTTTATGTTTTATTTTTTTATTTTTTATCTTTTATCTTTTATTTTTTTTTATTATTTTTTTTATTTTTATTTTTTTCTCTTTTTTCTCTTTTTTTTTGATTATTTCCACTGACATCATTTCATCTTGAATTTGATCCTTACTGAAATTAAGTTTTTGATTTGGTTTACTTTATTTTATTTTTTTTATATATAAATAAAAAAAAATAATAATAAAAAAAAATAATAACAGAGATGAAGTAACTAAAGACATAGCCTATTCATCTCAAGTTCAAGAGGCCTAACAAGGTGCTACAATAAGCTAAGTAGCACAATTCTTACTAATAATAACCTAATAATAAATATATATATAAAATAAAAAGAAAAAATAATAAATAAATAAATAATAAAAAAAAAGAAAAATCAATAAATAGATAAAAAATAATAATAATAATAATAAAGAACAAGTACAGACTGACCCTATGATCCACTTCACTTAGAAGGGTAAATAACCCGACCCAAATTGTTACAAGGGCGAAGGTAGTAGGGCCCCTTGGTTTTTTTAGAACTTTTTTTGTTGGAACGATGCGAGGATGAGGGTTGAGGATCCAAAAGCCTGGGATCCACCTCTCCATTCAAGAAGGAGTAAAAGGCCGACGCTGCTACGGGTGTAGGCTCGCGAAGGCTAGGAGAGTCCTCAGGTGTACCCCAAATATCACCGAGGGCTGGTGGTGATGGGGGGAATGTTGGAAAAGGGCTGTCGGCAGTGAGCCATTCCCACACCGACTTCCTCAACCTATTGGTTGGAGGAATACCAAGAACAAGATCTTCTAGCTCATCGGTGGTAAATGGACGAAATGCGTTGAAAAAATCAGCTGCGAAGCCAACATCGTGGGAGCTCATTGTTGTTCTAAATAAAAAAAAAATATATATATATATATCAATAAACCAAATAACCCCTAGCAAGAAAGATGAAACATACGAAGGATGTAATTAAGAAAGAAACAAATTCCTATCCGATTGATTGGCTGGGTGAATAAAAAAAACCAACGCTGGTCTCTTGGTCCTTTTATCTAGAAAACAACATTCAACGCGTCAACTCCATCCTCACCGTCAAATTCACCAAGTACCCTAAAAAGGGAGAAGAGAAAGAAAGGAATCAACCGTTAGCAGTCCCGACGTTAGTCCATCAACGGGCAGGTGGAAAAAAGAAGAATGAAAAACCAGATTCCTTTGTACACTGGAGCAACAAACAAATCCGCACAACAATAATCAACTAGGACTTAGCAAAGCAAAACATTTCGGAGGAGACTATAAATAAGTTTAGGAAGAAATTCAACGTTCAACTTTGAAATTTACTTACGTGACTTGGGTTGGATGTTGAACAAGTAATACCAGTAGGACTGCAGATAAAACCGTTTATCTACTCTACTTACATTATCCCGCGCTATGTCCAATGCCAGAAGAGGAAGGCGATAATAAAAAATAATAAAGAGATATATTGAAGGAATAGGATAGGCGCCTGCTGTTGTTAAGATCACATAACGAAAAGACAAAAAAAAAAAAAAAAAAAAAAAAAATATAAATCAATAAAACCTTACGAGGGATGCTTCAGGCTATAGGGCTGGATGAGAGTTAGTAAGGGAAAGGATTCAACACCACAAAAAACTTCTTCATCGGCATCAAATTTCAACAGTATACCAGGATCTATTTTGAAGAAACAATGAGCTCTTGATGTACACACTTCGGCTTCAACAAGTATCTCAGCATCGTGTCCAGGGCAACCCAAAGGGCCTTGAAAGATGATGCCAAAGCCACCATCAGAGCCAGATCCGAAACCAACCCTTGATACCAGCACTGGGAGAGTGGTAAGCCTGGCGAGCAGACTTGGGTAAAACCATAAGAAGCACACGATTCTTCAAAACCTCCGACTTCGGCCTAAGCTTTCCAATAGTCACTCAACATCAATCGAACCATACTTCGGTGATGGCGTCCCTAGGCACCAAGTCTTACACTTTTCAATTCAGCCACTTGAATAAAGCTATAAAGTCCCTAGGTGCTAGATTTAGCACCTCAAAACAGAATGAAACCAACTCAAATGGTATCAAACACTCAGGAGAGTGTTTAAGAGAACTAGACTGCCGCGAAAACCCTCAGTAATGTCAGAAGAGAATCTAACAGGTGTAATAATACCTGTCACCAAACACTACAGCTTACCGCCAACACGAGGGAAACCAGCATTTGATTCCAATAAAGCTAATTGTTTTAAATTCGATTGCTGCAGTATTTTGCACTGAGCTTGAGCCAAATCGTTTACATGAAAAATAAAGCAAGAAGGATGGAACGAGCTACTGAAATGAATCAGGTGGCGGATGCATTAAAAGATCATGCGAATAAATATCAACTGGCAATGGTAGTCATAAATCAAGTATCTAATGTGGTGGATACTTCATATGGAACCTCTCAGCTAACACCGTTCAACCAGAAACCCACCCATACGATGCAAACCAAACTACTTTACTGTACAAGATAACCAGCAGAAGCCAGTTGAATCTCTGTTGGTCTTCATACAACTGTGCTAGAATCACCTTCTAAACACAGGAATAGATATCCTACAGCACCCCATTAACATAAAACAATCAACCCGAATTGCTTTGAAACCTATTCCAACTAGGAAATCAGCCAGCCGATTGAATTTTGGAGGCCAGAAAGGCCCCCCTTAACCAGCCCGACTCAATTTTGATCACTCACAAGTGCTTTAAAATAGTCCTTAAAAGGACCTTCAACTTTTTTATTCATTAATTTAACCCTTTCTTAGTTTCTTATTCAAAAAAAAAAAAAAAAAAAAAAAAATAAAAAAAATAAAAAAAAAAATAAAAAAAAAAATAACAAATAAGTCCTAGACATGACTTTAAACTGTTTATTTCTTATTCTATTAATTAAATTTGAGTTTTACTAATGATTTTTTTTCTTTTGAGAAACTATTTTCTAAAAATATTAAAGATAATAATAAATTGAATTACTGGAGCTAACAAAAAGAAGTTCTTTTGTTTAAAAAAAATAAAAAATAATAAAAATAAGAGTCCTGAACAAGACTTAAAACTGTTTATTTTCTATTTTTTTTATTTATTAAAGCTGAATATTACTGATGTTTTCTTTTTGATTGATTTCTCTTCTAAGTTAAAAATAAACAATATAAAAAAAACCCTCAGCATGGCTTTAAACTGCTGGTTTTCTTATTTATCTTACTTAATTTAGCTTATTAATGATTATTTTTTTCATTCTGCAGGGCTACAAAAAATAAAAAGCCCTCAGTATGGCTATAAACTGCTTGTTTTCAATTTTTATATCTTGAATTTTGCGCTTACTCTATTATTCTTAGGGCCACCAATAACAAATACCAAAAGCCCTGGGCAAGGCTTTAAACTGCTCACTTTTATTTTTTCCATAATTTTATTAACATTCTTATTTTTACTGACATTTTATTATTATTATTATTTTTTTTACAGTTTTTTATATTAATCAATACATATACAGAATGAGGAACTAAAAAGGGAAAAGCCCTTAGGATACAAGAAATAACAATTTTTCACAGGGCTCTAAAAATAACAACAAATGCCCTCATCAAGGCTTAAAACTGATGTTTTGTCTTTACTCTTTTTTATAAAATTATGACTTTATCTGACATTTCATATCTTGGATTGCTACATGTCTGATAAAGAAAAACAACAAGATTACAAAAGGACTATAAAACAACAAACCAAATGTCCTCAGCAAGACATTAAACTGCTGGAATTTTTTTCATTTTCTCATTAATATTAATTGAAGCTGACTTATTTCTTTTTTTATGTGCTACAGGGCTATAAAAAAAATAAATGCCCTGAGCAAGGCTTTAAACTGCCTTTTTTAGTTTTTATTTTCTATGCTTTTTCTTATATTTTATAATATATTATATTGACATATTTTATTTTGAATGCTACAGGTGTTCATCATAAAGATATTTCTCTGATTTTATAACATTAAAAGGCTTTTAAAAGTGAAGATTAGTCCTAAATAAGACTATAAACTGTTTAATTCAATTTCCAACTTGGCTTTGAAGATAAATCAAAACCAAAAGTATCAACAAGGAATCAAGTAATTATCAACTAAAAAATAAAGCATATGGTCCTTGGCAAGACCATAAACTGCCCACCACTAAGAATTCTCAACTAGGACTCAATAAAAAACAACAAACCAAATGTCCTCAGCAAGACATTAAACTGCTGGAATTTGTTCATTTTCTCATTAATATTAAATGAAGCTGACTTATTTACTTTTATGTGCTACAGGGCTATGAAGGACAAAATAAAAGCCTTGGGAAAGGCTTTGAACTGCTCAATTTTATATTATTTTATCATTTTAATGACTTAATTATTTTACTGACAATTTTTCACAGTTTTTTATCAACCAATATATATATAATAACAAGAGAAATATCAATGTATATAACAGAATGGGGGATTAAAAAGGAAAAAGTCCTCAGGATACAAGAAATAACAAAGGGCTCTAAAAAAAATAAATGCCCTGAGCAAGGCTTTAAACTGTTTTTTTATCTCTTATGCTTTCTTATTTTGAATGATAGCTATACTAACATATTTGATTTGGCTTCCACAGATGAGTCCTCAATAAGACTATAAACTGTTTAATATAACTATACAACTTGGCTTTGAAGATAAATTACATGCCAGGAAACCCCAAGTGCAACAATCAGGTGCCTGGACACAAGATATGGTCCTTGGCAAGACCATAAACTGCCCCTTCCAATATCCAAAATAAATCACTAAAATTAAAAACAAGGACCAACACAAAGACAAAATATGGTCCTTGGCAAGACCATAAACTGCCCATCAAAAATTCTTAACATGGATTCAAAATACAAAAAAAAAAAAAAAAAATCAACCAATGGTCCTTGGCAAGACCATAAACTGCCCCTTCAAGGATCAAGAAATTCCTCAGGATATCATCAAGAATATCAACAAAAAGAAATAACCAATGGTCCTTGGCAAGACCATAAACTGCCCACCATTAGAATTATCAACAAGGACTCAAAGTTACAACACAATCAAGCATAGGTCCTTGGAAAGACCATAAACTGTCCACTAATCAAATCATCAACAAGGACCAGAGAAGAATGAAAATAAAAACAAGTTATGGTCCTTGGAAAGACCATAAAATGCTTATTTAAAGTATTCAAAAATATTTGACAGGGAATATAAGAAACAGGATAAGTCCTAGGCAAGACTATAAACTACCTAAGGTTTTATTTTTTTTATTTTCTCTAATTTATTTGAGTATAAACAAGAATTAGAGAGAATTACTGACTTAAACCTTTTGAACATATTTTTTTTTATTTCTTTTTTTTAATTTTATTTATTTTCACTAAGAATTAAGGGGCATATCCCATTCATGATCTCAAGAATATTCTATTTATACATTACCTTTATTATACTTTTCCCACTTTTTCAACAAAAGCCATTAAATTGGCTTAATTTCTCAAAAAAAAAAAAAAAAAAAAAAAAAAAAAAAAAAAAGATTAATTTATTGGAAATATTTCTTCAATTACAAGAGAGTGATTGGAACTTGTTTGAAAAGAAGAAGTATTTTTGCCATGAAGGCATTAATTGAACTCTGAAGGAGTTATTTATATTAAAAACCTCATAAATTGATGACATAATTTGGGGAATTTACATATTAATAACACCTCAATGTGCTGTTTATTCCAAAAGGAATTTAAAAAGCCCCCCAAAAGTAATCAAGAGTTTTTCAAAACTGTACAAATTTTTATTTTTCACTGTTTATATTTCTTAACAACTCAAATACATTTATGGGTAACAGAAAATCTGAACCATAAAGGGGATGGACTTTAAATAAAGTCTGAGTCACAATGATGATTCCAAAAGGAAGAGTTGTGGCATAATAAGGGTCATTATATGAATAAAGGACTCAAATTATGATCATTCAATTATGTAATATTAATCATAAATACTCTCAAGGGCACCAATTTTTTTACTGATTGGCACAAATTACCACCTTCAACCAAACAGTTCCATGATCTTAATTGTGATTCAGGCTTATTTCTCTTAAATTGTGATTTTTACTCAGATATCCCACTTAATAGTCATTTTATACTTACATTAAAAATAATAATAATAAAAAAAAAAACTTATTTATTGAATCATCATTAAGATAAAATTATGGATATTCCCTGTATCATTATTTATCCTTATCAAAATAACTATAAAAAATAAGGGGTGGGTAAACTTATTTCTTACACTATCCCTTATAGTGGAAGTTTTGGGGGAATGAGGATATATCCTCTTCAAAATTTGAAAACCAACTCAAGATTTTTAAATGGAGAGGGGGCCCTCATCCAAACAAATATTATTAAACAATATTTATCAATAAATTAATATTAAAATCAATTTTCAAATCACCTTATTATTACAATTTTTTTATTTTTTCATTTCTTTATAACAGGAATAATTCAGGAATAATAAAAAAAAAAAAAAGGACAGAAATTATTTTTAAGAAATATCAAGAATTGGGAAGCAACTTATCATAGGACAATTATTCAGAATACTGAAAATGAAGAAGATTATATATGAAGAAAAGCAGGGGTTCCTTATGGATTGACCTTTGGACAACACAAGACCTTGGACACTTCTTTGATTCTGGATTGAAACTCATTTGGAATTCAAGAAGAAGTGGTCAGGATTTATGGAATGAAGGATTACTCACTGGATTAATTATGAACTCAGGACTCACTCAACATGATGGACCAACAAGATTATGAAAACACTCAACTCAAATTGCCCTTGGGATTTTAAAGAAGCTTGAAGACTCAAGAGGTCCTCAGCATGACAGTAAACTGCTTCCCCTGTAGACTTGGGCAGGGAAAATTATAAAACAAATAACAGCCAAGAAGCTGGAGGGGATTGTCCTTGTCAGGAGAAGTGCTGAAGGACCATCTTTGTCCTCAGCATGACAATAAACTGCTCCCTTTGTGTAACAGGAACAAGGGGTTTTACAGGTGTTTATCATTATCAAATTGGCCAAAATGAAAAAAAGTGAAGTCTCAAGCCATCAATTAAGACAAGAAAACTCCTTATCAAGAAATAAAACAACCAGAAAAATCTTGCATCAAGTGGGAATTATGAAGATTGAAGAATAAAACAAGAGTCAAGTGGAATCCAAAATCAAGCCCAAAGGAGCTCAAGAATCAAGATAAGCCCTTGGATTAGGCCAGGAGGTCCTTGCATGACTTAAACTGCAGGACTTGTATACCTAATATACAGGGGTTACACACCTAGTTGTAGGTCCTGTATGACCTTAAACTACATTTTTTATGAAAGAAAGAAGAAAGAAGAATTGTGAAGACCTCAAGATTTCAGGACACTAGCAAATTCTTGAAAATAATTAAAAGAAAGAAGAAGAATCAAAATAACTAATTAAAGATGGATCACCAAATTTTAGCAGCCAAATACAAATCAGTCCTGAAGAAGGTGAGACCAGTCAATGAGCCAATGCCTCAAGACCTTAACCCACCTTTGGAAAGACCACCTTTGTCAAGAGATCCTTATGAAACACCCTTATCACCAAACCCACCTATATTTCAAGAAACCTTCAAGGTCACCCATGAAAGACTCCAAGCAGTCAATTTTGGCCCACCAGGATGGTTATCAAATGAAGAAATCAATTTACTCAAAAATGTTATTACCTTAAGGGAAAAAGCAATAGCTTTCTGTGAAGAAGAAAGAGGATTACTCAAACACTCATATGGAAAACCTTACAAGATACCAGTAATACCTCATGAGCCTTGGCAGAAGAAACCAATTCCCATTCCCAAATCAATTTTACCTCAGTTTACTGAATTAATCAGAGAAAGAATCAAGACTGGACTCTATGAGCAATCCACCTCAAGCTATACAAGCCCAATATTTTGTGTGGCCAAATCAAATGGGAAACTCAGAATTGTCCATGACCTTCAAGAACTCAACAAAGTCACCATCAAGGATGCTGGCTTACCACCTCATATTGAAGAATTTGTAGATGCATTTGCAGGAAGAGCATGCTATGCACTAGGAGACATCATGGGAGGATATGATGAAAGAGAATTAGATGTCACTACAAGACCCCTCACCACTTTTGAAACACCCCTTGGAAGGATGCAACTCACAAGACTACCCCAAGGAGCCACCAACTCAGTAGCAGTATACCAAGCCCAAATGACCTGGATACTTCAAGAAGAAATACCAGAAAGTGTAGGAATTTTCATTGATGATGGAGGAATAAAAGGACCAAGATCACTTTACAATCAAGAAACACTACCAGAAAACCCCTCAATCAGAAGATTTATATGGGAATATGCCATAACCTTAGAAAGAATTTTATTCAGGATTGAAGAAGCAGGACTTACTATCTCAGGATCCAAGTTTGCATGCTGTGTTCCAGCTTTGGACATAGTAGGGCATGTTGTATCATTCAAAGGAAGAACAATCTCAAAACAAAAGATCAACAAGATTCAAAATTGGCCAACACCTCTCAACAAAAAGGAAATAAGAGGATTTCTTGGTCTTTGTGCCTATGTAAGGATGTTCATTGAAAACTTCTCACAAGTTGCATCACCACTCAGAAGGCTCACCAGAGAAGATGTTGACTGGGACTGGGATCAAAAATGTGAAGAAGCTTTCCATAAGCTCAGAAGAATAGTTGGAGAAGAAATTACTCTCAAGAAATTGGATTATGACAAAGGAGCAGGAAAAATTAAGCTAGCAGTAGATTCAAGCTACATTGCTGCAGGAGCAGTACTCACTCAAGAAGATAAAGAAGGAAAAGACAGACCAGTATTATATGAATCAATAACTTTTTCAAAATTAGAATCAAAATACTCACAACCCAAATTGGAACTCTGTGGAGTTGCAAGAATTCTCAAGAAACTTCAAACAATACTTTGGGGACAACATTTTGAATTACAGGTTGATGCCAAGGCCTTAATTGAAATGATAAACACCCCTTGCTTACCCAATGCCCCCATGACAAGATGGGTGGCTTTCATTCAACTATTTTCCTTTGATTTGGTACACAAACCAGGGAAGACTTTCACTATGCCAGATGGGCTATCCAGAAGACCAAAAAACTCAGAAGAAGAAGATGAAGATGCACCAGAATTTGATGAAGAAGAAGATTGGATCAAGCCACACCCTGGATTTGGGGCCAAAAATGTAAATTCACTCAATTTTTCAGGAATACAAGTACCAACAAAACAAGAAGGATTTTGGAAGAGAATGCAGGAATACTTAAGTACAATGAAAAAACCACAATCAAGTAAAGATGAAGAATTTAGAAGGATAAAAAGAAGGTCACCCAACTTTTTCTTGGAAGATGGCCAGCTTAAAAGAAGAAATAACCCAAACCCTCAACTGGTGATATCAAGTCAAGAAGTTCAAAGCTACATTTTAAAATCACTTCATGAAGACATGGGCCACAGAGGGGAAAATGAAACTTATAGAAGAACTAAAGCAAGATTTTGGTGGGAAGGAATGAAGAAATCAGTCATGAAATGGGTTCAATCTTGCCTAGCCTGCCAAAAGAGAAGTCAAAGCTTACAAAGGGAACAAGGAAGGCCTACAGCAACATCAACAATCTTTGAAAGGGTAAGCATGGATGCAGTCCATATCAAATCTGGAAGATGGAAGTATATGGTTGTGGCCAGAGATGATTTTTCAGGATGGCCAGAAACAGTTGGACTAGTCAAATTAACAGCAAAAGTAGTTGCAGAATGGTTCACCTCAGAATGGATATGCAGGTATGGCTCACCAAAAGAAGTAACTGTTGATGGGGGGCCAGAGTTTGGAAAAGAATTGCAAGATGCAGTAAAGAAAGCAGGATCAAAAATCAGAGTCACCACACCCTATTACCCAGAGTCTCAAGGAATGGTTGAAAGAGGCCATAAACAACTTAAAGATGCATTAGTCAAGATGTGTGGAGAAAATGGAGGAAAATGGAGAAAATATCTACCTTTGGTTACCTTGGCTGACAGAATCTCCACTAAAAGGACAACTGGTTTCTCACCATATGAACTCCAATTTGGACAACTACCAGTATTACCAATTGACATTGAAACAAAAACCTTTTTAGCAGTAGAATGGCACAAAATATCCACAACTGAGGAATTATTGGAAGCCAGAGCCAAGCAGTTGGAAGGAAAAGAAGAGATGAGAAGAAAAGCAGCAGAAAAACTCAAAAAATCAAGGGAAGACTCAATGAAATATTGGGATAGAAGAATGGCACACCAACTAAGATCACCACTCAATCCAGGAGATTTGGTCCTGGTTTACAACAAAGCAATAGAAACTAATTGGGGACTACTTTTCAAAAACAAATGGAATGGACCCTACAGAGTAATCAAACAAATAAACAATGGACCATATGAACTTGAAGAACTTGATGGAACAGAATTAGCAAGAAGATTTGCAGCATCTCAAGTCAAGAGGTTCTACCCAAGAGGAAAGTTGATAAACACAAAAGAAGACACAGAAGAAGAACAAAGTGAAGAAGATGAATCAATAAATGAGGAAGAGGTATTGGAGGAAACCACAGAATCAGATGAAGAATAGAGAGCTCTCACCTGGAATGCTGGGGACAGCATTAAATGGAGAGGGGGATGTGGTATTCCATACCATTTTTTTCACCAGGCTCAAGCTCATAGTACCCTATAACAGCAAGAAATCCAGCCTACAGGCAGACTTACACTCAAATTTTACATCAAAAGGTCAATTTTACAGCAAGAAGCTGGATTTAACTCATAAAACCATGGCACAGGCACCAAAGGGAAGTGTATGTGTTTAAATAAATTATTCAATTTCATTATTCATATGTAAAAATCAAGTTACATATAGTAAACTAGTTACAAGAAATAAGGTACCACCCTTTAAATTACACACCCCACCCAGCTTTACACCCCCTTACAGCCACAGGACTCATGCAGCAAGAAAAGGACACCTGCATGAATTACACAGCAACCTAAAACTCCACATAGAAAAGTCACATGATGCAAAGCTCAACTCCATGGAATTCCTGCAGCTCATTTACAACACAGCCACAGGAGTACCTTATCTTATATCCACAGTAACACTACTTAAAACCTTAAAACAGAATCATAATTACATACACCACTAATCACCTCATGCAAACCAAAGCTAGTTACAACAGGCTGCACAATTCTAATTAAATCTCAACCACATGACTATGCACAGCATGTGTCAAACTTAAAAATCACACCATCTCATACATAACAGTAAATTCACCAGTGCAAGAAATTATCACCTGACTCCATTTTAAAGTTCAAAAAGAAGAAAAACAAACATGACACCTGCATAAATTACACAGCCACTTCTACCAAACCTAAAATAGGACATATGCAAAGGAGTTACAAGGTCATCATGTGATACTGCATCCACCAACAGAATATCATGTGACAGAAAAAAGGCTGTGCACAAGAAAAATCCTCAGCCAAAATGAAATCACCTCATGCATGCAAGGAAAATCAAAGAAAATCACATCATAATTAGCTCACCAAAAGACCATCATGTGATGACAGAAGGCTGTGCAGAGAGAAAATTATCACCAAACCTTAAATCACCTGACCCATGCAAGAAAGGTCCTCACCAAAAACAGAGTCACATGATGAAATCAAGAGGAATTAAAGTGGAAAAAGAAAGCTCCCATGGAGGGCCCCCTGGGCTCCCAAAAGGTATAAATAGAGGGGCTCTCTCCCCAAATTTCAAAATCCCCCCCATGCACAATATATCCTCTGCACATTACAAGCACAGGAATAAGTCATCCCTCATCTGGGAGGTAGTCCAGCAAATTATAGTGAATTTACTTACCCAGTAGCTAAGCTCAGTGGAAGTATAGTGTTAAAGATTACCCAGTAGCTAAGCTCAGTGGAATCTTATTATTATTAAAAATAAAAATAAAAATTACCCAGTACCCAAGATTAGGGTTACTACTCTATCAAAATACTTTATCCAGTAAAATTAACACCATTATCAAGACTTAAAAATAACTTAACCTTTAAAAATTCAATATCAAAGAACCTAACCTCTTAAATTCAACAAATAAAATTTTATCTTATTATTAAACACTCTTAAAAATAAAAAAAAATAACAAACCTTTCAAAAATTATTTTACTCTATTATAACTATACCTTAACAACCTTACCTTTATCAACACCAATTCAATTTTCCAGAAAACCTTAAAAAATCCATCTTACAAAGGCTTTTAATCAAGAAAGAACAACTCACCACAATTTCACTAAAAAAAAAAATTAAAATTAAAACAGACAAGTATTTCATTGAAATCTCAAATTTAACTGAAATAACTGACATTATTTTTCATATTATTTATTGAATAGGTCTGATCTGAGACTGCTGAATTTTGTCTTCTGCAGTTGTAAAGCCACTTACTAATTTTATTTTGGTTTGTGAGCTCCAAGGAAGATTTTGTTCAGTATTTTAGGAGGGGCAGGCAATACACCCTTGCCACCCTTGGTTACAGGAGTTATTAGCAATTCAAAACTAGTTACCTGTGATTTCCCCCTCCAGGTACTGCCTCATTTTAATCCCACACAAGAGGAGTTCCCACACTACCATCCTTGATTTTCCATTATGCCAAGTTATAATGACAGGTGTAGTAACTTCTACTTGTTCATTATGTCCAACCTTTCTTAATACTCCAAGGTCCATTAATTCTTTAATGTGCACCTCTAAGGCTTCTCTAGCTCTTGGACTGGCTGGATAAGCAGGTCTTCTTAATAAAGGTGGGTAAGGTTTTTCTACATTAAGAATTATATCCACTTCATGTCCAATTATGGCACCTAGTGGCTCTTTGTCAGTTGCAAAGGCATTTTTATACTTAAATAAGAGGTCAATCAATTTTTCTTTCATTCTTTCTGTTAATTCTTGATTGAATTCTGCCTCTTTGAGTTGTTCAGATATAAAAAGTTCCTTTTGTGGAATTTTTTCTTCATTCTTAATAACTGTGATTTGTTTTTTGTTATTTAAGAATCCAAACTTTTGTCTTTTGTTATCTCCTATGGTAAAATATCTATCCTTTTAGTTGGAGATATCTATACCATAGATTGATAAGTAGTCATTCCCAAGTATGAAATGATTACTAGTACAGTTGTCCATTACTACAAACTCTACTTTAATTCTGACACATTGTGAGGCATGAGGAAAAATTAGTGTTAAATCAATTATTCCAAGGGGCTTCATGCTCTCACTTGCACTACTAAATTTGACACCTTGTATTGGCATAAGTTTTTCTTGCCAGTCTGGGACAATGGTTTTTAAATAACTTTTGCCAACACAAGTGCAATATGCTCCTGTATCCAAGTTAACCTTTCCTTCTTGATTATCAACCATAACAATACTAATACTTGATTTGCCAGCTGTATATCCCATTCCTCTTGCAGGTTTGGTTCTATACATTTTGGCATCTTGTATGTTTGTCAGATTTGTGTCAGATGTTCCAACTTGTGGCAAGTTTGAATTAACATCCAGTACTTCATAAATTATATCAATATTATTAATTTGTGCATGAATTATATTGATTTCATCACTTTCAGAGCTTTCTGACTCTTCTGTCTCTTTTTCAGAGTCAGATTCCTCTTCTTTGTCATTGTGGTTGTAAGATGTGACTATGAAACTGGTGATAATATTAATATTAATCAACAGTACTATGTCTGTTCTTATGAAATATAATAATAAAATATTATTATAACCACAATTAAATAATTAAAAATTATTTCTTTCACGTGTTAAGCACTACTAGTGATTTTAACAGTGAGCAAGTAATTGTCTACAAGAATCAATTACAAGAAGAATTTAATAATAAAAACTTCTTTATTAAAATAATAAAATTATTTTAATATATAATTATCTTTTGCAAGAATAATTATAAAGATAATTCTTGAAGAAAACTATTACTAGAGAAAAACTTTAAGAATTAAGGATAAATGACTCACTAATACTCCAAAGAACTTATTGATAGGTAAGAGTAGAGAAATTTGATGTGGAATTGTGGATTTAAGGGATCAAAAGGATTTATAACAGTATTACAACAAAATATAGTTGGATTCTATGATTTCACGTCTTTCTGGATGATTTTGAAAGATTCAAAACACTTAAGAATAGCTTTAACTAATACTTACTTGTTGGTAATAATGATTTAATAAATTGATAAGATGATGATACGGAAAAAACAGCAAGAAGAGGCTTCTTTTAAGTCAACAACAGCTCACAGAGGCGTGCCATGGAGCAAACTGAAAAACCAGTGAGTGAGAAAACAATAAACCCTTTTGGATTAATGATTGCATCATCTGTTTTCACATAAGATTGTCATAATTACTTAATTGATGCTTTTACGTGACTACCAACCCCAATATGGTTAAGAATAAAAGGAGTAACATCTGTAAATCTTCTTTTATTCTAAAATAATCATTGATTTCTCAAAGTTATCAATGTTATTGCCAATTTCATCACAGGTTGTAATTACTGTGAATTTTTGAAGATTCAGTGTTTCACGTAGAATGGTCAAAAATGGACTGCAAGTAAAACTTTTAATTTTACTAGTAAGACTATAATTCTTTTTGGTTGTACCATAGATAATACAGTTCTTCATTGGTCCTGAAAGTTTCAGAAGGATTCATTAAGAATTGTATTTTTAATGAATTTTTGAAGTTTTTACCTCATTTCTACGTAGAATTGCAAATAGCAGTATTTTGCTGGTTGCTATGAGGTAAATCAATGAATATGGATCCCAAAAGGGTTTAATTACTCTTTTAGGGTCTAGTCATGGAAATTAATCAAGAATTGACGTGGTCACAGGAGTCTAAGTAGCTCATTACCTCCTTGGCACGTCAAAATAGCAGGTTATTTGCTATTTTTCTTATGATTACAGTAGGTGTAACTTGGTAACCAAGTTCCCAAAGAGTTTTAGTTTACCAATTGGGCCAAGATGAGCCATGGATCCATGCTCTGGAGCTATCCACGCCTCTGAGGCCTCAGAAGTTGGGTACCCTGGCTCTCTTTGATGTCTTTTGTCCCCCTTGCCTAATTTTTACATCAAAATAGTAATTTAAGCTTAAAGTGAGATATCCACTATGGGTGTACCAAAAGTCCATATAGGAATACCATGATATTAAGTGCTCAAAACATGCATAACACTATTCTTAGTGTATATGTAACATGGGATTTCTCACTTTCCCATTATTTTGGCTAAAAATCAAGAAAAACAAAAATTTTCACGGATCTTTTATGTGGTATTAATGATGTGGTATTGAAGTATTTTCCATTTTACCACCTCAAATACTTAAATTGAGCTTATTCACTCTATGGAGCTACCCTAAGTGAATTTTTGTGTAGAATCCAAATCTGGCCTTAAATCCATGGATTTACTTACTCAATAAAAAGTTATTCATCTTTTCTGAAATTGAAAATGATGAATTTTGGATATATGCATGACTTATGAGTTTTGCATAATTCAAAATTTCTTTTTAAGATAATTGTGGCCTATTTGGGTATGTAAAATATACCTCAAGGCTCACATTCCCTCCCACCAAAAAATAAAATTGTACTACAATTTTATTAGTGATAAAAGAATAAGGCCCCAAAGGGGGTTAATGTCCACTGTCCAACCTCTTCTCATTACTCAGATCAAGTAATTCAAAGCACATTTATAGACATATTCAGGCTTGTGGCCTTCTTTCATGTCTAAATCTTCTTAAGAGTTTATCTGAGTCAGGTATTTCTGATTCTGCCATCCATTCATCTTCATGTACTGGATTTCTATATCTGACAAGATATTCTCTTTGATTTTTACCCCTAAGTCTCCTTTCTTTAATGACTTTCTTTATCTTTCTGTCTTCATTCTGTTCCACAGGGGGCACAGTTAAAGGAGTTGGGTTTCTTAAAGGAAACAATTCTTTGTCAGCTGGTTGATAAGGTTTTATCAAGCTGACTGGAAATGTGGGGTGTTTATTTTCCAATTCACCACTCAATTCCACTTGAACTGCATTGGTTCCATGTAAAGCAACAATAACAAAAGGTCCTACATAAGAATCTTTGAGTTTCTTTGGGCCTTTGATATTATTAAAATTCAAGGTTGAAACTAGAACTAAGTCCCCTACTTTGAAGTCTGGTACTTTATGACTCTTGTCCCACTTCTGTTTTGCATAATCAAAAGCATCATCCATACTCTGTTTTGCATGGTGTTTTACTTTATCAAGCATTAATTTGAAGCTGGAAGCTGTAGGATGAATGTCAATCAAGTTTTTTCTCAGTGTGTCTGCTGGGAGTCTTGGATTCCATCCCTTTTCTAACATAGCAGGAGTTTGTCCTGTGGAAGAATGGACTGATGTCTTGTATGCCAATTCTAATGCAGGTATCAGAGTGCACCAGTCATGGGTAAAGCCATCTGAGTCTTTGAATTCTAATCCATAAGCACAAAATCTCCTGATCATGTCTTCTAAAGTTTGAATCATCCTCTCTGCTAGCCCATCTGTTTGAGGGTGATATGCTGTAGAGAATGATAACTTAGTCCCAAACAATCTATGAAGATTGGTCCAAAGTGCAGATGTGAACTTGGGGTCTCTGTCACTTATGATATTCTTAAATAACCCTGTATGAGAAATAACTCTACTCCATAAAAGAAGAGCTGTATCCATAGCAGTGTCATCTTTATGACATGGTAAGAATATGGGAGTTTTGCTATATCTGTCTACAATGACTAAACAAGCATTATAACCTTTGTCACCACTTGGAGGAAGTGCTGTGACCCAATCCATGTGAACAACTTCCCAAGGGGATTTTGGTTCTTGAATATGGATAATCAATCCAAATTTCTTGCCTGTACTCCTGTTTGCTTTTTGGCATCTATCACAGGTATGGAAATATTCAATGGTTTCTTTTCTCCAAGATGGCCACCATGCACAGTTCTTCACCTTTTCAAGTGTTCTGTCTTCTGATAGGTGTCCAGAGTAAATGCTATCATGGCATTCATGAAGAATGGTATTGATGAGCAATCTACTACACAGTGTCATTACACAAGAATGTTTTTTTCTATGGTAAATAATTCCATCAAACAAGTGAAATCTTCCTTCAGAATAGGAATTTTTCCAAACTTCATCTAGTGCATTAACCAAAGATGTGTCTTTGCAGTCTTTATCCAATAAAGAAGTCAAGATATGGCAATTCTTGTCTTGTTTATAACACTCTCTGACCTCTTCAAAGAATTCAGTCCCAATATCAGTTATTTTAATCCCTTCAATTGGAATCTGTGGTTCAGCTTCCAAAGGTACATAAGCTGGGTGATCAGGAGTGTTGGCTAAAGCCCATCTACTAAGTCCATCAGCATTTTTGTGAATGTTTCCTGCTTTATGAACTATAGTCATGTTTCCTCTATATTCTTGAATGGCTATTTGCCATCTCAACATATGTCTGTTGGGAGTTTTCATGTTAAGAAGTGATTTCACGGCATTACAGTCAGTTATCACTTCAAAAACACTGCCATCAAGGTAATAGTGTAATTTCTCAAGTGCCCATACCAAACATAAGCACTCCATTTGGCTTGCACCATATCTGGCTTCTTTTGGTTTGATTTGTCTTGAGATATAACAAACTGGTCCTTCTGTAGGTTTGTCATCAATAATTTGGACTTGGTGTAGGGCTGCCCCTAATCCATCTCCACATGCATCAATGTACAATTTAAAAGGAATATTCCAGTCAGGCATGAGGAGTAAAGGTGCTTCTGTAAGGGCTTTATTTATCTTCTCATAAGCTTTAATTCTTTCCTGTATCATTTCAAATACAGTCTGTTGATCACAGATTCTATAAAGTGACTTGGCTAGAATTGCAAAGTCTTTCAAGTGTTGCCTATAGTAACTAGCAAATCCAAGAAAAGACATCATTTCTTTTTTATTCTGGGGTATTGGCTTAAGTAACACTGCTGCTACTTTATTCTTGTCAATACCCAAGCTCAAACCAGAAACAACATGTCCTAATGCTTTGAGTTCTTCAAAACCAAAATTGCATTTCTTAAGTGAAATTTTCATGTTCACTTCTGCAACTTTATGAAGTACTCTTGCAAGTCTTTCAAGGTGCAAAGACCATGAGTCAGAACATATAATAATATCATCAATATAAATGATAAGCCATCCTTCAGACAATTCTGTGGGGAAGATGGTATTCATCATTCTTTGATAATGAGATGGAGCAATTTTAATGCCAAATGGCATTCTAAGATACTCAAAAATGCCACAGTGAGTGATAATTCTAAGTAATTTCTTAGCTTTGGGTGTCAAAACATTTTGATGAAAGCCTTTCAATGCATCCATTGATGTTATATACTTGGCTTTAGACAATTGAGTCAAGGTTTCTTGAATTCTAGGGATTGGATACCTATCTGGAACTGTGTAGGTATTCAAAGCTCTAAAATCTCCAACCATTCTTGACTTATCATTATGCCATGCAATAATAACAGGTGTTGTCACTTCAACTTCCTCATTATGGCCTACTTTCCTTAGCACACCAAGTTGGATCAACTCTTGGATAGGTTTTTCCAAGGCCTCTCTAGCTCTGGGACCAGCTGGATAAGCTGGTCTTCTAAGTACTGGAGGATATGGTCTATCAATATTAAAAGTAATATCAATTTCATGTCCCCTTATAGCGCCTAATGGTTCATTATCAGATGCAAATGCATTATTGTATGTATATAATACATCAATAAGTTCATTCCTCATCTTTGGTGACAATGATGGATTAATTTGTGCTTCAACAAGTTGTTTAGACACAAATTCATCTTTGTAAGTATCTTTGACAGAAGATACTACAGATATCTGTTTTGGCATATTGGAGAAAGCAAATTTTTTCCTTTTGTTATCTCCAATTGTGAAATATCTGTCCTTATGGTTATTTATATCAATACCATAAATATTTAAGTAATCATTTCCAAGAATGATGTGCTGAGATGTGCAATTATCCATTACTACAATCTCAGTCTTCATTCTTACACTTCCTGCTGGATGTGGGAATACAATATTAGTGTCCAATATGCCCAAGGGGTACATATTGTTACTGGCACTACTGAATTGTACACCTTCTATTGGTAATAGATGGTTTTTCCATTCAGGAAGTATAATTTGGAGATAATCTTTTCCAACACAAGTGCAAAATTCCCCTGTATCCAAATTTACTTTGGCTTCAATATCACTCATCAGAACTGATGTGATACAGGATGCTCCAGCAGTATAACCCTTTCCTCTAGCAGGTTTTGTTTTACACATTCTGGCATCCTGAATATTGATCAGGTTGCAGCAATCTTCACTGTACTGTGGCAAGTGGGTATGGACTTCTGTGACCTCAAAGAAAGCTGAAATGTTTTCAATGGGATAGTCCTCCACTTGTGTATCTTCAGAGACTGCAGAATCTTGATCAGACTCTTCTTTTTCCTCAGTACACTGAATTTCTTCAATGACTTGAACTTCATTGATTTTTGTCTTCTTAGGGCAAGTGTTGGCTAAATGTGACGTACTTCCACATTTATGACACTTCAAGACAGGTCTTTTTGGTCTTCTTTCTTCTCTAGGAATCTTTGAGATTATTTTGGACTCTATTGGGTTTTTAACCCAAGTTTTACCAATTCTTGTCCTGGTGATGATATCTTCCATAGCATTAATGTAGTCCTCTGTTGAACAGGGTTCCACACATCTGCTTTTGATAGCATGTTCCAGTTCTCCTCCACACTTTCTTAATATTTTCATATTAATCATAGTGTCAGACATATCTGGGTGTAAAGCAGATAATCTGTCTTTTTGTTTGAAGAACCAAGTAAGTGGTTTGTCTTTTTCTGAGTTAAAAATGGCACTTTCAAAAGCATTTTCCATTTTAAACCTCCAAGAATTATTAGCCCATTTGGTAATCACTTCAGATTTCCACCAAGACCAGTCATGTTTACCATGATCAATCCTCATTTTGTAATACCATTTCTTTGCAGTTCTGGTAAACAAACAGTGTAATTTTCCCACTATGATTTCATCAGGTATATTAAAGTCTTCTCGCAACATATCAATAGTCCTGATGAATTCAATATGGTTGTATTCTCCTTCACCAGAGAATGTTGGCCATTCTTCTATTTTGGGAATATCTCTTGCAGAGTAGGCATTTTCTCCTAAGAATGGAGTCAAACTTTCTTTGACAGAAAGTTTTTCTTCAGTCAAAGGTGTAGAATGTCTTGGCATATGTGGTTCATGATTCTTATGAATTTTCTCCACACTTGCAATTATATCATTCTTCAATTTCTGCCTCTCACTGTCACTTTCTGCTAAATGTATAGCAAATTGATTGGTGTTCTTAACTATTTGTAAGACATGGTCTTCAAGAGCTTTAAGTCTATCATTTACTTTAAAAATGGAAGGATCCTCTGTGTCATTATTTTGACATTGGTTCTCAATTCTTTCACAAGCATTGCTAATTGACTCAAGGGTGACATTTGTCAATTGATGCCAATCAGAATGTTGCTTGTCATTTTTCTTTAAATCATTGATGTCTAATGTAATTTGCTTCAACTTTGACTCAAGTTTGCCAATTTCTACACTAATACTTCTATGTACATCATTTATTTGCGTGGAAAAGTCCTGTTCATCCTTTCCTGCTCCTTGGCTGTGAATTCCATAAGAGTTCTGGCCATATTGAAGACACTGTCCACGGCTGAAGGCTCCAATTTGGGGATCCTGTACCCTTGTGGGTAAGGTCTGTGCCAATTGGCTTTGCCTTTGCCCTTGCCTTGATGGTTCTTGGGACCTCTCTGTTTCTTTTGAGGTCCTTTGGGCTTGTCCTTGGATGCTTCTGGAGCTGGTTTGGAGCTGGTAGATGCCACTGGTGCCTCTGTCTCCAAAGCTGGAGTCATTTCCAACTCTTTCTTCTGGTCTATGGATAAAAGACTTTGGTTCTTCAACCAATTCTTTATCTTTTTGACCTTGTCTTTGCAAGACAGGGGGCTCCATCCTCCTAAGAGTTCTATGGTCTTCTCCTGACCCAGAAAGCTCTTGATGTGTAAGTAAGAGTTCATGGCCCCCTGCCAAAGGCTTGGGCAGATTTCCCACTCCTCTTCCTTGGCTGCTCTGAACCAGTTTTTGTACTGGCATTGATATATTTCTATTGCTGCCACCTGAAAGTGGTTCAGCCCTGGAAATATTACCATAAATCAGTTCAGGCTCAGAATTCACGTCAAAATCTGTTGGTACAGACCTTGGGGAATGGGGGGCAACTCTGGCATCCTCCAGATGTGTCTTTCTTGTGGAAGATTTGGCATTTCTGGATTTGGTCTTGCCTCTTCCTTGTCCACATCCATCTGGTTGGACTGAATAGTTGCTTCAATTTCTAGTATGCACCATTTTCACGTCAATTTAAAGATAAAAGGTGAAAATATAAGATAAAATACACACCTTTTGGTGGTAATTTAGCTTTTTCTGAGTTGAATAAGGTGCCTCTTTTAGCAATCTGCACCTCAATACTGTCTTCAGATTCTGCTTCTGAAGATTCAGGACTATTGATGTATCTTTTACTGAGCTTGTTACCAGCTGCACAGTATTTGATTAAAGACACTTAAAGAGAAAAATATGATAAAAGAAATTATTTTTGTGTTTTAAGATATTTTTAAAGGATTTTTTATAAATTTTATTATTTTTTAATATTAAAAAATTATTCTTTTTTAAAGAAAAAAATTAAAATTTAAGATTTTGAATGAAAATTAATTCAGAGTAACTCAAAGAATAATTTTATAAGTTTTTGGATGTGAAAAAGCCACGTGTAAAACAGTATAAAATTAAACCAAATTCCTCAATGAAAAAGATTTCCAAAACAATTTCAAAAATAAGAATTATTCTGACTTTAAAATGAAAGAAAAAAATATTCAATTAATATATTTTAGAGCTTAAAAATATATTAATTAAGGGTACAAGGTTCAAAAAACACGGCCAGGCCCCCAAATGTAAGATGTGACTATGAAACTGGTGATAATATTAATATTAATCAACAGTACTATGTCTGTTCTTATGAAATATAATAATAAAATATTATTATAACCACAATTAAATAATTAAAAATTATTTCTTTCACGTGTTAAGCACTACTAGTGATTTTAACTGTGCACACTACAACAATCAATTACAAGAAGAATTTAATAATAAAAACTTCTTTATTAAAATAATAAAATTATTTTAATATATAATTATCTTTTGCAAGAATAATTATAAAGATAATTCTTGAAGAAAACTATTACTAGAGAAAAACTTTAAGAATTAAGAATAAATGACTCACTAATACTCCAAAGAACTTATTGATAGGTAAGAGTAGAGAAATTTGACGTGGAATTGTGGATTTAAGGGATCAAAAGGATTTATAACAGTATTACAACAAAATATAGTTGGATTCTATGATTTCACGTCTTTCTGGATGATTTTGAAAGATTTAAAACACTTAAGAATAGCTTTAACTAATACTTACTTGCTGGTAATAATGATTTAATAAATTGATAAGATGATGATACGGAAAAAACAGCAAGAAGAGGCTTCTTTTAAGTCAACAACAGCTCACAGAGGCGTGCCATGGAGCAAACTGAAAAACCAGTGAGTGAGAAAACAATAAACCCTTTTGGATTAATGATTGCATCATCTGTTGTCACGTAAGATTATCATAATTACTTAATTGATGCTTTTACGTGACTACCAACCCCAATATGGTTAAGAATAAAAGGAGTAACATCTGTAAATCTTCTTTTATTCTAAAATAATCATTGATTTCTCAAAGTTATCAATGTTATTGCCAATTTCATCACAGGTTGTAATTACTGTGAATTATTGAAGATTCAGTGTTTCACGTAGAATGGTCAAAAATGGACTGTAAGTAAAACTTTTGATTTTACTAGTAAAACTATAATTCTTTTTGGTTGTAGCATAGATAATACAGTTCTTCATTGGTCCTGAAGGTTTCAGAAGGATTCATTAAGAATTGTATTTTTAATGAATTTTTGAAGTTTTTACCTCATTTCTACGTAGAATTGCAAATAGCAGTATTTTGCTGGTTGCTATGAGGTAAATCAATGAATATGGATCCCAAAAGGGTTTAATTACTCTTTTAGGGTCTAGTCATGGAAAGTCATCAAGAGTTGATGTGGTTACAGGAGTCTAAGTAGCTCATTACCTCCTTGGCACGTCAAAATAGCAGGTTATTTGCTATTTTTCTTATGATTACAGTAGGTGTAACTTGGTAACCAAGTTCCCAAAGAGTTTTAGTTTACCAATTGTGCCAAGATGAGCCATGGATCCATGCTCTGGAGCTATCCACGCCTCTGAGGCCTCAGAAGTTGGGTACCCTGGCACTCTTTGATGTCTTTTGTCCCCCTTGCCTAATTTTTACATCAAAATAGTAATTTAAGCTTAAAGTGAGATATCCACTATGGGTGTACCAAAAGTCCATATAGGAATACCATGATATTAAGTGCTCAAAACATGCATAACACTATTCTTAGTGTATATGTAACATGGGATTTCTCACTTTCCCATTATTTTGGCTAAAAATCAAGAAAAACAAAAGTTTTCACGGATCTTTTATGTGGTATTAATGATGTGGTATTGAAGTATTTTCCATTTTACCACCTCAAATACTTAAATTGAGCTTATTCACTCTATGGAGCTACCCTAGGTGAATTTTTGTGTAGAATCCAAATCTGGTCTTAAATCCATGGATTTACTTACTCAATAAAAAGTTATTCATCTTTTCTGAAATTGAAAATGATGAATTTTGGATATATGCATGACTTATGAGTTTTGCATAATTCAAAATTTCTTTTTAAGATAATTGTGGCCTATTTGGGTATGTAAAATATACCTCAAGGCTCACATTCCCTCCCAACAAAAAATAAAATTGTACTACAATTTTATTAGTGATAAAAGAATAAGGCCCCAAATGGGGTTAATGTCCACTGTCCAACCTCTTCTCATTACTCAGATCAAGTAATTTAAAGCACATTTATAGACATATTCAGGCTTGTGGCCTTCTTTCATGTCTAAATCTTCTTAAGAGTTTATCTGAGTCAGGTATTTCTGATTCTGCCATCCATTCATCTTCATGTACTGGATTTCTATATCTGACAAGATATTCTCTTTGATTTTTACCCCTAAGTCTCCTTTCTTTAATGACTTTCTTTATCTTTCTGTCTTCATTCTGTTCCACAGGGGGCACAGTTAAAGGAGTTGGGTTTCTTAAAGGAAACAATTCTTTGTCAGCTGGTTGATAAGGTTTTATCAAGCTGACTGGAAATGTGGGGTGTTTATTTTCCAATTCACCACTCAATTCCACTTGAACTGCATTGGTTCCATGTAAAGCAACAATAACAAAAGGTCCTACATAAGAATCTTTAAGTTTCTTTGGGCCTTTGATATTATTAAAATTCAAGGTTGAAACTAGAACTAAGTCCCCTACTTTGAAGTCTGGTACTTTATGACTCTTGTCCCACTTCTGTTTTGCATAATCAAAAGCATCATCCATACTCTGTTTTGCATGGTGTTTTACTTTATCAAGCATTAATTTGAAGCTGGAAGCTGTAGGATGAATGTCAATCAAGTCTTTCCTCAGTGTGTCTGCTGGGAGTCTTGGATTCCATCCCTTTTCTAACATAGCAGGAGTTTGTCCTGTGGAAGAATGGACTGATGTCTTGTATGCCAATTCTAATGCAGGTATCAGAGTGCACCAGTCATGGGTAAAGCCATCTGAGTCTTTGAATTCTAATCCATAAGCACAAAATCTCCTGATCATGTCTTCTAAAGTTTGAATCATCCTCTCTGCTAGCCCATCTGTTTGAGGGTGATATGCTGTAGAGAATGATAACTTAGTCCCAAACAATCTATGAAGATTGGTCCAAAGTGCAGATGTGAACTTGGGGTCTCTGTCACTTATGATATTCTTAAATAACCCTGTATGAGAAATAACTCTACTCCATAAAAGAAGAGCTGTATCCATAGCAGTGTCATCTTTATGACATGGTAAGAATATGGGAGTTTTGCTATATCTGTCTACAATGACTAAACAAGCATTATAACCTTTGTCACCACTTGGAGGAAGTGCTGTGACCCAATCCATGTGAACAACTTCCCAAGGGGATTTTGGTTCTTGAATATGGATCATCAATCCAAATTTCTTGCCTGTACTCCTGTTTGCTTTTTGGCATCTATCACAGGTATGGCAATATTCAATGGTTTCTTTTCTCCAAGATGGCCACCATGCACAGTTCTTCACCTTTTCAAGTGTTCTGTCTTCTGATAGGTGTCCAGAGTAAATGCTATCATGGCATTCATGAAGAATGGTATTGATGAGCAATCTACTACACAGTGTCATTACACAAGAATGTTTTTTTCTATGGTAAATAATTCCATCAAACAAGTGAAATCTTCCTTCAGAATAGGAATTTTTCCAAACTTCATCTAGTGCATTAACCAAAGATGTGTCTTTGCAGTCTTTATCCAATAAAGAAGCCAAGATATGGCAATTCTTGTCTTGTTTATAACACTCTCTGACCTCTTCAAAGAATTCAGTCCCAATATCAGTTATGTTAATCCCTTCAATTGGAATCTGTGGTTCAGCTTCCAAAGGTACATAAGCTGGGTTCGAGGAGTGTTGGCTAAAGCCCATCTACTAAGTCCATCAGCATTTTTGTGAATGTTTCCTGCTTTATGAACTATAGTCATGTTTCCTCTATATTCTTGAATGGCTATTTGCCATCTCAACATATGTCTGTTGGGAGTTTTCATGTTAAGAAGTGATTTCACGGCATTACAGTCAGTTATCACTTCAAAAACACTGCCATCAAGGTAATAGTGTAGTTTCTCAAGTGCCCATACCAAACATAAGCACTCCATTTGGCTTGCACCATATCTGGCTTCTGTTGGTTTGATTTGTCTTGAGATATAACAAACTGGTCCTTCTGTAGGTTTGTCATCAATAATTTGGACTTGGTGTAGCGCTGCCCCTAATCCATCTCCACATGCATCAATGTACAATTTAAAAGGAATATTCCAGTCAGGCATGAGGAGTAAAGGTGCTTCTGTAAGGGCTTTATTTATCTTCTCATAAGCTTTAATTCTTTCCTGTGTCATTTCAAATACAGTCTGTTGATCACAGATTCTATAAAGTGACTTGGCTAGAATTGCAAAGTCTTTCAAGTGTTGCCTATAGTAACTAGCAAATCCAAGAAAAGACATCATTTCTTTTTTATTCTGGGGTATTGGCTTAAGTAACACTGCTGCTACTTTATTCTTGTCAATACCCAAGCTCAAACCAGAAACAACATGTCCTAATGCTTTGAGTTCTTCAAAACCAAAATTGCATTTCTTAAGTGAAATTTTCATGTTCACTTCTGCAACTTTATGAAGTACTCTTGCAAGTCTTTCAAGGTGCAAAGACCATGAGTCAGAACATATAATAATATCATCAATATAAATGATAAGCCATCCTTCAGACAATTCTGTGGGGAAGATGGTATTCATCATTCTTTGATAATGAGATGGAGCAACTTTAATGCCAAATGGCATTCTAAGATACTCAAAAATGCCACAGTGAGTGATAATTCGAAGTAATTTCTTAGCTTTGGGTGTCAAAACATTTTGATGAAAGCCTTTCAATGCATCCATTGATGTTATATACTTGGCTTTAGACAATTGAGTCAAGGTTTCTTGAATTCTAGGGATTGGATACCTATCTGGAACTGTGTAGGTATTCAAAGCTCTAAAATCTCCAACCATTCTTGACTTATCATTATGCCATGCAATAATAACAGGTGTTGTCACTTCAACTTCCTCATTATGGCCTACTTTCCTTAGCACACCAAGTTGGATCAACTCTTGGATATGTTTTTCCAAGGCCTCTCTAGCTCTGGGACTAGCTGGATAAGCTGGTCTTCTAAGTACTGGAGGATATGGTCTATCAATATTAAGAGTAATATCAATTTCATGTCCCCTTATAGCGCCTAATGGTTCATTATCAGATGCAAATGCATTATTGTATGTATATAATACATCAATAAGTTCATTCCTCATCTTTGGTGACAATGATGGATTAATTTGTGCTTCAACAAGTTGTTTAGACACAAATTCATCTTTGTAAGTATCTTTGACAGAAGATACTACAGATATCTGTTTTGGCATATTGGAGAAAGCAAATTTTTGCCTTTTGTTATCTCCAATTGTGAAATATCTGTCCTTATGGTTATTTATATCAATACCATAAATATTTAAGTAATCATTTCCAAGAATGATGTGCTGAGATGTGCAATTATCCATTACTACAATCTCAGTCTTCATTCTTACACTTCCTGCTGGATGTGGGAATACAATATTAGTGTCCAATATGCCCAAGGGGTACATATTGTTACTGGCACTACTGAATTGTACACCTTCTATTGGTAATAGATGGTTTTTCCATTCAGGAAGTATAATTTGGAGATAATCTTTGCCAACACATGTGCAAAATGCCCCTGTATCCAAATTTACTTTGGCTTCAATATCACTCATCAGAACTGATGTGATACAGGATGCTCCAGCAGTATAACCCTTTCCTCTAGCAGGTTTTGTTTTACACATTCTGGCATCCTGGATATTGATCAGGTTGCAGCAATCTTCACTGTACTGTGGCAAGTGGGTATGGACTTCTGTGACCTCAAAGAAAGCTGAAATGTTTTCAATGGGATAGTCCTCCACTGGTGTATCTTCAGAGACTGCAGAATCTTGATCAGACTCTTCTTTCTCCTCAGTACACTGAATTTCTTCAATGACTTGAACTTCATTGATTTTTGTCTTCTTAGGGCAAGTGTTGGCTAAATGTGACGTACTTCCACATTTATGACACTTCAAGACAGGTCTTTCTGGTCTTCTTTCTTCTCTAGGAATCTTTGAGATTATTTTGGACTCTATTGGGTTTTTAACCCAAGTTTTACCAATTCTTGTCCTGGTGATGATATCTTCCATAGCATTAATGTAGTCCTCTGTTGAACAGGGTTCCACACATCTGCTTTTAATAGCATGTTCCAGTTCTCCTCCACACTTTCTTAATATTTTCATATTAATCGTAGTGTCAGACATATCTGGGTGTAAAGCAGATAATCTGTCTTTTTGTTTGAAGAACCAAGTAAGTGGTTTGTCTTTTTCTGAGTTAAAAATGGCACTTTCAAAAGCATTTTCCATTTTAAACCTCCAAGAATTATTAGCCCATTTGGTAATCACTTCAGATTTCCACCAAGACCAGTCATGTTTACCATGATCAATCCTCATTTTGTAATACCATTTCTTTGCAGTTCTGGTAAACAAACAGTGTAATTTTCCCACTATGATTTCATCAGGTATATTAAAGTCTTCTTGAAACATATCAATAGTCCTGATGAATTCAATATGGTTGTATTCTCCTTCACCAGAGAATGTTGGCCATTCTTCTATTTTGGGAATATCTCTTGCAGAGTAGGCATTTTCTCCTAAGAATGGAGTCAAACTTTCTTTGACAGAAAGTTTTTCTTCAGTCAAAGGTGTAGAATGTCTTGGCATATGTGGTTCATGATTCTTATGAATTTGCTCCACACTTGCAATTATATCATTCTTCAATTTCTGCCTCTCACTGTCACTTTTTGCTAAATGCATAGCAAATTGATTGGTGTTCTTAACTATTTGTAAGACATGGTCTTCAAGAGTTTTAAGTCTATCATTTACTTTAAAAATGGAAGGATCCTCTGTGTCATTATTTTGACATTGGTTCTCAATTCTTTCACAAGCATTGCTAATTGACTCAAGGGTGACATTTGTCAATTGATGCCAATCAGAATGTTGCTTGTCATTTTTCTTTAAATCATTGATGTCTAATGTAATTTGCTTCAACTTTGACTCAAGTTTGCCAATTTCTACACTAATACTTCTATGTACATCATTTATTTGCGTGGAAAAGTCCTGTTCATCCTTTCCTGCTCCTTGGCTGTGAATTCCATAAGAGTTCTGGCCATATTGAAGACACTGTCCACGGCTGAAGGCTCCAATTTGGGGATCCTGTACCCTTGTGGGTAAGGTCTGTGCCAATTGGCTTTGCCTTTGCCCTTGCCTTGATGGTTCTTGGGACCTCTCTGTTTCTTTTGAGGTCCTTTGGGCTTGTCCTTGGATGCTTCTGGAGCTGGTTTGGAGCTGGTAGATGCCACTGGTGCCTCTGTCTCCAAAGCTGGAGTCATTTCCAACTCTTTCTTCTGGTCTATGGATAAAAGACTTTGGTTCTTCAACCAATTCTTTATCTTTTTGACCTTGTCTTTGCAAGACAGGGGGCTCCATCCTCCTAAGAGTTCTATGGTCTTCTCCTGACCCAGAAAGCTCTTGATGTGTAAGTAAGAGTTCATGGCCCCCTGCCAAAGGCTTGGGCAGATTTCCCACTCCTCTTCCTTGGCTGCTCTGAACCAGTTTTTGTACTGGCATTGATATATTTCTATTGCTGCCACCTGAAAGTGGTTCAGCCCTGGAAATATTACCATAAATCAGTTCAGGCTCAGAATTCACGTCAAAATCTGTTGGTACAGACCTTGGGGAATGGGGGGCAACTCTGGCATCCTCCAGATGTGTCTTTCTTGTGGAAGATTTGGCATTTCTGGATTTGGTCTTGCCTCTTCCTTGTCCACATCCATCTGGTTGGACTGAATAGTTGCTTCCATTTCTGGTATGCACCATTTTCACGTTGTGGTATTCCATACCAGTTCTTCCAAGGTTCAAATCCACAATTTCAAAGCTAAAACTTTGATCAATAATAATAATAATAATAATATATATATAAAGAAAATAAAGATAAAAAAGTGAAAGATAAAAGTAAAAAATTGCAAGAAAAAGGAAGAGAATTATATTAAAATAACAAAAATAAGTATTCCACTGGAATCTACATCAAATTTTACCTATAGTCACATATTGCCTCAACCCCATAATGTCAATAATTTTCTAGATATCATGGATTAAAGAAGAGAAATGATACTATACACTCTATACTAGGTACAAGAATATGCTTAAAGATAATGCAGATTGTCTAAATATTCAATATGAATAAACATGTGTAATATTACATAAGTGATACCATTACTCTTACAACATCATGTGTTACATGTCTTGACATAAAAAAAAAACACTTACATATAAGTTAACATAGTGTTACATTACTCAATTCCCACTTAAACTCCCATAACCAAACATTACAGGTATTATTTACAAATTAAATTTTACATAAAGAAATACTCAACTGAATACAGATCAAGGCTGTGAAGAAGAAAAATAAGGTTAGTAGAGATAAGAATACAGTTATTTAAAATGGTGCAATCAACCAAACATATGGTGCAATATCTGTATCAAATGACACCATTCCAAATTTAACCACCAGCATAAATGTCTCAAGGCTGTGAAGAAGAAAAATAAGGTTAGTAGAGATAAGAATACAGTTTTTAAAATGGTGCAATCAACCAAACATATGGTGCAATATCTGTATCAAATGACACCATTCCAAATTTAACCACCAGCAAAAATGTCTCAAGGCTGTGCATAATAAGAATAAAGTTTAGTTAAAATATAAGTATAATTCAAAAAGTATGGTGCAATCAACCAAACATATGGTGCAATATCCTGAACAAATGACACCATTCCAAATTTAACCACCAGCATAAATGTCTCAAGGCTGTGAAGAAGAAAAATAAGGTTAGTAGAGATAAGAATACAGTTTTTAAAATGGTGCAATCAACCAAACATATGGTGCAATATCTGTATCAAATGACACCATTCCAAATTTAACCACCAGCAAAAATGTCTCAAGGCTGTGCATAATAAGAATAAAGTTTAGTTAAAATATAAGTATAATTCAAAAAGTATGGTGCAATCAACCAAACATATGGTGCAATATCCTGAACAAATGACACCATTCCAAGTTTAACCACTAGCAAAAATGTCTCAAGGCTGTGCACTGACAATAATAAGGTTCAGAATGGTGCAATCAACCAAACATATGGTGCAATATCTTGATCAAATGACACCATTTTTAATTTACCCACCAGCAAAAATGTCTCAAGGTGGAATTTTTTCTAAGTCCCTTGTTTTTGGAAGGCTCTATGGAGGGCCCAAAAGGTATAAATAAAGGGCCTCTCTCCCTGTTTTTCCCCCATGCTTCTGATTCAGACAATAATCTTGAGGATCAATCCATCCCTTCTCTAGTAGGATAATCTAGTATTTATATTGAAAAAGATCAGTAGCAAGGCTCAGTATCTTATAGTGTTATTTATGATTAATTAATGAAAGATATTTATAATATTAATGAAAGAGTTTAATATTATTTAAATAATCTTACCATTATAGTAGTAGTGTTGAAGTAGTGTTGGAAGATATTATCAATAGTGATCTTATCTAATTTATCAATAACCCTTATTTATAGAAGGGATATCATCTTACCCTTATACCTTATATCATAAGCCTTTTAGGTATATTGGATTATATTTATATTGATCCTAATAGTATTATATTACTATTATATCATTTATATCTTACCTTTATATTAAACAAAACAACCATTAAAGAATTATCTTACCCTTAAATTATTATAGCTATATTGATAGTATTATTAAATCACCTTTAAAAGTATTAGCTAGCTATCAAGATTATTATTAATATTAATAGTGATCTTAAAAAAAAAATATTATTTAAAATATCTCAGGTATTGAAAGAAGGAATACTAGAAGAATTAATGAAAAAGAATTATAATCAATAACAAGAAAGTTAAGCAAAACTAAATTATTATTAAAAAAATATTAACCATTACCATTATTATCATAGTGATCTTTTATTGACAGACTGATAGAGACTGCTGAAGAAAATTCTCTAATTGAAAAGCCACAAAACTAAATAATTGATTTGTGATCTCATCAAAAGGGTATC
Organism: Austropuccinia psidii; assembly: GCA_023105745.1. Lineage (NCBI taxonomy): Eukaryota > Fungi > Basidiomycota > Pucciniomycetes > Pucciniales > Sphaerophragmiaceae > Austropuccinia > Austropuccinia psidii. The sequence goes on from JALGQZ010000005.1 coordinate 28,217,456, forward strand.
TTTTTCAGTATAATTAGAGGGGCAGCTAATACACCTTAGCACCCATGGTTATTGGCTAATTCTGAAATTCAAAACAGACTCACCAATAATTTCCCCCTCAAGGTACTGCCTATTATTTATCCCACAACAAAAGGAGTTCCCACATCTGGTGTCCCAACAGTGGCCTTCCAATCTCAAGTATCATTAACAAGATCACATTATCAATCCTAAAAATTATTAAAAAATTAAAAAATATCAATCAAAAAAAAATAATTAAAAATTAAATCATTGTTTAGATCACAATTATAATGGAGGAATCATCATCCTCAAAGAAGGCTCTAACCTTGGAGGAGGAATTGGAAAAAGAGCAGTCAAGAATTGAGGAATTAGGTCAGGAAGAAAGTGAAGAAGAGGATTTTTCTTATTTAGAAAATGATGAAGAATTTCAGAAGAAAAGGTTAGAATTACAGAAGGCTATGGAAAGAGCTGCAAGAAGACATGGAAAGAAGACAAAATCAAGTCAATTCTCACCTGAAACTACTGGGGATGCAACTATTGAAAGAATGCTCAGACCCCAACAACCATCACCATCACCAACCCCAAAGACATTTGCAACATCCACACCAGGAACATTGCCAAGAGCTGCAAGATTTGCAAAAAGGGTACATATTACAACACCAACTCAGCAACCTGAAAGAGTTACAATACCCACAAGAAAGATTGCTAAAATAAAGGCAAAGGATTATAACCTCAACTTTGATGGGAGTGATGTTGAGGATTTTATCAAGAGAGCTGAAAGGATAGCATCAATTGAAGGAGCCAATGAAAGGGATTTGGCCATGCAAATAGCATTCTGGAGTGAAGATAAGGATATCAGATATGAAATTGAAGGAATGCCAGGATATGAAATGGAGGATTGGGATCAATTGAAAAAGGAAATGATCAGTAAATGGGGAAAGGTGGAACCAGAAAGAAGACACAGGAGAGATTCATTAACAAGACTATTTAATCAAACTCAACAGGAGGGAGGAGTCAAAAGTTTGTCCCAATACAGAAAGTTTATTGGGGAATATGACATAATTTCAAAATATCTGCTGAAGTATGGGTATATCAAAAAGGAAAATGATTATCATGAAGATGTCTTTGATTCCTTATCACCAGAAATTAGAAGTAGTGTTACTAAAGAAATGATCAAAGACAGGACCATGGTTCAAGCAAGAGATGGAGGATATATCTTACCTGAGATGGATATCCTCAGAAATTATATTGAGGCAGAATTGGAGGCAGCAGTAGTTATTAAAGGGAAATCCCAATTATCAAAGTCAGATGAAATCAAAAACAAAAAGAAAACCAGATTTGAAGATGAAAGCTGGGAGGAGGTTATCAAGCAAATGAAAGATATTACAAAGAAAATAAAGAATCCACCAGCTCAAGAGGCTCATGTTAATGAAGCACCAAAAGAAGTCAACCCAATGAAGGATGTGTTGGACCAGCTGAAAGAACTATCAGAGGCTGTTAATCCACCAAAGAAGGTCTGGAAGGATAAACCAAATACACAAGGATCAGGCTTAGCACCAAATGCACAACCATTCAGACCAAGAAATACCCAGGCACCTTTACCTGCAAATTATCAACCTTATGTTCCAGCACAACTATATCCAAGACCACCCTTAAAGTGCTATTACTGTTTTGAAAATGGTCATTCATTGACAAGATGCAGCTACCTGGCAGAAGATATGGAAAAAAGAATTGTTAGTAGGCAAGGATTAAATTTCCTTTACCCTAATTTCCAAAGAGTACCTTCAGAAGGAACCAAATCTCCAAAGGACTTAGTCAGGGAATTTGATAAGGAACAAAAAGAAATTTCAAATAGGATAATTGAAAAGGAAAAGCCTCTATCAAGACCAGAAGATCAAAAGATAGTTGAGCTGAAAAAGGAAGAAAAAGATGTTTCAATTGCTCAAGTAGAAGACTGGGGTAATTGGGAACCACCAATAGTATCTTCACCCACTGAGATGTTGGAAACACATGCAACTCTCAGACAGACAAAGCAAAGATTAGCTAAGCAAGAAAGCCAAAATAGAGAAGATTCTCAAAGTAAAAAACCTATACTACCAGGAACCTATCATGAGGATGAGGCTGAAGAAGAGATGAAGATTATTGTTCCAACCAAATATAAAGATAAACATACAAAAAGAGATGAAACATTTGAAGGAACTGAAAGTAAAGAAAAAGAGAATTTTGAGGAGGAAGGTGACAAGTTAAACAAAAGGATGGTTCACCACAAAACTGAAAAGAAAGAATTCATAAAGGATAAGAAAGAATTCAAACCAAAATTAGCAATTGAAAATGTGATAAAGAAAATCTTGGAACAGAAAATTAACTTAACCTTGGAAGAAATATTATCAGTTTCACCAACCTTCATTCACAGGCTTCAAGGGATTTCTCTTGAAGAAAAGGAAGCTATCAAATCAGTTAACACTTTGGACATTAAAGAAGATGTTATTTCTATAAAAATTAAAGACTTTGAAAAACCAAGACTTCATTATGCCTGTCCACTTGGGTTTATGCAAGTATTTGTTGGAAAAGAAGAATATCCAGTAATGGCACTGGTAGATACAGGATCAGAGCTCAACATAATCACTGAAGATGCAGCAATAAAAGCCTCTCTTCCAAACAGAAAGCTCAACATGAATTTAAGAGGAATTGGAGGACATACAACATCATTAATTGGATTGGCTGAATTCACACAAGTACTTTTGCCTTCTGGAGAAGAAAAAGAAATTCATTTCTTCATTGCCAAGGGAGCAGTACACACAGTCCTAGGAAGGCCCTTCTTGGCAGACAATAACATTAGATTGGACTTTTCACAGAAACAAGGAGAAATATTTAGCTATCAAGAAGCAGATGGTAGAAGATTATGTATGCCAATATGCAAACCCCATATGTTAGGATGGCAAACAGGACCACCAAGAGGAATGGAGCTTTGTTCAATGGGGAAAATAAAGGATTGGTTTAGCAAAGTAAAATTAAAAGAAGCTGAAGATAAATCTAAATCAAAAATAAAAAGTATTTTCAAATCAACTAAAAACAAAGATTATCAAAAGATCAAGTCTATGGAATGTAATTTAGATGAAAGATTATCCATAATGGATAGGGGAATAGAGAATGAATCTCAGGAGGAAGTGGAAAGAGACCAAGGGGTGGAAACACAAGAGCCAGAACAGGGACCATCAACAGAAGCACTATCAAACCAAATAAAATCAGAAGAACCAAAGTCATTAGCCTGGTACTTAGACAAGGCAATAAAAGAAAACAAGGAATGGGCTACATTTGATCCCAAAAAGTGGGAGGAATGGATCAACAGAAATCTACCACCTTCAAGTGAATATGAAGATTATGTTAAAAATAAAAACCCTCAAGTAAACAACTTAAGCTTAAGCCCATGCCCTGACTTCTGGAAAATTGATGATGAACCTGAAAACAATAAAAGTTATATATGGAAACAAGATGAAAAATCAAATTGGTATATGGAAGAAGTCAATGAAGCAGAGAAAAAGGAAAATAAAATTATTTATAAACCAATTGACACCAATGGTATGTTATATCAGGTTTTGGTTAATGGCTCAGAAATAATGGAAGGACCACCAATACATAGTAGAAAGAATCTGTTTGACATATTTTCCAAGCAAAAATACCCACAAGATATGGAAATTGAAATGAAGGCAGAAATGAACAGTGATCAATACTGTGAAGACTCATTGGAAGATCTTAGAAATAAAATTAATGACTGTTTCAAAGATGAAGAATTTATTAAGGAATACAATAAAGAAGAATCTAATCAAACTGATGATTTCCAAATACATGAAATTTCTCAAGATCCTCCAAAGAAGAAACTAAAGCACTCTCATGCTTATGAAAATCTTTGGGAGGCCTACAATAATCATGACTCTTTACAAGAAATTAAACCAAGATTATCTTCAGATTCAAAGCCAGAAGCAAATTTGATAGAAGTTGAAGTCTCACCATTGCAAAAGGATCTCATGAACACTATTCTGTCATGTGATTTAAACCCAAGAAGCCCATGGAGAATTGATAAAGACAAGGAAATGGACTTGGATAAAGAAAGTTTCTTGAAGTATTATGATGAAATGTCTTACTGGCAACTTCCAACACCTGAAGAAGAGCCAGATTTCATAATTCTTCCCTACATTGAATTCAAAGATATATACTTTGAGGGTCCATCAAGAATAAAAGGAGGAAAATGGTTGAAGAATCTTCCAGGATATGACCTGTCAAAATTAGACTTCATGGAGCTCTTGAATGAGGAAGGAATTAAGGGTAATTTGGAAAACCAGTATTGGGAGGAAGTATTTTACTTTGATGAACAAACAAGGAAGGCTCTTTATGATGGTAGAATTTGGCCACAAGAAGACTTCAATTTGCATAATATGGAGCTTCTTGGTGGAAATCTTTTTTGGGAAGAGTATGGATACCTCTTTATACACAAAGAAGAAGGATTCATCAGAAATTGGAAAGGTAATACCCTAGAAGAAAGGAAGAAAGGAAGGAAAATACTGGGAGAAATAGCCAAGGATATATGTGTGAATAGAATTCTTCAACAAAAAGAAAAAGGAAAATGGGTTTCATGAATTGAATATATTTTTCTGGACATGTAAAAAAAAAAGAAAAAAAAAAAAAAACTTAAAAAAAAAAAAAAAAAAAACTTAAAAAAAAAATATTAAAATTAAAATTAAAATTAAAAAAGATATAAACTCAAAAAAAAAAAAAAAAAAAAAAAAAAAAAAAAAAAAAAAGAAAAAAAAAAAAACAATTAAAAAAATATATATGAATGATGATTTGGGTATGCAAGAGTTTTAACTGTAAAAGTATTATAAGGCTATGTTTCAATTAAAAAATGGGGGTGGGTGTCTGTTTCTTATTCCACCTCTAATGGTTTAAGTTTTTGGGATGAAATCCTTGGGAATTTCAATATCAATTTCTATTCAATTTAAATATCAATATCATTAATTTCAAGACCTTTTGAAAAACAGAAAAAAATTGATAAGATCATAATCTTTAATAAAATTAACAAAAAATCAAGATGCCAAAGCTTGGATGTTATGGGGATGAATTGTTGGAGGATGAAGAAATTTTGGATCAAAGGCAATTGAAGAAGCAATATGAAGAATTCATTTTTGAGTATGAAGATGAATTTCAAGAATGTCAGTCATCAAGTCACCAATCAAGAGAAGAAAAGGAAAAATTGGAAGAAATAAGGTTTTTATTGGAGGAACTTAGAGTTTTGAATGAAAAATTAGCTTATTATAGAAATTACTTACCATCAATGAGTAAAGTACAGCTGAAGCCAATTCTAAAAACCTCCAGCTTACATAGTTCAAAAACAAAGAAGAGAAGAAAATCAGTAAGATTCAATTTAAACAATCAAGTCCAGTATTTTTGGCAGTGACTTCCTGCCTTATCAAAGAGGACCCAAATATTTCTTACCTTAATACTTAAAGCTTCAATTGATTCAAGTTTTTGGCAGTGACTTCCTGCCTTATCAAAGAGGATTAATTCTTCAAGAAATATTTTACTTAGATTATTTATTTCATCCACCTTTACCAAGAAGCTATTATAATTATTCATATTTTTTTTAACATCAAGAAACCATTAGCAATTTTTTTATCATATTTTATATTTTATAATCATCATGTCTGAAACTAATGAAGCAGACAATACCATCTGGATCTATTGGCCACACTCAGAAACAAATGGGGAAAGCCAAGACCTCTGGATTAATAATAATTTTCAAGGACTTAACAATGAAGACCAAAGATGGGGCTTACCAGTTATTGAATACTTCAAGATACCAATTATTCAAAGTCTCCCCTTTATTGAATTTGAAGATTTATTTGGAAATGAAGATATTACTCAAGAAACCCCTGCAGAAGCCTATTTAAGCCAGCTTCCTGGATCAAACCTTTCAAAGCTAGAATTTATGGATATACTTAATTATGATGGAATTAAAGGAAATCTCAATAATGACTATTGGAATGAAACTTTCTATATGGATTCAGATATAAGGAGTAGTCTTTACTGGGGAACAATACAAGCTCAGAGATGGTTTTGTCTTGAAGAATATCAAATTGAGGGTAGAAGTATTAAATGGAGAGGGGACTGCTATATTATTGAAAAGGGATTGTATTTTGATTTAGAGGATAAAGTCTTACAGTTAATAATCATAATGAAGAATCACAAGTTTTGTTTGAAGAAAGAAGAATGGAATAAGTTATGGAAAGAAATTGTCAGCAGCAAGATTGAAATGAAAATGGAGAAGAATCAAGATTATTTTAAGAAAACTATTCTTCAGAAAATTAAAGGCCCAGCATGGCCTTAAACTGCAATTCAACTATTTGGTTACTGTTTCTCTTACTCTATTTTAAGTCAGTTCATCAAAAAAAAAAAAAGAATATATTAACACATGCAAGGACCAATGATACATGATGGCCCAGAAAGGCCTTAAACTGCAAATTTAATTTCTGAATTTTCTGTGATAGTATCAAAAAGAAACATAAAAAAATATATATATATATGAAAAATCTATTAATAATCAATAAATCAATGAAGAAAAAAATCTATATATAACTAATAAAACAATAAAAATTAATAATTGATATGGAGATCAGAAGTTATAGTGTTGGTAAAGATATTTCAATTAGTATTAAAAAAAAGAAAAAAAGGGAAAAAAAGAGCTGCTTATAAAAGTCATCTAGAAAGAATATTTTAGTTTTTTTTATTCTGTATTAGTATCAGTAGTTTTTCATAGTTAAAAAAATAGGGGTGGTTAACTATTTCTTATACCACCCAAAGCACAAGTGGCTATAAGTTTTGGGGAAAGTGGGACTTTAGTAATTAAACATTAGTTTATAGCTCTAATCAATGAAAATCAATTTCAGTTATTTTACCTTAATAAAGAATTATTAATTTAATATTAAATAATAGCTTATTTTCCATTAATGAAGTACTTAGATATCTCTTGAATTATAAATTTCATAAATAATTACCTTTCATAAGGTCAAAAAAAAATCACTTATCATTGCACTTCTTCAAAAGAAGATCATTTTTTGTTAAAAAAAAGTTTCAATTTCAAAAGAAAAATAATTTCAAAATATAATTCAACAAAATAAGCTGAAAACAAGGAAGGATTAATCAGTATTATGTTGAAATTGAAAAAAAAATGAAAAGAAGTTGAATTAACTTACTAATACAAGAGTAGAGCTCAAATTAATATTGAAGATCTCAAATATACAGCACAGAATTTCTTCATTTTTCACAAAAAAAAAGGAAATGTTGAATAAAAAATACTTCAAGATTTTTTTTCACTACAAGAAGACAATATATTTTACCAGAAAGAAAAAAGCCACTCATCAGTTATGTATAGTATCAATCCTCAAGAGAAATTATAAAGAAACTTATCTTAAAATTCTAGAACTGAATCAATCAGGAAGCCAAAATGGAAATTATTGAGCTGAACTACTCAATACAAATACATGCTACACACATACACACAGCATGCATACACACATAGCACATACAAAGAATCCAACTCACAAGGAGGGATGACCAGATTTTTTAATTTAATTTTTCTCTTTTTTCAATTTTTAATTTTTTTTAATTTTTTTAATTTTTTTTTTTAATTTTTTTTTAAAAAAAAAAAAATTAATAAAAAAAAACTGGCCACCCCCCCTTGCTTTAAAAAGAAATCAAAAGAAGCAAAAATAAACAAAAATAAAACCAAATCATGTGGAAGGAGGAATAAATATAGCACATCAATATAAAGCTATATTGAATAAGATAATATTATAATAATATAAGTATCATAATATTATAATATTGAAAATAAAATAATATTAAAATAAGAATAATATCATAATACTATAATATTCTAAGGGATGATATATAATCCCAATAACATATTATATTTAAGAAACAACTATTGTTTTAATTTGGTAACATTATTATTTGATAAATAAAATAATGTTATATGGATATTCTTAAGTGATTTTGTGAAAATGATATAATTTTAAATTCAATAAATGAAAAAACAGCTATACTAAAAGGGATATGTCCCTGAATGATGAATAAATATAAATAATATTATTGATCAAAGACTATAATATTCAGAATAATATTATCACCTTGAATATATATATTGATAGATATTATTCAGGTTATTCAAAAGATAAATACACAGAGGCAACTGGCCAGGTTGACCCTGCATAATTTATTTTTTAACCTCACTGGGTTTAAAGCATAACAAGAATTTAGAATATTTTTCTCTAAATATATAAATAAAGAATTACTTTGAAAAAAATAATTATGAAAAGAATAGGAGAGTAGCTTGAAAATGTAGCTCCTTTTATATTGAAGAGAAGAGCTTTTTTCTCACCCACAACCTGACCATCATAACACTAGAAATAAAATAAACTTGTTGGTTCTTTGCAAGTTTTTTTAGTTTAATTTATATCTTCAATTAATTTTAAAGTTTAATTTATCTTTATTTAATTGTTTCTAAACAAATATAAATATAAATAAATATATAAATATACATATATATACAAATACAAACAAATATAAATTTATATAAATACACATAAATATAGATAAATGTAAATTTATATAAAGAATTATATACAAATATAAATATAAACAAATATAAATATGGATAAATATATGAAAATATAAATATAAATATAAATAAACATAAATAAATATAAATAAATATTCAATTAAACAAATAAATTTTTATACATATAAATAAATCTAAATAAATAAAAATATAAATAAATATAAATATATATAGATACAATTAGATAACTATAAATAGATTTTAATTAAATACAAATATATATAATTAAATTAATAAATTGAATACAAATCAATATAAATATATATAAATAAATATATATAAATATAAATAAAAAATAAATATAAATATAAATTAATATAAACATATATAAATATCAATAAATATAAATAAATATAAATTTATATAAATAAATATATAAAATATAAATAAATACAAATAAATATAATTAAATACAAATAAATTAATATATATAAATAAATATATACAAATATAAATATAAATAAATACAAATATAATTAATTACAATTAAGTACAGTACAAATAAATACAAGCTAAATATAAAAAATACATATAAATACATATACAATTATAAATATAAATAAATAAATATAAATATAAATAAAAAAAAAATAAAAAAATATAAATATAAACAAGTCTAAATATAAATATATATAAATATATATAAACATGAATAAATATATAAAATTAAATAAAAATTAAATCAAATAAATAAATAAATGAAAACAAATAAAAAACAACCATCAATAAATTAAAATACAATTATTAAACAATCAAAAAAAAAAAAGAAACAGTAACGATAAAAAATAAAAACAAAAAAAAAATATAAAAAAAACTAATTATATAATAAAATGAAAACAAATTTTACTTACAGGTAGTTTGTTTTTTTTAAAAAAAATAAAATTAAATAAAATAATAAAAAAAAAAAACAAGATCGCTTAAGCGATCAAATTTAAAAGAAATTAAAAAATAAAAAAAAAAGAGACTAGAAGCGATTAGAAAAGAAACAGAGTACAGGGCATTACTGTACTGTACTAAAAAAAAAATCATCATACAAAAAAAAAAAACATTAGTAAAAAAAAATTAATTAATTAATTTAAAAAAAAAAAAAAACATGTATTAAATATTTAAAAAAAAAAAAAAAAAAAAAAAAAACCTAATAGTTTTTTTTTTTTAAAAAAAAAAGCAAAGATCGCTCAAGCGATCAAAGTATTAAAAAAATTAATAGAAAAAAAAAAAAAAATATAGACATGATTAAAAAGAAAAGTACTACAGTGCACTAGTGTAGTATGATACTGTACTACTGTGCAGTAAAATTATTCTACTGTTGTACAGTACTGTACAGTACTGTACACTCTACTAAAAAAAAGAAAGAGAGATAATCAAAAAAAAAAAAAAAAAAAAAAAAAAAAAAAAAAACACATGAGCGATTAAAAAAAAATAAAAAATAAAAATAAGTTATCATTATAATCTTATAACTAAAAAAAATTATATAAAAAAAAAAATCATTCGCGATATAAAAAATAAGTCCAGTACAGTATTTTAAAACTAATAGACTGTATTAAATAAGCTAAATACAATAAGAATGAAAACAAAATTAAGTTTTTTTGGAATTAAAAAAAAAAAAATAAAAAATAAAAAATAAAAAAAAAATTTTAGAAAAATTACCATTATGTGCTGTATTGTGATTTACACTCAGTCCTAAAAAAAATAGTAAGATAGATATTTTAATAATTCACAAACAATAAAAGTGCACTAAAAAAAAGAATTTCTTTTTGTAAAAAAAATGAAAAGGAATAATTATTATTCTCTATCATTGTTAAGAGAATAATTATATTAAAAAACATACAATATAAATATATTATAATATTAATAAAAAAAAAGCAATAGTTATAGAAGTATGATAATAATTTAATGAAGGAAAATAATTGAAATTTGGAATGAAATCCCTCATTCCTGTGATTATAAAAAAATATGATTCAAAATAAATAATCATAGTAAAAATAATAAAACACAATAAAGTCCTCCATGACTTTAAACTGGAAAATTATGGAAATAATTAGATTTGTCTTTGGTCTTTTAATTTTTATTTTTTTTTAATTAATTCATTTTTTTTTACTTATAAACATATATATCTATTCATTAGTGTCAATTGGGTCCTCTATGACCTTAAACTGGACTTATTTCTTAACTTTGATTACAATTAATGACTCTATTTCTTATTTCATAACCATGTTAATAAATATCTTAATATATACACTTAATTACAATATATTTTTCAATATTTGCTTTGATAATTAATTTAACAATAGCTTGATAATCAATATGGTATTCAAGTATTTATTTTTAAATAAAATGGGTCCTCTATGACCTTAAACTGGATTCTTATTTCTTTATTTATTAATTAATTTCACTTATAAATTTCTATTATTTTTTCTTCAAGAATATCATGAGAATTACTATTTGAAATATTATATATAGGTAGTCAATTCATACTCACCTTATGTTTATACCTTATTAGAGAAAAAATCTTGATATAAATTGGTATGAGTCCTCCATGACTTTAAACTGGATATTTTCTTTATTTTATAATATTATATATTAGCCATATAGAATATATAGCAAAAAAAAATAAAAAATGAAGAGTATTGGAATACTCATTTTAAATATTGATTTAAATTTCAAAATAAATTGATAATTAATTTAATATATGATTATTTAATTTAAAATTAATTTTAAAAATAAATAAAGTCCACCAAGACTATAAACTGGAATTTCTTTTTATTATTACTTTTTACTCAATAAATATTCAAAGTCCTCCATGACTTTAAACTGGAATTTTTTTTATTTTATAATAGCATACATTAGCCATATAGAATATATAATAAAAAAAATAAAGAGTATTGGAATACTCATTTTAAATATCTATTTTAATTTAAAAATATTTTAATAATTTGCTTTAATATTGGATTATTCATTTTAAAATCCAATTTAAAAAGAATAAAAGTCCACCAAGACTATAAACTGGAATTTCTTTTTATTATTATTTTTTACACAATAAATATTCAAAGTCCACCAAAACTATAAACTGGAATTTCTTTTTATTATTACTTTTTACTCAATAAATATTCATAGTCCTCCATGACTTTAAACTGGAATTTTTTAGTTTCTAATAGCATACATTAGCCATACAGAATATATAATAAAACAAAAATTAATTAAAGAGTATTGGAATACTCATTTTCAATATCTATTTTAATTTAAAAATATTTTGATAATTGATTTAATATTGGATTATTCATTTTAAAATCCAATTTAAAAAGAATAAAGTCCACCAAGACTATAAACTGGAACTTTTATTATTATTATTATTTTTACTCAAGAAATATTCTAAGTCCACCAAGACTATAAACTGGAATTTCTTTTTATTACTATTTTTTCACTCAATAAAAAAAATCCAAAGTCCACAAAGACTATAAACTGCAGCTTTTTAATTTATCATTTTTTAAATAAATGAATGTTCAATTATATAGGTCCTCCATGACCTTAAACGGTAAATGTTAAAATCTCAATATTATATAAGATTATATATGAAAAATTCAAGTATATATATATAAAGAAATATAAATATATATATACTCAAAAAAGAAAAAGAAGAAGAAATCATAAGAATTATCAATCACTTAAAGTTTAGAAAGATGATGTTTATTATTAGTATTATTATTGAAAAATCTCATTCAGAAAAGAAAGGCTTTAATGGTCTTCCTGCTCTAGGTGGCACTTGGACAACTGGTCTGTATGTACTTAAAAAATACATATACACTGAGCAGCCAAGGTCAGACCTGGTCTGATGAGGGGAAATAGCTCTGAGTTGATTAGAGCTATAGCCTTGTAGACTGCCACTATATAGTGTCAGGCCACCACAAAAATTAAAACCCTCTTCTTAGTATGAATAAGACTCAAAATAATAATAATAATTAAGCTAAAAAAATTCAAAACTTGGCAAGAAAATATTACAAGAATCAAAGACAAAATAAATTAGAGAAACCAACTAAAGAAATTTAAATGGAGAAGGGGTCTTATCCCAAACCTGAAGATTAATGTTACAGAAAGAAAGAAGAAAGAAGAAAAAGAAAGAAGAGATATCTTAATAGTATCTTGAAAGCTCAATAATGATATGATGAATTTTTGGAATATGATAAATATAGACTGGTTTTCTTTTAAGCTCATGATCAAAAACATCCTGAAGGCATATTAAACTCTAAGATTATGAGAATTTCTTTCAATATATAAAATTGGCAATTCAATGAATCCATGAAGGGAGTAGTGGAATGTTAAGTCCTTGGATGACTTAAAACTACAGGGGTGGCACACCTGAGGGCTTATAATCTATTTCTTTATTTTAGTCCATGAAAGGAGTAGTGGTATTAAAGAAATAATGTGAAGAAAGAAGAGGTCAGATTTGAAATGGTTCAAATAAAATCCTCAAATATATAAGATAAATTGGCCAACGAATAAAATGTTGAAGAAAGAAGGACAAAGATGTAGAATTGAGATATGCAAGGAGATTGGTAATGACTGAAAAGAATAAAGAAATATCTATCAGCCCAAACATTTTATGAATTATTAAGCCTCAAGGTAGCTCAAGTTGATATTAGTATAAGGAATCTTTCAACTTAACAAGAAAAATAAAAAATAAAAACAATAAAAATGAACTGCCCTTGGATCAAGTCAAATTGAAGACCAGGAGGTCCTCAGCATGACATAAAACTGCTCCCTTGTGAAGAAATGGACAAGGGTTCTTATTGTCCTTGTATGACATAAAAAGGCAGGATTTTGTATACCTAATATACAGGGTCTGCACACCTGAGTTGTAGGGTCCTGTATGACCTTAAACTGCAACCTCAAATATATGGACAGAAAAAAGATAAAAGAAGTGAAGATTTATTTAATTTAAGAAATTATTAAAGTAAGGAGAAGAAATAAAGAAAATAGAAGAATTGATACTATATTGATTTCAACTTAACCAGTTTTAAAAAAAAAAAGAAAAAATATATAAAAAAAATAATAAAAATAAAATAAAAATATTAAAGAGAAAAACAGAATCATTTCAGTGATATTACAAAATGGATTACCAAAACAGTGCAGCAAAATACAAATCAGTACTCAAGAAGGTCAAACCAGTTAATGAGCCTATGCCACAAGACATAAATCCTCCTTTAGGAAGGCCACCATTATCAAGAGACCCTTATAATACACCACTATCACCAAAACCACCTAAATTTATGGTCACATCAAAAATAACACAAGAAAGATTTGAATTGATAAATTTTGGACCACCTGGATGGCTTTCAGAAGAAGAAAGCAGTCTTCTTATGAGTGTCATAGTTTTAAGAGAAAAAGCAATTGCATTCAGTACAGAGGAAAGGGGTTTACTGAAACATTCATATGGAAAACCCTATAAAATACCAGTAATACCACATACACCTTGGCAAAAGAAGCCAATACCAATACCAAAGCCCATAATACCACAGTTTATTGAATTGGTAAGGGAAAGGATTAGAACAGGCTTGTATGAGCAGTCTACCTCCAGCTATACAAGTCCAGTATTTTGTGTTGCAAAGTCAAATGGAAAACTTAGAATTGTCCATGACTTACAGGATCTTAATAAAGTAACCATTAAAGATGCAGGATTACCACCACATATTGAAGAATTTGTTGATGCCTTTTCAGGGAGAGCTTGTTATGGACTTGGTGACATAATGGGAGGGTATGATGAAAGAGAATTAGACATTTCTACAAGACCCTTAACTACATTTGAAACACCACTTGGAAGGCTACAACTCACAAGATTACCACAAGGAGCAACTAATTCTGTTGCAGTTTATCAAGCCCAAATGACTTGGATACTTCAAGAAGAAATACCAGAGAATGTAGGAATTTTTATTGATGATGGAGGGATAAAAGGTCCAAGATCAACATATAATAATGAAACTTTACAAGAAAATAATTTGATAAGAAGATTCATTTGGGAATATGCAGTTACATTAGAGAGAATATTATTCAGAATTGAAGAGGCAGGACTTACCATATCAGGTATCAAATTTGCATGTTGTGTGCCAGCATTGGACATAGTAGGGCATGTAGTTTCTTTGAATGGAAGAAAAATTTCAAAGCAGAAGATTAATAAAATACAAAGTTGGCCAAAGCCCCTCAATAAAAAGGAAGTAAGAGGCTTTTTGGGACTTTGTGCATATGTTAGAATGTTCATTGAAAATTTCTCTCAGGTTGAATCACCACTAAGAAGATTAACAAGAGATGATGAAGAATGGGAATGGAATACTAAATGTGATGAAGCATTTGAAAAGTTAAGAAAAATTGTAGGGGAGGAAATAACATTAAAAAATTTGGATTATGAAAAGGGAGCAGGGAAGATTAAATTAGCAGTAGACTCAAGCTATATAGCTGCAGGAGCAGTACTTACTCAAGAAGACAAAGAAGGAAAGGACAGACCAGTTCTTTATGAATCAATCACATTCTCAAGATTGGAATCAAAATACTCACAGCCAAAGCTGGAGCTATGTGGAGTGGCCAAAATTCTCAAGAAACTCCAAACAGTACTTTGGGGACAACATTTTGAGCTACAAGTAGATGCAAAAGCCTTAATTGAAATGATAAACTCACCCTGTTTGCCAAATGCCCCAATGACCAGATGGGTTGCATTTATTCAATTGTTTTCTTTTGAATTAGTTCATAAGCCAGGGAAGACCTTCACAATGCCAGATGGGCTGTCAAGAAGACCTCAGTCAGAAGATGAAGAAAAAGAAAAATCTGATTTTGATGAAGAAGAAGAATGGATAAAACCACACCCAGGGTTTGGAGTAAAACATAATAATATAATAAAATTGGCAGGAATAAAGCTACCATCAAAGCAAGAAGGATTTTGGAAAAGAATGGTGGAATACTTAAATACATTGAAAAGGCCCTTTGGTAGTAAAGAGGATGACTTCAAAAAAATTAAAAGGAAGTCATCAAATTTCTTTCTGGAGGAAGGCCAACTCAAAAGAAGAAATACACCAAATCCACAAGTAGTTGTGTCAAGTCAGAGTTCTCAAAGAAGAATATTAAAATCATTACATGAAGAAATGGGACACAGAGGAGAAAATGAAACATACAGAAGAGTTAAAGAAAGATTTTGGTGGGAAGGAATGAAGAAAATAGTCAAAAAATGGGTTAAATCTTGTAAAGCTTGTCAAAAGAGAAGTCATTATCACCAAAAAGAGGAAGGAAGAATATCATTCACCTCAACATTATTTGAAAGAGTCAGTATAGATGCAGTACATGTAAAAGCAGGAAGATGGAAGTATTTAGTAGTGGCCAGGGATGATTTCTCAGGATGGCCAGAGACAATTGGTTTAGTAAAGCTTACAGCAAAGTCAGTATCAGAATGGTTCACTTCTGAATGGATTTGCAGGTATGGAGCCCCAAAAGAGGTCACAGTAGATGGGGGGCCTGAGTTTGGAAAGGAACTACAAGATGCAGTAAAAAAAGCAGGCTCAAAGATAAGGGTAACAACACCCTACTACCCTGAGTCACAAGGAATGGTAGAAAGGGGGCATAAACAATTGAAGGATGCATTGGTGAAGATGTGTGGTGAAAATGGTTCAAAATGGAAAGAATACTTACCTTTGGTTACATTGGCTGACAGAATATCAACCAAAAGAACAACAGGTTACTCCCCATTTGAGCTTCAATTTGGTCAAAAGGCAGTACTACCAATAGACATTGAAGCAAAAACATACTTATCAATTGAATGGCACAAAGTCAAATCAACAGAAGATTTATTGGAAGCAAGAGCTGTACAGCTATCAGGAAAAGAAGAAATAAGAAAAAGGGCAAAAGAGAAATTGAAAAAGGCCAGGGAGGATTCAGTAAAATATTGGGACAGGAAATTAGCACATCAAATAAGAAAGCCAATTCATCCAGGTGAAATTGTTCTTGTATACAATAAAGCATTAGAGTCACAATGGGGATTATTGTTCAAGAATAGATGGGATGGACCCTATAGAGTTGTGAGACAAATAAACAATGGTCCATATGAGCTGGAAGAATTAGATGGTACAAAGCTAGCAAGAAGGTTTGCAGCAAGTCAAATAAAGAAGTTCTATCCAAGAGGAAAAGAGTTGGACTCAGAGGAAGAAGAGGAAGAAGGAGAAGAGGAAGTTGAAGATGAATCTCAATTTGAAGATGAAGAGGACTTTGATGAATAAAAATCCTTTTATTCAAAAAAAAAAAAAAAAAAAAAGAAGGGGGGAAATGTTTGATTGTTTTTTTTAAAAAAAGTAAGTGGATTATCACCTTGAATGCTGGGGACAGCATTAAATGGAGAGGGGGATGTGGTATTCCATACCAGTTCTTCCAAGGTTCAAATCCACAATTTCAAAGCTAAAACTTTGATCAATAATAATAATAATAATAATATATATATAAAGAAAATAAAGATAAAAAAGTGAAAGATAAAAGTAAAAAATTGCAAGAAAAAGGAAGAGAATTATATTAAAATAACAAAAATAAGTATTCCACTGGAATCTACATCAAATTTTACCTATAGTCACATATTGCCTCAACCCCATAATGTCAATAATTTTCTAGATATCATGGATTAAAGAAGAGAAATGATACTATACACTCTATACTAGGTACAAGAATATGCTTAAAGATAATGCAGATTGTCTAAATATTCAATATGAATAAACATGTGTAATATTACATAAGTGATACCATTACTCTTACAACATCATGTGTTACATGTCTTGACATAAAAAAAAACACTTACATATAAGTTAACATAGTGTTACATTACTCAATCCCCACTTAAACTCCCATAACCAAACATTACAGGTATTATTTACAAATTAAATTTTACATAAAGAAATACTCAACTGAATACAGATCAAGGCTGTGAAGAAGAAAAATAAGGTTAGTAGAGATAAGAATACAGTTATTTAAAATGGTGCAATCAACCAAACATATGGTGCAATATCTGTATCAAATGACACCATTCCAAATTTAACCACCAGCATAAATGTCTCAAGGCTGTGAAGAAGAAAAATAAGGTTAGTAGAGATAAGAATACAGTTTTTAAAATGGTGCAATCAACCAAACATATGGTGCAATATCTGTATCAAATGACACCATTCCAAATTTAACCACCAGCAAAAATGTCTCAAGGCTGTGCATAATAAGAATAAAGTTTAGTTAAAATATAAGTATAATTCAAAAAGTATGGTGCAATCAACCAAACATATGGTGCAATATCCTGAACAAATGACACCATTCCAAATTTAACCACCAGCATAAATGTCTCAAGGCTGTGAAGAAGAAAAATAAGGTTAGTAGAGATAAGAATACAGTTTTTAAAATGGTGCAATCAACCAAACATATGGTGCAATATCTGTATCAAATGACACCATTCCAAATTTAACCACCAGCAAAAATGTCTCAAGGCTGTGCATAATAAGAATAAAGTTTAGTTAAAATATAAGTATAATTCAAAAAGTATGGTGCAATCAACCAAACATATGGTGCAATATCCTGAACAAATGACACCATTCCAAGTTTAACCACTAGCAAAAATGTCTCAAGGCTGTGCACTGACAATAATAAGGTTCAGAATGGTGCAATCAACCAAACATATGGTGCAATATCTTGATCAAATGACACCATTTTTAATTTACCCACCAGCAAAAATGTCTCAAGGTGGAATTTTTTCTAAGTCCCTTGTTTTTGGAAGGCTCTATGGAGGGCCCAAAAGGTATAAATAAAGGGCCTCTCTCCCTGTTTTTCCCCCCATGCTTCTGATTCAGACAATAATCTTGAGGATCAATCCATCCCTTCTCTAGTAGGATAATCTAGTATTTATATTGAAAAAGATCAGTAGCAAGGCTCAGTATCTTATAGTGTTATTTATGATTAATTAATGAAAGATATTTATAATATTAATGAAAGAGTTTAATATTATTTAAATAATCTTACCATTATAGTAGTAGTGTTGAAGTAGTGTTGGAAGATATTATCAATAGTGATCTTATCTAATTTATCAATAACCCTTATTTATAGAAGGGATATCATCTTACCCTTATACCTTATATCATAAGCCTTTTAGGTATATTGGATTATATTTATATTGATCCTAATAGTATTATATTACTATTATATCATTTATATCTTACCTTTATATTAAACAAAACAACCATTAAAGAATTATCTTACCCTTAAATTATTATAGCTATATTGATAGTATTATTAAATCACCTTTAAAAGTATTAGCTAGCTATCAAGATTATTATTAATATTAATAGTGATCTTAAAAAAAAAATATTATTTAAAATATCTCAGGTATTGAAAGAAGGAATACTAGAAGAATTAATGAAAAAGAATTATAATCAATAACAAGAAAGTTAAGCAAAACTAAATTATTATTAAAAAAATATTAACTATTACCATTATTATCATAGTGATCTTTTATTGACAGACTGATAGAGACTGCTGAAGAAAATTCTCTAATTGAAAAGCCACAAAACTAAATAATTGATTTGTGATCTCATCAAAAGGGTATCTTTTTCAGTATAATTAGAGGGGCAGCTAATACACCTTAGCACCCATGGTTATTGGCTAATTCTGAAATTCAAAACAGACTCACCAATAATTTCCCCCTCAAGGTACTGCCTATTATTTATCCCACAACAAAAGGAGTTCCCACAACGTCAATTTAAAGATAAAAGGTGAAAATATAAGATAAAATACACACCTTTTGGTGGTAATTTAGCTTTTTCTGAGTTGAATAAGGTGCCTCCTTTAGCAATCTGCACCTCAATACTGTCTTCAGATTCTGCTTCTGAAGATTCAGGACTATTGATGTATCTTTTACTGAGCTTGTTACCAGCTGCACAGTATTTGATTCAAGACACTTAAAGAGAAAAATATGATAAAAGAAATTATTTTTGTGTTTTAAGATATTTTTAAAGGATTTTTTATAAATTTTATTATTTTTTAATATTAAAAAATTATTCTTTTTTAAAGAAAAAAATTAAAATTTAAGATTTTGAATGAAAATTAATTCAGAGTAACTCAAAGAATAATTTTATAAGTTTTTGGATGTGAAAAAGCCACGTGTAAAACAGTATAAAATTAAACCAAATTCCTCAATGAAAAAGATTTCCAAAACAATTTCAAAAGTAAGAATTATTCTGACTTTAAAATGAAAGAAAAAAATATTCAATTAATATATTTTAGAGCTTAAAAATATATTAATTAAGGGTACAAGGTTCAAAAAACACGGCCAGGCCCCCAAATGTAAGATGTGACTATGAAACTGGTGATAATATTAATATTAATCAACAGTACTATGTCTGTTCTTATGAAATATAATAATAAAATATTATTATAACCACAATTAAATAATTAAAAATTATTTCTTTCACGTGTTAAGCACTACTAGTGATTTTAACTGTGCACACTACAACAATCAATTACAAGAAGAATTTAATAATAAAAACTTCTTTATTAAAATAATAAAATTATTTTAATATATAATTATCTTTTGCAAGAATAATTATAAAGATAATTCTTGAAGAAAACTATTACTAGAGAAAAACTTTAAGAATTAAGAATAAATGACTCACTAATACTCCAAAGAACTTATTGATAGGTAAGAGTAGAGAAATTTGACGTGGAATTGTGGATTTAAGGGATCAAAAGGATTTATAACAGTATTACAACAAAATATAGTTGGATTCTATGATTTCACGTCTTTCTGGATGATTTTGAAAGATTTAAAACACTTAAGAATACCTTTAACTAATACTTACTTGTTGGTAATAATGATTTAATAAATTGATAAGATGATGATACGGAAAAAACAGCAACAAGAGGCTTCTTTTAAGTCAACAACAGCTCACAGAGGCGTGCCATGGAGCAAACTGAAAAACCAGTGAGTGAGAAAACAATAAACCCTTTTGGATTAATGATTGCATCATCTGTTGTCACGTAAGATTATCATAATTACTTAATTGATGCTTTTACGTGACTACCAACCCCAATATGGTTAAGAATAAAAGGAGTAACATCTGTAAATCTTCTTTTATTCTAAAATAATCATTGATTTCTCAAAGTTATCAATGTTATTGCCAATTTCATCACAGGTTGTAATTACTGTGAATTTTTGAAGATTCAGTGTTTCACGTAGAATGGTCAAAAATGGACTGTAAGTAAAACTTTTAATTTTACTAGTAAAACTATAATTATTTTTGGTTGTACCATAGATAATACAGTTCTTCATTGGTCCTGAAAGTTTCAGAAGGATTCATTAAGAATTGTATTGTTAATGAATTTTTGAAGTTTTTACCTCATTTCTACGAAGAATTGCAAATAGCAGTATTTTGCTGGTTGCTATGAGGTAAATCAATGAATATGGATCCCAAAAGGGTTTAATTACTCTTTTAGGGTCTAGTCATGGAAAGTAATCAAGAATTGACGTGGTTACAGGAGTCTAAGTAGCTCATTACCTCCTTGGCACGTCAAAATAGCAGGTTATTTGCTATTTTTCTTATGATTACAGTAGGTGTAACTTGGTAACCAAGTTCCCAAAGAGTTTTAGTTTACCAATTGGGCCAAGATGAGCCATGGATCCATGCTCTGGAGCTATCCACGCCTCTGAGGCCTCAGAAGTTGGGTACCCTGGCTCTCTTTGATGTCTTTTGTCCCCCTTGCCTAATTTTTACATCAAAATAGTAATTTAAGCTTAAAGTGAGATATCCACTATGGGTGTACCAAAAGTCCATATAAGAATACCATGATATTAAGTGCTCAAAACATGCATAACACTATTCTTAGTGTATATGTAACATGGGATTTCTCACTTTCCCATTATTTTGGCTAAAAATCAAGAAAAACAAAAATTTTCACGGATCTTTTATGTGGTATTAATGATGTGGTATTGAAGTATTTTCCATTTTACCACCTCAAATACTTAAATTGAGCTTATTCACTCTATGGAGCTACCCTAGGTGAATTTTTGTGTAGAATCCAAATCTGGTCTTAAATCCATGGATTTACTTACTCAATAAAAAGTTATTCATCTTTTCTGAAATTGAAAATGATGAATTTTGGATATATGCATGACTTATGAGTTTTGCATAATTCAAAACTTCTTTTTAAGATAATTGTGGCCTATTTGGGTATGTAAAATATACCTCAAGGCTCACAGTGGTTTTCTGTTTCCACAATTTCATTAATCTTTGCTTTTTTAAGGAAATTATTGGCTAAGTGTCCAATACCTCCACATTTATGGCATTTTCTTTGCTCATTATTGTTGGATGTATTGGGCTTAAAGGATTCTTTTGACTTATCTTTTTTGATAAATGGTTTATTTGGGCTTTTAATGTCCAATTTTTTCCAAGTCCTGCCAATTTTTGTTCTTGTCACTATATCTTCTAGTGCATTTATATACTCTTCTGTGGAGCATGGTTCTATACACCTGCTTCTTAGGGCATGTTCTAGTTCCCCTCCACATTTTTTAAGTATTTTCATATGCACCATCTTCTGTGACATTTCTGGGTACAGTGCATTAAGCCTTTCTACTTGTTTTAAGAACCAAGTTAAAGGTTTATCTTTCTCTGGGTCAAAGAAAGAGTTTTCAAATGCATTTTCTATCTTATACCTCCAGGCATCATTTGCCCACTTGGTGATTATTTCTTGTTTCCACCAAGACCAGGTATTTTTACCATTTGTTTGTCTTATGCCATAATAACATCTTTTTTCAGATTTCTCAAACAATGAATGTAATCTTGCAGTGATTAATTCATCTGGTATGGCATAGTCTTCTTGTAACATGTCAATTGTTTTAATAAATGACATGTGGTCATATTCACCTTCTCCTGTGAATGTTGGCCATTCCTTCAATTGAGGTGCTTCTTTCATTAAGACTTGGTTATTGTCTTGGTGACTCAAGTCTGTTATGAAAGGATTTGACACTTCCTCTTTTGTTTTAACAGGGCTTCTTATATGAGAAAATGGTGTTGATAACTTTGGCATATTTAAATTAGCCTCATTAATTTTATCCATTTTTTCTGTAATAAGCCTTATTTCACTTTGAATATCATCTTTCAGATGCATTCTTGCTTCATCACTTTTTTCCACATGGTCCAAAAGTAATTTTTGGTGTGATGAAGTCTTTTCTTCAAATTTTTCTACAGAAATACTTAATTTATTTAATTTTTCTGTAAGATTGTCAATACTCACATCATAATTGATTGTCAAAGTCTTGTCTTTGATATCTTTTATGTATTTATACAATTCTTGTTGTCCTTGTATTAATTTTTGAGTATTGTCAATTAAATTCTTTGGTTTATTATTTTCAACAATAAACTTAATGTTGTCAATTTCTTTCTTGTTTTGCACAACAATTTTTGTTAAAGAAGATAAATTGTTATTTATTTCTTGTAGTGATAATAAACTATCTTTAATTTCTTTTAGAGGTAATATACTATTTTTAATTTCTGTTAAAGTATTTACAACATCTTTGGACAAGGTTATTTCTTTGGGAAATGAGGTTGTCTCATTCTTTGCTCTTCCTTGTCCTTGAATTCCATCAAGGTTCTGGCCATGTTGAAAACATTGTCCATGGCATCCTTTTGGATTCTTGGGATTTTGTAGCTTGGGGAATATGGTTTCCTCCAATGCTTTTTCTTGTGCTTCTTCCCTTCTTGGGGAAGTGGGTTGGCTTGAGGCTTGCTGGTAGAGGCTACTGGGGCTTCTTCCTTGGTTGCCTCCCTCTTTTTGGCATGATAATCCTTGATTTTTTTGATTTGAGGTTTGGATGACAGTGGATTCCATCCATTGGAGTATTTCACTATCTCCTCCTCTTTGAGGAACTTTTTCAGGATGTGCCAGGAGTTCATCACTCCTTGGTGTATTTTAGGCAGCATTTCCCAGTCTTTGTCCTTGTATACTGTGTAATACTGCTTGTACTGGCTCATGTAGATGTCTATCTGAGCCCTCTGAATGTGATTTGTACCTATTTGAGTTACTCATACTTAGTTCCAATTCAGGCTCAGATATCATGGGCATTCCTGGGACTTGCCTTTGGGATAAGGCACTTCCTTGTGTGGATTCTGTTCCACTGGGGATATTGCCCTTTCTTTTCCCTTTTGAGGGATCAATTATACCTCTGAGTCCAGCTCCATCTGATTGGATGGAGTATTGGGAACCTCTTCTGGTAGTCATAATTTAAAGAATAAGAAAAAATAAAAGTATTTTAGAATAAAATTCTTTTATGGCAATTTAAAAAGAGGTGCTCACCTTCAGAGTCTTGAATGGTGGGCCCTGGAAAGTCTAATTTCTTAGCTTTCTTTCTTTTGATGATAACTGGTGTTGGAGAACTTTGACAAGTTTCTTCCACCAATCTCTCAGCAGTAGCTTGGTTGTCTTCTGTTGGGTTATCTTCAAACACTAAAAAAGACAAATAAATATAAGTCTTTTTATAAGAAGTGTTATTTTTGGCAAGATATGGCAATTTTCCACGTAGAAATTGCTTTTTTATCTTTGAAAAATTGAAATAAATAAATAAATGAATAAAAATGAATAAAAATAACTTTTTTATTGGTTTTTAATATTTTTTAATATTTTTTTATATATTTTTTATTTTTATTTTTAAAGAATAAAATAAAAATGAATATGATTCTTATAAAATTAAATTATAATAAAAATTATTTTTAATTTATAAAATATCTCTTTTAATCACTAGAGTCACTCAAAGAAAGTTCTTGCAAGTCTAAGGATGTGAAAAACCACGTGTAAGACAGTACAATTGCTTTCCAAATGCCTCAATAGCTTTTAAAATCAATAAAATATAAAATTATTATATAATTTTATGATTATAAATATGATTTATTATTGGATAAACCCAAATAGAATCTTTTCAAAGGTCTTTTAAGTAAATATCACGGCCAGGCCCCCAAATGTAAGGTTTGACTATGAAACAATAAGTAAAAATTACTAATTTATTACTTATTGTACTCTGAATGTCCTTATAATTGAAATAAATAAGATTAAAATAATAATAATAATAAAGAAATATTATTATTATGGCGTAAAAATATTATATTATTAAATAAATATAATAATATAATTAATATTATATGAAATTATAATATTATAAATAATATATTAATATATTATAAAGCTCTTTATTATTGTTACCAACAAATAATAAAGGCGTAAAAAACTGTTTTTTATAAATAAAAAACAATTAATAACAATAATATTACTAATATTAAAGTTATATATTAATATAAATACTATTTATATTAATTAAGAATTATTAAGAGTAATAATAAGAGAGAAATTATTATAATAAGATGAAATAACCTACTTTTAACACTTAAAATAATAATTTTGAGATATTTTACGCCAAAAGAATATAATAAAACTTTTTCAAATTGTATTTACAATAAAAAATAAAGAAAATTACTAAATTTCTTGATTTTACGTGGAAATGAGTTTATAGAGAGATTTATGACAAAAACAATTAAAGAATTGATTTAATCACGTAAAAATAGTGATTAATATTAAGATGGTCTTTTGGTCTTTAATATTATAAGAGTTTTATATATAAAGAATAAAGAAATTACCTTTTATTTAATTGATTTTAATGTTTTTGATGCGTCTGAGGGGTAAATAGAGTAAAAAGAGCTCTATTTATAGTAAATACCTCCCTCCTAGAGTCCAACAGGCTTCTAGTAGAAGTGTACTGATCATATCCACTGGAATTGATCAATATTTTAAGGTTTGAGGGTGATTACATCATGATCAAACCATATTACATCATTATTACACCATTATTTAGAGTTATCACTATAACTCTAAGTTTGATGACATCAGAGGCTTGGCAGAACCCCAAATTTCGTGTATTTTATTAGTTTTAATCATAAACTAATAGTATTCACCAATTTTATCACTCTTAAGACTGTTAAACTTAAATTAAGGTTACAGTATGTGATCATAACTGCTGAAATTAAGCTCAAACTTTGATCCTCAATAACTTTTAATATTCACATGCTACAGCAATTCAGAGAGTGAATTCCGATAGCCTGGCATAACCTTATTATGCTGCCAAGAGCTCTTCATTACATCATCAAAACTCTAATTTTGATGATTTTTCTTGTAACTCATCTTTTCTGTCGAAATTCAATATTTTAAACTTCAAACCTTGATTTCAGGGGGTTATACTCTGAATTTAATAATAACAATTACATCATTCTTCACGAATGAATTAGTAGAATCCAACTGTATACTTTTTTTTAAGGTTGGAACACTTTCACAAGAAAGTGGTCAACAGCTCTGTTGATTTTTTATCAATAATTCATCATAGGTTTTAACCTTGTTTATAAATTGTAAAATAAAGTTCATATCTGTGTTCCTATAGTAATTACGTGGTAACTTTATTTTTGGTTCATCATTCTATCATGTATAGTTTAGAAGATATTAGCTATGATCCTTGAATATATGCGTTGACCAAAAAAGTGCATATATTCAGGATAATTCCTTAAGTATTAACATTGAAAATTAGCTTATTAATTGTTTTATGTGTGGATTTTCATGGGGAATCAACTGGTACAATTTATTTCACATGTTGTTTCATTAGGTCTTGAGATAAATAAGGTTTTATGATTTTTATAAGGTATTATACCTTATAATTCCTTAAATATTGACTTTACAGATATGCCATAAAAATGGTATATGTGTATTTTTCCATGGGGAATCCAATGGTATAATTTATTTTACATGTTGATTCATTGGTTTTTAAGTTAAACCAATTTTTGTACCAATTTATGGTATTTTTTGTATATTTAAGTAATTATTCTTAATGTATAATTATTCTAAGTAATTTTAATATAATTATATTAAAGGTATAATTGTTCTGAGTCTTTTTGTGACCTTATTGGGTATGTGGTCATATCTCAAAGGCTCACACAGCCTGTGACTCAAAACCAGAGCACAAGCATGACAGCCAAAACACCATAAACCAATGGTATAGCCAAAATACCACCAAAACATGGAGCTGAGCCAAATTAGCTCAAAAGGTATCAAAAGAAAGAGGAAACTCACCTCTTTCTGAAAATATAAGTCCCATCACCATAGGACAAGAAATAACAAAGTTATTCCTGCTCAAAGTTACTGCTGAGCATAAACCTTAATTTTCACCTCTCATCTAAAATCTAGAAGGAGAGGCTTAACCCCATCAAATGGGTATTCAAAATGAAGCTCTAAGCCAGGACTATCTAATGGTGCTAGCCAAACTGAGCTAGCACCAGTATTACTTGAGTTATGGTCAAATTCAGACCAAATAAGGGTGAACAAAACATTCACCTCTCATCTAACTTTTACAGTTTTAGTGTGAGATACCTAAAGTGGGGTCTTTTTGGAAAGAGCACAATCAGGGCTATCTGATGGTGCCATCCATTTCCTCATAGCTCAACTACAACAGAAGGTATTGGCCGAACAAGCTTAATACAGCTTTTGCCCAGACCACGCCAATGTACAAAAATACTTGTACATGGGATAACTTTGTCATATTTAATGATAACCATGTCAAGTTGGGTACCATTGTGTAGGGCCCATAAAGAGCTACTCAATGAACCAACTTTGAGCTTGATATCTCAAAAACTGACAGAGGTATGACCATTTTAAGGTCAAAATCCCACCTGCTGTCAGATACAGCCTTACCATGGGATAATATCCCATAACCATGAATATGAGGTGTCAAATAGACGAAGAAGCATGATTTTCCTTCAATACCTCATATGTCAGTCAATACTGGGGTCCCATACAGTTTCTGTACAGCATTCTATGCGTCATACACGTCAGAATCAGGCTGTGAGGTCCCCAGATGAAAATTTTCACCCTGTATTGGTGAAAAATGCCCAGATGTGGTTTCAAAACCACATCTGAGCCCAATACAGGGTATACAGGCTGTTTGCAAACCACAAGCCTGTCATAGAGAGTGAAAAATCTTCACTTCCTCTACGTGGAAAGGTCTAGCAGCCTTTCCACCTCAATTTCAGGATAAAAGGAGGGCTTTTCACAGCCAAAAGCCTTTCCTCATCCTGCTCTTGAATACCCTACGTAGTAAACTGTCAAAAACAGTTTTACTCTTGGGTAATAAACAGGTATAATTATATATTTAATTATTGTAACTCTTATTATAGTAACCCAACTGGTAAGATTGCACCCTGGGTTCTCAATAGCGCTCACCACCACTATTCTTCAATAGTAGAACCCTTTAAATATATTATAAATCATCTTTTAAATCAAAAACCCTTATTTTTAATCAATTTTCTACGTGTCACAGGCATAATTCTAGTTGTAAATACTCCTATTACCACTTAAATATAGACTCAGCCTGACATGTCTCCTGATGTTGTAAATACTTTAACAGAGCTTAAAAATAGTATTTTACCTCTTAAAGACATTAAAAATAGTTTATTATCTTTCCAAGAAATAAATAATAGTTTATCATCTTTAACCAAACTTGTTGTACAAAATAAAAAAGAAATTGATAACATAAAATTTATGATTGAAAATAATAAACCAAAAGTATCAATTGACAATACTCAGAAATTAATACAAGGACAACAAGAGTTGTACAAATACATGAGTGATATCAAAGAAAAAACTTTGACAATCAATTATGATGTGAGTATTGACAATCTTACAGAAAAATTAAACAAATTAAGTATTTCTGTACAAACATTTGAATAAAAGACTTCATCACACCAAAAATTACTTTTGGACCATGTGGAAAAAAGTGATGAAGCAAGAATGCATCTAAAAGATGATATTCAAAGTGAAATAAGGCTTATTACTGAAAAAATGGATAAAATGAATGAGGCTAATTGAAATATGCCAAAGTTATCAACTCCATTTTCTCATATAAGAAGCCCTGTTAAAACAAAAGAGGAATTTACAAATCCTTTCATAACAGACTTGAGTCACCAAGAAAATAACCAAGTCTTAATGAAGGAAGCACCTCAGCTGAAAGAATGGCCAACATTCACAGGAGAAGGTGAATATGACCACATGTCATTTATTAAAACAATTGACATGTTACAAGAAGACTATGCCATACCAGATGAATTAATCACTGCAAGATTACATGCATTGTTTGAAAAATCTGCAAAAAGATGGTATTATGGCATAAGACAAACAAATGGTAAAAATACCTGGTCTTGGTGGAAACAAGAAATAATCACCAAGTGGGCAAATGATGCCTGGAGGTATAAGATAGAAAATGCATTTGAAAATTCTTTCTTTGACCCAGAGAAAGATAACCCTTTAACTTGGTTCTTAAAACAAGTTGAAAGACTCAATGCACTGTACCCAGAAATGTCACAAAAAATGGTGCATATGAAAATACTCAAGAAATGTTGAGGAGAGCTAGAACATGCCCTAAGAAGCAGGTGTATAGAACCATGCTCCACAGAACAGTACATTAATGCACTGGAAGACATAGTGACAAGACCAAAAATTGGCAGGACTTGGAAGAAATTGGACATTAAAAGCCCAAATAAACCATTTATCAAAAAATATAAACCAAAAGAATCCTTCAAGCCCAGTACATCCAATAATAATGAGCAAAGGAAATGCCATAAATGTGGAGGTATTGGACACTTAGCCAATAATTGCCTAAAAAAGGCAAAAATCAATGAAATTGTGGAAACAGAAAACCACAATGACAAAGAGGAAGAATCTGACTCTGAAAAAGAAACAGAAGAATCAGAAACTTCTGAAAGTGATGAAATCAATATAATTAATGCAGAAATTAATAACATTGATATAATTTATGAAGTACTAGATGTCAACTCAAATTTACCACAAGTTGGAACATCTGACACAAACCTGAAAAATATGCAAGATGCCAAAATGTATAGAACCAAACCTGCAAGAGGAATGTGATATACAGCTGGAAAATCAAGTATAAGTATTGTTATGGTTGATAACCAAGAAGGAAAAGTTAACTTAGATACAGGAGCATATTGCACCTGTGTTGGCAAAAGTTATTTAAAAACCATTTTCCCAGACTGGCAAGAAAAACTTATGCCAATACAAGGTGTCAAATTCAGTAGTGCAAGTGAGAGCATGAAGCCCCTTGGAATAATTGATTTAAGACTAATTTTTCCTCACCCTTCACAATGTGTCAGAATTAAAGTGGAATTTGTAGTAATGGACAACTGTACCAGTAATCACTTTATCCTGGAAAATGACTACTTATCAATCTATGGTATAGATATCTCTAACCAGAAGGATAGATATTTTACTATAGGAGACAATAAGAGACAGAAGTTTGGCTTCTTAAATAACAAAAAACAAATTACAGTTATTAAGAATGAAGAAAAGATTCCAGAAAAGGATCTTTTTATATCTGAACAACTTAAAGAGGCAGAATTCAATCAAGAATTACCAGATAGAATGAAAGAAAAATTAATTGACCTCTTATTTAAGTACAAAAATGCCTTTGCAACTGACAAAGAGCCACTAGGTGCTATAATTGGGCATGAAGTAGAGATAATTCTTAATGTGGAAAAGCCTTACCCAGCCTTACTAAGGAGACCAGCTTGCCCAGCTAATCCAAGAGCCAGAGAAGCCTTAGAGGTACACCTTAAAGAATTAATGGACCTTGAAGTACTGAGAAAAGTAGGACATAATGAACAGGTAGAAGTCACTACACCTGTCATTATAACTTGGCATAATGGAAAATCAAGGATGGTAGGTGACTTCAGAGCCCTGAACACCTATACCATTCCAGACAGATATCCAATACCTAGAATCCATGAGACATTGACCCAATTGTCACAAGCTAAGTTCATCACAGCTATGGATGCTCTTAAGGGTTTTCATCAAAATGTCTTAACAGACAATTCCAAGAAACTACTAAGAATAATAGTCCATTGTGGAATTTTTGAATACTTAAGAATGCCATTTGGGATAAAAAATGCACCTTCCCATTATCAAAGAATGATGAATACCATATTCCCTGAAGAATTATAAGAAGGATGGTTAATTATCTATATTGATGATACTATAGTCTGCTCAGAAACTTGGGAAAATCACCTTACAAGACTAGAAAGGGTACTACAGAAAATAGTCCAAGTGAATATGAAAATTTCCTTGAAAAAGTGTCATTTTGCTTATAGTGAACTAAAAGCACTAGGACATGTTGTATCTGGACTCAGTCTAGGCATAGACAAAAACAAAGTAGCAGCAGTACTACTCAAACCAATGCCTCAAACCAAAAAAGAAATGCAATCATTTCTAGGATTTGCTGGTTACTATAGACAGCATATAAAGGACTTTGCAAAAATTGCTAAATCCTTGTATAAGCTATGTGACCAACAAAGAGTCTATGAAATGACAGAAGAAAGAGTCAAGGCATATGAAGAATTGAGAAATTCCTTAACAAATGCCCCATTCCTTCTAATGCCAGATTGAAAATTACCCTTGAAGCTTTACATTGATGCTTGTGGAGAAGGACTGGGTGCTGCACTACACCAGACACAAATTATCAATGACAAACCAGTGGAAGGACCAATTTGTTTCATTTCAAGGCATATAAAGCCAACAGAAGCAAGATATGGAGCAAGCCAAATGGAATGCCTCTGCTTAGTGTGGGCTTTAGAAAAACTAAATTACTATTTGGATGGAACAGTATTTGATGTGATCACAGACTGTAATGCTGTAAAATCTCTATTAAACATGAAAACCCCAAATAGACACATGCTGAGATGGCAAATTGCTATCCAAGAATATAGAGGAAATATGACTATTGTGCATAAATCTGGAAATATTCATAAAAATGCAGATGGTCTTAGCAGATGGGCTTTAGCAAATACCCCTGACAATCCAGCATGGGTACCACAAGAAGAGCACCATATAGAAGGAATATGTGTCACAGACATTGGCACAGAATTCTTTAACCAAGTTAAAGAAAGCTATAAGACAGACAAAAATTGTCATATCTTAAGCCAGCTTCTAATGAAATACTGCAAAGACCCATCACTTTCATCAAAACTAGATGAAATATGGAAAAAGGCATATGATGAAGGAAGATTCCACCTCCTTGATGGAATCCTCTACCATAGAACAAAACACACATGTGTTATGACCTTAACAGATAGAACACTAATAAACACTATTTTACATGAGTGTCATGATAGTGTTGCATCTGGACATCTCTCAGAAGATAGGACACTAGAAAGGGTGAAAACCTGCTCTTGGTGGCCAAATTGGAAGAAAGATGTTGCAGAGTACTGCCAAACCTGTGACAGATGCCAAAAGGCCAACAGAGCCACAGGAAAGAAATTTGGAATGATGATCCAAATCCAAGAACCAAAATCCCCATGGGAAATAGTTCATATGGATTGGGTAACAGCATTACCTCCAGGAGGAGACAGGAGTTATAATGCATGCCTAGTGTTAGTTGACAGGTACAGTAAAACTCCAATGTTCTTACCATGTCACAAAGATGACACAGCTATGGACACAGCCATAATGATATGGAATAAAGTTATTAGCCATACAGGCTTATTCCAGAATATTATAAGTGACAGAGACCCAAAGTTCACTTCAGCATTATGGACAAATCTCCATAACTTATTTGGGACAAAGCTATCATTCTCAACAGCTTACCATCCCCAAACGGATGGTTTAGCAGAAAGAATGATACAGACCTTAGAGGACATGATCAAAAGATTCTATGCTTATGGGCTAGAATTCAATGATTCTGATGGTTTTACCCATGATTGGTGTACACTAATACCAGCACTAGAGCTGGCATATAAAACATCAATCCATTCTTCTACTGGAAAAGCACCAGCAATTCTAGAAAAAGGTTGGAATCCAAGACTTCCTTATGACACCCTCAAAAAGGACTTAGTGCATATACATCCAACAGCAAGCAGCTTTAAAATAATGCTTGACAAGGCAAGACACCATGCAAACAGATGTATGCAAGATTCTTTCAAATATGCAAAAGAAAGATGGGATAAAAGTCATAAGCCACCTGATTTCAAAATAGGAGACTTGGTTCTAGTATCAACCCTTAATTTCAATAACATAAAAGGCCCAAAGAAATTGAAAGATTCCTTTACAGGACCATTTATGATAAAAGCACTTCATGGACCCAATGATGTGTAATTGGAACTCACAGGTGAAATAATGAACAAACACCCAACTTTCCCTGTAAGTCTAATAAAACCTTACAGCTTAAGTGAAAAGGAGTTATTTCCACTAAGAAATAAACCCCCACTTGAAATTCCCCCCTTGGAAGAAGGAGAGGAAAAGAAAATAGTAAAAGTCCTTAAAGAAAGAAGGACAAGAAACAAAAAAGAAAGGGAATACCTTGTAAGGTATAGAAATTCAACTCAAGAAGATGAATGGCTACTTGAGAAAGACATAATCAATTCTGATAAACTACTAATAAGGTTAAGAAATGAAAGAAAGCCTGAAAAAGAGAAAAGTCAAGCATTATTGAGCTTCAAGACTAACAAAGTCTATTTGTAAGGTGTGGATATGAAACTTTGATTAAAAATCAAGTACTTTTCCTGTCCTCAAAATTTGTATAAGGTAAAATTCAGTTAAAAATAGTATGAAATATTATTTTTAAGAGAAAACACGCCAAATTTATTGTTTATAACTTTATTAGTATAAAACAATAATATTATCAAAATTTATTGTTTTACCAAAAATAAAAATTTATCCAAAAAATACTCTACAAGAGATATTTTAAGGCTACAAAAGAAATTTCTTCAAGAGCAATTTCAATTGTAATTAATTGAGCAAAGAACTGCAAGCAATTAATTAAAGAACAAAGTCTTTAAAAAGAATATTAAAGAGAAAACACGCCCAAAAGTGACCAGAGTGAATTTGGAAACAAAGTGACAAAGTTAACAGTGATGAAAGATGCTTTAATTCACTTTTGGGGTGGTTCAGGGGTAAAAATGATTATAAGAGTTACAAACAATGATTATAATGATTTTTTCACGTGGTTGAAAGGATTAAAATGATTTAAAAGAGGTGGTTGGAATCTTTGATTGATTGGTTTAACCGTGTTTAAACTAATTAATAAAAGGAAAAGATTCTAACATTAAGAGAAAAGTGGGGCAAAGAAGACATTCTTTTATAGCCATCAATTCTCTTACTCCAAAAGTAAAATTTACTCTTGTCAGTCGTGAAAAACAGTCTGACAACAGAAAAGCCAATTATGGCATCATTGAACCCTGGTTTAGACCAAAAAGGGCTGGTTTAAGCCATTTTTAGCCATTTTTAGCCATTTTAGACCCTTAAATCAGCCATTACTATAGCAATACCAGGCCTAGAGCCCTCAAAACACGTCAGAATGTGTTTCAGAGACGTAGAAACCAGTTAAAACTGTTTTTACTATGATGGCTTTATCTTAAGGGTAGTTTTACCCTCTTGGCAACAGCTAAAACTACCCCAGTTGGTATCAAAACCTCATCATCAATTGAGTCCACAGACCCTGTAACTCAATTCCAGGCCAAAAGTGATGAACTTTTGCGTGAATTTTGACATCCCACGCCTGTCAGCAAGGATTTTGGGGGTCTAGCTCCCCCTTAGAGCTGGAGTTCCTTTCCCCCCCCAAATTTAATCTTTCCAATTTATTTTTCCTTTAATTCCTCATCATGTATTATACTTGTAATTTACATATGTAATTCAATTCAATTGTACAGTACAATACAGTAATAATTGACACCTCATATTTAAATCAAAGTTCACTTATGTAATACACGCGCACATTTTGACATTTCAGTTGAATTCACTTGAAAATACTTCAATTCCTCATAACTTCTAAACTAAACACAACACCTCAATTTTAACACAAAAATTGATGGTTAACACCACATGTGGTGTGAATTAAATTAAGGTTTTGAGGATTTTCAACTTTTGTATTGAAAATACTAAAAACTTAATTTAAGCTTATTTAGAGTTGAGTTACAAGAATTTCACTCAGAGGTGACCCCACCTGATTTTTTATGAGGAATCCAATGGTGAAATAAATTTTATATGTTTATTTATTGGATAAAAAGTTATAATAAATTTTATTTAACTTTTTTCCAAATTTATTTATTTTTTCACAATTTTGTTAAAATTTCATTTTTACTTAATTTTTTCAAGTATAAATGTAATTTTATATTTACAAAATTTAATGTATTTTTATTTTTAAATTATAATTAATTTTTTATTTTTAATATAGTTTTATATTTATATTTTGATTTTTATTTTAATAATATAAATAAATTTATTTTATTTATATTAATATGTTATTTTTCATATTTGTGGTCTTTTGGGTATATGAAATTACCTCTAAGGCTCACACTATTGAAGAGGTAGGACAGTGGATGATACCCTAATTACACATATCAGATTGTGGTACAATATTTTTTGGTGGTAGGGAATGTGAGCCTTTGAGATATGACCACATACCCAATATGGTCACAAGAAAGACTCAGAATAATTATACCTTTAAAATAAATTATACTAAAATTACTTAGAATAATTATACATTAAAAATAATTACTTCAAAAATACAAAAATACCATAAATTGGTACAAAAATTGGTTTAACTTAAAAACCAATGAATCAACATTTGAAATAAATTATACCATTGGATTCCCCATGGTAAAATACACATATACCATTTTTATGGCATATCTGTAAAGTCAATATTTAATGAGTTATAAGGAATAATACCTTATAAAAACCAATGAAACAACATGTGAAATTAATTGTACCATTGGATTCCCCATGAAAATTCACACATAAAACAATTACTGAGCCAATTTATAAAGTTAATACTTGAGGAATTAACCTGAATATATGCACTTTTTTGGTCAACGCATATATTCAAGGATCATAGCTAATATCTCTTAAACTATAAAAGATAGAGTGATGAACCAAAAATAAAGTTACCAGGTAATTACTGTAAGAACACAGATATGAACTTTATTTTTCAATTTATAAACAAGGTTAAAACCTATGATGAAATATTGATAAAAATCAACAGAGCAGTTGACCACTTTGTTGTGAAAGTGGTCCAAACTTAAAATAAAGCACACAGTTGGATTCTACTAGTTCATTCGTGAAGAATGCTGTAATTTTTATTATTAAATTCAGGGTATAACCCCCTGAAATCATGATTTGAAGTTTAAAATATTGAATTTCGACAGAAAAGATGAGTTACAAGAGAAATCATCAAAATAAGAGTTGTGATGATGTAATGAAAAGCTCTTGGAAGAATAATGAGGTTATGTCAGGCTATCAGAATTCACTCTCTGAATTGCTGTAGCGTGTAAAACTTAAAAGTTATTAAAGATCAAAGTTTGAGCTTAAATTAAGCAGTTATGATCACCTACTGTAACCTTAAATTAAGTTTAACAGTCATATGAGTGATAAAATTGGTGAATACTATTAGTTGATGATTAAAAATAATAAAATCCACGAAATTTGGGGTTCTGCCAAGCCTCTGATGTCATCAACTTTAGAGTTATAGTGATAACTCTAAATAATGGTGTAATAATGATGCAATATGGTTTGATCATGATGTAATCATCTCCAAACCTTAAAATATTGATCGATTCCAGTGGATATGATCAGTACACGTCTACTAGAAGCCTGCTGGACTCTAGGAGGGAGGTATTTACTATAAATAGAGCTCTTTTTACTCTATTTCCCCCTCAGACGCATCAAAAACATTAAATCAATTAAATCAAAGGTAATTTCTTTATTATTTATATATAAAACTATTATACTATTAAAGACCAAAGACCACCTTGTTGTAATCATATATTTTGACGTGATTAAATCATTTATTTATTTGTTTTTGCTAAAATTCTCTCTAAAAACTCATTTCCACATAAAAATCAAGAATATTAGTAATTTCCTTTATTTTTTATTGTAAATACAATTTGAAAAGGTTGTATTTATATTTTTGGCGTAAAATATTACAAAACTATTATGTTAAGTGTTAAAAGTAGGTTATTTTTTCTTATTACAATAATTTTCTCTTTATTATTATTTTAATAATTCCTTAATTAATATAAATAGTATTTATATTAATTTATAACTTTAATATTAGTAATATTATTGTTATTAATTGTTTTTTATTAATAAAAAACAATTTTTTTACGCCTTTATTATTTGTTTGTAACAATAATAAAGAGCTTTTAAATATATTAATGTCACAGGGGCTCTTGGACAGAAATACAAGAGTGGCCTGGCACTCAGCAATCAGGGAACTCACTTGGAAGACTCCAAAAGGATAAAGAATAAAAATAATAAGAATGAATTCCTCTAAAAGATATGCAGGTACAAGATGAGATGCAAAAGAGGAAAGGGAAGCCAAATGGCCAAAGAGCCAACCAAGTAAGTCCTTAATCACTGTTTCAACCTGCCAAAAATGAATAATGGAATTAGTAAGGATATGACCACCAAATATCCATTGACAGGCGAAGAAAGAGAAAAGAGAAAGGTGCTAAATGACTGACTTAATAATATCAGTATTTGCTTAACTAAAATGAAAAGAAAATAGAGATAAAATAAAATCAAAATATATTAATTAACTGGGGAAAACCCCCCAGGGTGGAAAGGGTAGCCGGTATATGTGAAAAGTTGGGAGCTTGAGTTCTTCAGGCTGAAAACTGATCTGTATTGATCCTTGAGGCTGTATTGATTGTTTTGGGAATTGATACAGCTGGCTAATATTGAAATTGAATTGGGTTGAATGAATTTCCCATGATTGAAAATGAAATACAGGTCTTGATGGATCCAGCCTGTATTGAAATGAATATGGTTGCCAAGATGGATTGAGTGGAGCTTTGACACTTGACAATTTCTTTTTGGCACTGCCTCTTGAATACACTTGAGAATGAATTGACAGTATTCCCTTGGAAGGAATACTTGGAGTGAGAATAACCAATGACTGCTTGATGGCGTCATTGGTCTTTGACGCTGAAACACTTGCTCTTGAGCCTTGATGATTCCTCTGAATGATTGGGTGCCTTGATGACGTGATGAGATGTTGGAATGTTGAAATGAGCATTTGATATTGCCACCATTGAATTGCTGTTGAAAAATGATGCACAATGATATATAACATCATTTATGGCATATTGGTTGATTGGCAAGAAGATTACGTCCAAAGGTCTTGAGGTGGAAGGGCAGAGGGAAAAGGATGGATGTAATGGCTTCAGAGCTTGGAATGGTGTTTCTGGGCCTTTTGGGTTCTGAGCCAAAAACTGGCCCAAAAGGCGGGAAAGTGTCTTTTGGACACTTTGCCTCAAAGTGCGCAAAAATGCGCAAAATGCGCAAAAGTGCGCAAATGCGCAAAGTGCGCAAAAATGCGCGAAATGCGCAAATGCGCAAATGCGCAAATGCGCAAAAGTGCGCAAAGTGCGCAAATGCGCAAAAAGTGCGCAAATGCGCAAAAATGCGCAAAATGCGCAAAAGTGCGCAAATGCGCAAAAATGCGCATAATGAGCCCAAATGGCCAAAAACAGCCATTTGGGCCATTTCCCCTGGTTTTGAGGGAAATGACCAGAAATACCCATTTGGGCATAAATTGCCGCTATGGGTGCTGGATAGAGGTGAAGGGCCATGAAGGCCCCAAAACACAAATGGCCATAAATGGTCCATAAGATAATGACGTGGCCATATTGGCCACTGGTGATGGATATGGCCAATTGGCCATAAAAGAACCGTGGCTTGATATGCCATATGGGGATCCAAGGAGGTGAATTGCCATGGTTGTGACAGTACCCCCCACCTTGAAATGGTGAGCTCCTGAGCACCAATACAAGGTGAAGCCTGTTGAGGCTATTGGAAAGATTTTGAGAGAGTGATTCAAGAGGATTGATTAAGATAAAAATTTGAAGACTGATATTAAAAATTGACATTTGACACAGGACTTGCTTGATCTTCTTTTGACATTGGCTTCTTGATTGGAATTGAATTTTAAAATGAATGAAAATTTTGACGTGATAATTGACGTGATAAAAGAAAATTTAAAATGAAAATAGAATAATAATAAAGAATGAAAATGAAATTAAGAAAAGAAAAGGAAAAAGAAAAAGAGAAATGAATTGAATCTTGAGGAGGTTCCAATCTTCATCACGGAGGTTGATAACTGATTTTGAAATTGGCCAAGGACCTGGAAAGATAAATTTGATGCCAGGTGCTCACAAAGTGGCCAAGGTGATGTTTTGACAAGATTGTAGACCCCTCAGGGAAGTGCACACCAGGAGAGGAACTTACTTTTGGTAATTACCACTCCCGCCAGTGCCATAAAAATAAAACAAACTGTTGAAGGAATGAATTTGAATTTGGAATCTTGGAAATGAATTGAAAAGTGAATGGCCCATTGTCCCAAGTGAAAATGGCCATAAGATTGGAAATGAAGTTGAAAGCCATGCCAAAGATCTGTGTCCAAAATTACAAAGTGCTCACAGAGTGGCCAAGGTGATGCTTACAACAAAAAGAGTAGAATACCCCTAAAGGTGCATACCAGGAGTGGGACTTACTTTTGGTAATTCCTCTCCCCACCAAGCACCATAATGAATCAAGCTTTTGAAGAATTCGGCCCCGGCTTGTCAGGATATAATGAATGAAAATCTTTGACAAGTTCAGGACAATTCTTGAGGTTTTCGGTTGGTTCCCAAGTGGATCTTTCTGGGTCTTGACTGAAACCTTTCCATTCCACCAGATACCATAATTTTCCTCTCTTGAGCTTTGAGTCCAGTATTTGAGAGACTTCCCATTCCTCTTCTTCTTCAATGGTGATTGGAGGAGGAGGCTCTTGATGCCTGTTTGGGATTGTTGACGTCTTGACTGGTTCCAAAAGGGAAATATGGAAAACTGGGTGGATGGATTTCCATTGAGATGGAAGCTTGAGGTGGTAGGCATGAGTGCTGACTTTCTTCAAGATTGGAAAAGGACCCAGCCATCTTTCAGACAGCTTTTTGGTGGGTCTGGTTGATTTGATGTTCTTGGAAGAGAGCCATACCATGTCACCGGGATTGAAAACAGGTGGACTTGCTCTACTTTTATCTGCATACCTCTTAAACCTGTTTATGGCAACTTCAAGTTCTCTCTTGACATCTTGCTGTACTGATTGGATTTTTGTTGATAACTTTCCAGCCGGAGTGTCTTGAGTGATGTGAACTGAGTCAAAATGAGGATCTCTTCCATAAACAGTGAAAAACGGTGATTGTTTTGTTGAAGAGTGGTCAGAGTTATTGTAGGCAAATTCAGCCAGAGGGAGCCAGGTGTTCCAATCATCTTGATGATAACTGAAATACATCCGAAGGTACTGTTCTAGTATCTGATTTACCCTCTCTGTCTGTCCATCAGTTTCTGGATGGTAAGCAGTTGACAAGTCTCTTGAAATCTTGAGCTGCTGACAAAGGTTGGTCCAAAAGGAAGAAACAAAAAGTGAACCTCGATCACTAACAATGCTTGAAGGAAGGCCATGCTTTGAGAAAATATTCTTGATGAATAAATGGGCCAAATCTAATGAAGTGATTGAAGCTATTGTTGGAATAAAAACCACCATTTTTGAGAATCTGTCCACTATGACTAAAATTGAATCAAAGGAATTGGACAGTGGCAGTTGAGTGATGAAATCCATTGAAAGACAAATCCAAGGACCACTTGGAATTGGAAGAGGCTTGAGGAGTCCAAACTTCTTGTGATGAATATTTTTGTTTCTTGAACACTGTTGACAGGATGAGACATAATCCTTGATAAATTGAGTCATGCCGGGCCAGTGGAAATCCCGCTTGACAAGTTTGAGAGTCTTCTCTTGGCCAGGGTGTCCAGCTAGAGGAGAGTCATGCCGCTTTTGAAGTATATTGAGTTGAATTGTGGGGTCATTTGGGACCACCACCCGATCTTTGAAAAGGAGAAGTTTGGAAGAGGAATCAAGAGAATAATCTTGGACAGATTTACCTTTACCCAAATCTTCAAGGACACTTCTATATTGAGAATCTTGCCATACTGCCTTCTGAATTGAATCAATCAAATTTGAAAATGAATCCACCTTGACTGCAAAAAACTTTGAGGCTTGAATTTCATCTTGCTTGATTATCTTCTGATAGTTCATTGGATTCTTGCTGATGAAATCCTCCCCCCTCTCCGGGTAAACGTCGTCCCGACGTGACAAGGCATCTGGAAGGGTGGCCAAGTGGCCAGGGCGGTAAGTGATTGAGAAATGAAATTCAGATAAAAATTCAGCCCAGCGGGCTTGTCGGCGAGTGAGAATCTTGGAAGACATGAAATATTGAAGAGATGAATGATCGGTGAGAACTTCAAAAGGGGAAGAAATAGAAAGAAGGAAAGCTCTCCAGCGCTTGAGAGCCCAGACTATGCCAAGGAGTTCCTTGTCATGAATCTCATAATTGAGCTCATCTGGGAGAAGCTTGCGGCTATCAAATGCAATGGGATGTTTTCCTGAGTCAGAGACCTGACTCAGTACAGCACCCAAGGCATAATCTGATGCATCGGTCTCTACAATGGTGGGTAGAGAAGGATTGAAATGAGAAGGGATTGGAGCAGTGGTGAATGCCTCTTTGAGTTGATGAAACTGTCTAAGAGCTTCCTCATTGAGGGGAAAACGGGAATCTTTCTTGAGGAAACTTGTGAGTGAACTAATTTTCTTTGAATAATTCTTGATGAAACGGCGGTAAAAATTGGCAAAGCCAAGGAATGATTGAAGAGCCTTGAGGTTTCTTGGAGGTGGCCAATTGAGAATTTGCTGGACTTTTGCTTGGTCCATCTTGAGGCCTTCAGAAGAAACTACATAACCAAGATATTCCACACTAGAAACATGAAATAGGCATTTGGACGCCTTAGCAAAGAGGTTATTGGCTCTGAGTCTGGAAAGAACAGTGGACACATGAGTGACATGTTCTTCCTCAGATTTGGAAAAGACCATAATGTCATCCAAATAAACCACAACATAAACATCAAGAAGATCATAAAAAATATCATTGACGAGATTTTGAAAAGAAGCAGGAGCATTGGTAAGCCCAAATGGCATAACCAAGTACTCATAACTACCATATTTGGTTCTAAAACAAATCAAATGTTCATCACCTTCCTTGATTCTGAGCAGGTTATATGCACCACGCAAATCAATCTTGGAGAAGATAGAAGAACCATTGAAAACAGTGAGAAGCTGATTCATAGGAGGAACAGGATACTTGTTTTTCCTAGTAACAGCATTGAGCTTGCGGTAATCAACACACAAACGGAGGCCACCATCTTTCTTTTTGACAAAAAGAACAGGTGCTCCTGTAGAAGAGGAGCTTGGCCGGATGAAACCTTTCTCTACATTCTCTGAAATGTAGGCCCTGAGTGTATCTGACTCTTGGTTTGATAAAGAGTAGATCACCCCAACTGGAGGTAGAGACCCCTCCAGCTCGATATGATGATCACAGGCGCGGTGAGGAGGAAGTTTCTCTGCTTTCACCTTGGAAAATACATCCAAATATTGGTGATAAACAGAAGGAACAACCTTCATCACGGTTTCTATTTCTTCTGGCTCTTCCTCTTCATCCCACAACTCCTCCAGGGAGTCATGATAAGATGAAGGAGGAAGGTCCATATTCCCAAAGAAGAGATGAAGTGAAGATACAGAATTATCTTCTCCAACATCTTGAATCTCTTTGAAGACTTCATCTCTAGATGATAGTAATGACTGATGGGAATTAAGGGAAGGAATATGGACAGAAGACGGAAATGATGGTGTTCTAGAATCACCAACCAGAGCTGCACATGATTTGGCAGAAGAAAAGTCATTACTGAAAGAAATTGAAGGATCATTATAGTCCTTATGATCAGAATTAAAGGTGATCAATCCTTGCCTCCAATCAATAAATGGATTAAAATGATTGAGAAAGTCAAAGCCCAATATGAGGTCTTCTCCCTTGGGAGTATCAATGACTAAAAAGTCCCATTCAAAGCTTGGGAAAGAAGGGAGCTCAACCATATATTTAGTATGGTGAGTCACAAATAAAGAAGGAGACTCAGAGGAGTCAAGAATAATAAGGGGAATCTTCTCCGGGAGTTCTGACATGGTCAAAGAATACTTGTGAACAAACTGCTTTGCAATAAATGAGTTGGTAGCACCAGAATCAATGAGAATACTGTAAAACATATCAGAGAGAGAAGAAAAAACAAAAAATTTAAGAGAATTTTTGACACCAGTATTCAGAATGCACAATTGTGCTCTGGATGGAAAACTGTGAAGACCATTGAACACAACATGATCTTCACTCAGGCTTTTCCCTGGCTGGGAAATTTGCCTGACGGTTGGGTAAGCTTGTTTTGAGGCCTTTTGAAACAGGACTCAAGACTATGCTTCCCACCACAATAGGTACAAAGACCCTCCTTGATTCTTCTTTCTTTTTCAGAGTTCATGAGCTTGAAATCTTTATTCAACAAAGACGAATGGGGCTTGTCCCTCTTCTGAAAATTCTTCTTCTTCTTATGACTTGAACTTGAAGAATTTTGAGGATGAGAAGAACTTGACTTTGAGGCTTCTGGCTTCTTCTCTTGATGATGACTCTTTTCATTTTGCCTCTCATAGTACCTGGTATCAAGTTCCAGGGTAAGGTCCATTAAGTCTTGAAGAGAGTCAATTCTTGAAGGATGGGAGGCCAATTGATCCAAAATCCTGGATGGCAATCCCTTCCTGAAATGATGGATGAGAGCTCTTTCACCCCAATCCCCGATCCTTGAGACTAAGCTTCTGAAATCAGCAATGTATAAAGATACATGCCCACCTTCTTTCATTCTTAAAGAATCCAACTCAGCTTCTGCTTTTCTGACTTCATTCGGGTCACCAAATAAAGTGAAGAGTTGAGATTCAAATAAAAGCCAAGAATTGAGAAGGTAATTTGAATCTTGATTGGTGAGATTGGAAAGATAAGGCTCAATCCATTTTGCAGCCCTGCCAATGAGAAATGAAGTGGCATAAAGGACCTTCTTTCTGTCTTGAGCGAAGTTTGCCGGATCATTATGAAATATCAATTGACAAGACTGAATGAAACTTCTAACTTTGAAGGGCTGAGTCCCATCAAAGCATTCTGGTGCCTTCATAGATGGAGTCTTGAAGGCTGGTGGTCTTGATGCTTCAGAAGATGAAGCTGCTTGAAGATTGGCCATAATCTGAGTCATTTGCTGCATGATGGCCAATAAAGATGGTTCAGACTGATGAGAGACAGGCTGATTAGACTGGGCTAGAGTTGGCCCTCCAGTACCTTGGGATGCCTCCAGCGGAGCAGGGACACCTTCAGTACCATCAGACTCTGCCTCTTCCACAGAATTCTCCTCCTCCTCTTCACCATCTTCACCTGGACCTTTGAAAATAGTCCTTGAAGTTCCTGGAAATCCGCCAACTACTCCTGAAAATGAACATGATCTTCTTGGCCCTCTTCCTTCCCTCCTGGATGGTGCTGCTCCTTCCATGCGGGGTCCTCTATCTAATTGGGCCCTCAGTTGAGGAACTGCTGGGGTGCCATCTAGAGGAGCTCTTGGAGTTGGAGTGAGAACAGCTTGAGATCTGGCCTGAGATCTTGTCTTTCTTGCCGGAGGTGAGTGTTGAACAGGCATGATATCAGGAATAAAATGAAATAAATGAATTAAAAATCAAAATTTGCTTGAAGTGAAAAGAG
The DNA here is from genome assembly GCA_023105745.1 of Austropuccinia psidii. NCBI lineage: Eukaryota > Fungi > Basidiomycota > Pucciniomycetes > Pucciniales > Sphaerophragmiaceae > Austropuccinia > Austropuccinia psidii. Next base: position 28,261,910 of record JALGQZ010000005.1, read on the forward strand.
TCAACAATCAAATCTTGAGGAAAATTGATGAATCAAAATGAAAACCTTCAAGTAAGTCAATAAATCAAAATCAAATGAAGTCTTGAAGTCAAAATCAAATCAATCAAATCAATCAAAATAAAAAATCTTGCAGAATCAATCAATAAAATGAAAATCTTGAAGAAAAATCAATTTATGTCAAAATTCTTGATGTGAAAAATCAGCAAAATCAATGAAATCTTCAGGTCAATCAATTTTCTTGAGGTCAAATTCAAATATGTCAAATCAATCAATCAATCAAAATCAAGTGAATTATTCTTTAAAAATCAAAATTCTTGAAGAAAAAATCAATTATGAATCTTGATGTGAATAACGTGTCTGAATATCTTGATGAAAAAATTTGAAAATCAAAGAAAATCAAGATGACGCCTGAATTATGAATGAGAATGAAAATTTGATGATTTGAAAAGATTTTAAAAAAGAATAACAAAAATAAAAAATGGGTCAGCTTTCAATTTTCAAAATGAAGAATGAATGAAAGAAAATTGAGAGGTGACGATGAATCATTAAGTTCATAAGCGTAAAAGAATCATAATTTCGATGAAATGAGTGAATGAAATTATAAAGAAAGAATGAACAGAATGAAAAAGAAATTATGAGTTAATTAATATAATGTCACAGGGGCTCTTGGACAGAAATACAAGAGTGGCCTGGCACTCAGCAATCAGGGAACTCACTTGGAAGACTCCAAAAGGATAAAGAATAAAAATAATAAGAATGAATTCCTCTAAAAGATATGCAGGTACAAGATGAGATGCAAAAGAGGAAAGGGAAGCCAAATGGCCAAAGAGCCAACCAAGTAAGTCCTTAATCACTGTTTCAACCTGCCAAAAATGAATAATGGAATTAGTAAGGATATGACCACCAAATATCCATTGACAGGCGAAGAAAGAGAAAAGAGAAAGGTGCTAAATGACTGACTTAATAATATCAGTATTTGCTTAACTAAAATGAAAAGAAAATAGAGATAAAATAAAATCAAAATATATTAATTAACTGGGGAAAACCCCCCAGGGTGGAAAGGGTAGCCGGTATATGTGAAAAGTTGGGAGCTTGAGTTCTTCAGGCTGAAAACTGATCTGTATTGATCCTTGAGGCTGTATTGATTGTTTTGGGAATTGATACAGCTGGCTAATATTGAAATTGAATTGGGTTGAATGAATTTCCCATGATTGAAAATGAAATACAGGTCTTGATGGATCCAGCCTGTATTGAAATGAATATGGTTGCCAAGATGGATTGAGTGGAGCTTTGACACTTGACAATTTCTTTTTGGCACTGCCTCTTGAATACACTTGAGAATGAATTGACAGTATTCCCTTGGAAGGAATACTTGGAGTGAGAATAACCAATGACTGCTTGATGGCGTCATTGGTCTTTGACGCTGAAACACTTGCTCTTGAGCCTTGATGATTCCTCTGAATGATTGGGTGCCTTGATGACGTGATGAGATGTTGGAATGTTGAAATGAGCATTTGATATTGCCACCATTGAATTGCTGTTGAAAAATGATGCACAATGATATATAACATCATTTGTGGCATATTGGTTGATTGGCAAGAAGATTACGTCCAAAGGTCTTGAGGTGGAAGGGCAGAGGGAAAAGGATGGATGTAATGGCTTCAGAGCTTGGAATGGTGTTTCTGGGCCTTTTGGGGTTTTTGGCCATTTTGGGTTCTGAGCCAAAAACTGGCCCAAAAGGCGGGAAAGTGTCTTTTGGACACTTTGCCTCAAAGTGCGCAAAATGCGCAAAAGTGCGCAAATGCGCAAAGTGCGCAAAAGTGCGCAAATATGCGCAAATGCGCAAAGTGCGCAAAAAGTGCGCAAATGCGCAAAAGTGCGCAAAATGCGCAAAAAGTGCGCAAATGCGCAAAAATGCGCAAAATGCGCAAAAGTGCGCAAATGCGCAAAAATGCGCAAATGCGCATTATGAGCCCAAATGGCCAAAAACAGCCATTTGGGCCATTTCCCCTGGTTTTGAGGGAAATGACCAGAAATACCCATTTGGGAATAAATTGCCGCTATGGGTGCTGGATAGAGGTGAAGGGCCATGAAGGCCCCAAAACACAAATGGCCATAAATGGTCCATAAGATAATGACGTGGCCATATTGGCCACTGGTGATGGATATGGCCAATTGGCCATAAAAGAACCGTGGCTTGATATGCCATATGGGGATCCAAGGAGGTGAATTGCCATGGTTGTGACAATTAATTATTTCATATTAATATATTTATTTTATCATATTATATTTTATAATATAAATTATATTATTATAATTTTATTAATAATATAATTATTTTTACGCCATAATTATAATAATTCTTTAATATTATAATTATTTTTATCTTATTTATTTCATTCATAAGGACATTCATAGTACAATAAGTAAAATATTAGTAATTTTTACTTATTGTTTCATAGTCAAACCTTACAAAGACCATGCACGTAACGACAGGCCATCCCCCTTGACCCCATTGCTGCCTCTCATATAAGTTCCCCACCTGCGCTTATGCATCTTCATCCCGTTTAGCTAACCCTTCCCGATCATATAATTTCCAACTGTCCCCAAATAATTTAAAATACCCATCATGTCAACCCCTTCACAACCACTTTGCATTGGGATGATTAATATTTGTATTCAAATAAATAGTGATATAGCCTTAAATCCTGAGAATTCCAACTTAGATTCTTGGATTATCGTATGGCACAATCAACACAACATATTTGTTTATCTCCCCAATCACCAGCGTGCTATTGGCTCTCTACCTGGAACCCTTTCCAAAACGTTGATACCATTCCTTGGGGCACCAAAAACGTTCATGCACTGTGGTCCTGGTGGGGCATGGATTGAAAATTGCCAATCCAATCCTACTCAAATATTATTTGTTGAGGGAGTATTTATGACTGATGCAAATGATACCTCCTCATCTCAGAAACCCAATCTAGCATTGATGTTCTTCACATGGTATCCAAACATTTTATTCATAATGGAAAGCTTTTGAAAACAAGATTTCAAGCTTAAAATGCCCAAAGAATATGACTGTAATACTCATAGTCAATGTCAACTCTTTACTCCAACATTTCCCACTTCAAACTCGACGCCAGCTTCATATCCTGCTGTTTCATCATTGATTTCCAAGCAAAAACTGATACAATTACCCAGTGGATCAGACCTCCCCATGATGACCCCGCCCCATGCCATTATTCAAACCCCCCTCCTCCCTCATCAAAAGACCAGACTAGCTTTTCTCTGGGATTGAGAAATCCCCAATGGCCAATCAGCCCGTAACCTTTGGGCCATCTCACCCCCAGGATCCACTTTTAATGCCAGGCATATCATTACAAACAAGGTTGTTAGCTCATTTGAATCCCTTTTGACCAATACCTCTCTTGGAGGACTGCTCGCGGATGATATGGGATTAGGTAAAACCATTCAGGCCATTTCTCTAATTGGTACCTCCAAGGAGCGGATGATTGCAAACCCCCATCGCTCCACACCCACCATGATCATCTGCCCCCTTGCTTAATTACCAACTGGCAATCTGAAATATCCAAGCATGCTCAGGCTGGAGCGCTGCATGCCAAAATCTACCATGGTCCCACTTATCACTCATTATCCAAAGCCGACATCTTAAAATATGATATCATCATCACTTCTTACAATACTATCACCCAAGAATTTAAGCAAACCAATCCCTCTACATCATTCATTTTTCAAATCAATTGGCATCGTATAATCTTGGATGAAGCACAGTGAGTGGCTGAGCTTAAATGATTCAAATTACCTTTTATATCCAATAACCCTTGCCCCATCTTATAGCTATATTCGCTCTCAATACACTGCCACTCACCGTGCCATTAATAGCCTCCTTTCATCCCAATGAATATGTTTAACAGGCACACCTATTCACAACCCCATTTATGACCTTTTGGGCATAATATCATTCATCACTCAACCCCAGAGCACCAATCAAGATAACTGGTCACCATTCATCCTGAGTAGTCTTTCCAAAGGTTGCAATTATATCTTGCATTTGGCATTGCGGCATTTAAGTTTGCGCCACACCAAAACCACACATCTCGAATCCCTCCCCACTATTAGCCATCATTATGAGCTGCTCCCACTCAACCCAACCATGCAGCCAGAATATTCCACATTATATGAAGAATTCCTATCATCCAAAAGCAAAGGACCAGGAGAATTTTTCAGAAATATTAATAAGCTGCGAATATGTTGTAACCATCACATCATGCTTAACACAATTGCGGAGGCGGATTTGGAAGACCCCGAGGGCAGGAGCACTCAGGATAACTCCCCAACAATCACACGAACTATTGTGGATGTGGAAACATGCATGATGAGTAGTAAAATTGCACACCTCCTACAAAGCTTAATGAAGAACAAACAAACAAGGTGTGGTCCAACCAAATCGGTGGTTTATACCCAATGGACCCAATTTCTAGATTTGTGCATTAATTCTAGTATGCATCCATTACCAATTGAATCCATCTTACTTTTTTATATTGTAGAATTGGTATTGCACTTGCCCATCACTCTATCCTTTCAGCACAAATTGATGGAACAATTACAGCACGAGCACAGGAGAAGGCACTGGAGAATTTCTTCAATAATCCTGAATGTGAAGTACTGATTGCATCCATTGCCACAGCTGGAACTGGCCTCAATATAACTTGTGCTAATACGGTCTATTTAATGGTGAGGGGACCCCCAAAATTCTGCCCTGATTTGCGGCCCCTGACATCCACATTTCCAGGAGCCCAATTGGAACCCAGCCATTGAGGCTCAGGCTGTTGATTAACTCCATTGTATTGGCCAACAACAACCTGTAAAGGTCATCCACTATATCACTCCTCATTCAGTTGAGGTCAACATGCGGAAGGTACCTTTCAAGCTCATCTTTGACCCTAATTGTATTGCTATTCTAAAATCCTTCCTTATTGAAATGCCATTTTCCAAACACCAATAGGTCCAAGAAAAGAAAAAATCATTAACTGTGTGAGCCTTACTGATATTATATAATTTGTGTTTGACCAAGTTGATCACACCTGCGCACCCAGGCACAGGTCCACAATTATGAACACCATGAGCTGGATTGAACTCCTTCAATATTTCCTGAATGAAAATGAGCAATAGAGTATTATTTCTAAGGGAGACGGTGATACAGTCCAACTCATATTGTCTATATTCTGACATATTTAGAAAGTTTTTGCATCTTTAAGAAATAATAATCAGATTGTATTACACCTGCACAAATAATTCACAAAATGTCAATTTGTAACGGTGCTATACATTTATATTACTAAGTTACTGCAGAGCATCACCATTCGGCCTAATAACTGGCATGTCAAGTATTTTGAGGGTGCTAGTCTGCATCTTACTACAGCCTTTGAGCCATTCTTGATCAAATACCTGAAATGATAAGCCTTCCGGAATATCACCATCATCTGTTGATTGTAATTCTGGCAATCTATCAATAGTTTTTTACCCTTTTTTTTAATGCGATTACAAAACTCTATGTCTCGATCCATTTTTAATACCAATTCATTAAATAACTGGGAGTGCCAGTGTAATCCCACTTTGCGGTAAACTTGACGGCCATTTTCCAGTACCTCCTCAGTATCTGAACATACTCGAGGGTCATTGAATTGTGATGCTAGAATGGGAAATTTAGCCGTATCACACCATTCACGATGGCGCTCACAGGTCTGCACATAATCAAGTAGATAATCATCAGTCTTTGCTCACAATGAAGAAGAGATAAATTAACTAACCCTTTGACTAATCTTTGCGAGCTTTTGATTCTCCTTCTTTTTAACCAAATACTCCACATCCTTTTGAATAGACTTCCATTCTCTTTTCAAATAAGTGAAATATTGCTCCATTAAATCCACCACGACCCCATAGTTATTATGATTGTTGTTCCAACAGTAATGATGATACTCGGTGTTGACCAGTGTGAGACGGAATGTACGGTAAAACACCATAGACATCAGCTCATTGAATGGATGTTGCCATGAGCTCTCCCAGTCCCAAGTGAATCGCTTTAGTCCTAGCTTGTGGATCTCATTTTCGCAGTAGCTTTGAAAACCCAGAGACTGAAGCTGTGTTGATGGCTCATTGAAAATATCCTTGGGGACATATCCGAGATGACCAGCCACTTGAATTGAAATTTCACGCTCTTCTGTGCTTGGTGGTGCTGGTAGTGAGGAAAAATCCTTATCCCTAACTCTGAGTAGGAACAGGAAATGGGAATGTACTGCTGATCTCATTCCATGGACATTCTCTGGAAGTTCTGCTTTCAGCCATTTTTGTTTCTCCTTCTGGCTTGCATGTTTCGCCACATTGTGAGCTTTACGAGCCTGGTTCCGTTGCTGTCTGACCTCGGATTGTTCAAGCATACTCTGGGCCAAGGGCATTTGAGGATGGGTGAACTCACTATTTGACTGAGTGCCATGCTCATGCGCCGTGAAATCGTCCCTCCTTGGTTCATCATTTGTTTCCATTTGAGTCGGAGACATGTTCTCATCCTCATCATCCACCATTTTTTCTCTTGATGAACTTGCATGAGCTGTTCTTGGTTTGGAGGCATATGGATGATGACGTCCAGTGACTTTCTCTTTATGGACCAGAGGTGAAGATGCATAAAGTTCATCACCTGCCATGCACATCATCAGTTAACACATCAAAAAATTAATGAAGACTGGTCATACTCACAACCTTCAATTGGCTCCTGTGATTGGACTGACTTGCCTTTAGGTGCCATATCTAACCCATGAAACAAAAATATCAAATTGTGAAAAAGTTTATACTCCAAAATTCAAATGACTTACTTTGATGAAGCATCAATCCTGGATTTCCCTCCGACAGACCACTCCAAGTTACATTCTCCAATGGTCTTTTTCGTCGCCCCCCATCCATGCGCCTTTCATTGCCCACATGAACCTGAGATCCTGATGGAATATTGAGGGTTGGCTGTTTACTTTGGCCAAAGGGATCCTGGGATGCGACTGGATTCCAACCAGGATTAAGGAGGAACTCACATGGAAATTTTGATTGGGGATTAGTGCTTGATGAGATTTGAGGTGTGCCTTCTGGCCCCTGAGACACATGCGTTTGTGTATTAGTGGGATTCGGGGGAATTGGAGTGATGGAAATATTTGGGATCGACCAAGTGCTTGAAGTTGGAGCCTTTGGATTTCCCACATCAATGTTAAGACCTGATACATTCATTGAGGATGCGATAGGGGTTGTGAGAGGAATGTTGGGACTCAATGGTGACTGTGTCTGAACATATTCTATGCTAGATTCACTATCTGAGTCATGAACAGAACCTGAATGGGATTTATGTGACTTGGAAGGTGACATAAGGGCCAAAAAAGTACACTAATATTTTTAACTAGATAAAACACCTCAGTATTATGATAAAATAGAGTGATATGAGATGAAATCTTTTCAAATTTAGAATAGAGATATTCTATGAATATTTCTAAAAAGAGTCTTTTTGGAAGTCTAATAAGCCTCTTTTTAGGAGAATCCTCCCTACCTCCTCTTGAGCTCCTCTGCTTTTGTTGGAAACCACCCTGCACGGCCTACCACCATATAATGTAATATTCCCTTGATCTCAAAGGGGACCCATCATCCATAAGTAATCATATTCGGTAACATTTCCGCCTCCCCATTGTCACATTTTGTGAATTATCCAAACTGCCAATATATGCATTGAAATTCCACAGCATCGTACATCTGTAAAGGGGTATATTCATGAAGGATTTACCCACAAAAGAGACATCACCTTTTCAAGAAAGGCAAGACAATCCAAATCACATTACAACCTATTAAAAGCCTGCTGCACTCAAACCAAATACCAAGACCTTAGCTCCACTCCAACCCCTTATGTAATAGAGTTATATCGTTATGTCTGTAATAAGGTTTAAGCCATGTACAATGGCATGCCAGCGTACATGGTTTTAATGTCAATCCCTTCAAATCAATGTTGACACATCCCTATTGGAACGCCCCTCAAGGGTCAAAACCGCAGTATCGCCATGTGTAAATAAAATAGAATATGTATGAGCATTGAGCAGCATGGCATTTTACCCAATTAAACTCCTAACCAATTCTGCCATCCAGATGAGACATGTTACACTCTATCAGCTGCAGCTCACACACCATTACAAATGGGATAAAATTCTCAGATGGCTCAAATCATCTCCCCCTTCATAAATAATCACTCTATTTTTTTTCCAATTAATAACACTCCTAAACACTTTCACATCAGCCATAGATATTTATACACAAACCAACCGTACTCCCAATTTCTGAAACAATGACAACCCGCCGCTATTCCTCAATGCATATATGCATGTGTCAACACTGCTCAACTCAAACACACTCTTCCCCTGAGGGTGATAGGCATGGAGTTGCCTTCACACCTTTCCAATATAAACAGCACATTAAAAAGCTCATATCAACCATTGCACGCAAATCTCTTCCAAACATCCCTACTTCTGCATCAGGATCTGAGTGCCCACACCTTCTATTGGATCAAATATTCCCAGCTGATTATTCACCATTGACCCAAAGCACCTTCTCCACAGCACCGGGTCTCAATTCAACTGCACAGAAACCATACAGCAGCAGTCAAACCCTTCCCCCACAAGACCTTGGAATGATAATATCTGCCATTCTATCATTAAGGTATAATATACCCCGCAGGGCTTCACGCATTCTCAACCCCGCCCTAAACCTGCTGATCAAGTCCAGCATCTCAAGCTACGGTGGTCCCCCCACTCCTGCATTCTATATACCTCAAGATCTGAGTACCATATTTGAACATCTCCAATTGGAACCAGTGATTCAAAACTATATATGTTGTCCTCAATGTTTCTCTCTTAATGGACTTACTGAATCAGTCACAACTGACCAACCCCACTGTCAACGCCATAATGACCAAAATGATCATGATCCCCCTTGCACACAATCATTAGGCAAATTCATCTATTCATTTGAACCCTGCACCCAAAACACAACCAACATGAAGAAAAAATTTATCCCAACAAAACATTTCATTTATCAACCATTCAAAAATTGGCTTGCCAGATTTCTCCAGCGGGCTGGAATTATGGAAATTCTGCATCAACATCAACAATCCCAAACTCCCAAAGGTTCCCCAAAATGTGACGTCTGGGATGGATTGGTCTGGAGACGCTTCACTGGCACTAGAAATATCCATGACAACCCATTCATGTCCATTCCTGGTGCATTGGCCTTCTCCATTTATGTGGACTGGTTTAATGCACATGGAAAGTCCACCTGGTTGGCCAGCATTGGACCTATCATGCTTATTTGTCTTAATCTCCCCCCAAGTGAAAGATTGAAGCCAGAGAATGTCTATGTTTCAGGAATCATCCCTGGTCCAAAGGAGCCAACTTCCCTTCAATTGAATTACCTATTAATGCCACTCATCAACGAGCTCAAAGAGCTATGGCAAGGTTACCATTTTTCACCCACCTGAACAGGTCCTTCAGGATCCTTTATCCGTGTTGCCATTCTCACAGCCATTGCGGATGTGGTTACCATGCCCAAGCTTACTGGATTTATTTCCCATTCAGGCAACCACTTTTGTAATTTTTGCACCATTCACAAAGCTCAAATTGAAGAAATTGGTCCTCAATTTCACTACACATGCTCATATCAAAATCATAAATCAACCATTGCCAAATGGCTTCGGGCAACCCCACCACAAAGACAAGCAATTTTCTCTGAGTATGGAGTGCGATATTCAATTTTAGAAGACCTTCCGTATTGGGATGCAACCAGAATGGTTAATCTTGACATAATGCATAATTTAATACTGGGAATTTTGAAGGATCATGCAACTTTCAAATTGTGCGTTCCAGAGTCCAAATCAAAAATTTACCTCAGGTCCTGCAGGAAATCCAATGACACCAACAGTTCAGACTCAGATTCCATGACCTCCAACAGCTCTCTTGATAAAATCACATTGAGAGAGGCCCGCCCCTGAGAAGAGACACAGCAAAAATAATAAATGAGCCACTCCCTGCTACTTCCACCCAAAAAAACTACTTCCCAATGCCCACCCCTCACACAGAACATCCATCTAGTGGTTCTGCGGAGATTCCTTCATTTGATGCCTATTACATCCCCACTTCTGAAATCCCCTCTGAATTGGATATCACTGCACTGAGTGATCACGAGATCAAGGGTGAGGCTCTGGAGGATCTCCAACAAATCATATCTGAGACGATAATTCCCTCATCATGGACAAGAGTACCTTGCAACATGGGTTCCCCCTCTCATGGTAGCTTAAAAGCTGCTGAATGGGCTCTCTTATATAAGGTCTATATTCCATTTTTAATGCTCAGTAAACAGATGTCATTAGATGTACACCAATCTCCCAACATTCAAAGAAAAATGGGTCAGTCAGAAGAACTTGAAAATGAACTAACCAAGAATACATTCCATTTGATTAGTGCTATCAACATTGCCACAAGTTGGACTCTTTCAATACATGATGTGACTGCATTTGCTGAAAATTGGAAAAATTTCCGCCTTCTCAATGAAATCCTGTTCCCAAAACAGAAAAGTAAACCAAATCATCATTTTGCTGATCATATTCCCAAACTCTTCCAATGTTGGGGCCCAGCACAAGCCTCAGCCACATGGGGTTATGAGCGCTTGATTGGAGTATTTGCAAAAATGCCAACAAATAACAAAATATGTACGTCAATTAATAAGATCAATATGTTCACATTTATTAAACACCTGAACTGAATAAGACTAACTTCTTGCAACTCTGAATAGATGATATAGATAAAACCTTACTTCAACATATCTGTCAATGTTCCAACCTTTCCGTTCTCCTGAAATCCCCATCCGTGCCATGTGAAATAAAACAGCTTTTCGAATCACAGCCACCTGCCCTGTTCAATCACCATAAATATAACAAACCATCCCGCCATGACCAAGAAAATTATGATTGCCTGGTTGAGTACTTACAGAATTTTCATGCAACAAGGGAAATAGTTGATTGGATCAGCTTAGACACTACCGTGCAATCCACAAGTCCTCCCACTTCAAGGATTGTCTCACCTTGGTATTTTACAGTTTCAAACATTAATATTGGGAACAATATATTTTCAACTGAATCCAAAAATGTCAGCAACAGTGTGATATCTTTTCTGAAGGGCAACTCACGACAATTTGGTATTATTAATAGCATTTTTAAAGTCTCTGAGCCATCTAGCATACTGAACAATAACTTTCTGATCTTAAAAACTTTGAAGATTGATGTGAATTTCTTACCAGATTGTCTGCATCTGAATATTTATAAAGCTTTTGGTTTTGATGATGGACACTTGACTATATCTGAAGAAGAAATTGAAGGTAACTGTGGATTGTATGATAACAAAGTTCTGTCATGTGGACTGCTTGTAATGATAAAGCCGTTATTTCATGATATTTAGTCTACAAAAATGCAAATCTCTCAGATTCATTAGCAATTTTGCTAGTGAAATAACTGCCTCAAAATTTAGTGACAGAGACATGCAATTGTGACAAGCAGAGCCCATTATTTCACATTGCCACAAAGAATGTACTATTTTGACATTGGGTACAGTGTGAATAAGCGAAGTTCAATGATCAAATGACCCACACACTCACCTTTCACAGAATCCAAAATTTCTAACTGCGCCATCATAATGTTGGAAGGGGAATCGGCCCTTGCGCACCTGCACCCGCCAATGCACAAGCAAGCGCACACACACCTGCACCTGCACCCACGGTATTGTGCGGCAGACTCTACCAGTGTCATCTTCAAAACGACAATCCCGCTCAGGCAGAGTCCTTTCATGGATGGCCTGGTGAAGTCAAACCCCCCGCCTACATCAAGACTGGCTGAAGGACCTCTTTGATGTGTATTTGTGCAAACAGGTGGGTCTTGTGTAATTTTTACCAACCATCGGACGGTTGTGGGATGATCAGGTGGTGAGGAATCTGAGTTGAAGGCACAGGGAAACAAATATTAATGGATGTCACAGGATTTGGTGTAAGACAAGAGTAGGACATGTGCTCGACGTTCGCTTGATTTTCGCTTGACGTGAGCTCGACTTTTATCCTGCTTGACGTGAAGTCAATCGCCGACGATTGACATGAGATTCGCCCTGGTGAAATGGTGCATACCAGAAATTGAAGCAACTATTCAGTCAAACCAGATGGATGTGGACAAGGAAAAGGCAAGATCAAATCCAGAAGTACCAAGTCTTCCACAAGAAAGACACATTTGGAGGATGCCAGAGTTGCCCCCATTCCCCAAGGTCTGTACCCACAGATTTTGACGTGAATTCTGAGCCTGAACTGATTCATGACAATATTTCCAGGGCTGAACCATTTTCAAGTGGCAGCAATAGAAATATATCAATTCCAGTACAAAGATTGGTTCAGAGCAGCCAAAGAAGAGGAGTGGGAAATATGCCCAAGCCTTTGGGAGGGGGACATGAACTCCTACTTACACATCAAGAGCTTTCTGGGTCAGGAGAAGACCATAAAACTCTTAGGAGGATGGAGCCCCCTGTCTTGCAAAGACAAGGTCAAAAAGATAAAGAATTGGTTGAAGAACCAAAGTCTTTTATCCATAGACCAGAAGAAGGAACTGGAAATGACTCCAGCTTTGGAGACAGGAGCCCCAGTGGCGTCTGCCAGCTCCAAACCAGCTACAGAGTGTCCAAAGACAAGCCCAAAGGACCTCAGAAGAAGCAGAGAGGTCCCAAGAACCATCAAGGCAAGGGCAAAGGCAAAGAAAATTGGCACATACCTTACACACAGGGGTACAGGATCCCCAAATTGGAGCCTTCAGCCATGAACAGTGTGTTCAACATGGCCAGAACTCTCATGGAATTCACAGCCAAGTAGCAGGAAAGGATGAACAGGACTCTTCCACCCAAATAGATCATGTAAAAAGAGCTATTAATGTATAAATTGGTAAACTTGATTCAAAGTTAACTAAAATAACATTGGATATTAATGATTTGAAAAAACATGACAAGAAATATACTGAATGGTATGAATTAACAAATGCCAAATTTGATTCAATTATCAATGCTTGTAGCAGAATTGAGAGTACATGTCAGATTCAGAATGATGAAATGGAAGATCTTTCTATTTTTCAAATGAATTATCAATTTAAGAGTCTACAAGACCATCTGTTAAAGATAGTTGAAAATACCAATAAATTTGCTACACATTTAGCAGAAATTGACAGTGAAAGGCAGAAGTTAAAGAATGAAATAACTGAAAATGTAGAAAAAATTCATAAGAATTATGAACCACATATGCCAAGACATTCTACACCTTTGAATGAAGAAAAACTTTCTGTTAAAGAAGTTTTACCCCACTTTTAGGAGAAAATGTTGTCTCTGTTAAAGATATTCCCAAATTAGAAGAATGGGCAACATTCTCTGGTGAAGGAGAATATAACCATATTGAGCTCATCAGGACTATTGATATGTTACAGGAAGACTATAATATAACTGATGAAATCATAGTGGGGAAATTACACTCTCTGTTTACCAGAACTGCAAAAAAATGGTATTACAAAATGAGAATGGATCATGGAAAACATGATTGGTCTGGGTGGAAATCTGAAGTAATTACCAAATGGGCAAACAATTCTTGGAGGTTTAAAATGGAAAATGCTTTTGAAATGGCCATTTTTAACTCAGAGAAAGATAAACCACTTACTTGGTTATTCAAGCAAAAGGACAGATTATCTGCCTTACACACAGATATGTCTGACACTATGATTAATATGAAGATATTAAGAAAGTGTGGAGGAGAACTGGAACATGCTATCAAAAGCAGATGTGTAGAACCCTGTTGAACAGAGGACTACATCAATGCAATGGAAGATATCATTACCAGAACAAGAATTGGTAAAGCTTTGACTAGAATCCCTATGGAATGCAAGATGGTCCCAAAGATTTCCAGAGAGGATAAGAGACCAGAAAGACCTGTCTTGAAGTGTCATAAATGTGGAAGTACTTCATATTTAGCAAACACTTGCACCAATAAGAAAAAAGTCAATGAAGTTCAAGTCATTGAAGAAATTCAGTGTAATGAAGAGAAAGAGGAGTCTGATCAAGATTCTGCAGTCTCTGAGGATACACCAGTGGAGGACTATCCCATTGAAAACATTACAGCTTTCTTTGAGGTCACAGAAGTCCATACCCACTTGCCACAGTACAGTGAGGATTGCTGCAACCTGATAAATATCCAAGATGCCAGAATGTGTAAAACAAAACCTGCTAAAGGAAAAGGTTACACTGTTGGAGCATCCTGTATCACATCAGTTTTGATGAGTGATATTGAAGCCAAAGTAAATTTGGATACAGGGGGATTTTGCACTTGTGTAGGCAAAGATTATCTCCAAATTATACTTTTTGAATGGAAAAACAATCTATTACCAATAGAAGGTGTGCAATTTAGTAGTTCCAGTAGCAATATGTACCCCTTGGGTATATTAGACACTAATCTTGTATTTCCACACCCAGCAGGAAGTGTGAGGATGAAAACTGAGATTGTTGTAATGGATAATTGCACATCTCAGCACATGATCCTTGGAAATGTTTACTTAAATATTTATGGTATTGACATCTATAACCATAAAGACAGATATTTCACAATTGGGGATAACAAAAGACAAAAATTTGCTTTTTCCAGTATGCCAAAACAAATATCTGTGGTATCTTCTGTTAAGGATAATTATAAAGATCAATTTGTGTCTAATCAACTTGTTGAAGCACAGATTAATCCATCATTATCACCAAAAATGAGGAATGAACTTATCAATGTGTTATACACATACAGTAATGCATTTGCCTCTGATAATGAACCATTAGGTGCTAGAAGGGGACATGAAGTTGATATTACTCTTAATATTGACAGACCAGATCCTCAAGTACTTAGAAGACCAGCTTATCCAGCCAGTCCCAGAGCTATAGAAGCCTTGGAAAAACATATCCAAGAGTTAATCCACCTTGGTGTACTAAGGAAAGTAGGCCATAATGAGGAAGTTGAAGTAACAACACCTGTTATTATTGCCTGGCGTAATTATAAGTCAAGAATGGTTGGAGATTTCTGAGCATTGAATACCTACACAGTTCCAGATAGGTATCCAATCCCTAGAATTCAAGAAAGCCTGACTCAATTGTCTAAAGCCAAGTATATAACATCAATGGATGCATTGAAAGGCTTTCATCAAAATTTTTGATGCCTAAAGCTAAGAAATTACTTAGAATTATCACTCACTGTGGTATTTATGAGTATCTTAGAATGCCATTTGGTATTAAAAATGCTGCATCCCATTATCAAAGAATGATGCATACCATCTTTCCCACAGAATTGTCTGAAGGATGGCTGATCATTTATATTGATGATATTATCATATGTTCTGATTCTTGGTCCTTACACCTTGAAATACTTGCAAGGGTACTTCAAAAGGTTGCAGAAGTGAACATGAAAACTTCACTTAAGGAATGCAATTTTGGTTTTGAAGAACTTAAAGCATTAGGACATATTGTTTCTGGTTTAAGCTTGGCTATTGACAAAAACAAATTAGCAGCAGTGTTACTTAAGCCAATACCCCGGAATAAAAAAGAAATGATGTCTTTGCTTGGGTTTGCCCGTTATTATAGGCAACACTTAAAAGACTTTGCAATTCTAGCCAAGTCACTAGATAGAATCTGTGATCAACAGACTGTATTTGAGATGACACAGGAGAGAATTAAAGCTTATGAGAAGATAAGAGCTCTTACAGAAGCACCTTTACGCCTTATGCCTTACTGGAATATTCCTTTTAAATTGTATATTGATGCATGTGGAGATGGATTAGGGGCAGCCCTACATCAAGTCCAAATTATTGATGACAAACCTACAGAAGGACCAGTTCCTTTTATCTCAAGACAAATCAAACCAACAGAGGCCAGATATGGTGCAAGCCAAATGGAGTGCTTATGCTTGGTATGGGCACTTGAGAAATTACACTATTATCTTGATGGCAGTGTTTTTGAAGTGATAACTGACTGTAATGCAGTAAAATCACTTATTAACATGAAAACTCCCAACAGACATATTTTGAGATGGCAAATAGCCATTCAGGAATATAGAGGAAACATGACTATATTCCACAAAGCAGGAAACATTCACAAGAATGCTGATGGACTTAGTAGATGGGCTTTAGCCAACACTCCTGATAACCCAGATTATGTACCTTTGGAAGCTGAACGACAGATTCCAATTGAAGGAATTAACATAACTGATATTGGGACTGAATTCTTTGAAGATGTCAGAGAATCTTATAAACAAGACAAGAATTTCCATATCTTGACTTCTTTATTAGATAAAGACTGCAAAGATACATCTTTAGTTAATGCACTTGATGAAGTTTGGAAAAATTCCTATTCTGAAGGAAGATTTAACTTTTTTGATGGGATTATTTACCACAGAACCAAACGTTCTTGTGTAATGATATTATGCAGTAGATTGCTCATCAATACAGTTCTTCATGAATGCCATGATAGCATCTACTCTGGACACCTGTCAGAGGACAGAACACTTGAAAAAGTAAAGAACTGTGCATGGTGGCCATCTTGGAGAAAAGAAACCATTGAATATTGCCATACCTGTGACAGATGTCAAAAAGAAAACAGGAGTACAGGCAAGAAATTTGGACTTATGATCCATATTCAAGAACCAAAATCCCCTTGGGAAGTTGTTTACATGGATTGGGTCACAGAACTTCCTCCAAGTGGTGACAAAAGTTATAATTCTTTTTTAGTCATTGTAGACAGATATAGCAAGACTCCCATATTCTTACCATTTCATAAAGATGACAATTGTCAGGATGAGTCTATGATAAAGGTGTATCAAAGTATTTACAAGCTTTAACTATGACTGTGACACAGTAGAAATAGTTTTAAAGGATGATAAAGTTGATAATTAATGATTAAATTAAGATATTAAGGGATTTACTATAGAGATATAGTGGTGGTGAGCGCTGTTGAAAGCCCTGGGTGCAACTTTTACCTGTTGGTTTACAATAATAAAAGCTACAATACTTAATTTTAAAGTATACCTGATTATTTTCCAAGAGTATAACTGCTTTGGACAGTTGTAATACGTAGGAATTCAAGAGCAGGATGAGGAGACAATTCTGGCTGTGAAAAGCCTCCTTTTTATCCTGAAATGGGGTGGAAAGGGTGCTAGACCTTTCCACGTACAGGAAGTGAAGATTTTTTCACTTTCTAGTACTGGCTTGGGGTTTGCAAAAAGCTTGTATAGCCTGTATTGGGCTCAGATGTGGTTTTGAAACCACATCTGGGCGGTTTTCACCAATACAGGGTGAAAAGTTTCATCTGGGGACCTCACAGCCTGATTCTGACGTGTATGACGCGTAGAAAACTGTACAGAAACTGTATGGGACCCCAGTATTGACTGACATATGAGGTATTGAAGTAAAAACATGCTTCTTTGTCTATTTGACACCTCATATTCATGATTATGGGATATTATCCCACGGTAAGGCTGTATATGACAGCAGGTGGGATTTTAACCTTAAAACAGCCATACCTTTGTCAATTCTTGAGATATCAACCTCAAGATTGGTTCCTTGTGTAGCCCTGTATGTGCTCTACACAATGGTACCTCATTTGATATGGGTATCTTTAAATATGGCAAAGTTATCCCATGTACAAGATTTTTGTACATTTGCGTGTTTTGGCAAAAAAGCTGTATTGAGCTTGTTTGCCCCATAACTTCTGCAGTAGTTGAGATATGGGGAAGTGGATGACACCATCAGATAGCCCTGATTGTTTTCTTTCCAAAAAGACCCCACTTCAGGTATCCCACACTAAAACCTTAGAAGTTAGATGAGAGGTGAATGTTTTGATCACGCTTTTTTGGCCTGAAATTGACCATAACTCCAGTAATATTGGTGCTAGCTCAGCTTGGCTGGAACCATTGGATAGCCCTGGCTTAGAGCTTCATTTTGAGTTCCCATTTGATGGCGTTAAGCCTCTCCTTCTAGACTTTAGATGGGAGGTGAAAATTAAGGTTTATGCTCAGCAATAACATTGTTATTTCTAGTCCTATGGTGATGGGACTTATATTTTCAGGAAGAAATGAGTTTCCTCTTTCTTTTGATACCTTTTGAGCTGATTTGGCTCAGCTCCATGTTTTGGTGGTATCTTGGCTATACCATTGGTTTATGGTATTTTGGCTGTCATGCTTGTGCTCTGGTTTTGAGTCACCGGCTGACATACCCTCCCTCCAAAAAAGGCTCATCATTGATGAGACTGTTAAGTCCTCCTAGAGGCTCTGAATCTCCTTAAATGAAGGTTCCTATCTGGTATGGCATCCTCTGCCAACCATTTGTCTTTATCTGCTGTCTGGTTCTTGAATCTGACTAGGTATTGTCTTTGATCCTTCCCATTGAGTCTGATCTTCCTGGCCCTGATGATCTTACTCACAGGTCCAGGGGAGTCCTCCACTTCCACTATCTCTTGTGGTGTGGGGTTCTTTCTCCTGGAGGGGAATTTATCCTCCTCTGTCTGGAAGTATGGTTTGACCAAACTCACTGGAAAGACTGGATGTTTCCTTGAAACCTCCTCAGTGAGTTTGACTTCCACTGCATTTTTTCCTATCAACTTAATGATAGTAAAAGGTACTACAAATGAGTCCCTCATCTTTTTAGGTCCTTTGAGATTTTTGAAGTTCAGTGTGAGCCTTGAGGTATATTTTACATACCCATATAGGCCACAATTATCTTAAAAAGAAATTTTGAATTATGCATAACTCATAAGTCATGCATATATCCAAAATTCATCATTTTCAATTTCAGAAACGATGAATAACTTTTTATTGAGTAAGTAAATCCATGGATTTAAGACAAGATTTGGACTCTACACAAAAATTCACCTAGGGTAGCTCCATAGAGTGAATAAGCTCAATTTAAGTATTTTAGGTGGTAAAATGGAAAATACTTCAATACCACATCATTAATACCACATAAAAGATCCGTGAAATTTTTTGTTTTTCTTGATTTTAAGCCAAAATAATGGGAAAGTGAGAAATCCCATGTTACATATACACTAAGAAGAGTGTTATGCATGTTTTGAGCACTTAATATCATGGTATTCTTACATGGACTTTTGGTACACCCATAGTGGATATCTCACTTTAAGCTTAAATTTCTATTTTTACGTGAAAAATAAGCAAGGGGGACAAAAGACATCAAAGAGAGCCAGGGTACCCAACTTCTGAGGCCTCAGAGGCGTGGATAGCTCCAGAGCATGGATCCATGGCTCATCTTGGCCCAATTGGTAAACTAAAACTCTTTGGGAACTTGGTTACCAAGTTACACCTACTGTAATCACAAGAAAATAGCAAATAACCTGCTATTTTGACGTGCCAAGGAGGTAATGAGCTACTTAGAATCCTGTAACCACGTCAATTCTTGATGACTTTCCATGACTAGACCCTAAAAGAGTAATTAAAACCCTTTTGGGACTCATATTCATTGATTTACCTCATAGCAACCAGCAAAATACTGCTATTTGCAATTCTACGTAGAAATGAGGTAAAAACTTCAAAAATTCATTAAAAATACAATTCTTAATGAATCTTTCCGAAACTTTCAGGACCAATGAAGAACTGTATTATCTATGGTACAACCAAAAAGAATTACAGTTTTACTAGTGAAATTAAAAGTCTTACTTACAGTCCATTTTTGACCATTCTACGTGAAACACTGAATCTTCAAAAATTCACAGTAATTAAAACCTGTGATGAAATTGGCAATAACATTGATAACTTTGAGAAATCAATGATTCTTTTAGAATAAAAGAAGATTTACTGCTGTTAGTCCTTTTATTCTTAAACATATTGGGGTTGGTAGTCACGTAAAAGCATCAATTAAATAATTATGATAATCTTACGTGACAACAGATGCTGCAATCATTAATCCAAAAACGTTTATTGTTTTCTCAATCACTGGCTTTTCAGTTTGCTCCATGGCACGCCTCTTTGAGCTGTTTTTGACTTAAAAGAAGCCTCTTCTTGCTGTTTTTTCCATATCATCATCTTATCAATTTATTAAATCATTATTACCAACAAGTAAGTATTAGTTAAAGCTATTCTTAAGTGTTTTAATCTTTCAAAATCATCCAGAAAGACGTAAAATCATAGAATCCAACTATATATTGCTGTAATACTGTTATAAATACTTTTGATCCCTTAAATCCACAATTCCACGTCAAATTTCTCTATTCTTAACTATCAATAAGTTCTTTGGAGTATTAGTGAGTCATTTATTTTTAATTCTTAAAGTTTTTCTCTAGTAATAGTTTTCTTCAAGAATTATCTTTATAATTATTCTTGTAAAATATAATTATATATTAAAATAATTTTATTATTTTAATAAAGAAGTTTTTATTATTAAATTCTTCTTGTAATTGATTCTTGTAGACAATTACTGCTCACTGTTATAATCACTAGTAGTGTATAACACGTGAAAGAAATAATTTTTTAATTATTTAATTGTGGTTATAATAATTCTTATTATTATATTTCATAAGAACAGACATAGTACTGTAGATTAATAGTAATATTATCATCAGTTTCATAGTCACATCTTACATTCAGTGTAGACACTAACACCTGGTCCCCTTCCTTGAAGTCAGGTTCCATATGTGATTTGTCCCACCTCTGCTTATTGTATTCTTTTGCCTCAGCTATGCATTTGGCAGCTGTGTCACAGGCCCTCTTCCACATATCATGGAAGTCTTTGGCTGTGGGGTGGATAGTCAGGAGATTTTTCTTCAAGACATCCACAGGCAACAGGGGGTTCTACCCTTTCTCCACCAGTGCAGGTGTTTTACCTGTGGTGGAGTGCTGGCTTGTATTATAAGCCGGTTGGACTGCTGGTAAGAGGGTAACCCAATCATGGGTGTATCCCTCATGGTCTTTGTATTCCATGCCATAGGCACAGAATCTTCTGAGGATTTCCTCCATTGTTTGGATCATCCTTTCAGCTAGGGCATCTGTTTGTGGATGGTAAGCTGTGTAAAAAGCAAGTTTGGTACCAAGAATGTCATATAAGTTAGTCCAAAATTCAGATGTGAATTTTGGGTCCCTATCACTAATGATTATCTTAGGGACTCCACAGGTAGATATGATGTTATTCCAAAACAACAGAGCAGTATCCATGGCTGTGTCTTCTTTATGGAATGGTAGACACCTCATGCTCTTGCTGAACCTATCAACTATGATCAAACAGGAATTATAGTTTTCTTTGCCTCCTGGGACAAGTCCTGTAACCCAGTCCATGTTGATGGTTTCCCATGGGTGCTTGGGTTCTTCTATGTGTTGAAGTAACCCATACTTCTTGCCATGTTTCCTATTTGCCTTTTGGAATCTTTCACAAGTGTTAATGTATTCACTAAACTCCTGTTCCCACTTGGGCCACCAAGCTGTGCTTGCTACCCTCTCTTTGGTCCTGTCTTCACTCATGTGTCCCATATAGGGGCAGTCATGGAATTCTTGTAGGATCAATGAGATGTGGTCTCTGTCTACCACTGTGAGTGGACTTGTGTGCTTTTCTCTGTGGTAGAGCAGTCCATCTATAAGAAAAAACTTATTCTCCTTATAGGCCCTCAACCAGGGTTCTTCCAGCTGGGTTTCCAGCTCTGGACTCCTGTACTTTTGTTGAAGGAATTGGAGTAGTATTCTACACTGTTTGTGTTTGGCATAAGACTTCTGTACTGCACTTAAGAATTCATTGTGCAGTTCTGAGGAACTTATTCCCAGTATGGGAGTTTCTGTCCCTTCTGAGTCAGTGTTTCCACTGTCAAGGGTACCACTTTCTGGTGCCCATTCAGATAATCTGAAGTTTTTCCTCCTATCTATTTCCATGAAATGGATAGGGATTTCTGCTTCAACTTCTGGGTCATAAGCTGGATTGCTTTTGACATTGTCCAGTGGCCATCTGCTGAGGCCATCTGCATTGGTATGGCTTTTACCTTCCTTGTATATGATGGTCATGTTCCCTCTATACTCCTGGATGGCTATTTGCCATGTCAGCATGTGTCTATTAGTAGTCTTCATGTTCAGTAGAGACTTCAAGGCTGTGCAGTCTGTGTAGACTTCAAAGACTGCACCCTCCAGATAATAATGGAGTTTTTCTAGAGCCCAGACTAGACATAGACATTCAGTCTGGGTGGCCCCATACCTGGCTTCTGAATCTTTCAGCTGCCTTGAGATGTAGCAAATTACTCTTTCTCTTGGTTCACCATCCACAATCTGTCTTTGGTGAAGGGCTGCTCCTAGGCCTTGACGGCATGCTGCATCTATATATAACTTGAATGGTAGTTCAAAGTCAGGTAAGATGAGCACCGGTGCATTAGTGAGTTCATATTTGATCCTCTCATATGCATCCCTCCTTTCCTTGGTTATTTCAAAAACTACATCTTTTGAACATAACTTGTATAAACTACTAGTTATGTGTGCAAAGTTTTTGATATGGTTTCTATAGTAGCTAGCAAACCCAAGGAAAGATTGCATCTCTTTGATGTTCTTTGGTACTGGTTTTTGCAGTACTGCTGCTACTTTGTTCTGGTCAATTGCCAGACTAAGACCTGATACTTTATGTCCTAGAGCTAGTAGCTCTTGTTGGCCGAAATTACACTTCTTGAGTGAAATTTTCAGATTGAAAAAAAAAGGGTATACATTTACCTAGAACTCTTTCTATGTATTGTACATGGTCTTCCCATGTCTCTGAGTATATAATGATATCATCAATATATACTACCATCCAGCCTTCCATTATTTCTTCTTGAAATATGGTGTCCATCATCCTTTGAAAGTGGGCTGGTGCATTCATGATGCCAAATGGCATCCTGGTGCACTCATATATACCCATATGGCATATTATCCTGAGTAACTTCATGGAGTTTGGTTTAACTCCATTTTGGTGGAAGCCTTTCATACAATCCATTTTGGTTATATATCTGGCTTTGGCCAGTTTATCTAAGGCATGGGTATCCTTGGTATAGGGTACCTGTCTGCTTTTGTGTAGTTATTCAGAGCTCTGAAATCTCAACACAATCTAGACTTGCCATCATGCCAGGTGATTAGGACAGGGGTGGTGATTTCCACTATTTCATTATGTCCAATCTTCCTGATGACATCCATATCCAGGAGTTCATTGATATCTTTCTCAATTTCTTTCCTGGTTTCCAGGCTTGCTGGATAAGGAGGTCTCCTCAGCATGATTGGATAATGCCTTTCCACATCCAGATATAGTTCTATATCATGGCATTTGATCTTGCCTAATGGTTCTTCACCAATGGAAAATGCTGGTCTGTTCTTTCTCAACATGTTCAGTAAACTTAGTTTTTGTTTACTGGTGAGGGTAGTGCTAAACTGTACCTCTCTAAATTCCTTCAGAAGTTCTTCTAGTGGATCTTGAGAAGATATCTGGTATATGTCAAGTGAAAATTTCTTTTCCTTGTTAGTACCAATGGTGATGTGCCTATTTTTACTGTTGTAAATGTCTATGCCATACATCCTCTGGTAATCTGTTCCCAGTAAAAACCCTTGGATATGGGCATCATTAAGCACTACAAACTCTGGGTTGAGTCTGATATTACCCTTCCTGTGGGGTATAATTATCTCTTTGATAATTGTCCCAATGGAAGTCATCTTTCCTGATGCACTTTTAAAGTTCTTTGCCTTAGTGGGCAAGAGCTGTTTTCCCAGTTTGGGAAGTGGGTATCCAGATAGTTTCTGGCCACTATGTAGCAGTGTGCTCCACTATCAATGATCAGTGGATGCTGAGCATTGTCAATACAAACATTCATTTTTGTGGCTGTCCCGTGTATATATGCCATTCCTTTGGTTGGTGTAACCAGGAACGTTTGTTCATCTTGTGTGTGTTTGCACAAGTTCTTGTTAGCAGTGTCCTGTGGCATGCCTGCTTCCAGCTGTATGTCCTGGATTTCCAGTGGGCTTTCCTCTTGGTATTCCACTAGAAATTCCTCTCTTGGGTCTTGATCATCCTCAGATGGTTCTCTGATGGCATCACCCATTGAGTCTGAATCAGAATCCTCTGTTGGAGGTTCTTCCTCAGGGACTTTCTCTATGGCATAGACTTTTTTCTTTGCCTTTGGACAGTTGTTGGCATAGTGGTCTGTTGAACCACAATTGTGACAAGAATTCCTCTTCTTTGCCACTTCTTCCACTCTTTCTTTGGGTTTGTCTTTAAACTCTACCCTGAAAGGTTTTTTCTCTTTGAAACTACTGCTCTTATATGGGGTGAATTTCCCTATATTAGTCCTTTTCCTTATGTCTTGTAAGGTGTTGGCAATGTCATCTAGAGTGCAATTCTGGTTGCATCTGCATTTTACTGCATGCTCTAGCTCTCCTGGCAATTGTGTCAGGAGTTTGTGATTCCTCATTTGGATGTGCATCTGAGGATCAATGGCTTTGAGTGTTTTAGACTGTCTAAGACACCACTCATATGGATCTTTGTCCACAGAGTATTTGTGATTTTCAAATGACATGGTCTTTTGCCATATCCAAGTTCCATTACTGTACTCTTGGATGATTTGGCTCTTCCACCATGGCCAGTTTCTTCTGCCATGGATTTCTTTCATTTCTGTGTACCATATACTAGCATGACCTTTAAATGCAGTATTCAATCTAGCAGTGATCCAGTAGTCTGGTATGCTTGGTACATCAATGAAGAGTTCATCAATATAATCTATGAGTTCCATATGATCATATTCTCCTGATCCAGGGAATTGGGGCCAGTTTGAGGCCTCAGGAAGCTGTTTCAGGGCTTCCTTCTCTGAATAAGACATACCTTCTCCATCTTGGTATTGTGATGGGGATCTTTCCTTATTCATCAACATGGCATCTGGTTTGATGTCATCTGGTTGATATGGATTATCCATAACTTGGCCTTGTGGTTAGGGCTTCAAACTATGGTAGGCAGTAAACAACTTGTTAATGTCTTGATCCAGACACTCCCTGTCCCTTGTGCTGTGGTGTTGTTCTTCAAAGACTATATTCAGTCTTTTGTTGGTTTCTTCAGAGGCTTTGCTCAGTTGAGCATATCCTTCTTGAAGATTCTTAACTATTTGTTCCAAGGAGGCTTGAGTTTGTCTCATCCTCTCTTGGCTAGCTTTAATTTCTGCAAACTGCTTTGCAGATTGTTCAGCATATTGGGACATTTGTAACCATAGTGTATCACTGTTGATTTTACTCTCAGATGTGACAATGTTATTTTCAGTCTGAGTGGGGGTAATGTTTCTATTACTAAGACTACTGATTCTAGAGTGGTTTACAACTACTTCTGGCTCTTGTGTACTTCTTTTACCAAATCTAACAGCTTCTGGATCATGGGGTCTGACTCCTTCCTCCTCTGGTTGAAGGAGGCTTTGTTCTTGCCCTTGTTTCCTTGTCTTCTCCTGGAAACTTCCTGGAATTGTGAAGAATGGTGACTCTTGGCCACTGATCTGCTGGTTTCTGAATGGTGTGAAGCCACTGGAGAGCTGATTTGGCCTGCTCCTTGTGAACCTTAAGGAATCTGAGTAGGCCCTGTCTGGGTTAATTGTTCTTCTATTGCTTGGATAGTGGCTTGATTCTCCCTTATCCTCTGTGCCCTTGCCTCCAGGAGTCTGTGCTGCCTGGTAGGATTCCAACCTTTGGTGATTACCATAAGGTCTTTGAAGTCTATCTCTTTCAGACAGATCTTCTGGAAACTTGATCCAAGTTCTGCCCAGTGAGCTGCTAGGTTGAACCTCTTGTTGTCCATGCTCCATTGAAATAAGTCTTTGAGGAGTTGGTGGATCTGAAGAACTTGATCCATATCCTTCCAGTCCTCTGGTTTGAGGTTTCTGTTGAATTGGAGTGTGAATGGCAAGGTTGATATTATCTCCCTCATTGTTTTGCCATCCACCACTGTGTCCAAGGTGTCCTCTTCCTGGTCTTCTGGTTCTGAACAATCCTTCTCTGTCCTCTGGCTGGTTCCTTTGGAAGCCAAGATCTCTGAGGTATGCAGGGGACATATCAGTGTTTGCAAGCGGTCAAAAACTATTTCTTAGGGTATTTACCTTTGACTGTGCCTTGTACAAATTTATTGTCTGCTGACTTGGGCAGTTTGCCTTTGGAAGTTACAACTGGGTTAATAATTGTAATCTTTCCTGTACAAGTGGTTAAGGTTGGTTTACCTTGTATTGAAGCAGAGTTTTGTGGTTTTCTACTCCTATGAGTGGCTATTGGTGTCCACCTTTTGGCTGTAATGAGACCTTCACTGTGCCTCTTTCCTTTTCCCTTGCTACCCTCTGGTTCTGAGGGTGTCACTGGTGTTAGTTTTAAAGGATGATAAAGTTGATAATAAATCATTAAATTAAGATATTAAAGGGTTTACTATAGAGATATAGTGGTGGTGAGCGCTATTGAAAGCCCTGGGTGCAACTTTTACCTGTTGGTTTACAATAATAAAAGCTACAATACTTAATTTTAAAGTATACCTGATTATTTTCCAAGAGTATAACTGTTTTGGACAGTTGTACTATGTAGGAATTCAAGAGCAGGATGAGGAGACAATTCTGGCTGTGAAAAGCCTCCTTTTTATCCTGAAATGGGGTGGAAAGGGTGCTAGACCTTTCCACGTAGAGGAAGTGGAGATTTTTTCACTTTCTAGTACTGGCTTGTGGTTTGCAAACAGCCTGTATAGCCTGTATTGGGCTCAGATGTGGTTTCAAAACCACATCTGGGCGGTTTACACCAATACAGGGTGAAAAGTTTCATCTGGGGACCTCACAGCCTGATTCTGACGTGTATGACGCGTAGATTGCTGTCCAGAAACTGTATGGGACCCCAGTATTGACTGACATATGAGGTATTGAAGTAAAAACATGCTTCTTTGTCTATTTGACACCTCATATTCATGATTATGGGATATTATCCCATGGTAAGGCTGTATATGACAGCAGGTGGGATTTTAACCTTAAAACAGCCATAACTTTGTCAATTCTTGAGATATCAACCTCAAAATTGGTTCTGTGTGTAGCCCTGTATGTGCTCTACAAAATGGTACCTCATTTTATATGGGTATCTCTAAATATGGCAAAGTTATCCCATGTACAAGATTTTTGTACATTTGTGTGTTTTGGGCAAAAGCCTGTATTGAGCTTGTTTGCCCCATACCTTCTGCAGTAGTTGAGATATGAGGAAGTGGATAACACCATCAGATAGCCCTGATTGTGATCTTTCCAAAAAGACCCCACTTCAGGTATCCCACACTAAAACAGTAGAAGTTTGATGTAAGGTGAATGTTTTGTTCACCCTTATTTGGCCTGAAATTGACCATAACTCCAGTAATATTGGTGCTAGCTCAGGTTGGCTGGTACCATTGGATATCCCTGGCTTAGAGCTTCATTTTGAGTACCCATTTGATGGGGTTAAGCCTCTCCTTCTAGATTTTAGATGAGAGGTGAAAATTAAGGTTTATGCTCAGCAATAACTTTGAGCAGGAATAACTTTGTTATTTCTAGTCCTATGTTGATGGGACTTATCTTTTCAGGAAGAGGTGAGTTTCCTCTTTATTTTGATACTTTTTGAGCTGATTTGGCTCAGCTCCATGTTTTGGTGGTATCTTGGCTATACCATTGGTTTATGGTATTTTGGCTGTCATGCTTGTGCTCTGGTTTTGAGTCACAGGCTGACAACACTGCTATGGATACAGCTCTTCTTCTATGGAGTAGAGTTATTTCTCATACAGGATTATTTAAGAATATCATAAGTGACAGAGATCCCAAGTTCACATCTGCACTTTGGACCAAT
Source organism: Austropuccinia psidii (assembly GCA_023105745.1). Classification (NCBI taxonomy): domain Eukaryota; kingdom Fungi; phylum Basidiomycota; class Pucciniomycetes; order Pucciniales; family Sphaerophragmiaceae; genus Austropuccinia; species Austropuccinia psidii. Next base: position 28,289,894 of record JALGQZ010000005.1, read on the forward strand.
CTTCATAGATTGTTTGGGACTAACTTATCATTCTCTATAGCATCTCACCCTCAAACAGATGGGCTAGCAGAGAGGATGATTCAAACTTTAGAAGAAATGATCAGGAGATTTTGTGGTTATGGGTTAGAATTCAAAGACTCAGATGGCTTTACCCATGACTGGTGCACTCTGATACCTGCACTAGAATTGGCATACAGGACATCAGTCCATTCTTCCACAGGACAAAATTCTGCCATGTTAGAAAAAGGATGGAATCCAAGACTCCCAGCAGACACACTGAGGAAAGACTTGATTGACATTCATCCTACAGGTTCCAGCTTCAAAATAATGCTTGATAAAGTAAAAAATCATGCAAAACAAAGTATGAATGATGCTTTTGATTATGCAAAACAGAAGTGGGACAAGAGTCATGAAGTACCAGACTTCAAAGTAGGGGACTTAGTTCTAGTTTCAACCTTGAATTTTAATAATATCAAAGGCCCAAAGAAACCTAAAGATTATTATGTAGGGCCTTTTGTTATTATTGCCTTACATGGAACCAATGCAGTTCAAGTGGAATTGAGTGGTGAATTGGAAAAAAAACACCCCACCTTTCCAGTCAGCTTGATAAAGCCTTATCAACCAGCTGATAAAGCATTGTTTCCTTTAAGGAACCCAACTCCTTCAAATGTTCCACCAGTGGAACAGAATGAAGACAAAAAGATAAATAAATTCATTAAAGAAAGGAGACTTAGGGCGAAAAATCAGAGAGAATATCTTGTCAGATATAGAAATCCAGTACATAAAGATGAATGGCTGGCAGAATCAGATATACCTGACTCAGATAAACTCTTGAGAAGATTTAGACATGAAAGAAGGACACAAGCCTGAATATGTCTATAACTGTTCTTTAAATTACTTGTTCTGAGTGATGTAAAGAGGTTGGACAGTGGACATTAACCCCCCTTTGGGGCCTTTTACTCTTTATGCCATTGATAAAATTGTAGTACAATTTTTTTTTTGGTGGGAGGGAATGTGAGCCTTGAGGTATATTTTACATACCCAAATAGGCCACAATTATCTTAAAAAGAAGTTTTGAATTATGCATAACTCATAAGTCATGCATATATCCAAAATTCATCATTTTTGATTTCAGAAAAAATGAATAACTTTTTATTGAGTAAGTAAATCCATAGATTTAAGTCCAGATTTGGATTTGACACAAAAATTCACCTATGGTAGCTCCATAAAGTGAATAAGCTCAAATTAAATCCTTGAGGTGGTAAAATGGAAAATACTTCAATACCAAATCATTGATACCACATAAAAGATCCATGAAAATTTTTGTTTTTCTTAATTTCACGGCAAAATAATGGGAATGTGAGAAATCCCATGTTACATATACACTAAGAATAGTGTTATGCATGTTTTGAGCACTTAATATCATGGTATTCTTACATGGACGTTTGGTACACCCATAGTGGATATCTCACTTGAAGCTTAAATTTCTATTTTGACATAGAAATAGGCAAGGGGGACAAAAGACATCAAAGAGAGCCAGGGTACCCAACTTCTGATGCCTCAGAGGCGTGGACAGCTCCAAAGCTTGGATCCATGGCTGATCTTGACCTAATTGGTAAACTATAACCTTTTGGGAACTTGGTTACTGTAAGGTGTGGATATGAAACTTTGATTAAAAATCAAGTACTTTTCCTGTCCTCAAAATTTGTATAAGGTAAAATTCTATTACAAATAGTAAGAAATATTATTTTTAAGAGAAAACACGCCAAATTTATTGTTTATAACTTTATTAGTATAAAACAATAATATTATAAAAATTTATTGTTTTACCAACAATAAAAATTTATCCAAAAAATACTCTACAAGAGATATTTTAAGGCTACAAAAGAAATTTCTTCAAGAGCAATTTCAATTGGAATTAATTGAGCAAAGAACTGCAAGCAGTTAATTAAAGAACAAAGTCTTTAAAAAGAATATTAAAGAGAAAACACGCCCAAAAGTGACCAGAGTGAATTTGGAAACAAAGTGACAAAGTTAACAGTGATGAAAGATGCTTTCATTCACTTTTGGGGTGGTTCAGGGGTAAAAATGATTATAAGAGTTACAAACAATGATTATAATGATTTTTTCACGTGGCTAAAAGGATTAAAATGATTAAAAAGTGGTGGTTGGAATCTTTGATTGATTGGTTTAACAGTGTTTAAACTAATTAATAAAAGGAAAAGATTCTAACATGAAGAGAAAAGTGGGGCAAAGAAGACATTCTTTTATAGCCATCAATTCTCTTACTCCAAAAGTAAAATTTACTCTTGTCAGTCGTGAAAAACAGTCTGACAACAGAAAAGACAATTATGGCATCATTGAACCCTGGTTTAGACCAAAAAAGGACTGGTTTAAGCCGTTTTTAGCCGTTTTTAGCCATTTTAGACCCTTCAATCAGCCATTACTATAGCAATACCAGGCCTAGAGCCTTCAAAACACGTCAGAATGTGTGTCAGAGGCGTAGAAACCAGTTAAAACTGTTTTTATCATGATTGTTTTATCTTAAGGGTAGTTTTACCCTCTTGGCAACAGCTAAAACTACCCCAGTTGGTATCAAAACCTCATCATCAATTGAGTCCACAGACCCTGTGACTCAATTCCAGGCCAAAAGTAATGAACTTTTGCATGGATTTGGACATCCCACGCCAGTTGGCAAGGAATTTGGGGGTCTAGCTCCCCCTTAGAGCTGGAGTTCCTTTTCCCCCCCAAATTTAATCTTTCCAATTTATTTTTCCTTTAATTCCTCATCATGTATTATACTTATACTTTACATATGTAATTCAATTCAATTGTACAGTACAATACAGTAATAATTGACACCTCATATGTAAATCAAAGTTCACTTATGTAATACACGCGCACATTTTGACATTTCAATTGAATTCAATTGAAAATACTTCAATTCCTCATAACTTCTAAACTAAACACAACACCTCAATTTTAACACAAAAATTGATGGTTAACACCACATGTGGTGTGAATTAAATTAAGGTTTTGAGGATTTTCAACTTTTGTATTGAAAATACTAGAAACTTAATTTAAGCTTATTTAGAGTTGAGTTACAAGAATTTCACTCAGAAGTGACCCCACCTGATTTTTTATGAGGAATCCAATGGTGAAATAAGTTTTATATGTTTATTTATTGGATAAAAAGTTATAATAAATTTTATTTAACTTTTTTCCAAATTTATTTATTTTTTCACAATTTTGTTAAAATTTCATTTTTACTTAATTTTTTCAAGTATAAATGTAATTTTATAATTTCAAAATTTGATGTAATTTTATTTTTAAATTGTAATTAGTTTTTTTATTTTGAATATAATTTTATATTCATATTTTGATTTTTATTTTAATAATATAAATAAATTTATTTTATTTATATTAATATGTTAATTTTGTATTTGTGGTCTTTTGGGTATATGAAATTACCTCTAAGGCTCACAGTTACCATGTTACAACTACTGTAAATCTTAAGAAAATAGCAAATAACCTGCTATTTTGATGTGCCAAGGAGGTAAAAAGCTACTTAGACCCCTTCAACCATGTCAATTCTTAATTATTTTCCATGGATAAACGCCAAAAGAGTAATCAAAACCCTTTTTGGACTTGTATCCATTGATTTACCTCATAGCAACCAGTTAAACACTGTAAGGTGTGGATATGAAACTTTGATTAAAAATCAAGTACTTTTCCAGTCCTCAGAATTTGTATAAGGTAATGATCAATTAAAAATAGTAAGAAATATTATTTTTAAGAGAAAACACGCCATTTTTATTTTATATAACTTTATTAAGAGATATTCAAGGCTACAAAAGAAATTTCTTCAAGAGCAATTTCAATTGGAATTAATTGAGCAAAGAACTGCAAGAAATTAATTAAAAAAAAGTTTTAAAAAGAATATTAAAGAGAAAACACACCCAAAAGTGACCAGAGTGAATTTGGAAACAAAGTGACAAAGTTTACAGTGATGAAAGATGCTTTAATTCACTTTTGGGGTGGTTCAGGGATAAAAATGATTATAAGAGTTACAAACAATGATTATAATGATTTTTCCATGTGGTTAAAAGTATTAAAATGATTTATAAATGGTGGTTGGAATCTTTTATTTATTGGTTTAACAGTGTTTAAACTCATTGTAAAAGGAAAAGATTCTAACATGAAGAGAAAAGTGGGGCAAAGAAGACATTCTTTTATAGCCATCAATTTTCTTACTCCAAAAGTAACATTTACTCTTTTCAGTCGTGAAAAACAGTCTGACAGAAGAAAAGCCAATTATGGCATCATTGAACCCTGGTTTAGACCAAAAAGGGCTGGTTTAAGCCATTTTTAGCCATTTTAGACCCTTAAATCAGCCATTACTATAGCAATACCTGGTCTAGAGCCTTTAAAACACTTCAGAATGTGTGTAAGAGACGTAGAAACCAGTTAAAACTGTTTTTACTATGATTGTTTTATCTTAAGGGTAGTTTTAACCTCTTGGCAACAGCTAAAACTACCCCAGTTGGTATCAAAACCTCATCATCAATTGAGTCCACAGACCCTGTAACTCAATTCCAGGCCAAAAGTGATGAACTTTTGCATGAATTTTGACACCACACGCCTGTCAGAAAGGACTTTGGGGGTCTAGCTCCCCCTTAGAGCTGGAGTTCCTTTTCCCCCCCAAATTTAATCTTTCCAATTTATTTTTCCTTTAATTCCTCATCATGTACTATACTTATAATTTACATATGTTACTTAATTGAGTTGTACAGTTCAATACAGTAATAATTGATACCTCATATGTAAATCAAAGTTCACTTATGTAATACACGCGCACATTTTGACATTTCAATTGAATTCAATTGAAAATACTTTAATTCCTCATAGCTTCTAAAATATACACAAAAACTCAATTTTAACACAATTTTTGGTGATTAACACTACATGTGATGTGAATTAAAATAAAGTTTTGAGGATTTTCAATTTTCATACAGAAAAATACAAAAAACTTAATTTAAGCTTATTTAGAGTTGAGTTACAAAATTTTCACTCAGAGGTGACCCCACCTGATTTTTTATGAGGAATCCAATGGTGAAATAATTTATATATGTTTATTTATTGGATAAAAAGTTATAATAATTTTTATTTTACTTTTTTCCAAATTTATTGATTTTTTGATAATTTTGTTAAAAATTCATTTTTACTTAATCTTTTCAAGTATAAATGTAATTTTATAATTTCAAAATTTAATGTAATTTTATTTTTAAATGGTAATTAAATTTTTAATTTTGAATATAATTTTATATTTATATTTTGATTTTTATTATAATAATATAAATGAATTTATTTTATTTATATTTATATGTTAATTCTGTATTTGTGGTCCTTTGGGTATATGAAATTAGCTCTAAGGCTCACATTCCCTCCCCCTAAAAAAGAATATTACTTTGTAATATTGGTATTTCTAATGTTTCTGAGTCTCCTGAGGAGTTTGGTAGCTTCTGGTATATCTTTTTCTTCTAACCATTCATCTTCACAAGTTGGGTCACTGTACCCAACAAGGTATTCCCTTACTTTTTTGTTTCTTAATTCGCTTTCTTTAAGAACTTTGGTAATTTTCCTAGTACCAGATGTCTCATTAGGAGGTTTAACTTGGGGACTCTTATTCCTCAAGGGAAATTTCTCAGCATCACTAGATTTATATGGCTTTATCAAGCTCACTGGAAATGCAGGATGCTTATTGCTAAGTTCTTCAGATAACTGTACTTCAACAGCATTTTGTCCATGGAGGGCGTTAAACAAAAAAGGTCCTGCAAAGGAGTCTTTCAACTTTTTATATCCTTTGATGTTATTGAAGTTAGTGGTGGATACAAGAACTAGGTCCCCCACTTTGAAATCTGGAGTTGTGTGCGATTTATCCCATTTGTCTTTAGCATATGCAAAAGAGTCCTCCATGCACCTTACTGCATGCTTTTTAGCTTTGTCTAGAATTCCTTTCAAGCTAGCAGCTGTGGGATGTATTTCAATTAAATCTTTCCTCAAGGAATCTTGGGATAATTTGGGGTTCCATCCTTTTTATAGAATAGCAGGAGTTTGATTGGTACTGGCATGGATTGATGTTTTATATGCTAATTCCAGTGCTGGAAACAGAGTACACCAATCATGGGTAAATCCATTGAAATCTTTGAATTCAAGGCCATATGCACAAAGTCTTCTCACCATGTCCTCTAAGGTTTGGATCATCCTTTCAGCCAGGCCATCAGTTTGTGGGTGGTAGGCTGTAGAGAAAGACGATTTAGTGCCAAATAATTGGTGAAGATTTGTCCATAGTTCTGAAGTGAATTTGGGATCCCTATCACTAATGATATTTGTAAATATCCCAGTCCATGACACTACCTTATTCCATATCAGAAGAGCTGTATCCATGGCTGTATCATCTTTGTGACATGGTAAAAAGATTGGAGTTTTACTGAATCTGTCCAAAGTACTAGGCAAGAATTATAGCTTCTGTCACCTCCTGGTGGTAGGCCAGTTACCCAATCCATATGGACAATTTCCCAAGGTCTTCTTGGTTCTTGGATTTTTATCACATTTCCAAGTCTCTTGCCAGTGGACTTATTTGCCTTTTGGCATCTGTCACAGGTCTTGCCATACTCTGCAACATCTTTCTGCCACATTGGCCACCATATGCAGGTCTTTACTTTCTCTCTTGTTCTGTCTTCAGACAGATGTCCTGAAAAGGGGCTATCATGGCATTATTTTAGTACAAGATTAATTAATGACCTGTCCACAACTGTCATGACACATGTGTGCTTCGTTCTGTGGTAAATTATACCATCCAGTAGGTGAAATCTTCCTTCATTATAAGATTTCCTCCATACTTCATCCAAGGCATGTATTAGAGAGTTGTGTTTACTGTCTTTGTTAAGTAATTGGCATAAGATGCTACAATACTTATCTTGAGTGTAGCTATTCCTGACTTCTTCAAAGAAGGTGGTGTTCAAGTCTGTAACACTTATTCCTTCTATTGAGATATGTAGTGAAGCTTCTTCTGGAACATAAGCAGGATTATCAATATTATTTGGTAATGGCCATCTGCTCAGTCCATCTGCATTCTTATGAATATTACCATCCTTATGAACAATAGTCATATTGCCCCTGTATTTTTGTATGGCTATTTTCCATCTGAGCATATGCCGGTTGGGTGTTTTCATGTTTAAAAGTGATTTTACAGCTGTACAATCTGTTATCACCTCAAAAACACAACCCTCTAAGAAGTAGTTCAATTTCTCCAAGGCCCAGACAAGACATAGACATTCCATTTGACTTGCTCTATATCTGCCTTCAGTTGGTTTTATTTTCCTGGATATGAAACATATGGGTCCTTCTACAGGTTTATCATTTATGATCTGAACTTGGTCAAGTGCAGCACCCAGTCTATCCCCTGATGCATCAATATACAGTTTGAAAGGAAATATAAAGTCTGGCATTAGTAAGAGTGGAGCAGTGGTCAAGGCTTCTCTTAGAGACTCAAAAGCTTTGACTCTGTCAACAGTCATTTCAAATACTGTGTCTTTGTCACACAATTTATAAAGTGGTCTTGCTATGGATGCAAAATCTTTAATGTGTTGCCTGTAATATCCTGCAAAACCTAAGAATGACTTAATTTCCTTCTTATTCTGAGGCATGGGTTTTAGCAATACTGCTGCAAATTTGTTTTTATCAATTCCAAGGGAAAAACCAGATACAAAATGTCCTAGTGCCTTAAGTTCTTTAAATCCAAAATGGCATTTCTTCAAGGAGATTTTCATGTTTACTGATTGAATTTTTGTCAAACCTCTGGAAAATCTGTACATTTGCTCCTCCCAAGTCTTTGAACAGACAATAATGTCATCAATGTAAATGATTAACCATCCCTCTGAGAGGTCTTCAGGGAAGATTTTATTCATCGTTCATTGGAAGTGTGAAGGTGAATTTTTGATACCAAAGGGCATCCTCAAGTATTCATACACTCCACAATGAACAATAATTCTCAAGTATTTTCTTGCTCTTGGTGTCACCACATTTTGATGGAATCCCTTAAGGGCATCCATAGTGGTTATATACACTGCTTGAGATATTTGAGTAAGGGCAATTTGGATTTTTGGTATTGGGTATCTGTCTGGAACAGTGTAAGTGTTCAGAGCTCTAAAGTCCCCAACCATTCTAGATTTTCCATTATGCCATGCCACTATGAGCAGTGTAGTTATTTCTACTTCTTCATTGTGGCCTACTTTTCATATTACACCCAGGTCCAGAAGTTCTTTGATATGAATTTCTAGATCTTTTCTTGATTTTGGACTTGCTGGATATGCAGGTCTTCTTAAGAGTGGTGGATAAGGTCTCTCAATGTTAATAATGATGTCAACTTCATGACCAATAATTGCTCCTAGAGGTTCTTTGTCTGAAGCAAATGCTCCTCTGTGGCCATACAAAAGGGAAGAAAGTTCATTTTCTTGTTTACCAGTCAGATGAAGGCTTATTTCAGCCTCATTTAACTGTTCAGACTTGAATTTCTCTAACTCTAAGTTGACTGGTGATACTTTGTTTACTGTAATTTGTCTTTTAAATGGTAAAAAGGCAAATTTTTGGCGCTTATTGTCTCCAATAGTAAAGTATCTGTCTTTGTTGTTATGCAAATCTATCCCATACATGATTAAATAGTCATTTCCCAATATAAAATGGGTACTAGAGCAATTTTCCATAAAAAAGAATTCAACTGTGATTCTTCAATTCCCATTAATGTGTGGGAATATGACATTGGTCTCAAAGATTCCTAATGCTTTCATTGGATTACTTGCACTATTGATCTTTATACCATCAATTGGTAACAATTGGTCTTCATAATTTGGTACACAAGTCTTAAGAAAGGATTTTCCAACACAAGAGCATAAGGCTCCTGGGTCAAGCAAAAGTTTGGTGGGCTTGTTGTCAATCACCACTTCTGTTATACAGGAGTTACCAGCTGTATAACCTTTTCCCCTGTTTGGTTTTGTTTTAATAAGTTGTGCATCTTGAACTTTTGATAAATCAAGTTGACCATTGCTCAATTGTGGAAAGTGGGAATAAGATTCCATGATGTCAAAAGTGGCATTGATATTTTCTATATCTTTTGAAGATTCAGAAAATATTGATGACTGAGCATCTGAATTTTCTTCACTTATGTCATCTTTCTCAACATGAAGTTCCTTTTCAATATCAATTTCATTGATTTTTCCCTTCTTTGGACATGTATTGGCTAAATGGGTGGTGCTTTGGCAAAGATGGCACTTTCTGACTGTATCTGCAGATTTATACTTCATATTATTAGAATTTTCTTTGGGGGTTTTGTCCACAGAAGCTTTCCAAGGTGTATTAAACCTTGTTTTGAGATTCACCCTACTAGAACCAATTTTGGTTCTGGTGGTTAATTCTTCTAATATATTGATAATATCCTCTGCTGAAGATTGTTCAGTAGTCCTGCTTTTGATAGCATGCTCTAAGTCACCCCCACATTGTCTCAGAATTTTTCTATGGATCATAAATTCTGACATGTCAGGATATAATGCTGTTAATCTGTACTTTTTTTGTCAAAACCATGGTAAGGCTTTGTCTTTATCAGCATTAAATTTGGCATTTTCAAAGGCTGTTTCAACTTTAAGCCTCCAAGCATCATTTGCCCATTTGTTAATGATTTGGGTTTTCCACCAAGTCCAACTCTGGTGTCCATGTGCTTGTCTTATTTTGATATACCATCTGTGAGCTGATCTGGTAAACAAGGTGTTAAACCTGGCTGTTACCAATCTGTCTGGTAATTTAAAATCCTCTTTGATCATGTCAATACCTCTAATGAATTCCATATGGTCATACTCTCCTTCACCACTGAAGTGAGGCCACTCTTTAAGTTTTGGAACTTCTTTCAAGAGTGCTTGGCCCATTGATGGTTCTAAGTTATTAAAAGAAGTAGAAAGTTCATTTTTTAACTGTGAATTTTCAATATCCAATACTTGTGGATTGGGAATTCTTGCATCTTCATTTTGATTAAGAGGTGTAGATATTCTTGGCAAAGTGTTTAGCAGTTGTGCAATATCATTCATTTTACTGTTGTTACACCTTTGTGAATTTCTTAATTCATGTTGCAAGTTTTGTATAGAGTTTATGATATTCTTTTTATTATCATCCTCTTTATATGTTAGCCCATTCCATAATTCTGTTTGTTTAGTATTATCAGATATAACCTCATTTAGCTTTATTGTTAATTTTGATAATTCCTCTCTTGAGGTATCAAAATGCTTTTTCAGGGCAACTATATTTGTCTTTACTTCAGCAAAGGATTTTGAAATATCATCAAGAGCTTTTTTATTATCTTATTTGATAGTGCTTATGGCTTGTTTTATTCTTGTTTCAATTATGTCATCAATATTGAATTTAGAATATTTGTCTGTTAATTCTTTAATAATGTCAGATTGTTCATTTATCTTAATGCCAAATGAATTATCATTATTGGAAGTTTTTATTGTTCTTAAATCTCTGTCAAAGCATTTAAGTGTATCATTTATTTGGCTCAGACTCAAGTCATTTGTCTTAACATTGTCACAAATTGATGTATTTTTATCAGAAAGATGGCTTTTTGCGTCAGAAATAGCTTTATACAACTCAGGAATACAATCAAAAGTATCAGAAATCATTTTTGATATTTTAATCTGGTTTCATCTTTCTTTTGTAATTCCATCATGGTTCTGGCCATCTGAAATACATTTTCCATGGCATCCTGTTGAATCTTTGGGATTCTGTAGCCCTGGCTGTAAGGTTTTGGGGCTGGTGCCTTCCCTTTGCCCTTGTTTGGAGTTTGTGGCTGCTTTTTAACGTTGAAATTGCTGCTTCTGGCAACTGGGGCTGTTTTTGGCACTGGTTTGGGTGTTGGAGGGTTGTTTTTCCTCCATTCTAGTGTCAAAAGCATCATGTTTTTCTTCTCCATCAATTGATGCCATCCATTGAGCAATTTGCAAGTATTGGGATGGCCCAGGAATTTTCTCACAGTCAGGTAAGAATTCATGCAATTCTTCCACAGTTCTGCAAGGATCTGGTACTCCTTGAACTGAAGTGCATTGTTGTATGCACTGTGGCTGGCTTTGTATATGTCCACTGGGGCTTGTTGTGGCGGTTTCAGCTCTTTTTGAAGGTAAAATGGTATTGTCAGCTTCAGAATGACCCATTTTAGATGTTTGGAGGTCATCAACTAACCATTTTCCTTCTGTACCTGATTGGCCTCTGCCATAATCACGTCTATTACCTTTCTGAAAGATTCTTGAGGGGTTATAGCTGGCTCCTGACCTGGTTGAAGGCATAATTATGGTTAAAAAGGCTTAAAATAGTAATTTTACATCAAAAAACTTACTATTGGCCAAATCTTTGGCTTTCTGAAGAGTATTACTTATTTCCAAGTTGACTAATTCAGAAGAAATTGGCTCTGGTTGAATATTCTGAGGCACAATAATAGTACTATTATGATCAGAATTAACAGTACTGGCAGGAATGATGCTGGTTACTGTTGAGGCTGTTTCAATGTTTTCTTGTCTAACCACGTTGTCAGACACTAAAATTAATGAAAAAGCCAATCAATTAGGTAAAAAAGGTTATTTCAAAAAAGAAATAAAAATATAAGCCTCACTTATAATATGAAAAAAATTATTTTTTATGGATTTTTTGGATTATAAGTATTTTTTATATGTTTTTAAATCTTTCAATATAAGAAAAAAGTTTTTAAAAAGAGTAAAAAAATATGTCACAGGTAAAATATCATGGGTGGGCCCCCAAATATAAGGTGTGGATATGAGACTTTGATTAAAAATCAAGTACTTTTCCTGTCCTCAAAATTTGTATAAGGTAATAATCAATTAAAAATAGTAAGAAATATTATTTTTGAGATAAAACACACCAATTTCATTGCTGATAACTTTATTAGTATAAAACAATAATATTATATAGATTTATTGTTTTACCAACAATAAAAATTTATCCAAAATTACTGTACAAGAGATATTTAAGGCTACAAAAGAAATTTATTCAAGAGCAATTTCAAGTGGAATTAATTGAGAAAAGAACTGCAAGCAATTAATTAAAGAACAAAGTCTTTAAAAAGAATATTAAAGAGAAAACATGCCCAAAAGTGACCAGAGTGAATTTGGAAACAAAGTGACAAAGTTTACAGTGATGAAAGATGCTTTAATGCACTTTTGGGGTGGTTCAGGGGTAAAAATGATTATAAGAGTTACAAACAATGATTATAATGATTTTTTCACGTGGTTGAAAGGATTAAAATGATTTAAAAGAGGTGGTTGGAATCTTTGATTGATTGGTTTAACCGTGTTTAAACTAATTAATAAAAGGAAAAGATTCTAACATTAAGAGAAAAGTGGGGCAAAGAAGACATTCTTTTATAGCCATCAATTTTCTTACTCCAAAAGTAACATTTACTCTTTCCAGTCGTGAAAAACAGTATGACAACAGAAAAGCCAACTATGGCATCATTGAACCCTTGTTTAGACCAAAAAGGGCTGGTTTAAGCCATTTTTAGCCATTTTAGACCCTTAAATCAGCCATTACTATAGCAATACCTGGTCTAGAGCCTTCACAACACGTCAGAATGTGTGTAAGAGACTTAGAAACCAGTTAAAACTGTTTTTACTATGATTGTTTTATCTTAAAGGTAGTTTTACCCTCTTGGCAACAGCTAAAACTACCCCAGTTGGTATCAAAACCTCATCATCAATTGAGTCCACAGAACCTGTAACTCAATTCCAGGCCAAAAGTGATGAACGTTTGTGTGAATTTTGACACCACACGCCTGTCAGCAAGGATTTTAGGGGTCTAGCTCCCCCTTAGAGCTGGAGTTCCTTTCCCCCCCCAAATTTAATCTTTCCAATTTATTTTTCCTTTAATCCCTCATCATGTACTATACTTATAATTTACATATTTAATTCAATTGAGTTGTACAGTTCAATACAGTAATAATTGATACCTCATATGTAAATAAAAGTTCACTTATGTAATACACGCGCACATTTTGACATTTCAATTGAATTCAATTGACAATACTATACTTCCTCATAACTTCTAAAATATACACAACACCTCAATTTTAACACAATTTTTGGGGATTAACACTACATCTGATATGAATTAAAATAAAGTTTTGGGGATTTTCCATTTTCATACAGAAAAATACAAAAAACTTAATTTAAGCTTATTTAGAGTTGAGTTACAAAATTTTCACTCAGAGGTGACCCCACCTGATTTTTTATGAGGAATCCACTGGTGAAATAATTTTTATATGTTTATTTATTGGATAAAAAGCTATAATAATTTTTATTTAACTTTTTTCCAAATTTATTTATTTTTTATAATTTTGTTAAAAATTCATTTTTACTTAATTTTTTCAAGTATAAATGTAATTTTATAATTTCAAAATTTAATGTAATTTTATTTTTAAATGGAAATTAAATTTTTAATTTTGAATATAATTTTATATTTATATTTTGATTTTTATTATAATAATATAAATAAATTCATCTTATTAATATTTATATGTTAATTCTGTATATGTGGTCCTTTGGGTATATGAAATTACCTCTAAGGCTCACAAACACTGATATTTGCAATTCTATGTAGAAATGAAGTAAAGACTTCAAAAATTCATTAAAAATACAATTCTTAATGAATCTTTCTGAAACTTTCAGGACCAATGGAGAACTGTAATATCTATGGTAGAACCAAAAAGAACTACAGTTTTACTCGTATAATTTAAAGTTTTACTTACAGTCCATTTTTGACTATTCTTAGTGAAGCACTGAATCTTCAATAATTTACAGTAATTACAACCTGCAATGAAATTGGCAATAAAATTGATAGCTTTGAGAAATCAATGACTACTTTGGAATAAAAGAAGATTTACAGATGTTACTCCTTTTGTTCTTAACGATATTGGGGTTTATAGTCATGTAAAAGCATCAATCAAGCAATCATGATAATATTATGTGATAACAGATGATGCAATCAATACTCCAAAACGTTTTATTGTATTATCACTCACTGGTTTTTCTGTTTTCTCTATGGAACTCCTCTGTGAGCTGTTGTTGACTTAAAAGACACCTCTTCTTGCTGTTTTTTCCACATCATCATCTTATTATCATTTAAATCATTATCACCAACAAGTATGTATTAGTTATAGCTATTCTTAAGTGTTTTAAATCTTTCAGAATCAATCAGAAAGAAGTGAAATCATATAATCCTACTGTATATTGTTGTAATACTGTGATAAATCCATTTTGATCCTTAAATCCACAATTCTTTGTCAAATCTCTCTATCTTATCTTTCAATAAGCTCTTTGGAATATTAGTGAGTGATTTATCTTTAATTCTTAAAGTTTTTCTCTAAAATTAGTTTTCTTCAAGAATTATAATTCTAATTATTCTTGCAAAAGATAATTATATATTAAAATAATTTTATTATTTTAATAAAAGAAGTTTTATTATTAAAATCTTCTTTCAATCGATTCTTGTAGACAATTACTTGCTCACTGTTAAAATCACTAGTAGTGTTTAACATGTGAAAGAAATAATTCTTTAATTATTTAATTGTGGTTATAATAACATTTTGTTATTATATTTCATAAGAACAGTCATAGTACTGCTGATTAATAGTAATATTATCATCAGTTTCATAGACAAATCTTACAATATTATCATCAGTTTCATAGAAAAATCTTACATTCTTCCTGTCAGAGAAGAAGTTTGCTGGGTCATTATGAAAAATTAATTGACAAGATTGAATAAATCCTCTCAATTTATAAGCTTTACTACCATCAAAAGAATCAGGTGCCTTCATTGATGGTGTCTTGAATGCAGGGTCCTTTGAAGTGTCCCTTGGGGCAACTGCTTGAGTGAGTTGACCCATGAATTGAGTCATCTGCGCCATCATTTTGAGAAAATTTGGTTCAGCTTGAGAGACAAGAGGTTGATTAGAAAGGGCTAGATTTGAAGCTTCAGAAGCCTCAGGGGCACCTGCCAAGGCAGCTGCTACTTCAGTTTCTTCAGAATCCTCCCCCTCTTCATCTTCAGCCTCCCCTAATCTGCTTCTAGGCCCTTGAGGAAGGCTTGGATAGCCACCCAACAAGCCAGAGAATGATCTTGATCTTCTTGACTTCACACCTCCTCTTCTGGAGGGTGTTTCTCCTTCCATTGGTGGTCCTCTGTCAAAGTTTGCACTCAGTTGATGAACTGATGGTGTGCGGTCAAGAGGAGCCCTTGCTGTAGGAGTGAGAACAGCTTGATGTCTTTGAGATCTTGTATTCTTGGCTGGGGGGCTATGCTGAACTGGCATTATTGAAGAAAGAAAATAAAACTTGATGATACTTGAGAATAAACAAGGCTTGACCAAAACAATCAAATGAGAATCTTGATGAACTTGAGAAATAAATCAATAGTCTTGAAGTGAATCAATATGAATAAATCTTGAAGAGTGAAGATGACAAAGTCAAATTCTTATGAATAATCAATTTCAATCAATAAGTCAAATCAAGTCCATCAATAAATCAAATCAAATCATTCAAGCCAATTCAAAATCAAATCAATTGTGTCTTGAGGAATTCAATCAATATCTTCAGAATCAATTCAATTTTCTTAAGGAATCAAATTCAAATCAATCAATTAAAGAGAATCTTGAGGATGAATCAGCTATCTTGAGGAATCAAATCAGCTCAATCAATTAAATCAAATCAGAGTCTTGAGGTAAAGTCGATTTCTTGAATAATCAGATAAATCAATTAACAATTCTTGGGAATTTCAAATAATCAATGATAACCCAAATTCAATAAACTCCTGAAACAATGAATCAATTAATCCCAAATTCCCACCAATTAAAACTGATAAAAGAACCTGAATTCAGACAGAAAATGAAAATGGAATTTGATTGAGAATTAAGAAGAAAATGAAATGGTCAGCAAAATCTTTGAAATGAGAAAGAGAATCAATTTTTGTTTGAATGAAATGAATGAGATGAAAATTGATGAGAGATAATGAAATCATAAAAATCATAAAATCATTAAAAAAAAATCATAATTGAGAATGAGAGAAATGAATAAGAATGAATGAAAGAAAAGAAGGAATTATGAGTTAATTAAAATAATGTCACAGGGGCTCTTCTAAATGAAGAGGGCCTGGCACTCAGTGAACAGACTTACTTATGGAGGGCTCATAATAAAATACTCAATGATAAGAGTAATAAAATAATAGGATAGATTCCTAGTCATAAAATAATGAGCATTAAAGGATATGAGAGAAAACAAAAGCAATAATAAAGAGCCAACCACAAATAATCCTGTACCACTGTTTCAACCTGTTCAGAAAAGAGAAAAGGATTAATAAAGGATATGGCCACCAGAACTCTACTGAACAGGTGAGGGAAGGCAAAGACCAACTTAGTGAATAATAAAATAATATTTCTTAATGAGAAATAAAATAGTATTAAATAATAAATCCAATATTTTAATTAACTGGGGGAAAAACCCCCAGGTGGGTGAAAGGGGGCTGGTATATGTGAAAAAGTGCCAGCCTGGTGTTTGAGTGTTGAGAAACCATGACTGTATGATTGAGGAACCTGTATTTGAGATGTGAAACTGTATTGGTGCATCCAATACAGTTATTTGAATCAATACAGGTATTTGCGCCTGTATTGAGGACAGGCCTGTATTTGGTGAATCCTGTATTTGGGTTTTGCCTGCATTGACCTGTATTGAGGATTGGAACTGTTATTCCATGAAACCTCTTGCTTATTAGGTGTTGGAAGATTCTCCATTAGTAATGAGTGGTAATTCCCTGCCTGTATCCATGGCTGTGACATTATCCCCCTCTTGAAAGTGGTGAGCTCTGAGAACCATAAAAGTAATGACTCTTGATAAGATCAACTGATTTGTTCTTCCCCCAATTCCCAATTTTCATCTCTCAAAGTTCCTCTTCATAAATCATAATTTCAACCCCTTTCAGCTTCATAACTTGTAGGTCCTTCTTCTTTGTCTTGATTTTGATTCTTCTTCACTTCATAACTGTCTTCACTTCATCAATTTTTTCTTCTATTTCTTTGATCTTCTTCTCATTGCAGAGTTTGTCACTCCTTTTGTCTTGAGTCCTCATGGCTCATGATAAAAAGTGATTTCAGGTCCATGTCCTAAGAACCCACTGCCATTCCATGAATTTTGTCTTCATTTGGAGATTGGGCCAGCTTGGCCTTTTTTTCTTGCTTGGACCATTTCAGAAGTCCTTGAATTACTCCCCAAAATTGTTGTTTTATGGGTTTTTTGGTCAAAATGGCCAAAATGCGCAAAATGTGCAAAAGTGCGCAAATTCAAGATAAGGAAGTTTTTGATGATTTTTAATTGAAATTGGTGTTTTTGCCTTTTTCACATGATTTGAAGTTGAAATAGCCATAAATGCGCAAAAATGCCCATATCATTAAAATGACATATTTGGTGAATAATTTAATAAAAATGGGTTTTTGAAGGTTTTGAAGAGAATGTCACAGGGGCTCTTCTAAATGAAGAGGGCCTGGCGCTCAGTGAACAGACTTACTTATGGAGGGCTCAGAATAAAATACTCAATGGATAAGAGTAATGAAAGAAGAGGATAAATTCCTAGTCATAAAATAATAAGCATTAAAAGATATGAGAGAAAAACAAAAGCAATAATAAAGAGCTGACCACAAATAATCCTGTAACACTGTTTCAACCTGTTCAGAAAAGAGAAAAGGATTAATAAAGGATATGGCCACCAGGACTCTACTGAACAGGTGAGGGAAGGCAAAGACTAACTTCATAATTAATAAAATAATATTTCTTAATGAGAAATAAAATAATATTAAATAATAAATCCAATATCTTATTTAACTGGGGGAAAAACCCCCAGGCGGTTGAACAGGGGCTGTTATATGTGAGAAATACCAGCCTTGGAGTTTGAGTGTTGAGATACTTGCCTGTATGCTGGAAGAAGTTGGATGTGGGATTGAATCCTGTATTGGTGAATCCAATACAGGTTATACAGTCAATACAGGTATTTGTGCCTGTATTGATGACATTCCTGTATTTGGTGAATCCTGTATTTGGGTCTTGCCTGTATGAAGCTGTATTGAGGTCTGAAAACTGTATTTAGAGAATGTTGAATGAAACCCCCTTGCTGATTGGGTTTTGAAGGGTATCAATGAAGTAATGATTGTTGAAAATGATTGGTAATGCCCCTGCCTCCTTGGCTGTGACATTATCCCCCTCTTGAAAGTGGTGAGCTCTGAGCATCATAAGTATAGTGAGTCTTGATGCGCTTGCAATCAATCCATACAGTTCTTTCCCCCAATCCCTTAAATTTATCCCATTAAACTTTCTTCTTCTATCAATACTCAAACAAGATCTTCATTTGATCACTTGTAGGTATTTTCCCCTTGATCTTGATTCTGAATTCCCTCTTTTCCTTCAAAATGCCTTCATTCTTCTTAAATTTTATCCATTCTTGTCTTGAGTGTCTTCACTAAACTTTTCTTGAGTCCTCATGGCTTTTGAAAAGGGGGTGACCTGGGCTTATGTCCCAAGAACACCTGATTCCATCATAATTTGAATCTTGAGAGTGTTGGCATAAAATGGCCAATACTTGAGGCTTTGGACCATTTCAGAAGTCCTGGCCAAAATCCCTGATTTTGTGATTAAAGGAGTTTTTGGCCGATTTGTGCAAAGTGCGCAAATTTGCGCAAAAATGTGCAAATGCGCATATATTGGTGAAAAAGTTGAAAAAAAATCCTTAATGATGAAAAAATGGCCTTATAATGGATTCTGGCCATTTTGCGCAAAAATGCGCAATTATGATGAAATGGGCCAAAAAGGCCTTTTGAAGCCTTTTGACAAGATCAAGAGGGCTTTTGTGCAAAATTTCGTAACATGCACAAATTTGCCAATATGCATAATTAAGCATATTTTGATGAAAAATGAGCTATTTTGAAGTTTTGAGGTTTGATATGGCCATTTGTGCCAAAGTGCATAAATTCATGAAATTGGCCAATTGGGCCATTTGAAGCAGTTTTTTTCCTTTTGATCTTGATTTCTTCTTGAATGTCTTTCTTCTTATCCCCTCCTTGACTGGTCAATTGCCATAAATGCCTTGCTGATTGGGTTTTTTGCATTTCAATTTTGATCTTAAGGAATGAGTTTAAGGCTGACTTGAAGAAGTTTTGATGAGGGTTATCTGTAGCTGGTCTTTACCATTAATAGTGTTTTGCTCTTTGATTATTGAATGAATTGACTCCCCAAACATGATATGGGAGTGATTACTACTGCTTTTGAAATAAGAAATAAAAAAAACATACAAGTAAAAGAAAATGAAATAAAATAAAAATGAAAAAGAAATGAGAGAAAAAAGACAGTAAAGAAAGAAATAAGAAATGCCTGAGGGTTGTCCTTCTTGTGGTGAGTTGCTTGATTTTGTCCAAAATGTTCTGAAATATAAAATCAAGCATTTGATGCTCACAGCGTGGTCAAGGTAATGTTTTACAAGAAGTAGACCCCTCAGGGATGCATACCAGGAGATGGAACTTACTTTCATAACTTCCACTCCCCACCAAGCACCATAAATGAAAAAGAAATTATGCCATAACATGAATTGTGGTAATGAGTGTCTTGAAAGATAATTTATGGCATGATTAAAGAAAGAAAAGAAAATAAGAGAAAAGATTGGGCCATATCTTGATGAAAGGTCCAAAATCTTGAGGGTATGATGTTGCAAGGCCTTCTGAACCTGTCAAAAGCATTGACAAGTGCTCAAAAAGTGGCCAAGGTGATGCTTACAACAAATTTGGGTAGAATACCCCCTTAAAGGTGCATGCCAGGAGAGGAACTTACTTTCATAACCTCCAATCCCCACCAAGCACCATAAATGAAACTCTTGAGGCATTTGGGCCAGGCTTGTCAGGATATAAGGTGTGAAAGTCCTTGACAAGGTGTGGAAAGTTGGTAAGGCTGGCAGCTGGTTCCCAAGTTGTTCTTTCTGGGTCTTCACTGAATCCTTTCCACTCAACTAAAGACCATAATGAACCTCTCTTGAGTTTTGAGTCCAGAACCTGAGCCACTTCCCATTCTGCTTGCTCTTCCACTATTACTGGAGGTGGTGGAAATTGGTGTCAATTTGGGATAGTTGATTGCTTCACTGGTTCTAACAAGGACACATGGAAAACAGGGTGAACTGACTTCCATTGCTGAGGCCACTTGATGTGATATGCATGGCTGGAAATCTTCTTGAGAACTTCAAAGGGTCCCAGCCATCTTTCTGAAAGTTTCTGGGTGGGTCTTGTTGTCTTTATGTTCTTGGAAGCTAGCCATACTTTGTCCCCAGGTTGAAAATCAGGTGGAATTGCTCTATTTCTATCTGCATACTTCTTAAAATGCTTTATTGCTGACTCTAATTCTTCTTTGACAACTTGCTGTACTGATTGGAGTTTTGATGATAACTTTCCAGCAGGGGTATCTTGAGAAATGTGAATTGAATCAAAGCTGGGATTTCTTCCATAAATAGTGAAAAATGGAGACTGTTTTGTTGATGAGTGTTCTGCATTATTATAGGCAAATTCAGCCAGAGGGAGCCAGGTGTGCCAGTCATCTTGATGGTAACTGACATACATCCAAAGATACTGTTCTAGAATCTGATTTACCCTCTATGTCTGTCCATCTGTTTCAGGGTGAAAGGCAGTTGAAAGATTTCTTGATATCTTGAACTGCTGACACAATTGAGTCCAAAATGATGAAACAAATAATGAACCTCTATCACTAACAACACTGATTGGAAGGCCATGTTTGGAAAACACATGACTAATAAAGATTTGAGCTAAGTCCAAAGCAGTGATTGTTGAATAAGTTGGAATAAATATTGGCATTTTTGAAAATCTGTCTACAACTACTAAAATTGAATCAAAGTTTTTTAACAAAGGGCAATTGAGTGATAAAGTCCATTGATAGTGAATTCCAAGGACCAGATGGAATTTTAAGAGGCTTGAGTAATCCAAACTTCTTATGGTGGATGTTCTTGTTTCTTGAACATTTCTGACATGAGGTGTGAGCTTTGAGGTATATTTTACATACCCAAATAGGCCACAATTATGTTAAAAAGAAATTTTGAATTATGCATAGCTCATAAGTCATGCATATATGCAAAATTAATCATTTTTGATACCAGAAAAGATTAATAACTTTTTATTGAGTAAGTAAATCCATGGATTTAAGGCCGGATCTGGATTCTACACTAAAATACACCTAGGGTAGCTCCATAGAGTGAATAAGCTCAAATTAACTCTTTGGGGTGGTAAAATGGAAAATACTTCAATACCACATCATCAATACCACATAAAAGATCCATGAAAATTTTTGTTTTTCTTAATTTCACGGCAAAATAATGGGAATGTGAGAAATACCATGTTACATATACACTAAGAATGGTGTTATGCATGTTTTGAGCACTTAATATCATGGTATCCTTACATGGACCTTTGGTACACCCATAGTGGATATCTCACTTTGAGCTTAAATTACTATTTTGACATGAAAAATAAGCAAAGGGGACAAAAGACATCAAAGAGAGCCAAGGTACCCAACTTCTGAGGCCTCAGAGGCATGGACAGCTCCAAAGCTTGGATCCATGGCTGATCTTGCCCTAATTGGTAAAATAAAACCTTTTGGGAACTTGGTTACCATGTTACAACTACAGTAAAACTTAAGAAAATAGCAAATAACCTGCTATTTTGACATGCCAAGGAGGTAAAGAGCTACTTAGACTGCTGTAACCATGTCAATTCTTAATGAATTTCCATGGATAAACGCCAAAAGAGTAATTAAAACCCTTTTTGGACTTGTATCCATTGATTTACCTCATAGCAACCAGTGAAACACTGATATTTGCAATTCTACGTAGAAATGAGGTAAAAACTTCAAAAATTCATTAAAAATACAATTCTTGATGAATATTTCTGAAACTTTCAGGACTAATGGAGAACTGTATTATTTATGGTACAACCAAAAAAAATTACAGTTTTACTAGTAAAATTAAACATTTTACATAAAGTCCATTTTTGACTATTCTACATGAAACACTGAATCTTCAAAAATTCACAGTAATTACATCCTGTCATGAAATTGGTAATAACATTGATAACTTTGAGAAATCAATGATTATTTTGGATTAAAAGAAGATTTACAGATGTTACTCATTTTATTATTAACCATATTGCGGTTGGTAGTCACGTAAAAGCATCAATTAAGTAATTATGATAATCTTACGTGACAACAAATGATGCAATCAATAATCCAAAAAGGTTTATTGTTTTCTCACTCACTGGTTTTTCAATTTGCTCCATGGCACGCCTCTGTGAGCTTTTGTTGACTTAAAAGAAGCCTCTTATTTCTGTTTTTTCCACATCATCATCATCTTATTATCATTTTAAATCATTATTACCAACAAGTAAGTATTAGTTCAGTTATTCTTAAGTGTTTTAATATTTCAGAATAAATCAGAAAGATGTGAAATCATAGAATCCAGCTATATATTGTTGTAATACTGTTATAAATCCATTTTGATCCTTAAATCCACAATTCTTTGTCAAATCTCTCTATCTTATCTTTCAATAAGCTCTTTGGAATATTAGTGAGTGATTTATCTTTAATTCTTGAAGTTTTTCTCTAAAATTAGTTTTCTTCAAGAATTATAATTCTAATTATTCTTGCAAAAGATAATTATATATTGAAATAATTTCATTATTTTAATAAAAGAAATTTTTCTTATTAAACTCTTCTTGTAATTGATTCTAGTAGACAATTACTTGCTGACTGTTAAAATCACTAGTAGTGCTTAACACGTGAAAGAAATAATTCTTTAATTATTTAATTCTGGTTATAATAATATTTTATTATTATATTTCATAAGAACAGACATAGTACTGTTGATTAATAGTGATATTATCATCAGTTTCATAGTCACATCTTACATGAGGACACATATTCCTTGATGATTTGATTCATGCCAGCCCAATAAAAATCCCTCTTGATGAGCTTGATGGTCTTCCCCTGGCCAGGATGGCCAGCTAATGGTGAGTCATGATGCTTTTGAAGAATGTCCAATTGAATTTCATGATTGCTTGGAATGACTACTCTATCTTTGAGCAATAATAATTTTGCTTGAGGTTCAAGAGAATAGTCTGGGACTGATTCTCCTCTTTTTAATTGCTTGAGGATTCCCTTATAATCTTTGTCTTGCCATACTTGTCTTTGAATTTGATCAACTACATCTGAAAACATATCAACTTTTATGGAAAAGAATCTTGACTCTTGAATTTCATTTTGCTTGAGAGCTTGATGAAAATTTTGAGGATTCTTGCTGATGAAATCCACCCCCCTCTCTGGGTACACGGCGTCCCAACATGACAAGGCATCTGGTAAAGTGGCCAGCCTGCCTGGGCGGTAAGTGATGATAAAATGGAATTCAGATAGAAATTCTGTAGAACGGGCTTGACGACAAGTAAGGACTTCAGAGGACATAAAATACTGAAGAGAACAATGGTCTGTCAAGACCTCAAAGCTATCAGAAAGAGAAAGGAGAAAAGCTCCCCAGCACTTGAGAGCCCAAACTATGCCAAGGAGTTCCTTGTCATGAATTTCATAGGTGAGTTCAGCTGGTAAGAGCTTGCTACTATCAAATGCAGCGGGATGCTTTCCCGAGTCATCCACCTGACTCAGTACAGCACCAAATGCATAATCAGAAGTAACAGTCTCTACAATAGTTGGTAGAGAAGGATTAAAATGAGAGAGAATAAGAGCAGTGGTGAAAGCTTCTTTGAGTATTTGAAGCTGACTAAGAGTTTCTTCATTGAAGATAAAGGGAGAATCTTTTTTAAGGAGGGAAGTGAGAGCAGAGATTTTTTTGAAATAATTTTTAAGGAAACAACAATAAAAGTTGGCAAAGCCAAGAAAAGATTGGAGGGCCTTGATGTTCTTGGGCTGAGGCCAATTGAGGATTTGTTGAACCTTTGAAGAATGCCTCTTGAGGCCATCACTTGAAACAACATAGCCCAAGTATTCCACACTTGAGGAATGGAATACAAACTTTGAGGCTTTAGAAAACAAATTACTGTCTCTCAGTCTTTGGAGAACAGAGGCCACATGTTTAACATGTTCATCCAAAGAGCTAGAGAAGACCATAATATCATCCAAGTAGACTACAACAAAAATATCCAAATAATCTGCAAAGATATCATTCACAAGATTTTGGAATGAAGCTGGAGCATTGGTTAAGCCAAATGGCATAACCAAATACTCATAACTACCATATTTGGTTCTAAAGGCAGTTGAGTGCTCATGCCCCTCTTTAATTCTCAGGAGATTATAAGCACCACGCAGATCTATCTTGGAGAAGATAGTAGCACAGTTGAATACAGTAAGAAGCTGATTAATTGGAGGAACAGGATACCTGTTCTTCCTAGTGACAGCATTAAGTTTGCAGTAGTCCACACACAAACAAAGACCACCATACTTTTTCTTGACAAAAAGGACAGGTGCTCCTTTTGAGGAGGAGCTTGGTCTGATGAAACCTTTCTCTACATTCTCTGAAATGTAGGCCCGCAGTGTTTCTGACTCATTCTTTGATAAAGAGTAGATAACACCAACTGGAGGTAGAAGACCGTCCAGTTCAATATGATGATCACAGGCACGGTGTGGAGGAAGTTTCTCTGCTTTCACTTTGGAGAATACATCCAAATATTTGTGATAAACAGGAGGGACTAGCTTCAGCACAGTTTCAATCTCTTCTGGCTCTTCCTCCTCATCCCACTGCTCCTCCAGGGAGGCATGAAAAGACAAAGGAGGAAGGTCCATATCCCCTTGAAAGAGATGAAGTGAAGATATAGCAACATCTTCTCCAACATCTTTTATCTCTTTGAAGACTTCATCTCTTAATGGAAGTAATGACTGAGAGGGAAAGATGGAGGGGTTATGGACAGAAGGAGGAAGGGAAGGTGTCTTAAGTTCACCAACCAGAGCAACACTGTTGAAAGAAGTGGAAAGGTCATTACTAGTAGAAGAAATAATACCACTAGAATCCTTATGACTAGAATCATAGGTGATCAATCCATTTTTCCAATCAATAATGGGATTAAAATGGTAAAGAAAATCATAGCCCAATATCAGGTCTTCTCCCTTGGGTGAATCTATGATGAAGAAATCCCATTAAAAGCTTGGGAAGGAAGGCAAATCAACAACCCACTTGGTATAATGGGTGATGAACAGGGAAGTGGATTCATTGGAATCCAAAATGAAAAGAGGAATCTTTTCAGGGAGCTCTGACATGGTCAATGAGTACTTGAGAACAAAATTATTTGCAATAAAAGAGTTTCTAGCACCAGAATCAATGAGAATACTACAAAAAATATCAGAGATTGAAGAGAACATAAGAAATTTTAAAGATTTTTTGACACTAGTATTTAGAGTGCACAATTGTGCTCTTGAAGGAAAGAAGTGAGAACCATTGAACACATCATGATTCTGACTCAGGCTTTCCCCTGCTTGCTAGGGAAGCCTTTTGATGACCCTTGCCTATTTTCAGGCCTCTTGAAGCATTTTTCAAATGGGTGTTTCCCACCACAATAACTGCACAAGCCTTCTTTAATCCTCCTCTCCTTTTCAGAACCAATTAATTTGTTGTCCCTATTGAGGAGAGTAGCATGAGGCTTGTCTTTGGACACTTGAAAATTCTTCCCCTTCTTATTCTTCCTGTGATAAGGCTTCTGTGATGATGAACTTTGAGGGGGCTTGGAGGAGTTGGATTCACTGATTGGAGGCTTCTTCTCTTGATGACTACCCTTTTCCTTCTGCCTCTCATGGTACCTGGTATCTAATTCCAAGGTGATGTCCATGAGTTCTTGAAGACTATCAAAAATTCCAGGGTGAGAAGCCAATTGGTCCAACAATCTTGATGCCAAGCCTCTCCTATACACATGAATATAGCCCCTTTCTCCCCAGTCTCCAATTCTTGACATTAAACTTCTGAAATCAGCTATGTACAAGGAAACTTTACCACTTTCCCTCATCCTCAAATTGTCCAACTCTTGTTCAGCTTTTCTGACTTCATTGGGATCACCAAACAGAGTGAATAGCTGGGTTTAAAATAACTGCCAGTTATTGAGGAGATAAGATGGGTCTTCATTGGAGATATTTGAGAGATAGGGTTCAATCCATTTGCCAGCTCTACCAGTAAGAAAAGAAGTTGAGTATAAGACCTTCTTCCTGTCAGAGAAGAAGCTTGCTGGGTCATTATGGAAAATTAATCGACAAGATTGGATAAATCCTCTCAATTTATAAGCTTTAGTACCATCAAAAGAATCAGGTGCCTTCATTGATGGAGTTTTGAATGCTGGGACTTTTGAAGTGTCCCTTGGGCAACTGCTTGAGTGAGTTGAACCATGAATTGAGTCATCTGCTCCATCATTTTGAGAAAATTTGGTTCAGCTTGAGAGACAAGAGGTTGATTAGAAAGGGCTAGATTTGGAGCTTCAGAAGCCTCAGGGACACCTGCCAAGGCAGCTGTTACTTCAGTTTCTTCAGACTCCTCCCCCTCTTCATCTTCAGCTTCCCCTAATCTTCTTCTAGGCCCTTGAGGAATGCTTGGATAGCCACCCAACAAGCCAGAGAATGATCTTGATCTTCTTGACTTCACACCTCCTCTTCTGAAGGGTGCTGCTCCTTCCATTGGTGGTCCTCTGTCCAGGTTTGCACTCAGTTGATGAACTGTTGGTGTGTGGTCAAGAGAAGCCCTTGCTGTAGGAGTGAGAACAGCTTGATGTCTTTGAGATCTTGTATTCTTGGCTGGGGGGCTATGCTGAACTGGCATTATTGAAGAAAGAAAATAAAACTTGATGATACTTGAGAATAAACAAGGCTTGACCAAAACAATCAAATAAGAATCTTGATGAACTTGAGAAATCAATCAAAAGTCTTGAAGTGAATCAATATGAATAAATCTTGAAGAGTGAAGATGACAAAGTGAAATTCTTATGAATAATCAATTTCAATCAATAAGTCAAATCAAGTCAATCAATCAATCAAATCAAATAAATCAAGTCAATTCAAAATCAAATATATTGTGTCTTGAGGAATTGAATCAATATCTTCAACATCAATTCAATCAAATCAAATCTTGAGGATAAATCAGCTATCTTGAGGAATCAAATCAAGTCAATCAAATCAAATCAATCAAAGTCAATTCAAAATCTTGAGGTGAAATGAATGTCTTGGAGAATTCATAAATCAATCAATAATCTTGAGAAATTTCAAAATCAAAATTACTGAATACCCCAAATCAATAAAATCCCTGAATGATGAATCAATTAACCCAAATAATTCCACTAAAATAGCCTGATAAAAACCTGAATTCAGACAAAAAGAGAAATGAGAATGATAAAGAATAAAGTGAAATGGTCAGCAGAATTTTTGTAATGAGAAAGAGA
Organism: Austropuccinia psidii; assembly: GCA_023105745.1. Lineage (NCBI taxonomy): Eukaryota > Fungi > Basidiomycota > Pucciniomycetes > Pucciniales > Sphaerophragmiaceae > Austropuccinia > Austropuccinia psidii. The sequence goes on from JALGQZ010000005.1 coordinate 28,317,501, forward strand.
ATCAATTTTCATTTGAATGAAATGAATTAGATGAAAATTGATGAGAGATAATGAAATAATAAAAATCATAAAAATCACAAAATAATGAAAAGATCATAATTGAAGAATGAGAGAAATGAATAAAATGAATGAAAGAAAAAGATGCAATTATGAGTTAATTAAAATAATGTCACAGGGGCTCTTCTAAATGAAGAGGGCCTGGAACTAAATGAAGAGGGGGTGGAACTCAGTGAACAGACTTACTTATGGAGGGCTCAGAATAAAATACTCAATCATAAGAGTAATGAAATAATAGGATAGATTCCTAGTCATAAAATAATGAGCATTAAAAGATATGAGAGAAAACAAAAGCAATAATAAAGAGCCAACCATAAATGATCCTGTACCACTGTTTCAACCTGTTCAGAAAAGAGAAAAGGATCAATAAAGGATATGGCCACCAGGACTCTACTGAACAGGTGAGGGAAGGCAAAGACTAACTTAGCAAATAATAAAATAATATTTCTTAATGAGAAATAAAATAGTATTAAATAATAAATCCAATATTTTAATTAACTGGGGGAAAAACCCCCAGGTGGGTGAAAGGGGGCTGGTATATGTGAAAAAGTGCCAGCCTGGTTTTTGAGTGTTGAGAAACCATGACTGTATGATTGAGGAATCTGTATTTGAGACGTGAAACTGTATTGGTGTATCCAATACAGTTATTTGAATCAATACAGGTATTTGCGCCTGTATTGAGGACAGGCCTGTATTAGGTGAATCCTGTATTTGGGTTTTGCCTGTATTGACCTGTATTTAGGATTGGAACTGTATTTGGTGCATCTTCCATGAAACCCCTTGCTTATTAGGTGTTGGAAGATTCTCCATTAGTAATGAGTGGTAATGCCCTGCCTGTCTTCATGGCTGTGACAAAATCCTGTATTTGTGTTTTGCCTGTATTGAGCTGTATTGAGGTTTGAAACTGTATTTTGTGAATCTTCCATGAAACCCCTTGCTGATTAGGTGTTGGAAGATTTTCCATTAGTAAAGAGTGTTAATGCCCTGCCTGCCTCCATGGCTGTGACAGGTTCTTGGGACCTCTCTGTTTCTTCTGAGGTCCTTTGGGCTTGTCTTTCGACACTTATGCAGCTGTTTTGGAGCCGGTAGACGCCACTGGGCCTTCTGTCTCCAAAGCTGGAGTCATTTCCAGTTCCTTCTTCTGGTCTATGGATAAAAGACTTTGGTTCTTCAACCAATTATTTATCTTTTTGACCTTGTCTTTGCAAGAAAATGGGCTCCAGCCTCCTAAGAATTCTATGGTCTTCTCCTGACCCAGAAAGGTCTTGATGTGTAAGTAGGAGCTCATGGCCCCCTGCCAAAGGCTTGGGAATATTTCCCACTCCTCTTCTTTGGCTGCTCTGAACCAATTTTTGTATTGGCATTGATGAATTTCTATTGCTGCCACTTGAAAGTGGTTCAGCCCTTAAAATATCATCATGAATCAGTTCAGATTCAGAATTTACATCAAAGCTTGTGGGTACCGACCTTGGGGAATGAGTCAAAACTCGGGAATCCTCCATATGTGTCTTTCTTGAGGAGGATTTGACACTTCTGGATTTGGTCTTACCTCTTCCTTGTCCACATCAATCTGGTTGGACTGAATAGTTGCTTCCATTTCTGGTATGCACCATTTTCACATCAATTTTAAGATAAAGAGTGAAAATATAAAGATAAAACCCACCTTTTGGTGGTAATTTAGTTTTCTCAGAGTTGAATAAGGTGCCTCTTTTAGAAATTTTCACCTCAATATTGTCTCCAGATTCTTATTCTGAAGATTCTGGACTGGTAATATATCTCTTACTGAGTCTGTTACCAGCTGCACAGTATTGGATTAAAGACAATAGAAAAAATTGCATAAAAGAGAAATTATTTTTTTTATACTTTTTAAAATATTTTTAAACGTTTTTTATAAGTTTTATTTTTGAACATTAAACAAATTATTCTTTTTAAAGAGAAAAAAATTAAAATTCAAGATTTTGAATCAAAATCAATTCAGAGTAACTCAAAGAATAATTTTATAAGTTTTTGGATGTGAAAAAGCCACATGTGAAAACAGTATAAAATTAAACCAAATTCCTCAATAAAAAAGATTTTAAGACAGTTTCAAAAATAAAAATGATTTTAACTTTAAATTGAAAGAACAAAATATTATTAAATTAATATATTTTAGAACTTAAAAATATGTTAATTAAAGGTATAAGGTTCAAAAAAACATGGCCAGGCCCCAAAATGTAAGGTGTGTCTATGAAACTGTTGATAATATTACTATCAATCAACAGTACTGTGACTGTTCTTATGAAATATAATAATAAGAAATTATTATAACCAAAATAAGATAATGAAAGAATTATTTCTTTCACGTATGATACACTACTAGTGATTATAGCAGTGAGTAGTAATTGTCTACAAGAATCAATTACAAGAAGAATTTAGAATAAAAACTTCTTTTATTAAAATAATAAAATTATTTTAATATATAATTATCTTTTGTAAGAATAATTATAGTGATAATTCTTGAAGAAAGATAATTTTAGAGAAAAAATTTAAGAATTAAAGATAAATAACTCACCAATATTCCAAAGAGCTTATTAAAGATAAAAGTAGAGATATTTGATGTAGAATCTGTGGATTTAAGGGATCAAAATAATTTTATAGCAGTATTACAACGATATATATTTTATTTCTATTATTTCACATATTTCTGATTGATTCTGAAAGAATAAAACACTTAAGAAAGGTTTTAACTAATACTTGTGTGTTGGTAACAATGATATAAATGAATAAAGTGATGATTCTTTGGAAAAAACAGCAATAGGAGGCCTCTTTTAAGTCTAAGACAGCTCACAGAGAGGTGCCATGGAGCAAACTGAAAAACAAGTGAGTGAGAAAACAATGAGCCTTTTTAGATTATTGATTGCATCATCAGTTGTCACGTAAGATTATCATAATTACTTAATTGAAGGTCTTACGTGATTACCAACCCATTTATGGTTAAGAATAAAAGGAGTAACAACTGTAAATATTCTTATATTCAAAAAAAATCATTTATTTCTCAAAGTTATCAATATTATTGGATATTTCATCACAGAATGTATTTTCTTCAAATCTTTAAAGATTCTGTGTTTCACGTGGAATCCTCAAAAATGGACTGTAAGTAAAACCTTTAATTTTACATATAAAACTATAATTATTTTTTGTTTTTATATGCATTATACAGCTTTCAATTGGTCCCGGAACTTTCAGAAAGTTTTTTTAAGAATTGTATTTTTAATTAATTGGTGAAGTTTTACCTCATTTCTGCGTATGATTGCAAATAGCAGTCTATGGCTGGTTGCTATGAGGTAAATCAATGGATACTAAACCAAAAAGTGTTTTAATTACTCTTTTGGGGTTTATCCATGGTAAGTCACTAAGAATTGACATGGTTACAGGAGGCTAAGTTGCTCTTTACCTCCTTGGCATGTCAAAATAGTAGGTTATTTTGTATTTTCTTATGATTTACTGAAGTTGTAACATGGTAACCAAGTTCCCAAAAGGTTTTGGTTAACCAATTAGGTCAAGGTCAGCCATGGATCCAAGCTTTGAAGCTGTCCACGCCTCAGAGGCCTCAGAAGTTGGGTACCCTGGCTCTCTTTGATGTCTTTTGTCCCCCATGCCTATTTTTTATGTGAAAATAGAATTTTAAGCTTCAAGTGAGATATCTACAATGGGTGTACCAAACATGCATGTAATAATACCATAATATTAAGTGCCCAAACCATGCATAACACTCTTCTTAGTGTATATGTAACATGGGATTTCTCACATTCCCATTATTTTGGCATGAAATAGAGAAAAATAAACCTTTTCACTGATCTTTTATGTGGTAGTGATGATGTGGTATTGAAGTATTTTCCATATTACCACCTCAAAGAGTTAATTTGAGCTTATTCACTCTATGGAGCTACCCTAGGTGAATTTTTGTGTAGAATCCAAATCTGGCCTTAAATCTATGGATTTACTTACCCAATAAAAAGTTATTCATCTTTTCTGAAATCAAAAATAATGAAAGTTGAATATATGCATGACTTATGGGTTATGCATAGTTATGAATTTATTTCTAAGATAATTGTGGCCTATTTGGGTCTGTCAAATATACCTCAAGGCTCACATCAAATATATACAATGAAGACCCCTCCTACCTCCTTGATAACAGGAAATTCTTTGAAACTAAGCTATTCACTCTTTTTGGTGATCCTAATGAAGTAAGGAAAGCTGAACCAGAGTTGAAAAATCTGAGGATTAAGGAAAGTGGTTATTTATCTATGTGCATAGCGTATTTAAGAAGCTTAATTTCAATAATTGGGGACGGGGGAAAGAGCTTAAATTCATGTGTATAGAACAGGAATGGCTTCGATATTATTGGACTAATTGGCTTCCAACCATGGGAATTTCGATAGCCTTCAAGAACGCATGGATATTACTCTGAAGTTAGATACCAGGTACAATGAGGATCAGAAGGAAAAGGGCTTTAGTAAAGAAAATAAGGCACAAGTAACTGGGTACACTTCTTTGAGGCCTCCTTAAAATGCATCTTCAAAGAAGCCTTACCAGAAGAAAAAGAAGGGGAAATAATTTCAAGTTTGAAAGGAGAAAACTCATGCTTCTCTCCTTAATAAGGAAAAAAATGATTTTTTTCTTAAAAAAAGTGGAAGATTGAAGAAGTTTTATGAACCTATTTTGGTGGAAAGGACCCTATTAAAAGTGCTTCAAGAGATGCCAAAATGCACCTGGGTCATCAAGAGGCTTCCTTAGAAGGTAGGAAAAATTACTACTTGGACTCATGATGTGTTCAATGGTTCTAACTTATTTCCTTCAAGAGAAAAATTGTGCACTCTGAATACTAGTGTCAAGACATTGTTAAAATTTCTTCTTATTTCTACTCTCTCTGATTTTTTTATAATATTGTCATTGATCCTGCTTCCAAAAACTTTATTTGAAAATAATTTTGTTCTCAAGTACTCATGATAAATGTCAGAGCTGCCTTGAAATGTTCCTCTTGTTATCTTGGATTCAAGTGAATCCACTTCCTTTTTCATCACCCATTGTACCAAGTGGGTGATTGACTTTTCTTCTTTCCCAAGCTTTAAATGGGACTCTTTTATCAAAGATTCCGTCAAGGGAGAAGACCTCATATTGGGCTATGATTTCCTCTAACATTTTAGTCCTGTTATTGATTGTAAAAATGTACTTATCAACTATGAACCTGGTAATAAGGATGAGTAAAGTCCAAAATCAAGATTATCTAGCTCAAATACATGAATATTAAGTCAAAGTCTTGGTGAATTTAAAGTGAAATCTAGTTGTAGTCAGAATCAAACATTAAAGCATAAGAGTGGAAAGCACACCCCCAATGAACTACATGTAGAAAGGGAATTTTTCAGCTACAACAAAAAATGATTGTAAGATTATACTGCTTAAAGTGAAGCATGATAAAATCAATAAACAAACAAAAATTACCTCCTATTCTTCTTTTAGAAAACCTTACAAGGAAATAGTAATAATTTGAGCATCTAATTAACTTTTTGAATAAAGCTTCAAGTTCATTTCTTTGGGGACAAAAAGAAGCTTTCTGCCTTTATCCAATGGGAATAGGTTTTAGACATTGAAGCCAGTGGTTTTGGAATTAGCTTTAATGAAAGAACATCTGTTTATCTTCATATTTCTCTAGAATATCCCTCCTTAGGATTCCTAATCACTTATTTAGTGTCTTTCCCAAAGAATTCTTGATTTCTGATTTTCCATGGTGACTACATCTTGATTAATGAATCAGAAAGAAAGTAATTTGTTACTGGAGATAGTTCATTAAGCAGTATAATTTGAAAACTTAAATATATGATATCCCATCAAGCACTTGTGTCACAACAATGAAGAATGACCCTCCTCCACTGGTGTTGCCGCAATCCCAACCTTGGAGCAAGCTGGGGCCAATTGGCCACACAATATCTTTATGGCCAATTTAGCCCCTTCTGGTGCTCTATGGCATTTTGGCCATATCACCATCCGCTGGCCTTTTATGGCCCCAACCATCATTTATGGCCTCAGGCCATATCCTGCCATCATTGGCATCCCTGGCCAATTTCCATATCCCCAACCCCCAGGCTTCTATCTTTGTTTTGGGCCTGGGGGCCTCTCTGTCTTCTAGGGGTTTCTGGCCCCCTAACCATCATCATTGGGTTTGGACCACCCCTTTTCATTAGGGGGTTCCTGGCCTAAATGGCCTTTTTGGGCCATTTAGGCCCCCTATGGCCTCTACGGTCTGTGGGCCATTTAGGCCCTTTTGGCCTAATCCAAAGCGGCCATTTAGGCACTTTTGGCATAATCCAATGGGGCCAAAAGGGGTCAAAGGGGGAAGCCCATTAGCCCCAAGGCCAGGTGGGTCCCAAACCACAATTTGGCCCACCTGAGCCAAATTTGGCCCCAAACTCATTAAACCCAAAATGGCCATAAATCACCATAGGACCCATTTTGGCCCAGAATCACTATGGACCATTGTTTCAGCGCATGGCCTCTGGAGCCACCAGAGGCCACCAGATCTGCTCAGCTCAATCCTTCCACTCACCTTAAGGGGAATTCTCTCACTCCTTAATGCACCCCGTACTCAAGGTTGCAGGAGTGGTGCATATATGGTATTATATACCATTATGCACCATTTTGGCTCAGCAATTCAATGGTGATGCTTTCAGGACCCAATTCCATATTTACAAATCAAGGTCCCAAAATCCAACGCCCATTTTGAAGGAGGATATCTTAACTCATCAGTCTGGCAATGCATGGCAGCAATCAGAAGACCATTCAAGGATCCCAATCACCTAGCCCTGCAGGAGTTTGGTTGGCAATTTCATTCAGGATTATTCTAAGGGCCATTATCAGAGGTTATACATCATTTCAATCAGTTTTCAAGGCATCAAGTATTTTAATACTCCTTGGACAACTCAATTGGTCCATACAGGCATCAATCAACCAACCTGTATGTACTTGGCCCAATTGGGCCAATTCATATTCCACTGTGGGAATTCAATCACACAGTTCAAATTTCAAGATGGCCAGATCCTTATTGAACCAATTCAGATATTACAGCCGGTGACTCACCTTCCAGGATCAGTCTTTAAACTTTTCACATATACTGGCCACCTTTCAGTACCTGGGGACTTTTTCCCCAGTTGATTAATATATTGGATTTATTATTATCTTTATTTTATTTTACTTTATTAAATTTAATACTGATAATCTTAAGTCAGTCATTCAGCACCTTTTCTCTTTTCTTCCTTGCCTGTCAGTGGATATTGGTGGTCATATCCTTTGCTAATTCCATTCCCTTTTCTGGCAGGTTGAAACAGTGAATTGAGGATTCACTTGGTTGGCTTCTTGGCCTTTGGCTTCCTTTATTATCTTTGGCCTTTGGCTTCTTATCTTTTCTTTTTTCTTCGGAATACTTTTCTTTTCCCTGTCTTCTTCTTTAAAGACATTAATGTTTATTATTCTTTATATCTTTTGGAGCCCTCCGAGTGAGTTCTTGATTCCTGAGTGCCAGGCCCTCTTGCTTCCATAAGAGCCCCTGTGACATTATATTAATTAATTCATAATTTCTTTTCTTTTCATTCATTCTTATATTCTTAATTAATTCATTTCACTTCATCGAAATTATGACCCTTTAACGTTTTATGATCTTAAGATTCATTGTCACTTCTCAATTTTCTCTCATTCATTTCTTCACTCTGAAAATTGAAAGCTGACCCCAATTTTATTTTTGTTTTTCTTTTTGAAATCTTATCTCACTTTCATATTCATTCAATTCATCAAATCCTTTGTATTCAGGCTCTCTTTATTGAAATTCAAATTGATCTTCATTATCATTCAGACACGTCTTCACATCAAGATTCATAATTGATCTGTTCTTCAAGAATTTTAATTTTTCAAGAAGATTTCACTTGATTTTGATTTTGACTTATTGATCTGACATAAACTGACATTGACCTTAAGATAATTGATTGACCTGAAGATTGATTGATTTTGCTGATTTTTCACATCAAGAATTTTAACATAAATTGACTTACCTCAAGAATTCATTGTGATTGATTGATTTTCTGCAAGATATTGCTTTTCAATTGATTTGACATTTGATTTTGATTGATTTGACTTATTTGATTCATTGGCTTCAAGTTTTCATTTGATATTTAATTGATTGATTTACCTGAAGATCTCATTTGATTCATTGATTTATTGATTTTTCCTCAAGATTTGATTCTGATTTGACCTTCAAGAGTATTTCGGTTTTGCCTCAAGTTGTTTATTCAAATTTTGATTCTTTTCATTTAAATTTTATTTTTATTCAATCATGCCACTCCAACATTCACCTGCTGCAAGACAGAAAAGATCTCAGGCCCGAACTCAAGCTGTTCTCACTCCAGGCCCAAGGGCTCCTCTTGAGGGTACCCCAGCAGTTTCTCAACTGAGGACCAAATTGGACAGAGGACCCATTTTGGAAAGAGCAGCACCATCCACACCAGGGAAAATCTTGCGTCAATCATTGGCGATTGACTTCACGTCGCACCACGGTCAGTATAAAATCTTGCTTCAGTCGCATTAGTGTCACTTTATAGTCACTGGATTTGGTGGGTCACGTCACGTCAGCGTCAAGACAACGTCAATTGTCACATGTGTCACATGAGAATTTCACTCAAAGCCCAAACCCATTTCAACACTATTCACAACATTTGGGTATTCTCACCTCATTGGCTTCCGCCTCCCTGACGCTTAGCATGCTTACGTGCCTGCACTGCCCCCCCATCTCCGTCCTCACCACTCCTTATGCTTTCACACCCCTGCCCTTACCATCCTCACGCTTGTGTAGTGCCCTCCCGACATGCCTCCAACACAGCTTACCATCCTCACACTGGCGGAGTGCCCTCCCGACATGCTCCTTAAACTTGCGGAGTGCCCTCCCAACACTGCTTACCATCCTTACGCTTGTGTAGTGCCCTCCCAACATGCCTCCGTCACAGCTTACCATCCTTATGCTCACAGAGTGCCCTCCCAACATCCTCCTTACACTTGCGGAGTTCCCTCCCAACATGCTTCCAACACTGCTTACCATCCTTATGCTTTTTTAGTGCCCTCCCAACATGCCTCCGACACAGCTTACCATCCTTATGCTCCAGAGTGCCCTCCCAACATGCTCCAGGCACTTCTTACCATCCTTACGCTCATGGAGTGCCCTCCCGACATGCTCTCAACACTGCTTACCATCTTTACGCTCACTGAGTGCCCTCCCAAAATGCTCCCGACACCACTTGTGATCTTTATGCTTGTGTAGTGCCCTCCCGGTATGCTCCCGACACTGCTTACCATCCTTATGCTTGCGGAGTGCCCTCCCGACATGCTCCCGACACCACTTATCCTTACACTTCCATATTCAATCCAAAGTTTACGGTGGCTTGTTGGTGTGCACAATGAATGAAATCGGCAAGATATGCTGAGTGTCCTTCTCTGCCAACAGGACCTAAGGGGAAATTGGTCAGTATATTCACAATGTTGTGGTTAGTGTTTAAATCATGAGACTCACAAATTAAAACCTACTAAGTGGATTATTTAAGACAAGAAGTGTGTCTCCTGTTTCCCCAACAAAACCATTTTATTTCATATCATTCAAATGGAACACTTTGCTTAGTCCTTACCTCATGAGCATTGAATAGTTCAAAAGTTTACTTTAGTAGGTTTCTCACTTGTCAACTTTATTCAATGTGTCACAGGGAAGTGATTTCATTTGAATGAGATAAAATAATTTGCAACACATTGCCTCCTTCAATTTCCCGACAGATTATATTTTGCAAATGCCATACAATTTCAATAGAAGGTTCCAAGTCTGTTGATGCACAGGTTTATTTTGGTCAGCTTGTGGTTCTCAAATGTATTTTTTCTAGAATATTAAATAACTCTTAATCTGCTTTAAATTGATATTTAACTTCTTTCAAAATTGCCAAAATTCTCCAATATTACCTCAAAAAGAATCAATTATTTTAAACTTATTTTACTTCCACTTTTTTTCTTCAATTTGGATCTTTTTATTCAAAAATTTTGAAACAAGTTATCAATCAACTCGTCACCATCTATTTGCTTAATAAACTACCTCCGCTATGGCCCAAACCCCGGGAAATTCATCTGAATTCAATGAACGACCAACTTCAGCCACAGAGAGTGGAAGTGAAATCTCATATATGGCCAGTAGTTGTGTATTAGGCATTGAAGTAGAGAGCCAGTCACATGAAGATAATCAAGATACACCAGTTCTTCCAGAATGTGAGTATGCATCCATCTTGAATATTTCAAATCTCTCAAAACCTGATATTGTGTCATAGCTTTTATTTCAGGTCAGCCTCCAAGCTCTCAGAAACCAAATTTTAAAATTTATGAGAAGGAAAAGACTGTTGAACCTTGTGCACCGACAGAAGATGATGGGCAAGATGATGTAATTTTCAGTGGGGAGGTGGAAATTATATCCAAGGAACAATTTGTCCCCAACATTGCTCAAAATATCCCAAGGCTTGAAAAAATTCAAAATGATAGTAAAATTCCTGATTATGTGCGTCAAAAGATTGCTGAAGCCATCAGCCTCCTCAAATTGGATTTGAACCATAAGTAAATTACTAATTCAAAACAAAATTGATAAAAATAGCTGCTTACAATATATGGGCAGGTGTGGAGGTGGGAGAATCTCTACCTGAAGGATCTCAAGTCGTAATTGGATTTCCAGGAAAAGGATTAGGAAAAAGACCAAATATACATGCAACCAAAAAACAAACAAAAAACGCCATACCTTTGAAGCCGGAAAGTATTCTCGGGATCAAGGTGATGAAATGATCAATGTTGAAGTGGACCATATTGATAATGAACCTCCGCATACTGAACCCCCATACTCAATGAAACAATCCATGATGAAGCTCCACACACTGAAAGCCTGCCGATACTCAATGAAACAATCCATGATAAAACCCCTCCCGCCTCTCCTTGAAATATTCAAGCCTTTCAAGAAAGGGAGACAATCAAAAATGATAAAATGGGACAAGATATGACTGATAGAATTCCTGACCCTGAGCCCAAAGTGTCATCCTCTGCTAATTTTCAAGGAATATTTTTATCCCGCATGGAAGAGTTTGCAGGCATTTTGAATTATAATTCCAATATTACTCAACAATCATGGAAAAGGGGGCTTGATAATATCAATAGTATTTACAAAAATCAATGGGACAATTTACCAACAAAGGATGCTCATACATTCCTTCCTGTTGGTATTAAGGTGATAAGTAACCAACAGCTTAAAATGTCGGCCTGGCTGGAGGACCTTGAGATGGCAGGTGAGTTTTATCTTTGTGCATGATACATGATTATTGGCTGTTTACTGGTGATATAAATTGCAATATAAGGGGTTAGATTTTTTTAAGTGAAGGAATCAGCTAAGCTTCCAGATAATCTCCCAAAATCTGAACACTCCTTCTTCAAAATGGTTCAGAGCCTTCTTTACCCTGCCAATCCAGCTAAAAATTTCTGGGCAAATGTTATGTTTGAATCCATTAGTTTAGTCTCATACAATGTGATTTCATCCAAACCATATGTTGCACCAACAACAAATTTGACTGATCCTCTGGGACTCGAACGGGAAGCAGTTCAATACCTTGCCTCCTGCTTGAGTAAATCAAAGCAATGTGAAACCCAACTCAGCATTGAAGGTGGCAGGTCTGACAATGATATATCCACAAAGCCGCACAAGAACCTAGAGGATCTAATGGATACACTTATCCATTTGATGATTGCGTGCAACATGGTACGTGCACATCCAAAGGTCGAAGTTAATGGCATCAAAGGCAAACTGAAAAAATCAAAAAAAATGAGGCCATCAAAGATCTTTTGATGTATCACAAGAATCTGGGAATAAATCGAATTTGCTATGGTATATTAGCTGCTTTCTGTGCGGCGGGGGTTCGTGGTTTGATGGTATACTCAGATGACTGGAGAACAAGCTCAGTTAAAGGGGCTTTATCACTCATTGACATTTCCAAAAGACTTTCAGAGGGTAATAATCTAGTGGAGCCAGTGTGGCTACGTACTAATAAGTATATCTGTAATTTACTGAATAAAAGTTTCTTCTCATCAGAGTCTTTTAACCCCACTGTACCTCTTAGATTTGAATTTGCACAATGCTTGGTATTGGACTTTGGTGATGCCTGGGTGGCAAAGTGATGAGGTCACATTGACTGTACCCAGGTCTGCTAAACTTACAACCAGGATTGACCCGTTTTAGATTAGCTTTGTACTAGATAGATTGTAATTAAGTTTTGCAAACTCATTTATAAATTTATTAATAGTGAATACCTATCTTTTTACTTCCCAGATGCCACAGTATGAATACCAATAGTAATTGTATGGCGGCATGCCTCCGTACACCATTGAAAATACTCCGACAAGACGCAAGCTGAGTCAAGCAGTTGTGCCCGCAAGTAGCACATGCAGGGGCATTGCGGGAAGTCGCTTTTATCACTTCCCGCCAGCCCATAATAGGCCAAATGTCCTGTGTCTTTCAAGAGGACTAGGATAACTAGGGATCGGCAGCAGGGTGCATATTGCATTCGCGCGTGCTTGCGATATTCCACATGGTTGCATTGGAAAGTGATTGCATGGGAACATCAATATTTCAAATTGAATAATGCACTATCCACTGCAATTTTCAGGTTCAGGTATTTGAGATTGCAAATTTGCAAAGGTCAGGTGTGATATTTCTTTTTAGCCGCAATTAAAAAAGATTCGTTGACCGCAATCCAATTTAGGTGATATTAATAAATCAGTAATCATTTGGTTTCATTTCATTTTCCGCTGCAAGCATGCCATTCACAAAAAAAGGAAAAGAGCGTAAAAGGGAACTCGCGGGAAAGTGTCGGGCTGAGGAAGGAAATTGTGAGTTGCTCCTTAATCTCAGTGTATATATATAGATATATATATATGCTTCCGCATTTATGTGGCACCCTCATTGGGCCCCACGGAAGTACATTGGCTTTAGTCGGTTCAGATAGAGCCAATGTCATGTGGGCTCCAACAGGGAAGTCAAAGGATGTGTGCCAAATAAATCTCCTTGGGCATTGGGTATCATTCTGGACTCAAAAGGCCTTAGGTTCAAATGGGAGGAAGCAGTATCTGATATCTTTTCTGCTTCAACACAAAGTGATCCCTCAACCACTCAGGAATAGTGGGAGATCCCAAAAGACAAATGAGCGCAAAATGACCCAAATGAATATGTTGTTTTCCTCCTCTCAACCAACAGCACAAATATCAATGCCAGTATCAGCAAATATGACCCCAAGTGAAATTCTGAGGGTTGTGGATGTCAATCAGATCAAACGCATTCACTTTGGCCGTGTGGCAATTTTCTCTTCAACCGGATTACTCATTGCCCTTGTCAAATTCAGACCATTCACAACAATGAGTGAAGTTGAGGTCAATCAATGGGATGAATTATCACAATTCTTATTTCGCAAAAAAGAGATTCACCGACCCGATTGCAACAAATGGAACATTACTGGAGGGATTTATGTTTGCAATTGGGTGGCGCTAATGCAGCATGAAGAATGAACAATTTGGTCTGTATGGAGGTGTTGGGAAAATTGAAAACACAAAAGATGAATGGTGGAACCAAGGTGCCAATCTTAGCTCGGTGGGTTGCATTCTAGGTAAATCCTTACAATATGTTGGGTATAATGTATTTCAGAAGGTTCAAAATTGCTACAACTCATTGGGGGTTCCGTCTTTTGCTCAAGTCAACTATGAAGGCAATATTCCCGCAAATAAGGGTGCATGCGAGTTTGCTTCCGCACTCACTTTCACCATGAATGGATTCAAAAAACTACCTCATCTTGATAAGGATGCATTGCTGTATGCTTTGGGATGGTGGTTTCAAGCTGATAAGCAGCTGGCCAAATTCATAGAGATGTGTCAAAGCGGTGTACAGGGGGAAAATTGATTTTCCCAAATGAGCATTTTTGGATTTATCTATCCGCATGTTATGGGCTCATTCAGGTAGTGTGGGCCAGCAGTACCTTTGTTCATTATACTGATCCAGCACAGGAAAACAAAAGCACAACACTAGTGGGTATGTCTGTGCAATGCTCAAGGAGGTTGGCAAAAACAATGTGCCAAAAAAGCCACAGCTATTATGAGATTGGCAAGAGAGCAGGCTATCAAATAAGGGATGGTCATACAATCTCTTGCCAATTCAAATAATGAGGATATTTACATATGTGTTGGAATTGCAGCATGATGGGTGAACAATGGTGGGGTAAGGGAAAGGACAATATACACCAGGATTGGATGGTTTGGAGTGTGGGAGATAGGGTGGCTCACATGAAAAAGGGGTCAAGTGGATTATGTACGGTGGCATGCCATCGTACATATGTCATGGTTTGTTGCTCTGGTCCAGGATGCCAATGCTTCACATGCGAATACTTACACTTGTGCAGGTTCCGACAATGCTAAAAGCTCCTTATGCCTGTGCAGGCTGCCGACGCTTCACACGCAAATCAATACAATTTTACAAGCTCCTGAAAATTCAAAAACCTCGCTACGGCGGTGCAGGCTCCCGATGCCTCCCACAGAATTCCTTAGGTTCTGCAGGTTCCTGACAATTTAACAGTTTTCTTATGACAGTGCAAGCATCCGATAGTTGACATGCAAATCCTAATGCTTGTGCAGGTTCCTGAAAATTGAAAGATTTCCTTACGCCGGTGCAGGCTTTGGAAAATTCACACACGAATGCTTACACTTGTGAAGGTTCCCGACAATGCTAAAAATTTCTTACGCCTGTGCAGGCTTCCGACAATTCACACGCCAATCCTTATGCTTGTGAAGGTTCCTGAGAATGCTGAAAATTTCTTACGCCTGTGCAGGCTCCCAACAATCCACATGGGAATCTTTACCCTTGTGAAGGTTCCCAAAAACGCTAAGCATTCCTTATGCCTGTGCAGGATCCCCACAATTCACATGCCAATCCTTATGCTTGTGAAGGTTCCCAAAAATGCTGAAAATTTCTTATGCCTGTGCAGGCTCCTGACAGTTCAAACGCCAATCCTTACGCTTGTGAAGGTTCCCAAAAATGCTAAAAGTTCCTTACACCTGTGCAGGCTCCCAACAATTCACACGCCAATCCTTACGCTTGTGAAGGTTCCCAAAAATGCTGAAAATTCCTTACGCCTGTACAGGCTTCCAAAAATTTACATGCCAATCCTTATGCTTGTGAAGGTTCCCAACACTTTAAACAATTCAATACATGACTCAGATTCATAGTGTGTGACCATAGAAAAGGCACTGTCTCATGAATCTGGAGTGGATTGCTCACATGTGGGAACCTCCGGCTTTTTTACAGTTAAGATTTGATATGGCTCTAAACCATGGAAGAAGAAAATATAGGTGACAGTAATGGTGACTATTGGCGCATTTTTGGCAAAAGAGGTTCACAGAAACAAATACTCACTCAAACTTCTGGTGGGGCACTTACAAAAATTATTCTCATGCAATAGGATACTTGAACCATTGAGGAAAATATAATTTCACGTGAGCAAAGAATGTAATATAAATGGAAAATAACAATCATTGAATACAAATAATTTGTTTGAAAGAAAGTATTACAAAAGATCAAAATAGGAAATAATGAGATTTTTTTTAGTTTTTTATTTTTCTAAGAATTTGAAGACTATCCCGATGATGTCCTCCTTTGGATAAGCCTCCAGTGCCTTGGCAAGGACAAGCTGGAGATGGTCAAAGAAAAGTTGAGGAAAAGTTGATAGGAGTGGAGAAACAGAAGTGGTGACTTACCAAAAGGTTCCTCCATGGATTGCATAGGAGCCACCTCAGGTTCTGGCTCACGAGTCGGAATGTCCTCAGGTGGTTGGGAGGACAGACTCGGGCCAGGAATAGGTGGCTCTTTGGCTCGGAAGGGTTCTAAAGAAGGAGTAACAGTCAATTAACTTGACTCAAAAGTCAAAGTGAAAATGAACTGAAACTTTGGCTGCTTACTGCTGAATAATTCCTCCAACCATCGGGTGCCACTTGGGCCTGGAGTGGGTTGCCGCGGGGTTTGCTTGCAAGGAAAACTAGGAAAGGGAGAGTCATGTTGAGGGGGATTCAGTGGGTTTTGTTCTATGAGTAATGGAAAAAATTCTGTATTATTGCATAAAGAGAAATGAGATAAGGAGGAGAAAGAAAAATTACTTTGGCATTTTAATCCCATCGGTGACAATTGGCCCAAGCTCAAATGTCCTCTGGCCATCGCCATCCTTCATCAGTCGGATAATCACTTTGCTCCGGTCAAGGAATGAAGTGACCATCAGATTGTGGCCTAGGAGGGGGGGTGGACAAATCAATGCTTGAGGGGACAGGGCTAATCATCCGTAATCATTCTCATTGGCCTGCTTGGGGTCCTGGTGTCCATTCGCACTCAGATATGGTTTCATCATCATTGACCACAAAGCAGTCCTTGCGAGGGCATCTTGGGCGAGAACTCCTCTGGCCACGTGGTCAGAAGGGGCTGACAACAAACAAACATTTCTTGTGTGCTTGTGGGCAAGCATCACAAGTGTTTGTTGTCATTGAGGAACAAATGAAGGGGATACCCCGCTTTCTGCATAAAGTGCACGACATCTAAAAACAAAACAATGGAGGTTAGTAACTGAATCAAAAGTAAACAATCATGAAAGAAAATTAATACGTATGATGAATTATATAAATTTAAAACGGAAACAAAATAAAGACGCTCTAGTCAGAAGTTTTTAAAAGTCTCGAAAAGAGTTGTGAAGAAAAAAAATAATTAATATTGGAACATAATATGGACAAAATTTTTAAATGGAGGAGACGCACGAGGTGGATAGAAGTGGGGTTCTGAAAGTATCAGCAGGAAAAACAAACAGGAAAAAGGAAGGGGAGTGGAAAGGCCAGAAGACCAAGGGGAATACACACAAAAAGGACAACAGCGGGTGAGCTTGAGCGAAGTAGAGTGGGTGAGAAAGAAAGTGATGGGTTTGTTGGGTGAATATGGTCTTTTATACCATGGTGAAGGTGAGACAATCTCAGCAGTTTCAGCACCTGCAAAAGTCTCAGCTTCAAGGCATGTGGGCAAAATTGAAGCTCAGTCGCAGCCAATGCTGCAACTGAGAAGGGAAGTGCTTGCATGAGGCAGAAGAACAATGGGGTTCTGGCTCAGTATTGCAATTGATTGAATTGTCAAGCTCAGTAAAATCCCCTTTGTTTCCTTAAATAGCCACCTGATCACCCAGGAGGGTGGTCGTGAGGCCCACATTGAATGTGAATGGTGGGTGCAATGCACGTGGTGCATTTGGTCACAAGTGACAGCGGGGAGATTACGGGCCATATGGCCTGGTGATAGTGTTTGAACAAAGGGTAGGGGGGCTGTAAGACAAGTGAATACAGTGTGAGCTTGGCTTGACCCATTGCTCAGGTTTGCTTTTGGGTCATAATTGAAATGCTCAGCGGCTGATCATTTTAATTGCACAGTTATTGAACTATCAATATAACAATATCAAATGCACCATGCTGAGCAATTGCTAGCTCATTTTCTCATCTAAGGAATGTATCAAAGAATTGTTTTCACAGTCCTTAGTAAGTAATTGGCATAAAATGCAACAATTTTTATCCTGAGTATAACTGTTCCTTACCTCCTCAAAGAAAGTGGTGTTCAGGTCTGTAACACTTATTTTTTCTATGGGGATTTGTGGGGAAGCTTCCTCTGGAACATGAGCAGGATTATCAATATTATTTGGTAATGGCCATCTTCTCAGTCTATCTGCAGTTTTATGGATATTACCATCTTTATGAACAATGGTCATATTGCCCCTATACTCTTGTATGGCTATTTGCCATCTGAGCAAATGCTTTTTTGGAGTCTTCATGTTTAGAAGTGATTTAACAGTGGTACAATCCGTTATTACTTAAAAAAACATATCCTTCCAGAAAAGAATTTGCCTTTTCCAAGGCCCAGAAAAGGAATAAGAACTCCATTTGACTGGCTCCATATCTGGCTTCAGCTGGTTGGATTTGCCTTGATATGAAGCATATGAGTCCTTCCACAGGTTTATCATTGATAATCTGCACTTGATGAAGTGCAGCACCAAGCCCATCTCCTTATGCATCAATATAAATCTTAAAAGGAAGCTTAAAGTCTGGCACCAGTTAGAGTGGAGCAGTGGTCAAGGCTAGTCTCAAATATTCAAAGGCTTCGACTCTGTAAACATCAATTCAAATACGGTCTTGCTAATGATGCAAAATCTTTAATATGTTGCCTGTAATATCCTGCAAACCCCAAACATGACTGAATTTCTTTCTTGTTCTGAGGCATGGGTTTCAGGAATACTGCTGCAACCTTGTTCTTGTCAATTCCAAGGGATAAACAAGATGCTAAATTTCCTAGTTGTCACAGGGGCTCTTATGGAAGCAAGAGGGCCTGGCACTCAGGAATCAAGAACTCACTTGGAGGGCTCCAAAAGATATGTGAACCTTTTAGATATGACCACATACCCAAAAAGGTCAAAAGAAATATTTAATATAATTATACATTAAAAATAAGTACCTTCAAACTACAAAAATACCATAAATTGGTATAAAACTTGGTTTAACTTAAAAACCAATGAATAAAAATGTGAAATAAATTATACCATTGGATTCCCCATGGTAAAATCCACATATACAATTTTTATGGCATATCTGTAAAGTCAATATTTAATAAGTTATAAGTAATAATACCTTATAAAAAACACAAATCCTTATTTATTTCAAAGCCCAATGAATCAACATGTGAAATAAATGGTACAATTGGATTCTCTATAAAATTCCACATATAAAACAATTAAGAAGCTAATCTTTAAAATAAATACTTAAGGAATTAACCTGAATATATGCACTTTTTTGGTCAACACATATATTCAAGGAATTTAGCTAATATCTCTTGAATTATGCATGATAGAGTGATGAACCAAAAATAAAGTCATCACGTCATAACTGTAGGAATACAGAAATGAAGTTTATTTCACAAGTTATAAACAAGGTTAAAATATGTAAGGTATTATTGATTAAAATCAACAGAGCTGTTGACCACTTTGTTGTGAAGGTGGTCCAAACTTAAAAAAAAATAGACAGTTAGATTCTACTAGCTTATTTGTGAAGAATGATGTATTTTTTATTATAATATTCAAGGTATAACCCCTTGAAATCATAGTTTGAAGTTTAAAATATTAAATTTCAACAGAAAAGATGAGTTACGAGAAAAATCATCAAAAATAGAGTTTTGATGATGTAATGAAATGCTCTTGGAATAATAATAAGGTTATGCCAAAATATTAGAATTCATAATTGAATTGCTGTAGCGTGTAAATCTTAAAAGTTATTAAGGATCAAAGTTTGGGCTTCATTTGATCATTTATGATCACTCACTGTAACCTTAAATTAAGTTTAACAGTCATATGAGTGATAACCTTGGTTAATACTATTAGTTTATGATTAAAACTAATAAGATCCACGAATTTTGGGGTTCTGCCAAGCCTTTGACATCATCAAACTTAGAGTTATAGTGATAACTCTAAATAATGGCGTAAGAATGATGTAATATGGTTTGATCATGATGTAATCATGACCACACCTTAAAATATTGATCAATTCCAGTGGATATGATCAGTACACGTCTACTAGAAGCCTGTTGGACTCTAGGAGGGAGGTATTTACTATAAATAGAGCTCTTTTTACTCTGTTCTCCCCTCAGATGCATCAAAAACATTAAATCAATACAATTAACAAGGTAACATCTTTATTCTTTATATATAAAACTTTTATATTATCAAAGACCAAAGATCATCTTATCATAATCATCAATTTTGATGTGATTAAATCATTTATTTAATTGTTTTTGTTTAAAATCTCTCTAAAATCTCATTTCCACGTAAAAATCAAGAATATTTGTAATTTTCTATATCTTTTATTGTAAATACAATTTGGATAAGCTGTATTTACATTATTTGGCGTAAACTATCTCAAAATTATTATATTAAGTATTAAAAGTAGGTTATTTTCTCTTTATTATTCTTTTAATAATTCTTCAAATAATAAAAATAGTATTTATATTAATTTATAACTTTAATATTGGTAATATTATTGTTATTAATTGTTTTTTATTAATAAAAAACAATTTTTTACGCCTTTATTATTTTTTTGTAACAATAATAAAGTGCCATTAAATATATTAATTATTTTATATTAATATATTTATTTTATTATATTATATTTTATAATATAAATTATATTATCATATTTTATTGATAATATAATTATTTTTACGCCATAATTATAATAATTCTTTATTATTATAATTATTTTTATCTTACTTATTTCATTCATAAGGACATTCATAGTACAATAAGTAAAATATTAGTAATTTTTACTTATTGTTTCGTAGTCAAACCTTACAAGATATACGAAATAATAAGGATTTAACTTCTTTAAAGAAGAAGAAAGGGAAAAGACAAGTATGCCAAATATAAAAGAAAAGATAAGAATCCAAAGGCCAAAGATAATAAAAGAAGAAAAAGGCCAAGAAGGCAACCAAGTGAATCCTCAATTCACTGTTTCAACCTACCAGAAAAGGAAATGGAATTCGTAAAGGATATGACCACCAATATCCACTGACAGGTGAGGAAGAAAAAGAGAAAGGGTTCTGAATGACTGACTTAAGATTATCAGTATTAACTTTAATAAAGTAAAATAAAATAAAGATAATAATAAATACAATATATTAATTAACCGGGGTAAAAGTCCCCAGGTGCTGAAAGGTGGCCAATATATGTGAAAAGCTGAAAGACTGATCCTGAAAGATGAGTCACCAGCTGTATTGTCTGAATTGGGTCAATACAGATCTGGCCATCTTGAAATTTGAACTGTGTGACTGAATTCCCACAGTGGAATATGAATTGGCCCAATTGGGCCAAGTACAAATAGGTTGATTGATTGACGCCTGTATGGACCAATTGAGCTGTCCAAGGAGTATTGAAATACTTGATGCCTTGAAAACTGATTGAAATTATGTATAACCTCTGAGGATTCCCTTGGAATAATCCTAAATGAAATTTCCAAACCAACTCCTGCAGGGCTAGGTGGTTGGGATCCTTGTATGGTTTCCTGATTGCCGCCATGGATTGCAAGACTGATGAGTTAAGAGATCCTCCTTCAAAAATGGGCGTTGGATTTTGGGAGCTTGATTTGGAAAGGTGGAATTGGTTCCTGAAAACTTCAGCATTGAATTGCTGAGCAAAAATGGTGCATAATGGTATATAATACCATATATGCACCACTCCTGCAACCTTGAGTATGGGGTGCATGGAGGAGTGGAAGGATTCCCCTTAAGATGAGGGGAAGGCTTGAGCTGAGCTAATCTGGTGGCCTCTGGTGGTTACCAGAGACCATGGGCTGAAAAAGTGGTCCATGATGATCCTGGGCCAAAATGGCTCCTATGGTGATTTATGGCTATTTTGGATTTGATGGGATTTGGGGCCAAAATGGGCTCAGGTGGGCCCAATTGTGGCTTTGGGGCTTATGGGCTGCCCCCTTTGGCCTCATTGGATTAGGCCAAAAGGGGCCTAAATGGCCCATGGACCGTAGAGGCCGTAGGGGGCCTAAATGGCCCAAAAAGGCCATTTAGGCCAGGGACCCCCTAATGAAAAGGGTTTGCCCAGAGCCCATGATGAGGGCTAGGACACAAAGAGACCCCCCCAGGCCCAAAACAAAGATAGAGGCCTGGGGTTTGAGGATATGGAAATTGGCCAGGGAGGCCAATGATGGCAGCATATGGCCTGAGCCCATAAATGCTGGTTGGGGCCATAAAAGGCCAGGGGATGGTTATATGGCCAAAATGCCATAGAGCACCAGAAGGGGCCAAATTGGCCATAAAGATATGGTGTGGCCAATTGGCCTCAACTTGGTCCCAGGTTAGAATTGCCGCAACACCAATGGCCGAGGGTCATTCTTTTTGGTTGTGACACTAGTGCCTTGAGTTATTTAAATCCAAAAAGACATTTCTTTGAAGAAATGTTTATGTTAACAGATTGGATTTTTGTCAAAACTCTGGATAATCTGTACATATGTTCTTCTGCAGTTTTGGAACAGACAATAATGTCATCAATGTAAATGATTAACCATCCTTTTAGAAGTTCCTCAGGGAAGATTTCATTCATCATTCTTTGGAAGTGTGAAGGTGCATTCTTGATACCAAACGGTATCCTCAAATATTCATATACTCCACAATGAACAAGAATTCTCAAGTATTTACTTTCTCTTGGTGTCACTACATTCTGGTGAAGTCCCTTAAGTGCATCCATAGTGGTTTTATACACTGCTTGAGATATCTGGGTAAGGGCAATTTGGATTTTTGGTATTGGGTACCTGTCTGGAACAGTGTAAGTGTTCAGAGCTTTAAATTCCCCAACCATTCTAGATTTTCCATTATGCCATGCCACTATCACTGGTGTAGTTATTTCTACTTCCTCATTATGGCAAACCCTTCCTATTACACCAAGGTCTGGAAGTTCTTTAATCTGAATTTGCAGAGCTTCTCTTCATTTAGGACTTTCTGGATATGCAGGTCTTCTTAAGAGTGGTGGATAAGATCTCTCAATATTAAGGATTATGTCAACTTCATGACCAATAATTCCCCCAAAGGTTCTTTGTCTGATGCAAATGCTTCTCTGTGGTCATATAAAAGGGCATAAAGTTCATTTCCCTGACTATCAGTCAGATGAAGGCTTATTTCACCTTCATTTAACTGTTCAGATTTGAATATTTCCAACTCTAAGCTTACTGGTGCTACTTTACTTACTGTAATGTGTCTTTTAAATGGTAAAAAGGCAAATTTTTGATGCTTATTGTCTCCAATAGTAGAGTATCTGTCCTTGTTGTTATGTAAATCGATTCCAAACTTATTAAATAGTCAATTCCAAATATAAAATGGGTACTAGAGCAATTTTCCATGACAACAAATTCAACAGTGATTCTTAAATTTCCATTAATATGTGGAAATATGACATTGGTCTCAAAGATTCCCAATGCTTTCATTGGATTACTTGCACTATTGAATTTTATGCCATCAATTGGTAACAATTTGTCTTCAAAATTTGGTACACAAGTCTTAAGAAAATACTTCCCAACAAAAGAGCAGAATGCTCTTGGGTCAAGTAAAGGTTTAGTGGGCTTGTTGTCAATTACCACTTCTGTTATACAGGAGTTACCAGATGTATAACCTTTTCCCTGTTTGGTTTGGTTTTGATAAGTTGTGGATCTTGAATTCATGACAAATCAAGTTGACCATTGCTTACTTGTGGCAAGTGGGAATATGATTCCATGATGTAAAAAGTGGAATCAATATTTTCTATATCTTTTGAAGATTCAAAAAATATTGTTGACTTGTCATCTAAATTTTCTTCAATTATATTATGCTCTTTTTCAACATCAGGTTCTTTTTCAATGTCAACTTCATTGATTTTACATCTCTTTGGACATGTATTAGCTAAGTGGGTGGTGCTTTGGCAAATATGGCACTTTCTGATATATCTGAAAATTTATGATTAACATTAGTAGAATTTTCTTTAGAATTTTTGTCCACAGAATATTTCCAAGGTGTATTAAACCTTGTTTTAAGATTCACCCCACTAGAACCAATGCTGGTTCTGATTTTTACTTCTTCTAATATATGAATAATATCTTCTGCTGAAGATTTTTCAGTAGTTCTGCTTTTGAAAGCATGCTCTAAGTCACCTCCACCTCCACATTGTATCAGAATCTTTCTGTGGATCATAAATTCTGACATGTCAGGATACACAGCTGTTAATCTGTCTTTTTGTTGGCAAAACAATGGCAAAGCTTTGTCTTTATCAGCATTAAATTTGGCAGATTCAAAGGCTGTTTCCACTTTAAACCTCCAAGTATCATTGGCCCATTTGTTGATAATTTGGGTTTTCTACCAAGTCCAACTTTGGTGTCCATGTGCTTGTCTTGATTTGATATACCATTTGTGAGCTGATCTGGTAAACAGGATTTTAAATATTACTGTTACCAATCTTTCTGGAAATTCAAAATCTTTTTTAATCATGTCAATACCTCTGATGAATTTCATATGGTCATATTCTCCTTCATCACTGAAGTTAGGCCATCCTTTTAGTTTTGGTACTTCTTTCAGGAGTGCTTGTCCCATTGATGGTTCCAAGTTATGAAAAGAAGTGGAAAATTCATTTTTTAATTGTGAATTTTCAACCTCCAAACCTTGTGTATTTGCAATTCTTGTGCCCTCATTCTGATTAAAAGGTGTAGACATTCTTGGTAAGGTGTGAAGTAATTGTTCAATATAATTGATTTTACTATTGTTAAACCTTTGAGAATTTCTGGATTCATGTTGTGAGTTTTGTATTGAATTTATTAAATTAGTCTTATGATTCTCCTCTGCTTGTGTTAATTGTTGCCATAGGTCTGTTTGTCTAGTATTATCAGAGATGATCTGATTCAACTTCATTGTTAATTTTGATATTTCCTCTTGTGAGCTGTCAAAACCCTTTTTCAAGGCACTTGTATATGTCTTTACTTCAGTAAATGATTTTGAAATATTCTCAAGAACGCTTTCATTCTCCTCTCTGATGGTAATTATGGTTTGTTTTATTCTTGTTTCAATTATATCATCAATATTGAATTTAGAATATTTTTCTGTTAATTCTTTAGTAATGGAAGATTGTTCATTTATCTCATTTCCAAAATAATTTTCATTATTAGAAGCTTTAACTTTTCTTAAAACTTTCTCAAAACACATAAGTGTTTCATTTATTTGGCTAAGACTTAAGCTGTTTGTTTTAAGATTGTTACAAATGGATAAATTTCTATCAGAAACATCAGTTTTTATGTCATTTATAGCTTCATACAACTCTGGGATAGAATAAAAGATATCAGAAATCATTTCTGATATTGTAATCTGGCCTCCTCCCTTTTCTGTAATTCCATCATTGTTCTGGCCATCTGAAACACATTTTCCATGGCGTCCCGCTGAATCTTTGGGATTCTGTAGCCCTGGCTGTAAGGTTTTGTGGCTGGTGCCTTGCCTTTGCCCTTGTTTTGAGCTTGTGGCTGCTTTTTCATTTTGTAATTTCTGCTGCTGGCTACTGGGGCTTCTATTGGCACTTGTGTGGGTGTTGCAGGGTTTTTTTTCCTCCATTCTGCTGTTAAAAGCATCATGTTCTTCTTTTCCATCAATGGATGCCATCCATTAAGTAACTTGCAAGTGTTGGGATGGCCCAGGAATTTTCTCACAGTCAGGTAACAATTGATGCAGTTTTTCCACAGATATGCAAGGATCTGGTACTCTTTGTACTGTAATGCATTGTTGTAAGCCTTCTGGCTGGCTTTGTAAATGTTCACTGAGGCTTCTTGTGGCAGTGTCAGCTTTGTTTGAAGGTAAAACAGTATTATCAGCTTGAGAATGACATAATTTATCAATTTGGAAGTCATCAACTGACCCTTGTCCTTCTGTAACTGGTTGGCTTCTGCCATAATCACGTCTATGACCTTTTTGGGAGCTGCTTGAGGGGTCATAGCTGGCTCCTGATCTGGTTGAAGGCATATTTCATGATTAAAAAGCTCAAAATAGTAATTTTACATTGAAAAACTTACTATTTGCCCAATTCTCAGCATTCTGAAGGGTATTACTTATATCCAAGTTAATTGATTCATAAGAAATTGGTTCTGGTTGATTATTCTGAGTTATAATAACTGTACTATTATGGTCAGAATTCACAGTACTTCCAGTAATAATGCTTGTTACTGTTAAAGCTGTTTCAATATTTTCTTGTCTTACGACGTTGTTAGACACTAAAATTGATGAAAAAGCCAATTTATTAAGTAAAAAAAGATTTTTTCAAGAGAGAAATGAAAAATAAAGCCTCACTTATAATATAAAAATTATTTTTCATACATTTTTATGAATTATAAGTATTTTTTATATGTTTTGGAATTTTTCAATGTATGAAAAAAGATTTAAAAAGAGTAAAAAATTATGTCACAGGTAAAATATCATGGCTGGGCCCCCAAATGTAGGGTTTGGATATGAAACTTTGATTAAAAATCAAGTACTTTTCCTGTCCTCAAAATTTGTATAAGGTAAAATATAATTAAAGATAGTATGAAAATAGTATTTTTCATAGAAAAAACACCAATTCTATTGTTTTTAGCTTTATAAATATAAGCCAAAAATATTATAAATATTTATGATTTTACCAACAATAAATATTTATTCAAAAATACTCTACAAGAGATATTTAAGGTAACAAAAGAAATTTCTTCAAGAGCAATTTCAATTGGAATTAATTGAGAAAAGAACTGCAAGCAATTAATTAAAGAACAAAGTCTTCAAAAAGATATTTAAAGAGAAAACATGCCCAAAAGTGACCAGAGTGAATTTGGAAACAAAGTGACAAAGCTAACAATGATGAAAGTTGCTTTAATTCACTTTGGGGGTGGTTCAAGGGGTAAAAATGATTTTAAGAGTTACAAAAAATGATTATAATGATTTTTTCACGTGGTTAAAAGGTTTAAAATAATTTAAAAGTGGTGGTTGGAATATTTTAATGGTTGGTGGGACAGTGTTTAAAGTTATTATAAAAGGAAAAGATTTTCACATGAAGAGAAAAGTGGGGTAAGGAAGACATTCTTTTATAGCCATCAATTTTCTTACTCCGAAAGTAAAATTTACTCTTGTCAGTCGTGGAAAACACTCTGACAACAGAAAAGCTAGTTATGGCATCATTGAACCCTGGTTTAGACCAAAAAAGGGCTGCTTTTAGTCATTTCAGACCCTTAAATCAGCCATTACTATAGTAATACCTGGTCTAGAGCTTTCAAAACACGTCAGAATGTGTGTAAGAGATGTACAAATCAGTTAAAGCTGTTTTTAATAAGATTGTTTTAACTTAAGGGTAGTTTTACCCTCTTGGAAACAGTTAAAACTTCCTTGGTTGGTATCAAAACCTCATCATCAATTGAGTCACAGACCCTGTGACTCAATTCCAGGCTAAAAGTGATACAATTTTGCATGGATTTTGTCATCCCATGCCTGTCAGCAAGGACTTTGGGGGCCTGGCTCCCCCTTGGAACTAGAATACCTTTTTCCCCCAGAATTAATCTTTCCAATTTATTTTTTCTTTAATTCCTCATCATATAATACACTTGTAATTTACACATACAATTCAATTGAGTTTTACAGTACACAACTGTAATAATTGATACCTCATATTTAAATTACAGTTCACTTATGTAATACACGCGCACATTTTGACATTTCAATTGAAAATACTTCAATTCCTCATAATTTCTAAATCACACACAACACCTCAATTTTAACACAAAAATTGATGGTTAACACCACATGTGGTGGGAATTAAATCAAGGTTTGAGGATTTTAAACTTTTGTACAGAAAATACTAAAAACTTCATTTAAGCTTATTCAGAGTTGAGTTACAGAAATTTTACCCAGAGGTGACCCCACCTTATTTTTTATAAGGAATCCAATGGTGAAGTAATTTTGTCAAGTTTATTTATTGGATAAAAACGTATAATATATTTCATGTAACCTTTTAGAAAAAATATTTTAATTTCATTAATTTTAGTAAGATTTGATGTAATTTTTATTTTAAATTATAATTAAGTTTTTCTTTTTGTATATGAATTTGTATTTATATTTCAATTTGTATTTTGATAATATAAATAAATATATTTTAGTTATATTTATATCTTATTTTGTTATTTGTGGTCTTTTGGGTATATGAAAATACCACCAAGTCTTACAATTTTTAAGAATCTGACCACCATGACAAGGATTGAGTCAAGGGAATTGGAAAATGGAAATTTGGGGATGAAGTTTATTGAAAGACAAATTCAAGGACTATTTTGAATTGGAAGAGGTTTGAGGAGTACAAACTTCTTGTGATTAATATTCTTGTTTCTTGATAACTGTTGAGAGGATGATACATAATCCTTGATAAATTGGGTCATTCCAGACCAGTGGAAATCCTGATTGATAAGATTGAGAATCTTCTGTTAGCCAGGGTGTCCAGCTAGAGGCAAGTCATGCCGCTTTTGAATTATGCTGAGCTGAATTTTGGGGTAATTAGGAACTACCACTTAGTATTTGAAAAGAATAACTGAGAAGAGGAATGAAGAGAATAATCTTGGACAGATTTACCTTTACCCAGATCATGAGGACTACTTCTGTATTGAGAATATTGCCATAATTCCTTCTGAACTGAATCAATAAAATTTGAAAATGAATCCACCTTGACTGAAAAGAAGTTTGTGGCTTGAATTTCATCTTACTTGATTATTTATTGAGAATTCATTGGATTCTTCCTGGTGAAATCCTCCCCCCTCTCTGGGTAAACATTTTCCCAAAGTGACAGTGCATCTAAAAGGGTTTCCAAGAGGCCTGGGAAGCCAGTGATTGAGAAATGAAATTCAGATAGGAATTCGGGCCAAAGGGCTTGAAGGCAAGTGTGAATCTTGGAAGAAATGAAGTATTTTAGTGAGAAATGATTGGTGAGAACTTCAAAAGAAAACAGAGAGAGAAGAAAAGCTTTCCAGCACTTGAGAGCCCAGACTATGCCAAGGAGTACCTTGTGATGTGTCTCATAATTGAGCTCTTCTGGAAAAGGTGTGTGGCTATAGAACTCAATGGGATGTTTTCCTGAGCAAAAATACTGAAGCAGTAAAGCACCCAAGGCATAATCTGATGTATCAGTCTCTAGAGTGGCGGGTAGAGAAGGATCAAAGTAAGAAAGTAATGGAGCAGTGGTGAAAGCCTCTTTGTGTTGATGAAATTTTCTAAGAGCTTCCTCATTCAGGGTAAAGCAGGAATTTTTCTGGAAGAAATTGAGGGGTCAACTGATTTTCTTGAAATAATTCTTGATGAAACAGTAGTAAAAGGTGGCAAAGCCAAGGAATTATTGAAGAGCCTTGAGTTTTCTTGGAGGTGGCCAATTGAGAATTTTATGGACTTTTTCTTAGTCTGTCATGAGGATTTAAGAAGAAACAACCTGAACCAAATAATCTACATTAGAAACATGAAATAGGGACTTGGAGGCCCAGCAAAGAGGCTATTGGCTCTGATTCTGGCAAGAAAGGTGGACACATTAGAGACATGATCTTCCTCAGATTTGGAAAAGAGCATAATGTTATTATAATAAACCACAGCATAAAATACAAGAAGATAATGAAAATATCATTGACAAGATTTTGAAAAGAGGCAGGAGCATTGGTGAGCCCAGATGGCATAACCATGTACTCATAACTGCCATATTTAGCTCTCAAAAATGTCAAATTTTCATTATCTTCCTTGATTCTGAGGAGGTTCTATTCACCAGGCAGACCGATCTTGGAGAAGATAGAAGAACCATCAGAGAAATTGAGAAGCTGATTCGTTGGAGGAACAGGATATTTGTTCTTCCCAGTAACAGCGGTGAGTTTGCAGTAATAAACACACAAATGGATACCACCATCCCTCCTTTTGAAAAAAGCACAGGTTCTTCTGTTGAAGAGGAGCTTAGCCACATGAGACCTTTCTCTGTATTCTCTGCAATGTAGGCCCTCAGTGTATCTGACTCTTGGTTTGCTAAAGGGTAGATTACCCCAACTGGAGGTAGAGACCCATCCAGCTTGATATGATGATCACAGGCACAGTGAGGCGCATGTTTCTCTGCTTTAATCTTGGAGAATACATCCAAATAATGTTGATAAGCAAAAGGAACAACCTTAATCATGGTTTATATTTCTTTTGGCTCTTCCTCTTCATCCCACAACTCCTCCAGGGAGACATGATAATATTAAAGAGGAAGTTCCACATTCCCAAGGAAGAGATGAAGTGAAGATACAGAATCATTTTCTGCAACATCTTGAATCTCTTTGAAGACTTCATCTCTGAATAATACTAATAACTGATTGGAATGATTATGTTCTAGAATCACCAACCAGGGCTGCACCCGATTTGGAAGAAGAAAAGTCATTATTCAACGATTTCAAAGGATCATGATATTGCTTATGATCAGCATTAAAGATGATCAGCCCTTGCATCCAATTCATAGATGGATTAAAATGATTAAGAAACTAAAATACCAATATGAGGTTGTCTGCCTTGGGAGCATCAATGACTAAAAATACCCATTCAAAGCTTTGGAAGGATGGAAGCTCAACCATATGTTTGGTATGGTGAGTCACAAATAGAGAAGGGGACTCAGAGGAGTCCAAGATGATAAGAAGAATCCTCTCTGGGAGTTCTGACATGGTAAAACAATAGTTGTGAACAAACTTCTTTGCAGTAAATGAGTTGGTAGCACCAGAATCAATGAGAATACTGTAAAACACATCAGAGAGAGAAGCACAAGCAAAAAATTTAAGAGAATTTTTGACACCAGTATTCAGAATGCACATTTGTGCTCTGGATGGAAAACAGTGAAGACGATTGAACACAACATGACCTTCACTCAGGCTTTTCCCTGGCTGGGAAACTTGCTTTATGGTTGGGAAAGCTGGTTTTAAGGACTTTTAAAACAAGACTCAAGACTATGTTTCACACCACAATAGGAACAACACCCCTCCTTGACTGTTCTTTCTTTCTCAGAACCCAACAATTTGAAGTACTTGTTTGGCAAAGAAGAATTGGGTTTGTGCCTCTTCTGAAAATGAAAATTCTCATTCCTACTTTGATTTGAACTTGGACAATTTTGATTATGAGAAGAAATTTACTTTGAGGCTTCAGGCTTCTTCTCCTTTTTCCTCTCACGGTACCTGTTATCAAGCTTCAGGGTAATATCCATTAATTCTTGAAGAGGATCAATTATTGAAGGATTGAGCCCAATTGATCCAGAATCCTGGAGGGCAATTACTTCCTGAAATTATGGATGAGAGATCTTTCACCCCAATCTCCAATTCTTGAAAGAGTTGAGATTCAAAAAAGGCCCATTAATTGAGACGATAATTTGCATCTTTATTAGTGAGATTGAAAAGATAAAGCTCAATACATTTTTCAGCCTTGCCAAAGAGAAATGAATTGGCATAAAGAGCTTTCTTCCTGTCTTGAGGGAAGTTTGCCTGATCATTATGGAAGATAAGCTGAAAAGACTGAATGAAACTTCTGACTTTGAAAGGTTGAGTCCCATGAAAGCATTCTGGTGCGTTCATAGATGAAGTCTTAAGGTTTCAGAGGAAGATTCTGCTTTATCATTTCCCGTTAGTTGATTCATCTGCTGCATAATGGCCAATAAAGATGCTTCATATTGATGAGAGACAAGCAGATTGGACTGGGCTAGAGTTGGCCCTCCAGTACCTTGGGATTACCCCACAGGAGCAGGAACACCTTCAGTACCGTCAGACTCTTCCTCTTCCACAGAATTCTCCTACAAAGTTCTCCCATCTTCACCAGGACCTTTGAAAGTGGTCCTTGAAATTCCTGGAAGGGAACATGATCTTCTTGGCCCTCTTCCTTCCTTCTTGTATGGTGCTTCTCCTTCCAAATTTGGTCCTCTGTTGAGGAACTTCTGGGGTTCAATCAAGAGGAGATCTTGGAGTTGCAGTGAAAACAACTTCAGCTCTGGCCTGAGATCATGTTCTTATTGCAGGAGGTGAGTGTTGGACAGGCATAATTTCAGAATAAAAACCAAATTTTGAAGGCAAAAGACTGAAGGAAATTCAAAAGGAATGCTTAAAGTCAAAATCAAAATCAATTTCTTGAAGAAAAATCAATAAATCAAAAATGAAAACTTTAGGTAAGTCAACCATTCAAATTTCAAATGATATCTCGAAGTCAATAAATCAATATTTGAAATCAATCAAAGTCAAAATCTTGCAGAAAAATCAATTTATGTCAAAATCTTGATGTGAAAAATCAGCATGATCAATAAATCTTCAGGTCAATCAGTTTTGTTGCAGTAAATATGAATTTCATGTCAAATTAATGAATAAAATTAAATAAAGTGAATCATTCTTTAAAAATCAAAATTATTGAAGAATGAATCAAAATGAATCTTGATGTGAAGAATGCTTTTGAGTGATTTTGATGACCAATTTGAAAATCAAATAAAATCAAACCTGAATTATCAATTCAATTTTTTTGATGATTTGAATAGGGAATTTGAGAGCAAAAATAAATTTGGGTCAGCTTTCAATTTTCAAGAATGTATAATGGATGAGAGAAAAATGAGAGGTGACAATAAATCATGAAGTTCATAAGCATTAAAGAGTCATAATTTCAATGAAATGAGTGAATGAAATAATGAAAAATAAATGAAAAGAATGAAAGGACATGATCAGTTAATTAATATTATGTCACAGGGCCTCTTGGGAAAAACAAGAATGGCCTGGCAATCACTAATCAGGGAGCTCACTTTGAATACTCCAAAGATTGAAGAAGATAAATTGAAATAAGAACAAATTTCTCTAAGGAATATGCAAGTACAAGATGAGATGAAATAAGAGAAAAGGAAGCCAAATGCAAGCTAACCAGTAAGTCCTTAATCACTTTTTTAACATTCAAGAATTAACAATGGACATAGTAAGGCATATGAGCATCAATATCCATTAAAAGGCAAATTATGACAAGGGGAGGTGCAAAACTGACTGACTTGATAATATCAGTATTCACTTAGAATTAGGAAAGATAAATAACGATAAAATGAAACCAAAATATATTAAATAATTGGGGGAAACCCCCCAGGGTCAAGGGAGGATGGTATATGTGAAAGGTTGAGAGCTTAACCCCTTCAGGCTTGAAGCTAATCTGTATTGAATACTATAGGCTGTATTGATTGTCTGATGGAATGAATACCTTCCCAAATTGAGAAATGAACTGGGTTGAATGATCATCCTATTGTGTATCATTGAAATACAGTTCTTGATGGAAACAAGTTGTATTGAATAAATTTGGTAGCCAAGGTGGATTGATGGAGAATTGACACTTTACAGATTGTTTTTGGAGCTACCTCATGGGCATCCCTTTAGAATAAAATTCCAGTGACTGATTGATGGCATCATTGGTATTTGAGAAAAACACTTGTCCTTGGGCCTTGATGAATTATATAATGTTGAAGTGAACTTTTGATATTGGAGCCATTGGATTTCTGGTGAAAAAAGATGCATAATGGTGTATAACACCATTTATGGCACTTTTTGTTTATTGAAGGATAAAAGTGGCCAAAACTCTTGAAAAGGTGCCAGGAGGATCATGCATGAAATTTTGGCTTTGGGTGGCTTCAGAGGTTTGAATTTCTTTTGAGTGTTTTGGCCATTTTTTGCAAATTGCACAAAACTGTATTTCAAGCTTAAAAATCCAAATACAGGATTTTGGGATGTATTTTCCCTGTTGACTGGAAAATGCCCAAAACTGCCCAAAAAGCAAAGGATAGCCAGGAAAGGTGTGATGATGGTGAAGATGCCATGTTGGCCCCAGATGCTGAAATGGCCATAGAACACCAGGAAATATGAAATGGCCAATTTTTCCAAGAAAAACGGATATGGCCAAATTTCCATAAATTGGATATGGCATTGATATGCCAAATGGAGGTCCAAGAGGGTGATTTCCAAGGTTGTTACAAAGCCTCATTTATTTTTCTCAAAGTATCAAGCTCTTGTTTTTCTTATACTTCAATAATTCCAGCTCAACATAGCCCTCCAGCCAAAAATACAAGATCTCAAAGACCTTAAGCTTTTTTCACTCCTACAGAAAGGGAACCTCTTGACTGCACACCTTCAGTTCATTAACTGAATGCAAATTTAGACAGAGGACCACCAATGGAAGGAGCAGCACCCTCCAGAAGAGGAGGTGTCAAGTCAAGAAGATCATAATTATTCTTTGAGTTCTTAGGTGACTATCCAAGCATCTCTCAAGGGCCTAGAAGAAGATTATAGTAAGCTGAAGATGAAGAGGGGGAGGAGTCTTTGGAAGAGGAAGAGTCTGAAGAAACTGAAGTAGCACTGGTCTTGGCAGGTGCCCCTGAGCACCCTTAAGCTCCAAATACAGCCCTTTTTAATACACCTCTTGTCTCTCAAGCCAAACCAAATTTTCTCAAGATAATGGAGCAGCTGACTCAATTAATGAAACAACTCACTCAAGCAGTTTCCCCCAGGGACAATTCAAGAGCCCCAGAATTCAAGACTCCAACAATCAAGTCACCTGAGTCTTTTGATGGTACTCAAGTCCATAAATTGAGAGGATTCAACCAATACTGTCAATTAATTTTTCATAATGACCCAGCAACCTTCTTCTCTGACAGGAAGAAGACTCTTTACTCAACTTTGCTTCTCACTGGTAGACCTGGAAAATGGATTGAACCATATCTCTCAAATATCTCAAATGGAGACCCATCATATCTCCTCAATAACTGGAAGTCTTTTGAAACACAGTTATTAATTCTGTTTGGTTATCCCAATGGAGTTAGAAAGGGTGAGCAAGAGTTGGATAATCTCAGGATGAAGGAAAGTTATCATGTATCCTTGTACATTACGGATTTCAGAAGCTTAATGTCAAGAATTGGAGATTGTGAGGAAAGGGCTGATATTCATGTTTATAGAAGAGTATTGAAATCAAGACTTTTGGACCATTCAGCTTCTCACCATGGTATCTTTGATACTCTTCAAGAACCTGTGGAAATTACTTTGGAATTAGAAACAAAGTACCATGAGAGGCAGAAGTAAATGGGGAGGAATCAAAAGAGCAAGCCTCCATTGACTGAATTCAATTCTTACAGGGCTCCCCAAGACTAATCTTCCAAGAACCCTCATCACCAGAAGAGCAAGAAGGGGAATAATTTTCAAGTTTGAAAGGATAATCCTCATTCATCTCTCCTCAATAAGGAAATTGAATTAATTGTTTCTGAAAAGGAGAGGAGGATTAAATAAGGTTTATCCACTTATTGTGGTGGAAAGAACCCAATTGAGAAATGCTTCAAGAGACCTCAGAATAGGCCAGGGTCATCAAGAGGCTTTTTAACCAAGCAGGGGAAAGCCTGAGTGAGAATCATAATGTGTTCCATGGCTCTCACTTATTTCCTTCATGAGTACAATTGTGCACTGTGAATACTAGTGTCAAGAAATCTTAACAATTTCTTATTTCTCTTCAGTCTCTGATATTATTTATAATATTCTCATTGATTCTGGTGCTACAAACTCTTTTATTGGAAAGAATTTTGTTCTCAAGTACTCATTGACCATTTCAGAGCTCCCTGAAAATGTTCCTCTTTTCATTTTGGACTCTAATGAGTCCACTTCCTTGTTCATCACCCATTATACCAAATGGGGTATTGACTTGCCTTTTTCCCAAGCTTTGAATGTGACTCTTTTATCATAGATTCACCCAAGAGATGAGACCTTATATTGGCCTATGATTTCCCTGACCACATTGATCCCATTATTGATTAGAAAAATGTATTGATCACTTATGATTATAGTAATAAGAATTATAGTGGTATTAGTTATTCTAATAGTAATGACTTTACCACTGCTGTCAACAGTGTTACTCTTGTTGGTGAGCTTAAGATACCTTCCCTTCTTTCTTTTATCAATATCCCTTCCATCATGTACTCTCAGTCATTACTCACACCAAGAGATGAAGTACTAAAAGAGATAAATGATTTTGGAGAAGATTTTGCGATATCTTCACTTAATCTCTTTCAAGGGGATATGGACGTTCCTCCTGTATCCTTCCATGCATCCCTTAAGGAGCAGTATGGTTATGGGGAAGATCCAGAAGAAGTTGAAGCTGTGCTGAAGGTTTTCGCTCCTTCTTATTACCATTATTTGGATGTAATATCCAAGATTAAATCAGAGAAAACTCCTCCACACCATTCTTGTGATCATAATATCAAACTGACAGGTCTTATACCACCAATTGGTGTTATCTAGTCTTTATCAAATCATGATTCAGAAACACTATGGGCCTACATCTCAGCCAATGTATAGAAAATCTGCATCAGGCCAAGATCCCCTCAACAGGAGCACCTTTCCTTTTTGTTAAGAAAAAGGATGGTTGCCTCTGTTGATGTGTTTACTACCCTAAAATCAATGCTCCAACTAGTAAGAACAGGTACCCTGGCCCTCCTATGAATCAGATTCTCTCCAGATTCAATGTTTCCACTATCCTCTCCAAGGTAGAATTGTGTGGTGCTTATGATCTCCAGAAAATTAAAGAGGGGATTAGCATTTAACTGCCTTGAGAGCCAAATATGGTGGTTATGAGTGTTTGGTCATGAAACTTAGCTTAACCAATGCTCCTGCTTCATTCCAGAATGTTTTAAATGATATCTTGGCAGAATTTCTGGACATCTTTGTTGTAGTTTATTTAGATGATATTATGGGCTTCCAAGGTTCAGCAAATCCTCAATTGGCCTCAGCCAAAGAACATCAAAGCACCTCAAACTTTCCTTGGCTTTGCCAACTTCTATTGTTGCTTCATTAAAAATTATTCCAAAAAAATCTTCTCTCACTTCCCTCCTTAAAAAAGATTCTCCCTTAATCTTCAATGAGAAAGCTCTTAGTCAGTTTCAAATACTCAAAGAAGCTTTCACCACTGCTCCTATCCTCTCTCACTTCAATCCTTCTCTACCAACTATTGTAGAGACTGATGCCTCTGATTATGCCTTGGGTGCTGTACTGAGTCAGTTGAATGACTCAGGAAAGCATCCTATTGAACTTGATAGCTGCAAGCTTCTAACAGCTGAGCTAAACTATGAAATCCATTAAAAGGAACTCCTTGGCATAGTTTGGGCTCTCAAGTGCTGGAGAGCTTTCTTTCTCTTTCCAATCCTTTTGAGATCTTGACAGACCACTCTTCTATTAAGTATTTCATGTCTTCCAAAGTTCTTACTGGTTGTCAGGCCCATTGGGCTGAATTCCTTTCCGAGTTTCATTTCACTATCACTTACTGCCCAGGCAGGCTGGCCACTTTACCAGATGCCTTGTCATGTCGGGAAAACATGTACCCAGAGAGAGGGGTTGACTTAATCAGCAAGAATCCTGAAAATTCTCATTGAGTAATCAAGAAACATGAAATTCAAAAGTCAAGATTCTTCTCAATAAAGGTTGAAATATTCTCAGATTTAGTTGAAAAAATTGAAAAAGAAGTATGGCAAGACAAAGACTACAAGGAAATACTCAAAAAACTAGCAAGAGGTGATTCAGTTTCAGACTATTCTCTTGAACCTCAAGCCAAATTATTGTTGTTCAAAGATATAGTGGTAATCTCAAGAAATGAAGAAATCCAACTCAATATTCTTCAAAAACATCATGAATCAAAATTGGCTGGCCACCCTGACAAGGAGAAGACCCTCAAGCTAATCAAGAGGGATTTTCATTGGGCTGGAATGAATCAACTCATTAATGAATATGTGTTCTCATGTCAGAAATATTCAAGGAACAAGAACATTCATCATAAGAAATTTGGATTACTCAAGCCTCTTCAAATTCCATATGGTCCTTGGAATTCATTATCAATGGACTTCATCACTCAATTGCCCTTGTCAAACAGCTTCAATTCAATTCTAGTAGTTGTGGACAAGTTCTCAAAAATGGAAATCTTCATTCCAGATTTTGGAATAATCACTTCCCTGGACATAGCTCAAATGTTCATTAACCATTTCTTTTCCAAACATGGTCTTCCAGCCAGTATTGTTAGTGATAGAGGATCCTTGGTTGTTTCATCATTTTGGACTCAATTATGTCAGAAGCTCAAGATATCAAGAGACCTTTCAACTGCTTTCCACCCTGAAACATATGGACAGACAGAGAGGGTAAATCAGATTCTAGAACAGTATCTTTGGATGTATGTCAGTTACCATCAAGACAACTGGCACACCTGGCTCCCCCTGGCTGAATTTTCCTAAAAAAATGCACAACACTCATCAACAAAACAATCAGATTCTTTCACAGTTTATGGAAGAAAAACCAGTTTTGACTCAATAAATATTTCTCAAGACTCACCTTCTGGCAAGTTATCAACCAAACTCCAATCAGTACAGCAAGTAGTCAAAGAAGAATTGGAGTCAGAAATAAGGAGATTCAAGAAGTATGCAGATAGAAATAGGACAATTCCACCTGATTTCCAACCTGGGGACAAGGTATGGCTAGCTTCCAAGAATATCAAGACTACAAGACCCACCAGGAAGCTTTAAGAAAGATTGTTGGGACCCTTTGAAGTCTTGATGAAAGCTGGAAGCCATGCATATCAATTCAATTTTCCTCAACAATGGAAGTAAGTTCACCCTGTCTTTCATGTTTTCTTATTTGAACCAGTGAAGCAATCAATTATCCCAAATACAAATCAATTACCACCATCACCAGTCATAGTGGAAGAGCAAGAAGAATGGCAAGTGGCTTAGGTGCTGGACTCAAAACTCAAGAGAGGTACATTATGGTATCCAGTGGAGTGGAAAGGACTCAATGAAGACCCAGAAAGAACAACTTGGGACCAAGTTCCCAGACCTTGTGAAGGATTTTCACACTTTGTATCATGACAAGCCTGGCCCAAATGCCTCAAGAGTTTGATTATGTTGCCTGGTAGGCATTGTAGTTTATGAAAGTAAGTTTCTCTCCTGGCATTCACTTTAAAGGGATTATTCTACCCAAATATATTGTACCCATTGCCTTGGCCACTTTGTGAGCACTTGTCAATTTCTTTGGACAGGTTTAGAAGGCCTTGCAACATCAATACCCTTGAATTTGGACCTTTCATCAAGATATGGCCAAATTTTTTCTTTTCTTTTTTATTCTTTCTCTTTATTTCATATTTTATTATTCCAAATTATGCCATTCACTATTATTCACGACATTCCTTAACTCAAATTCATTTATGGCAAAGTTTCCCATTCTTTTATGATGCTTGGTTGGGAGTGGAAGTTGTGAAAGTAACTTCCATCTCCTGGTATGCATCTCTGAGGGTTCTACTTCTTGTAAAACAACATCTTAGCCACTCCATGACCAACAAATGGTTGTTTTCATCTTTTCAGAAAATTATGGCCAAAATCAAGAAACTAACCACAAGAATATCAATCCTCATAAGCTCCCTTCTTTTCTTTTCTTTACTCTCTTTTTTCTCTAAATTCTTCCTTTTCATTTTATTTAATTTTTCTTCTTTAATTACTTGTATAATTCATTTCTTTAATCTTCAAAGCAGCAGCATCCCCTACAATATCATGTATTGGGAGACTCCATTTAATTTTGAATTTTTATTTTTAGTATTTTATAAGAGTGGGGATAGAAGTCAAACCAAACACAAACAAGGAAAAGGAAACTAGTTATCTCTACCCAAATGATCAAAATTATTCTGGAAATAATTTATTAGTTCATCTTCATACCAGGAAGGTTTTACAGCCATTTTTTCGCAGGAAGACCCAGGAATAGTCCCATCATTGGCATACTTAATAAACTCCTTACTATTTCTATCAAACCTTCTAAACAGCCTGGCCACAGCATCTTGATTGTCACTTTCCGTATTTGGGTCTTCTCTGGTAACTTGGATGGGCCAACGCTCCCTTTGTTGAAACACTTGAAAAGAAGTAAATGGCCAAGGGGAAAGCTCTTTTATTCTTCTACTTGAGCTGGCCACAAGTTGAAGTTGTTGAGAAGTGAATATGGGCTAATTTCTTGCCTGAGGGATGGGGGATGGTCTTACTGCTGGAATCAATGCAGGCCTGGTGGTGGAAGAAGTTGGTGAAGCAGGAGGAAGAGAAGTGGGAAATTTCTGGGAGTTCTGGGAATAATGTGAGTTTGGAATCTCTCGGCAGGAGGATGAGAAGGGGAAGTACTGGATTGATGGCTAATTGAACTATGAAACACCTCAAATTCTTCACCATCCAATTAATCACTACCTTCAGAATCAGGATCAGGTGGGGAATCCGCAATAAATCCTATTCTCCTCAGGACACCTTCAGTATTGATCCTGGATATGAAGAATTTGGAGCTGGAATGGATTGGTCTACCACCAAATGGGATGGGCCCTCCAACATTAGTCCACCTGGCCACCTCCCTTGGCCTAGAACCAGTCACTGTATCAAGATTTCAGCATTAAATTCAATAGAGAAATCTACCAGACTCACAATTAGAATACCCTGAAGTACCATCAGGAGTAGGGGCCTCAGAAACTGGGAACTCCTTCCCAAAAGGTCCATCCTTTTAACTCCATAAAAATCTTCTGACATTGGAAGCCAATGGTCCAGAATGATGAGATGGCTTCTTCCCAACAAAGAAAAGGTGGAACTTTGAAGGCCTTGGATTGTAATTTTGAAAACAATCTTCCCCTTTGTCCAGAAACTTGGTACACTAAGGATCAAGAGCTTCTAATTCTTTATAGCCATCATAGGTTCGGGAAGGATCAAAGTGGGCAGAAGCAGCCATTGACCAAGGAAAAGCCAATTGACTGAGAATTCCAGAACCACAAAGCACAGAATGTGGCGGCAGAGAAGGAGAATATTCAGTGATTTCAGTTAGTTTAGAACTGATGACTCAAGATTTAAGGTGTAAAAATATTGCACTTCAAGCCTAAAAAATTCATCAAGGAAGTGGGCCATAACTAAATTATGGCCCCCCTCAAAGTCCTCAAAAAAATTGAAGATCCTGGTTCTCTTGGATTGAAATCACTACCCAGGACCTCCTCTTCAACTTTGGGGAGGTCAGGTTTTTGATGGTCCTGGACCCTCTCAATGGGCACAGGCTATGTGGTGGAGAGTTGGTGCAAAAGCCATAGGGTTGGTCCCATGGACCCCCTGGAACCCCAGCATATTGGGCCCAGAGGGCCTCCAATAGCCACATGGACCACAGACTGCAGTGTATGGTCCATGGACTGCGTATTACGGCCCGTGGACCATAGGACACCAAAATCACACAAGGGTCCCAAAAGTCCAAAAATGGCCTTAAACCAAGATAATTCAAAATTGGCCATAGTGATGGCCAAGGCCCAGAATCACTGGAATGGTCCAAAATGGCCCCAAGGCCCTTCTTGTTCTGTTTTTCAATAATACTGTAGACAAGACCCCGCCTTTAATACTTCAAGAATTCCATTCAAGGCAAGAAGGGACCCAAAACATTGAATTGGCCAAACCACAACAGGTATATGTTCATATAATCATTGGCCATCATTTTTGAGCAGAATAGATCTATGGCATTCTATTTGGTATAAAACCCAGGGCCATGCAATGAAAAGATACTGACTGAATTCAAGAAAAGCATATTTCAAAAGTTGGAAAAGGACTTACTCAATGTAAAAGGGGGGAAGATAAATTAATTCAAGTATGAAAGAGAAGAGAAGATTGGATTTTCAATATAATGGTCAAGAGGAAAAGATAAATTAAAAAGAAATTTTTGAAAAAAAGTGGGGATACTGAGATGCTACTCAACAGTGGCAGAGTACTATATTGTTCAAGAGCCCACCAGTTTCAAGAGGGGGATAATGTAAAAACCACTAGAAAGGGGTAAGGGTATTAATACTTACACCCACTCCAACACCCCAAAACCAGCAAATACACTGTGTGTATCAGTATTCAGTTGCAGCAATCACCTTTCTGAAACATGAATACAGTCTGGATCATCAATATAGCCTGTCAACTTCTTTACAGGTTGGGATTACCCAATACAGTTTGGATACACCATCCTAAAACTTTATGATGACTCAAGACCACCACACTTCTTGCACAGGACCTGTATTGGCCAGACTCACTTCAAAACTCAGTCATTCTCATGCAAGTTCTCTGGCTGGATCAGGCCTGGTGATTCTCACATATACCAGCCCCTCTTTCTCCCCCCAGGGCACTTTTCCCCAGTTAATTAATTTAGTTTATTTATCATTTTGTAAATATTCTTATCCTAATTTGGGGTATTATATCTATTTAATTTGAAGTTAGTCTTTGCATTTTTCTTTCTTTTCCTGTACAGCATGAGCTGGGTGGCCATATCCTTATTAACCATTCCCTTTCCATTCTGACAGGTCAAAAAAGTGGACTTGGACTTTTTTGCAATTGGCTCTTTTATTTTATTTCTATTTTTAGTTTGTTTCTGCTTTCTTATATTTCTTTATTTAGTGATTTCATCTTATAAAACTCTTAAGTGTGTTTCCCATTTACTATATCTTCAGCCCTCCATAGGTAGGTCCACGTTTACTGAGTGCCAGGCTCTCTTAACTTAGAAGAGCCCCTGTGACACCTGGTCCCTTTCTTTCAAGTCAGGTTCCATGTGGGATTTGTCCCACCTCTGTTTGTTGTTTTCTTTTGCCGCAGCTATGCATTTAGCAGCTGTATCACAAGCCCTCTTCCACATGTCTTGGAAGTCTTTGGCTGTTGGGTGGATTGTAAGAAGATTTAACTTCAGGTGATCTACAGGCAGTAGGGGGTTCCACCCTTTTATCTACCAGAAAGGGTGATTTCCCTGTGGTAGAGTTCTGGCTTGTATTGTATACCAGTTGGACCTCTGGTGGAAGAGTAACCCAGTCATGGGTATATCCTTCATGGTCCTTTTATTCCATGCCATATGCACAGAATTTCCTGATGGTATCTTCCATAATCTGGATCATCCTTTCAGCTAAACCATCTGTCTGTGGGTGGTAAGCTTTATAGAATGAAAGATTTGTGCCCAGCATGTCAAAATGGTTGGTCCAAAATTCTGATGTGAATTTTGTGTCCTTATCACTGATAATAATTCTTGGGACTCCACATGTGGCTATGATGTTATTCCAAAAGAGCAAATCTGTATCCATTTCTGTGTCCTCCTTATGACATGGTAGGCACCTCAGACTTTTACTGAACCTATCAACTATGATCCAGCAAGCATTGAAGCTTTCTGTGCCTCCTGGGACAATTCCTGTGACCAAGTTCATGTTGATGGCTTCCCATGGGTGTTTGGGTTCTTCTATGTGTTGAAGTAGCACATAATCTTTGCCATGTTTTTTTTTTGCCTTCTGGCATCTTCCACAAGTGTTGATATATTTGCTCAACTCTTGTTCCCATTTGAGCCACTGTGAGCCTTGAGGTATATTTTACATACCCAAATAGGCCACAATTATCTTAAAAAGAAATTTTGAATTATGCAAAACTCATAAGTCATGCATATATCCAAAATTCATCATTTTCAATTTCAGAAAAGATGAATAACTTTTTGTTGAGTAAGTAAATCCATGGATTTAAGACCAGATTTGGATTCTACACAAAAATTCACCTAGGGTAGCTCCATAGAGTGAATAAGCTCAATTTAAGTATTTGAGGTGGTAAAATGGAAAATACTTCAATACCACATCATTAATACCACATAAAAGATCCGTGAAAATTTTTGTTTTTCTTGATTTTTAGCCAAAATAATGGGAAAGTGAGAAATCCCATGTTACATATACACTAAGAAGAGTGTTATGCATGTTTTGAGCACTTAATATCATGGTATTCTTACATGGACTTTTGGTACACCCATAGTGGATATCTCACTTAAAGCTTAAATTACTATTTTGACGTAAAAATTAGGCAAGGGGGACAAAAGACATCAAAGAGAGCCAGGGTACCCAACTTCTGAGGCCTCAGAGGCGTGGATAGCTCCAGAGCATGGATCCATGGCTCATCTTGGCCCAATTGGTAAACTAAAACTCTTTGGGAACTTGGTTACCAAGTTACACCTACTGTAATCATAAGAAAAATAGCAAATAACCTGCTATTTTGACGTGCCAAGGAGGTAATGAGCTACTTAGACTCCTGTAACCACGTCAATTCTTGATGGCTTTCCATGACTAGACCCTAAAAGAGTAATTAAACCCTTTTGGGATCCATATTCATTGATTTACCTCATAGCAACCAGCAAAATACTGCTATTTGCAATTCTACGTAGAAATGAGGTAAAAACTTCAAAAATTCATTAAAAATACAATTATTAATGAATCATTCTGAAACTTTCAGGACCAATGAAGAACTGTATTATCTATGGTACAGCCAAAAAGAATTATGGTTTTACTAGTAAAATTAAAAGTTTTACTTACAGTCCATTTTTGACCATTCTACGTGAAACACTGAATCTTCAAAAATTCACAGTAATTACAACCTGTGATGAAATTGGCAATAACATTGATAACTTTGAGAAATCAATGATTATTTTAGAATAAAAGAAGATTTACAGATGTTACTCCTTTTATTCTTAACCATATTGGGGTTGGTAGTCACGTAAAAGCATCAATTAAGTAATTATGATAATCTTACGTGACAACAGATGATGCAATCATTAATCCAAAAGGGTTTATTGTTTTCTCACTCACTGGTTTTTCAGTTTGCTCCATGGCACGCCTCTGTGAGCTGTTTTTGACTTAAAAGAAGCCTCTTCTTGCTGTTTTTTCCGTATCATCATCTTATCAATTTATTAAATCATTATTACCAACAAGTAAGTATTAGTTAAAGCTATTCTTAAGTGTTTTAAATCTTTCAAAATCATCCAGAAAGACGTGAAATCATAGAATCCAACTATATTTTGTTGTAATACTGTTATAAATCCTTTTGATCCCTTAAATCCACAATTCCACGTCAAATTTCTCTACTCTTACCTATCAATAATTTCTTTGGAGTATTAGTGAGTCATTTATTCTTAATTCTTAAAGTTTTTCTCTATTAATAGTTTTCTTCAAGAATTATGTTTATAATTATTCTTGCAAAAGATAATTATATATTAAAATAATTTTATTATTTTAATAAAGAAGTTTTTATTATTAAATTC
Organism: Austropuccinia psidii; assembly: GCA_023105745.1. Taxonomy (NCBI): domain Eukaryota; kingdom Fungi; phylum Basidiomycota; class Pucciniomycetes; order Pucciniales; family Sphaerophragmiaceae; genus Austropuccinia; species Austropuccinia psidii. The sequence goes on from JALGQZ010000005.1 coordinate 28,362,405, forward strand.
TTCTTGTAATTGATTCTTGTAGACAATTACTTGCTCACAGTTAAAATCAATAGTAGTGCTTAACACGTGAAAGAAATAATTTTTAATTATTTAATTGTGGTTATAATAATATTTTATTATTATATTTCATAAGAACAGACATAGTACTGTTGATTAATATTAATATTATCACCAGTTTCATAGTCACATCTTACAGCCACCAAGATGTGCTTGCTACCCTTTACTTTTTCCTGGCTTCACTAATGTGTGCCATATAGGGGCAGTCATCACATTCCTGCAGGATCAGTGATATATGGTCTCTGTCTATTACTGTTAGTGAACTTCTTTGCTTTTCTCTATTATAGAGAAGGCCATCTATAAGGAAAAACATTTTGTCCTTATAGTCCCTCAACCAGGGTCCTTCTAACTGGGATTCCAGGTCTGGGCTCCTGTACTTCTGTTGAAGGAGTTGCAACAGTATGCCACACTTTTTATGTTTTGCATAGGTCTTGTTTACTGCACAGAAGAATTCATTATGCAGTTCTGAGGACCTTATTCCCAATATATGATTTTCTTTTCCTTCTGAATCAGTGTCTCCACTGTCTTGGGTACCATTTCCTTGTGCCCATTCAGAAAATCTGAACTTCTTTCTCCTATCTATTTCCAGGGTCATAAGCTGGGTTGCTTTTGACATTATCCGGTGGCCATCTGCTGAGGCCATCTGCATTGGTGTGGCTTTTGCCCTCCTTGTATATGATGGTCATGTTGCCTATATACTCCTGGATGGCTATTTGAAAGCTCAACATGTGTCTATTGGTAGTCTTCATATTCAATAATGAATTCATGGCTGTGCAGTCTGTGTATAATTCAAATACTGCACCTTCCAAATAATAGTGGAGTTTCTCTAGAGCCCAGAATAAGCATACATTCAGTCTGGGTGGCCCCATCCCTAGCTTCTGAATCTTTAAGTTTCCTAGAGATGTAGCATATTAATCCCTCTCTTGGTTCACCATCTACAATTTGTCTCTGGTGAAGGGCTGCCCCTAAGCCTTGGCTACAGGCTGCATCTATATATAACTTGAATGATAGTTCAAATTCAGGTAATATGAGCACAGGTGCATAATCCAGTTCATGTTTGATCCTCTCAAAAGAATCCCTTCCTTATTTTGTAATTACAAAAACTGAATCTTTTGAACATAACGTGTATATACTACTAGTTATGTGAGAAACGTTTTTGATGTGGTTTCTCTGGTAGCTAGCAATCCAAAGGAAAGATTGCATCTCTTTGATTTTCTTTGGCACTGGTTTTAGCAGTACTGCTTCTACCTTGTTCTGGTCTATGGCCAGACTAAGCCCTGAGACTTGGACAATGTCAAAAGCAATCCAGCTGATGACCCTGAAATAGCAGCCAAGATCCCTATCCATTTAATGGAAACAGATAGGAGGAAAAACCTTAGATTTTCTCAGTGGGTACCAGGAAATGGTACCCCAGAAAGTGTAGACACTGATTCAGAAGGAACAGAAACTCCCATATTGGGAATACGCTCCTCAAAAATGCATAAGAAATCTTTCAGTGCAGTAATGAAGACATATTCCAAACACAAACAGTGTGGCATACTGTTGCAGCTCCTTCAACAGAAGTACAGGAGCCCAGAACTGCAATCCCAGTGAGAGGGACCCTTGTTGAGGGACTATAAGGGCAGCATGTTCCTCCTTCTAGATGTACTTCTCTACCATAGAGAGAAACACACAAGTGCACTCATAGTAGTTGTAAGGTGTGGATATGAAACTTTGATTAAAAATCAAGTACTTTTCCTGTCCCCAAAATTGGTATAAGGTAAAAATCAATTGAAAATAGTAAGAAATATTATTTTCAAGAGATAACACGCCAAATTTATTGTTTATAGCTTTATTAGTATAAAACAATAATATTATAAAGATTTATTGTTTTACCAACAATAAAAATTTATCCAAAAATACTCTACAAGAGATATTTAAGTCTACAAAAGAAATTTCTTCAAAAGAAATTTCAATTGGGATTAATTGAGCAAAGAACTGCAAGCAATTAATTAAAGAACAAGGTCTTTAAAAAGAATATTAAAGAGAAAACACGCCCAAAAGTGACCAGAGTGAATTTGGAAACAAAGTGACAAAGTTTACAGTGATGAAAGCTTCTTTAATTCACTTTTGGGGTTGTTCAGGGGTAAAAATGATTATAATGATTTTTCACGTGGTTAAAAGGTTTAAAATTATTTGAAAAAGGTGGTTGGAATCTTTTATTGATTGGTTTAACAATGTTTGAACTAATTATAAAAGGAAAATATTCTGACATGAAGAGAAAAGTGGGGCAAAGAAGACATTCTTTTATACCATCAATTTTCTTACTCCAAAAGTAAAATTTACTCTTGTCAGTCGTGAAAAACAGTCTGAAAACAGAAAAGCCAATTATGGCATCATTGAATGCTGGTTTAGACCAAAAAAGGGCTAGTTTAAGTCATTTTTGGCCATTTTAGACCCTTAAATCAGCTATTACTATAGCAATACCTGGTCTAGAGCCTTCAAAAAACGTCAGAATGTGTGTAAGAGACGTAGAAACCAGTTAAAACATGTTTTTACTATGATTGTTTTATCCTAAGGGTAGTTTTACCCTCTTGGCAACAGCTAAAACTACCCCAGTTGGTATCAAAACCTCATCATCAATTGAGTCCACAGACCCTGTAGCTCAATTCCAGGCCAGAAGTGATGAACGTTTGCGTGAATTTTGACACCACACGCCTGTTAGCAACAATTTTGGGGGTCTAGCTCCCCCTTAGAGCTGGAGTTCCTTTTCCCCCCCAAATTTAATCTTTCCAATTTATTTTTCCTTTAATTCCTCATCATGTATTATACTTGTAATTTACATATGTAATTCAATTGAGTTGTACAGTTTGATGAGGTAATAATTGATACCTCATATGTAAATCAAAGCTCACTTATGTAATACACGCACACATTTTGACAAGTCAATTGAATTCAATTGAAAATACTTTAATTCCCCATCAGTTCTAAAATACAAACAACACCTCAATTTTAACACAAATTTTGGTGATTAACACTACATGTGATGTGAATTAAATTAAAGTTTTGAGGATTTTGAATTTTCAGACAGAAAACACTAAAAACTTAATTTAAGCTTATTTAGAGTTGAGTTATAAAATTTTCACTCAGAGGTGACCCCACCTGATTTTTGATGATGAATCCAATGGTAAAATAATTTTTATATGTTTATTTTTGGATAAAAAGTTATAATAATTTTTATTTGACTTTTTTCCAAATTTATTTATTTTTTTACAATTTTGTTAAAAAATTCATTTTTACTGAATTTTTTCAAGTATAAATGTAATTTTATAATTTCAAAATTTAATGTAATTTTATTTTTAAATTATAATTGAGTTTTTAATTGTGAATATAATTTTATATTTATATTTTGATTTTCATTTTGATAATGCAAATAAATTTATTTTATTTATATTTATATGTTAATTTTGTATTTGTGGTCTTTTGGGTATATGAAATTACCTCTAAGGCTCACAGTAGTAGACAGGGACCATATATCCCTGATCCTGCAGGAATGCCATGACTGCCCCTATATTGGACGCCTCAGTGAAGAGGGGACCAAGGAAAGGGTGGAAAGCACAGCCTGCCAGCACAAATGGGAACAAGAGTTGAGTGAATATATCAACACTTCCGAAAGATGCCAGAAGGCAAATAGAAAACATGGGAAAAAGTATGGGATAATTCAACGCACAGAGGAACCCAAACACCCATGGGAAACTATCAACATGGACTGGGTTACAGGACTTGTCCCAGAAGGCAAAGAAAACTTAAATTCTTTCTTGATCATAGTAGATAGGTTCAGCAAGAGTGTGAGGTGCCTACCATGTCACAAGGAGGATACAGCAATGGATACTTCCTTGTTATCTTGGAATAACATAATGGCCACCTGTGGAGTCCGTAAAATTATCATTAGTGATAGGGACCCAAAATTCACATCAGAGCTTTTGCCCAACTTGTATGACATGCTTTGTACTAAAATTGCATTTTCCACAGCTTACCACCCACAGACAGATGGTTTAGCTGAAATGATGATCCAAACAATGGAGGGAATCATCAGATGATTCTATGCATATGGCAGGGAATACAAGGACCATGAAGGATACACCCATGATTGGTTTACCCTTTTACCAGCAGTCCAACTGGCTTACAACACAAGCCAGCACTCCACCACAGGGAAATAACCCTCACTGGTGGAAAAAGGGTGGAACCTCCTATTGCCCATGAATCACCTGAAGAAAAATCTTCTGACTTTAAACCCAAAAGCTAAAGACTTCCATGACATGTGGAAGAGGTCTTATGATTACGCTGCTAGCTTCATAGCTGAGGCAAAAGAATACAATAAACAGATGTGGGACAACTCTCAGAAGGAACCTGACTTCAAAGAAGGGGACCAGGTATTACTTTCCACACTCAACTTCAACAATCTTAAGGGACCTAAGAAAATGAGAGACTCACTTGTAAGGCTCTTCACTATCACTAACCTGATAGAGAAAAATGCAGTGGAGGTCAAAATCCGGGAGGTATTTTCTAGGAAACAACCAGCATTCCCAGTAACTTTGGTAAAGCCACACTTCCAGACAGAGGAGGACAATTTCCCCTCCAGTAAGAAGAATCCCACTCCACCAGAAATAGTGGAAGTGGAAGACTCTACCGGCCCTGTGAAGAAAATCATCAAGGCCATGAAGATAAGACTGAAGGGTAAAGACCAAAGTCAATACTTGTTCAGATTAAAAACCCAGACAGCAGATAAAGACAAATGGTTAGCAGAGGATGCCATACCAGATGGGAAACTTCATCTAAGGAGATTAAGGGCCTCTAGCAGGACTGAACAGTTTCATCAATGATGAGCCTTTTTTAGAGGGAGGGTTTGTCAGCCTGTGACTCAAAATCAGACCACAAGCATGAAAGCCAAATAACATAAACCAATGGTAGAGTCAAGATACCACCAAAACATGGGTCTGAGCCAAACCAACTCGAAAAGTGTTAAAAGGAGAAGGAAAATTACCTTTTTCCAAATATATATGTCCCACCATCATAGGACAAGGAATAACAAATTTATTCCTGCTCAAAGTTGTTGCTGAGCATAAACCTTATTTTTTACCTCCCATCTGAAATCCAGAGGAAGAGACTTAAACCCATCAAATGGGTATTCAAAATGAAGCTCTAAGTCAGGGATATCCAATGGTACTAGCCAAATTGTCCTAGAACCAGAATTACAAAGGTTATGACCAAAATAAGGTCAAATGAGGGTGAATAAAATATTCACATCTCATCTAACTTCTACAGTTTTAGTGTGAGATATTTAAAGTGGGGTCTTTTTGGAAAGGGCACAAGCAGGGCTATCTGATTGTGCCATTCATTTCCTCATATCCCACCCAGAAAAAAAGGTATGGGGCAACAAACTCCATACAGTTTGTGGGAAAAATAATGAATATGTATAAGAAACCTTATACATGGCATAACTTTGTCATGTTTCATGATAGCCATATCAAATCAGGTGCCATTGTGTATAACACATACAGGGCTACACTAGGAACCAACTTTGAGCTTGATATCTCCAAAACTGACAAAGCTATGGCCATTTTAAGGTCAAAATCCTACAGCTAGACCAATACAGCCTTACTGTGGGATAATATCCCATAACTACAATTATGAGGTGTCAAGAAAATGAAGAAGCCTGTTTATACTTAAATTAATCATAGTTTGGTCAATACTGGGGGCCTGTACAGGTTCTGTGCAGCATTCTACATGTCATACACGTCAGAAGAGGGCTATGTGGTCCCCACATGAAGGTTTTCACCCTGTATTGGTGAAAACTGCCGGATGTGGTTTCAAAGCCCCATCTGAGCCCAATAAAGGATATACAGTCCTTGTGAAAGCTACAAGCCAGTCCTTGGGAGTGAAAAATCTTCATTTCCTCTATGTGGAAAGGTCTATAAGCGTTTTTCACCCAATTTTTGGATAAAAAGGGATCTCTCCTCCACCAGAAAAGGTTTCCTCATCCTGCTATTAAACTCCTACATAGTACAAATCTCAAAAAAAAAATTATATTGGAAAATAATCAGGTTATTCTATAAATTTAGTATTTTAGTTCTTATTATAGTAATTTTCATCCTCAAATGGGGTGGGATGGTCCTCTGGACCATCCACCTAGAGTAAGTGAAGATTTTGTCTCTTTGGAGTACTGGCTTGTGGCTTTCACAAAGGCTGTATGAACTTTATTGGGCTCAGGTGTGGCTTTGAAACCACATTGGGGCAGTTTTCACCAATACAGGGTGAAAATCTTCATCTGGGGACCACACAGCCCTCTTCTGACGTGTATGAGGTGTAGAATACTGTAAAGAACCTGTATGGGAGCCCAGTATTGAATGAACTATGAGGTATTGAAGTAAGAACATGCTCCTTGGTCTATTTGACATCTCATAATCATGATTAAGGGATATTATCCCACAGTAAAGGTGTATTGGCCCAATTGTGGGATTTTAACCTTAAAACGGCTTTAACTTTGTCAGTTTTTGAGATATTGAGCTAAAGGTTGGTTCATTGTGTAGCCCCAAACACAATATACACAATTGATCCTCATTTGATATGATTAACATGTAATATGGCACAGTTATTCCATGTACAAATGTTATTATTCATACATATGATTTTCTCAATATCTGTATGGAGGTTATTTGCTCCACAACTTTTGTTCTAGTTGAGATATGGAGAAATGAAAGGCACCATCAGATAGCCCTGATTGTTCTCTTTCCAAAAAGACCCCACTTTAGGTATCCCACAAAAAAACTGTAGAAGCTAGATGGGAGGTGAATATTTTATTCACCCTCATTTTACCTTATTTTTCCCATAACTCCTGTAATATTCATGCTAGCTCAGTTTTGCTAGTACCATTGAATAGCCCTGAGGTAGAGATTCAATTTGAATTCCCATTTGATGTGTTTGTGCCTCTTCCTCTGGATTACAGATGACAAGTATAAAACAAGGTTTATTCTCAGAAAAAACGTTTAGCAGGAATAACTTTGTTATTCCTTCTCCTATAATGGTGGGACTTATGTAATTGGAAAGTGGTGGGGTTCCTATTTCTTTTGATTCCTTTTGAGCTTATTTGGGTCAGCTCCATGTTTTGGTGGTATCTTGGCTTTACCATTGGTTTATGGTATTTGCCTTTAATGCTTGTGCTCTTTTTTTGAGCCACAGGCTGGGAGTATGGGATAGTATCCAAAAATACCACTTGATGTGGGATTAGAGAATTAAAGATTTGATAACCTTGTTGGTTTTCAACATAAAGGGGTCAGAAGTGCGTAAAATTGTAGAAATAAGTGATATTTACAATGTGGATACACTTGTTATCTAATGTAGCCTAATTGAAAAAGGATATACAGGATTGAAGTAATTTTTTTACTTCCTTAAAAATAATAATTTTCTTGTTTGAAGATAAAAGTGCTATTATTTTTTGAGCTGTGGAAGATAAATGATGAGTGTTATAATTTTAAATATCTATTCAATAGCCCTTTTCATTAAGTACTTTACTTTATTGATCCTCATTGGAATTCCTAAAGCTATATGAGAGGTGAAAAATAGCACATCTTCATATATTAATTCAAATAGTATTGGAATGTTATATTTTGATCCAGTGAGGCTACAGTGTTGAAACCAGCAACATTAAACATCCATTTTTGTTATATTTAATAAAGGACAATCAATTATTTGTTTCTTATTAAAGTAAATATTTTAGATGAGAGGTAAATATTGAGGTTAATCCTCAAAAATGGCTTTTAACATAAATAGCTGTAAGGTTTTTCTATGAAACATTTGATAATATTACTCTTCATCAGGATTAATATGATTGTTCTTAAAAAATATGATAATTGAATTGATTAAAGCCACATATAAATAATTAATGTCTTAGTTATTATCTTAACTTTTTATACACTCCTAGTGATTATAAAATTAATCATTAATTTTTCAAAACCATGGCAATCACCCTGTGGGACCTCCATATTGCATATCAATTCCATATCCAATTTTTGCCGATTTGGAAACATCCATCATCCTTGGCCAAATTGACCATTTCATCTTTCCTGGCCTTCTATTGCCATTTCACCATCTGAGGCCAGCTTTGCCCCTTCATCATCATCAGGCCCTTCCTGGAAATTCTTTGACTTTGGGAACCTTTGAGTATTTTCCATTCAACAGGGAAAATACAGCCCAAAAGCCTATATTTGTCTTTTGAAGCTTTAAATACAGGTTTACACATTTTTCCCACTTTTGCACATTTTGGTGCATACAGCCCTTTTATTCCAATTTACCACTTTATATGGGAGTATATGCCCCAATGGCCATATTAAGCCATTTGGGGCTTAATTTCCAGATTTGTGCATCTTGTGCATCTTTTTGCACTTTGCGCAAATAAATTTTTAACACTGTATAAGCCTGTTTTGGCCAAAACACTCAAAACACTTGAAAACTTTCTATGGCACTCAAAACCAAAGCTTCATAGATTATCCTCCTGGCACCCTGTCAAGACCTTTGGCCACTTTACACTTCAATAACCCAATGTTCCATAAATGGTGTCATACACCATTATAATTATTTTTTCACCAGCAATCCAATAGTGGCAATATCAAAAGGTTATCAGGTCATCCAAAGGATTAATCAATGCTCAAGGAAAAGTGTTAATTTCAAACAGCAATGATTCCATCAAGCAGTCATTGGATAATCACATTCACAGTATCCTCCCAAAGGAATATGGGAAGTTCATTTTCAAGGGATATTCAAGAGGTAGTTCTAAAAAGAATATCTGAAATGTCAATGCTCCATCAATCCACCTTGGCTACCACATTCATTGAATAAATTCTGTTTCTATAAAGACCTGTATTTTAATCATACACAATGGGAAGATCATTTGACTCAGTTCATATCTCCATTTGGCAAGCTATATATTCCATCAGAAAATCAATACAGATTCCAGTATTCAATACTGATCAGCTGCCAGCCTGAAGGAGTCAAGCTCTCAATTTTTCACATATACCAGCCTTCCTTGACCCTGGGGGGTTTCCCTCAATTAATAAATATATGTTGGCTTTCTTTTATCTTTATTTGATCTTTATTTATCTTTTCAATTAGCTAAGTGAATACTGATATTATCAATTCAGTCATTTAGGACCTTTTCTTTTTTTTCTTCGCCTGTCAGTGGATATTGGTGTTCATATCCTTCACTAATTCAATTGTTCATTCTGGCAGGATGAAACAGTGATTGAGGACTTACTTGGTTGGTTCTTTGGCCAATTAGCTTCCTTTTCTCTTATTGCATCTGATCTTGTACTTGCATATTTATTGTAGAAATTTATTCTTCTTTGATTTTATCTTCTTAAATCTTTGCATTATTCAAAGTGACTTCTCTGATCACTGAGTGCCAGGCCATACTTGGTTTCCCCAGGAGGCCCTGTGACATTATATTAATTAACTCATAATTTTTTTTCATTCTGTTCATTCATTATTTATGATTTTGTTCACTCTTTTCATGAAAATTATGACTCTCTAATGCTTATGAACTTCATGATTTATTGTCACCTCCAAATTTTCTCTCATTTATTCTTCATTATTTAAGATTGAAAGCTGACCCACCTTTATCTTCATTCTCTTAAATTCCTATTCAAATCACCAAAAAAAATTAATTGATAATTCAGGTTTCATTTTTTTGATTTCCAAATTGGTCATCAAAATTAATCAGAGAAATACTTCCCATCAAGATTGATTTGGCTTTGTTCTTCAATAATGTTGATTTTGGAAGAGGAACTCACTTGATTTTCTTCGATTGTTTAATTTGACCTGAAATTGATATTGACTTCAAGAAAATTGATTGACATGAAGATTTGTTGATCCTGCTGATTTTTCACATCAAGATTTTGACATAAATTTATTTTTCCTCAAGAATTAATTTGATTGATTGTTTTTTTTGCAAGATTTTGACTTTGATTGATTTGAAATATTGATTTATTGACTTCAAGATTTCATTTGACATTTGATTAATTTATTTACCTGAAGTTTTGATTTTTGATTTTTTGATTTTTCTTAAAGAAATTGATTTTTACCCAAATAAAGTTAAAAAAGCTGCAGCAAAGTTAGATTCCTTAAGAATGGAAGAAGGTAGAAATTTTTTGTTATACATTTCTTATTTTAGAAGTTTGGTTTCAAGAATTTGGAATTGGGGTGAAAGAGCTCTCATCACTTATTTCAGGAAGGAAGTTTCCTCCAGAATTTTGGATCAATTGGCCTCCCATCCTTCAAGAATTGATTCTCTTCAATACTTAATGGACATTACCCTGAAGCTTGATACCAGGTACCATGAGAGGCAAAAGGAGAATAGTCATTTTCAAGAGAAGAAGCCTGAAGCCTCAAAGTCAGTTTTTTCTTATCATCAAAATTCATCAAGTTGAAGTCAAAAGAAGAAGAATTTTCATTTTCAGAAAAGGGACAAGCCCCATTCTTCTTTTCTGAATAAGGACTTCAAGTTGATGGGTTCTGAAAAGGAAAGAAGATTAAAAGAGGGCTTATGTTCCTATTTTGGTGGGAATAATAGTCTTGATTCTTGTTGCAAAAGGCCTCAAAGCGCGCTTGATCAACATTCAGGAAAGTTTCCCAGCCAGGGAAAAGCCTGAGTGAAGATAATGTTGTGTTCAATGGCCTTCACTGTTTTCCATCCAGAGCACAATTGTTCATTCTGAATACTGGTGTCAAAAATTCTCTTAAGTGTTTTGTTTTTGCTTCTCTCTCTGATGTTCTTTACAGTATTCTCATTGATTCTGGTGCTACCAACGCATTTATTGCAAAGAAGTTTGTTCACAAGTATTCTTTGACCATTTCATAACCCCCTGAAAAGATTCTTCTTATTATCTTGGACTCTTATGAGTCCCCTCCTCTATTTGTGACTCACAATTCTAAATATATGGTTGAGCTTCCATACTTCCCAAGCTTTCAATGGGACTTGTTGTTTTTTAATACTACCAAGGGAGAAGACCTCATATTGAGCTTTGACTTTGTTAATATTTTTAATCCATCTGTTGATTGGAGGCAAGGGATGATCACCTTTAATGCTGATCATAAGTACTATAGTGATCCTTAGAAATCTTTCAGTAATGAATTTACTTGTGCCAGATCATGTGGAGCTCTGGTTGGTAATTCTAGAGCACCATCATTTCCAATTCCCTGTCCATATTCCTTTCTCACATTCCCATAATTCATTACTATCCTCTAAAAATGAAGAATTCCAGAATATTCAAGATTTTGGAGAAGATACTTCTATGTATTCACTTACTCTCTTCCTTGCCAATATGGACCTTCCCCCTTCATCTTATCATGACTCCCTGGAGGAGTTGAGGGATGAAGAGGAAGATCCAGAAGAAATAGAAACCGTGATGAAGTTTTTGCTTCTGCTTATCACCATTTTTTGGATGTATTCTCCAAGGTGAAAGCAGAGAAACTTCCTGCTCACTGTTCCTGTGATCATTATATCAAGCTGGGGGGGTCTCTACCTCCAGTTGGGGTTATCTACTCTTTACAAAACCAAGAGTCAGATACACTCAAGGCCTAGATTTTAGAGAATGTAGAGAAATATTTCATCTGGCCAAGCTCCTCTTCATAAGGAGCACCTGGCCTCTTTGTTAAAAAGAAGTATGGTGCCCTCCCTTTGTGTTTATTACCACAAACTAAATTCTGTTACTAGGAAGAAAAAATATCCTTTTCCTTCTATGAATCAGCTTCTCACTGCATTCAATTGTTCTTCTATCTTCGCCAATATTCATCTGTGTGGTGCATATAACCTGCTCAGAATCAAGGAAGGTGATGAAAATTTGACATGTTTTAGAGCTAAATATGGCAGCTATGATTACTTGGTTATTCCATTTGGGCTCACGAATGCTCCTTCCTCTTTTAAAAATCTTTTCAATGATATTTTTTATGATCTTCTTGATGCTTATGGTTTGGTTTATTTGAATAGAATTATGGTTGTTTCCAAATCTGAGGAAGACTGAGAGCCAATAAAATCTTTGATAAGGCCTTCAAGTGCCTATTCAATGTTTCTGGTGTAGATTATTTGGGTTATGTTGTCTCTTCTGAAATCCTCAAGATGGACCAAGCAGAATGCCAGAAATTTCCGATTTGCCACCACCAATAAAGCTCAAGGATCTTCAAACATTCCTTGGGTTTGCCAATTTTGACTGCTGTTCCATCAAGAATTATTCAAAGAAAAGAATTTAACTCACCAATTTTCTCAAGAAATATTCATGTTTTCCCCTCAATGAGGAATCTCCTAAATATTTTCATCAACTCAAGTAGTCTTTCACCACTGCTGCAATACTTTCTTACTTTAATCCTTCTTTACCCACCATGTTAGAGACAGATCCATCATATTAGGCATCTGACTCAGGAAAGTATTTCATTGCATTTGATAGCTGCAAGCTTCATACATCAGAGCTAAACCATGGTATTTATGACAAGTAACTCCTTGGAATAGTCTTGACTTGCAAGTTCTGGAGAGCGTTTCTTCTCTCTCTTCATTCCTCTTTTGAAGGCCTCACCTATCATTCTCCACTTCAATACTTCATTTCTTCCAACATTCTAATTGCTGTCAATACTGCTGGGCTTAATACCATATGAATTTCATTTCTCAATTACTTTCCACCCTGGCCACTTAGCAACTCTATGAGATTCACTTTCACTTTGGGACAATTTTTACCAAGAGAGGGAGGAGCATTTTATCAGCAATAATCCAATTAATTATCAACAAATAATCAGAAAAGATGAAATTCATTCCTCAAAGGTCTTTGCAGTCAAGCTGGAATCATTTTCAAATTTAATTTACTAAATTCAGAAGGAATTGTGGAAATATTCTTATTGCAGAAGTATTCTTCCAGATTTGGGTAGAGGTAAATATTTCCAAGATTATTCTCTTGATTCTTCTTCCCAACAACTTCTCTTCAAAGATCAGGTGGTGGTTCCAAATGACCCCACAATTTGACTTAGAATACTTCAAAAGCAGCATGAATCTCCTCTAGCTAGACGCCCTGGACAAGAGAAGACTTTCAATATTGTCAAGAAGGATTTCCACTGGTCTGGCATAACTCAATTTATCAAGGATTATGTATCATCCTGTCAACAGTGTTCAAGAAAAAAGGATATTCATAACAAGAACTTTGAGCTCCTCAAACCTCTTCCAATTCCCAATTGTCTGTGGGTTTTTCTTTCAATGTACTTCATCACTCAATTCCTACTGTCCAATTCCTTTAACTCAATCCTTGTCATAGTGGACAGATTCTCAAAAATGGCAGTTTTCATTCAAAAAATGTCTTCAATAACTTCACTTAATTTTTCCCATTTATTAATCAAGAATATATTCTCAAAGAATGGCCTACCTTAAAGAATTCTTAGTGATGGAATTTTGCTTTTTGCTTCTTCTTTTTGCACCAGTGTTTGTCAGAAGCTCAAGATTTGAACAGTTCTTTCAACTTCTTACCATCCAGAAACTAATGGAAAGACAGAGAGGGTAAATCAGATACTAGAAAGCTACCTTTGGATGTATTTTAGCTATCATCAAGATCATTGGAAAACCTGGCTCCCTCTGGCTGAATTTTCTTACAATAACTCTGACCACTCTTCAACAAAAGAATCTCCGTTTTTCACTGTTTATAGAAGAGATCTTCAATTTGACTACGTTCACATTACTCAATATACTCCTGCTGGAAATGTATCAACAAAAATCCAAGCAGTACAGAAAGATGTCAAGAGATACCTTGAACTTTCCATAAACAGGTTTAAGAGGTGTTCAGATAAAAGTAGAGAAAGTCCACCTGTTTTCAACCCTGGTGACATGGTATGGATTTCTTCCAATCACATCAAATCAATTAGACCCACCAAAAGACTTTCTGAAAGAAGGTTGGGTCCTTTTCCAATATTGAAGAAAGGCAGCTCTCATGCCTACCATCTCAATGGAAGTCCATCCACCCAGTCTTTCACATCTCTCTTTTGAAACCAGTCAAGACATCAAAAATCCCAAATTGGCATCAAGAGACTCCTCCTCCAATTATCATTGAGTAAGAAGAGGAATTGGAAGTCTCTCAAATACTGAACTCAAACCTCAACAGAGGAAAATCATGGTATTTGTTAGAATGGAAAGGCTTCAGTCAAGACCCAGAAAGATTCACTTGGGAACCAACTGAAAACCCCAAACATTGTCCTGAACGTGTTAAGGATTTTCATACTTTATATCCTGATAAGGCAGGATGCAACTCTTCAAGAGCTTGACTTTTTATGGTACTTGGTGGGGTGAGGAATTAACAAACCTAAGTCCCAGTCCTGGTATTCACCTTGAGAGATCTTCTACCCTTCTTGTTGTAAGCATGACCTTTGAAAATCTGTGAGCACTCTGCAAATTTTGGACACAGATCTTTGGAAAGTATTTTAACATCAATTCCAAATTGAAGGCAATTTTCACTTGGGAAAATAGACCATCCTTTCTTAATTATTTTCCAATTTATTATCCTTTCTAATTAATTCCTTCAACAATTATTTTAATTTATGGCACTTGAAGGAGTGGTAACTATCAAAATTAAGATCCTCTCTTTGTGTGCACTTCCCTGAGGGGTCTACAATATGTCAAAAATTCACCTTGGCCACTCTGTAAGCACCCGGAATTGAATCTTTCTTTCCAGGTCCTTGGCCAATTTCAAAATCAATTACTAACTTCTGTGATTAAGATTGAAACATCCTCAAGATTCATTTCTTTTTCCTTTCCCTGTTTTTCTTTTTCTTATTTTCACTTTCATTATTTTATTTTTATTGTTATTTTAAATTTTTCTTGCTTTATGTCAAATTTCATTTCACAAAAATCATCAATAATTTATTTTTATCAACAACCATGAAGCCAATGTCAAAAGAAGATCAATCAAGTCCCACATCATACTCCAACATTTTAATATCAGTCTCAATTTTATTTCTCCAAAGAGTGCATTCTTATCCCTCTAAAAGAATTGATCAAAAACTCACTACTACTCCAAAAATACCTTGAGAAGAATTGGAAGAGTGATTTGATGGACTATTTGTGGATTTAAAAGGTCACAATGTATTAATAACAGTAATACACCAATTTAACAGTTAAACACTTTTGGAAATAGTTTCTTTCTTTTATTTTAAATCTTTCTGATGATTTGGACAGATTAAAACACTTAAGGAAATATTTCAATTGATATTAACTTGTTGGTACCAATGATAAGATCAAATGAGAAGATGGTTTAGAAAGAAATGAAAATTGGGCCTCTTTCAAGTATAAAGCAGCTCCCAGAGGTGTTCCATGGAGGAAACTGAAATACTACCAAGTGAGAAGCCTTCAAACTTAATTTTCCTAATGATCACAACACCTATATTCAGGTGAAATTATCATAATTACTTAATTAAGTCAATTCATGTAACTACCAACCCATTTATGGCTCAGAAATAAAGCAGTTACAATTGTAAATCTACTTTTTTTTCAAAATCAACAATAATTGCTCAAATTTGTGAATGTTATTGGAAATCTCATTTCAGGTTGTATTTTCTGTGAATTTTTAAAGATTCCATGTTTCACATAAAATTGTCAAAAATGAACTGTAAATTGAACTTTTAATTTTAACTATTGTCAGCCTGTCACTCAAGACAGAGCACTAGCATGACATCCAACATACCATAAATAATGGTATGACAAGTATTGAACAAACATAGTCAATAAAGGTAATAAATAAGAGGAAAAAAACTCCTCTTAAATTAAACACCAACCTTATCCAAACAGAATAAGGAAACCTAGAGGAGAATAAACAAGTCAAAACCCTTATTTTCACCTCTCATCTAACTTATGCATATTTAGGTTATTCTATACCAAAATGGTATTTTTCTTAAAGCTCACATAAAGAGCTACACAATGGTATCATCCATGTTGCTGTAACACCAATACAACTGGAGATACCAAATGACCTTTATTTTAAAACCAAGACCCCCCTGAAAGTCAAAGAGGGCTTGTACAAAGCTCTAAAAAGGTATAACCAAATTAAAGGTCTAAACAAGAGCTTTAATTTGAGACACCTTAGACCTCTGTATCTCTTAAATTGACTGAGGGATCTTGGTTCAAAGGTTTAACAACCAAAATACATATATTCTGAAAACAACAATGTAAACAAACCCCTGTATCTTTGGCATACACTCAAACAACTATACAGTGTAATATACCAAACTGTAGAGCTAATCAAGCCCTACAAGACTGTATCATCAGAATACAGATATATTCCACATTGAAGAAGATATATGGTATGGAAGTTTTTGAAGCCTCATACTGATGTACAAAAATACATCCAAAAACTTAAAGCCCTTATAACTTTTGCTATTTTAAAGAAGGGTAAACATGAAGCATACCAAATTGAAGAGCTCATTAAGACATTCAATTCTGTGCTCTTGGTTTCTTGATATCTTAAGAACTGAATGAGATATCTTGATTGGAATGTTTTTCTGGCAATACATGACTGTATCAAACTTGTATCAAACAGTATTGCTCTCATACTTAAAATATTATACTTATGAAGATGTAACCTCTCTAAAATCATCATGATTGATCATACAGAAACCAGAACAACGTCATCCAAGTGCTGACGTGGCAGGTGAAAAGTTTTCTCACCCTGTATTGATCCAGAATGATCATTTGTGGTTCCAAAACCACAATTCTGCCTCTATTGATGTCAGAATTGATAATCCAGATCCACAGACTGATCGTTGGAGTGAACATTTTCACTCCTCTGATGCGTGAAGAGTTAATAACTCTTGACAGTCTTGAAAGATATAAAAAGAAGGGTTTTTTCCTTGAAAACCCATCATCTTTGATCTTATTATGTATATTCTTACGTGACAAAACTGTTATCAATCAGTAGTGTCCTTAGAATTATCATTAAAGATATAATTAGAATATAATTATTGTAGTACTTCTTTACAGTCAAAGATATTAGAGTATTGCAACCCAGGTCCTCAACAGACTCATCACCACTGTTACCACATAGCAGTAGGACCTGATGATTTAAATTTATTTGTTTTTTGATGTGTCGCAGTCATAATACTAGCTTGTAACTACAATTTATAGCTACTATATAGACTCACCCTGACATTTTGGGGGCCTGGCCGTGGTTTTTCAACCTTAATGGACGTGTTTTGAACTGAATTAGGCGTAAAATTCAGTTATTTAAAAGGTATTTTACTAACAGTGAGTAAAATTTCGAATTTATCTTATTTTCTATTATTATCATTTTTTTTATATATAATATAGGATCATATATTATATACATAATTTTTTTTCTCCAAAAATATATATTACAAATATTTTTGTTGAGGGTAAGAGTACAAATCCTCTTTATTTCATTACATTGCAATACTTTTCACGAAATTTGATAATAATACAACAGTATTATTTAAATTTCAATATAAATAATAATATACAAACAGTATATTACTTATTTTTCACCAAAGTGCATGAAAATTAATAAAGAAACATTTATTAATAAATAATAAATAAATATTAAATAATGAAATAATTTTTTATTATTTATAAGGAATATTTTAATTAAATATTTCCTTTAAAACAAGACATCACTCAAATTGACGTGAAAACTTGTAATTGATTGATATTTTAATCAAAAATCAAGTGTTAAAATAAATATTATTTATAATATTTATAATAACAAATCAGATTTATTATAAGTTAATAAATCTGACGTGTTTTTTAGAAGAAAAACAATAGTATCCAAGTGAATCATTCACAAAACACTTGGATATTAAAGTTTCAATTCATAAAAACTCACATTAAGAAATATTAGTAATAATATTTATAACCAAATTTATTATAATTTAATAAATTTGACGTGTTTATACAAAAATATAATAATATCCAAGTGAATCATTCACAAAACACTTGGATATTACAGTTTTCACTTATAAAACATAAGTGAAAAACTCAAAAACTGTTATTTTTCAATAAAAAACATATAAAAAAAACATATTATAATAAGAATACTTAAAAATTTCGAAAAATAACCGTAGAATTGAATAAAATCATTTTGTTTTATCATAAAATACTGATATACAATTTGAAATATCTTTTCTGAATAGTGGAAAAAGACTATATTCCATTAGAAACCCAGTCACTAGGAAATCCATCTGTGACATCCTCAGAAGACAGAGAGGTGCTGCCAAAAACCAAGGGCAAGCAGAAAAGACACATTGAAGTGACAATCAACTCAAAAGATTGGACACCAATAGCTGTGCCAAGGGCCAAAAAACCAAGAAAAGCTCCAACAAAACCAGTTGGATCACCAAAACAAATTGAAAAACAGAAAATCACTGTTATCAACCCAGTTGTAAACTCTAAAGGCAAATTGCCAAAGAGTATAGATCATAAATTTGTACAAGGGCCTGCTAAAGGTAAATAAACCTTGAAACATACAACATTTTTCATTGTCTGTCATTTTTTAACATTGTTAACATGACACCTCCACTTCTTAGAGATCTTGGATTCCCAAGAAACAACCAGAACACTGGCCAAGAAGACACAGAGGAAGAAGACAGCCAATCACTGGATCAAATGACCAGCAAAGGACTTACCATCAGGGAACTCCTACCCAAGGTCTTATTCCAAATCAAATTCAACCCAGAAGTCCAACCAGGAGATTGGACAGATGCAGAACAGGTCCTTCAAATACACAAACTCCTGAAAGACCTCTTCACATGGAGCATGGACAACAAAATGTTCACTATGGCAGCATCATGGGCAGAAGTGGGGATAACAACTCAGAAGATCTGTCTCAAGCAAATGGCTTGGATGGAACTTATGACAGAAATGCAAGGTTGGAATCCCAACAAGAATTTCAAACTCTTAGAAGAAAGAGCAATCAGAATCAAAGAGAACCAGGCAGCCATACAAGCCATAGAGAGATCTTGGCACAAGGAAGAGCCCAGTCAGATTCAGGTACCCCCAGAAATTGAAGGAGAAGTCCCATATTCCCCACAACAATCCAGAAGTTCCAGGCCTTACAAGCCAAAGGAAACTTCATCCAAGGCTCCCCAACCATTCCAGGTAGTTTCCAACAGGAGAAAAGGAGCCCAAGGGAGAAACAAAACTTCTTTCAACCAGAGGAAGAAGGAAGCAGACCCATTGATGAAAAAGCTGACGGACTTAGTCCAAGAAGTACACAAAAGCAAAAAATAGTTGTACCTACAAATAGTTTTGATAGTTCTGACTCAATTGATCCAGAATTAATAACTGAGACTACAATCCACACTCATGAGATTGAAAACAAATTCACATGGACCAAATTGGCCCAATTCATGGATTGGACACATGAAACCTCAGAAAAAATGAGGACAGAAGTGGAAAAATTGAAAGAAGAAAATGCTTTCCAAGCAACAGTCATAAAAGACTTGAATACAAATCTGGCCAAAATTTGGACAGAATTTGTAAAAACTAACAGACATTTGAATTCAATTCTAGAAGAACAACAAACTGTGAGGAGAGATCTGAGGAGTATCCAGCAGAAACAGGATAGCTTTGATAAAGAAATTGATTACCTCTATGACAGAGAAGACAATCAATACCCTCCAACACAAGGTCAACCCACTACCTCTGAAAATTGAAAGAAGAGGATAAAGACTATTACCAGGAACCTGAATATCAGATTCCAAAGTCAAGATCAGAGTCAATGTACCAAGACAGGGAAAATCTCAGCTATTCAGAGAAACAGGTACTAAAACAGTTACCAGAAGTAGCAAACTTGCCAAAGTTCTCAGGAACTGGGGAATATGACCATATGGAAATCATTGACTATATTGATGGACTCTTTGTTGATTTACCAAAGATACCAGACTAATGGATCACAACAAGACTTAACACAGCATTCAGAGGCCATGCAAACATATGGTATACTGAGATGAAAGAAATACATGGCAGGAAAAGCTGGCCATGGTGGAGGAACCAGATTATACAAAAGTATAGCAATTGTAGTTGGATCTGGAAAAAGACCATGTCCTTTGAAAGTGATAGATACTCCACAGAAAAAGACCCATATGAATGGTGTCTCAAACAAACAAAAAGGCTAAAAGGTATTGATCCCAATATGACAATAGAAATGAGAAACCATAAACTCCTAACAAAATTGCCAGGAGATCTAGAACATGCAGTCAAATGCAGATGCAAAAACATCAGCAGCATTGATGACATAGCAAATGTCATACAAGATGTGAGGAAAAAAAACCTCCATAGGAAGGTACACATCCTATAAACCAAACTTCAAAGACAAGAAGTCTGAAGTTAAAGAAACAAACAAAGAGAAAGGGAAAGAAACCCCAAAAAAGAAATATGTGTGCCACAACTGTGGATCACCAGACCACTATGCCAACAATTGCACAAAACCAAAAAAGAAAATATATGCAATTGATGAAGAATCAGAAAAAGAACAAACAGGTGACAAATCTGATTCTGACAGTATGGGAAATGGTATGAGAGCAGAATCACAAAGTGAACCTGATACCATAGAAGAATACATAGTGGAATGCAATGAAGAAAGTTCACTTGACACACAAGACATTGAATTAGATTCAGGAATACCACAAATAACAACACACAAAGAGCTCTGTAAGCACACACAGAATGCACAAACATTCCTGGTAACCCCAAATAGAGGGATGGGATTGATTCATGGAACACCTACAAAATTGACAGTTTACATTGAGAACTGTAAACATCCAATGATCATTGACACAGGAGCAAATTTCTCCATAGTGGCAAAAGAATACTTAAAACAACACTTCCCCAAATGGGAAGAGGATATAATCCCAACAAAAGCTAGAAACTTTAAAAGTGCATCAGGCAAAATGCACTCACTGGGGACAATAATCAAAGAGATAATTATCCCACAACAAAATGGAAATATCAGACTAGAACCTGAATTTGTAGTTCTAGAGAATGCACATGTACAAGGATTCTTACTAGGTACAGAGTACCAAAGAATGTATGTTATGGACATTTGCAATAGTAAAAATAGATATCTTACCATAGGTACAAACAAAGACAAAAAATTTTCCTTTGACATAAATCATATAACAAATGATAACACCCTGAAAGAACTAGTGGAAGAATTCAAAGCCCAATATGGCACTCAACTCACCAGTAAAATGCAACTCAGCTTACTGGAAGTATTGAGGAAGCATAGAGGAGCTTTTGCAATAGGAGATGAACCACTAGGACAAATCAAAGGACATGATATAGAATTATATCTGGATGTAGGAAGACCATATCCACCTATGCTTAGGAGACCACCATACCCAGCCAGCATGGAAACTAGGAAAGAAATTGAGAAACATATCAATGAACTCCTAGAAATGGGGGTCATAAGGAAAATAGAACACAATGGGATAGTAGAAGTCACTACACCAGTTCTTATAACTTGGCATGATGGTAAATCCAGACTATGTGGGGACTTCAGGGCTTTGAATAATTACAACAAAGCAGATAGGTACCCCATCCCAAGGATACCACATGCACTAGATAAGCTAGCAAAAGCCAAGTTTATTACAAAAATGGATTGCATGAAAGGCTTCCACCAGAATGGGGTGAAACCAGATTCCATCAAATTGCTAAGAATTATCTGCCATATGGGCATATATGAATATACTAGAATGCCATTTGGCATTAAGAATGCACCAGCCCATTTTCAGAGGATTATGGATACCATATTTCAAGATGAAATAATGGAAGGGTGGATGGTAGTGTATCTTGATGATATCATAATATACTCAGAAACATGGGAAGACCATGTGAGGAAAATTGATAAAATAGTGGGAAAATGTACACCAATCAACACGAAAATATCTCTTAAAAAATGTAACTTTGGACAGCAAGAACTGCTATCCCTAGGACACAAATTTTCAGGTTTAAGTCTAGCCATAGACCAAAATAAAGTTGCTGCAGTACTGAAGAAACCAGTACCAAAGAACATTAAAGAAATGCAATCTTTTTTGGGCTTTGCTAGTTACTACAGGAGTCACATAAAAAAACTTTGCACACATCACAAGTAGCCTATACAAACTGTGCTCAAAAGATGTAGTCTTTGAAATTACCAAAGAAAGAATAGATTCATTTGAGAAGATCAAATATGAACTGACCAATGCCCCTGTCCTAATGATGCCTGATTTTGAACTACCATTCAAACTATATATAGATGCAGCATGTAGCCAAGGACTAGGAGAAGCACTACACCAGAGGCAACTAGTGGATGGAATACCCAAAGAAGGAGTAATTTGCTATATATCAAGACAACTGAAAGACTCAGAAGCCAGATATGGAGCTACTCAGACAGAATGTCTCTGTTTGTTATGGGCATTAGAAAAACTCTATTACTACTTAGAAGGAGCAGTATTTGAAGTTTTCACTGATTGCACAGCCCTCAAATCACTGTTGAACATGAAGACAACAAACAGACACATGCTCAGGTGGAAAATAGCCATACAAGAATACAGAGGGAATATGAATATTATCTATAAAGAAGGGAAAATTCATACTAATGCAGATGGTCTCAGAAGGTGGCCACTGAAGAATGACCAAGAGAATCCAGCATATGACCCAGAAAATGGGGCCAAAATACCCATACAATGCATGGAGATAGATAGGAGAAAGAACTTCAAACTATCAAACTGGGCATTAGGGAATGATAACAGTGCAGTATCCATGGCTGTATCCTCTTTGTGACATGGTGTCAGGGTGACTCTATGATATAGCTTCAGAATGATAATAAAAGCTATAACTCTGAGTGTGACACGAAGATAATGATGATATTAGAGTGAGAATATGAGTGAAAAGGGCTATACTAAAATAATTTAGTGATGGTGAGTACTGCTGATAGCCCTGGGTGCAGTGTTTTCCTGTTGGTTTACAATAGCAAACCCTACAATACTTAAACTTAAAGTATACCTGTTAAATTCTAAGAGTATCACTTCCTTTTTAAGAAGTTATACCACATAAGAATATCAAGAACAGGATGCTTTTTTTGCTTCCTGGTGAGGCAAAGCCTCCTTTTATCTTGTTCTGGGGTAGTGGGAGGTGGTTTACCTCTGCACACGACCACAGAGTGAAAGATTTTCACTACTGTGGGCTGGTTTGTGGTTCTATACACTCAATACAGGCTAGTATTGGGTTGAAATGTGGTTTTAGAACCACAAGTAGTCAGTTTTACCCTATACAGGGTGAAAATTTTCACCAATGGACTTTACAGGTGTATTCTGGTGCTCCTGACGCGTCAGAAACTGTACAGAACCTTTATGGACCTTTGTATTTGACTTAGTTATGAGGTATTGAAGTATAAATAAGCTTCAGCGTCTGTTTGAAACCTCATAATCAGAGTAAAACTGTATCCTGTCATAATACAGCTGTATTGGCCATATTGTGGGATTATAACCTTCAAACAGCCATAACTCTGTCAGTTGTTGAGATATCATGCTCAAAGTTGGTTCATTGGATAGCCCTGTATAGGCTCTACACAATGATACCCAATTTGGTATGGTTATCATTAAATATGACAAAGATATCCCATGTACAAGGTTTTTTGTACATAGGCGTGGTTTGGGCAAAAAGCTGTATTGAGCTTGTTTGCCTCATAACTTCCGTTATAGTTGAGATATGAAGAAGTGAATGGCACCATCAGATAGCCCTGATTGTGCTCTTTCCAAAGAGACCCCACTTCAAGTATCCCACACTAAAACTGTAGAAGTTAGATGAGAGGTGAATGTTTTGTTCACCCTTGTTTGGCCTGAATTTGACCATAGCTCAAGTAATGCTGGTGCTAGCTCAGTTTGGCTGGTACCATTAGATAGCCCTGGCTTAGAGCTTCATTTTGAGTACCCATTTGATGGGGTTAAGCCTCTCCTTCTAGATTTTAGATGAGAGGTGAAAATTAAGGTTTATGCTCAGCAATAACTTTGAGCAGGAATAACTTTGTTATTTCTTGTCCTATGGTGATGGGACTTATATTTTCAGAAAGGGGTGAGTTTCATCCTTCTTTTGATACCTTTTGAGCTGATTTGGCTCAGCTCCATGTTTTGGTGGTATCTTGGCTATACCATTGATTTATGGTATATTGGCTGTCATGCTTGTGCTCTGGTTTTGAGTCACAGGCTGACATACCCTCCCTCTAAAAAAAAGGCTCATCATTGATGAGACTTTCCTCTCCTCTTGGAGGTATTAGCATGGTCCATTTGAACTTGAGCCAACAACTTTCTTGTGGTCATACCCTCCCTGTCTGGTGGCTTATGTTTCAAACCATCCAGGTGTTTGGTCATTGGTTTCCTCCTTCTGGAGTGGACTGAACCAATTTCCTTTCTTCCATGGTTCTTAAATTCCACCAAATATTCCTCATGGGGGTTAGGTTCACTGTGTGAATGATTTCCACAGCCATTCCCCACACTAGCAGAGTCAGATTCATGACCTTCTTGGTCTTTTGTTTTTCCTTCCTCTCTTGCAAATATCTCTTCCCTGTCTTTGGGAGAATTTTCTGCATAGTGATTGGGTGGTTCACAATTGTGAAATCCTGTTGTGATTTCAGAATCTGAATCATGAGTTTCTTTGGCTTCCAGGGTTGGATTCTCCCTGTTATCACCAGTACTATGGTTATTGTATCTACCAATAGATATTCTAATCCTTACTTCTTTCAAATTATTGGATATTTGATCCAAGGTGGATTCTTTGGAGCATCTACATTTTACTGAATGTTCTAAGTCTCCTGGTAGTTTGGTCAACAGTTTGTGATTTCTCATTTCTGTTGTTATGTGAGGGTCAATGGCTATTAACCTTTTTGACTGTCTCAGACACCAATCATATGGATCTTTGTCCACTGTGTATCTATCATTTCCAAATGAAAGGGTTTTCTGCCATATCCATGTATCATTTCTGTACTTTTGGATTATTTGGCTCCTCCACCATGGCCAGTTTTTTCTGCCATGGATTTCTTTCATTTGTGTATACCAAATACTAGCATGTCCTTTAAAAGCTGTATTTAATCTGGCAGTAATCCAGTAATCTGGTATACTTGGTACATCAGTGAAGAGTCCATCAATATAATCTATGAGTTCCATATTATCATACTCTCCAGTTCCAGAGAATTTGGGCCACCTTGAGGCCTCAGGAAGCTGTTTCAAGGCTTCCTTTTCAGTATAAGACATATTATCTCCATCCTGGTATTTTGATGGAGACCTTGCCTTATTCACCAATAAAGAATCTGGTTTGATGTCTTCCTCGTGGTATGGGGTGCTTCCAGAAACATGCCCTTGTGTTTGGGGTTTCATTTTTTGGCAGAAATTGAACAATTTGTCAATATCTTGATCCAGGTATTCCCTTTCCCTTTTGCAGTGATTTTGCTCCTCCAAGACTTGATTTAGTCTTCTTTTGGAATCTTCTGAGGCTTTATATAATTCAATATAGTCCTCTTGAAGAGTATTAATAGTTTTGGTTTGTAAGGTACAAGCCTCTTGTAACCTTGACATACTCTCATGGAGTCTTTCAAACTCTTTTTGAGTTTGTTCTACAAATTGGGAAAATTGTAACCATAGAGTATTACTACTTATGGTACTCTCAGGTATCACAACATTGTGTTTCATCTGAGTGGAGATATCCCTCCTTATCATAGGGCTGCTAGGTGCATTAGAAGTATTTACAACTGTTTGTTGTTTCTTTGTACTTCTTGCAACAGGTCCAACAATTTCTGGATCATAGGATCTGACTCTTTCAGCCTCTGGTTGAAAGAAGTCTTGTTCTTGCCTTATGATCCTCTTCCTCTCCTGGATTCTATCTTGGATTGGAAAGTATAGTGACTCTTGGTCACTGATCTGCTGGTGCCTGAGTGGTGTGAAGCCATTAGGAGGTCTGGTTGGTTTACCAGTCCTCATGAGCCTGAAAGGGTCAGAGTGTGTTAGCTCTTGTTCCATTTCTTGTCTATGATAAGTTCTTTGAAGGGTATCTCTTTGAGGGAAATCTTCTGAATACTTTCTACAAGTTCTTTGTAGTGGGAATCTGGTTTGAATTCCCTGTCTGCCATTCCCCATTGGAGAAGTCCTTGGAGGATTTGATGGGTTAGAACAAACTGTTCTATGCAAGCCATTCCTGGAGGTTTGCTGTTGAAACCCATCTTGAAAGGTGTAGAAAGGTTCATTTTGCCATGTATTATGACTTTGAACAACTTCAACTTCTCTCTTTTCCAGGCCTCTATTCCAACTGATGGTTGTTTCTCTTTGTAAGGAATAATCCCTTGGAAATCCAAAGTCTTTGGAATGAGGTGGTATCATTTCTGATTTGTAAAGTGAGAGTTTCAGCTAGTTGATTGAATCCTTTTGTTAGTAATTTACAAGTCACTTTGGACAAGTTATTATTGAAAATATCAATAATAAATATCAATCAACTCTCCCCAATATATACTCTGTATATATTAAAAAGATTAATAATAAAATATGGTTTGTATTTTATTATGAAGTATTATTATTGAAATTATCAATAATAATGATAATAATCAATTCTTCACGCCAACTTGGGTAAAAAAATGAATTATAAGAGTTTTTCTGTAAGAAAAATTCAAACAATATATACTTTGTATATATTATGAAAAAAAGATCAATAATAAAATATGATTTGTATTTTATTATTGAGTGTTATTATTGAAATTATCAATAATAAGGATAATAATCAATTTTTCACGCCAATTGGGGTGAAAAAATGAATTATCAGAGTTTTTCTGTGAGAAAAATTCAAAAAATATATACTTTGTATATATTATGAAAAAAAAACAATAATAAAATATGGTTTTTATTTTATTATGAAGTATTATTATTGGTATTATCAATAATAATCATAATAATCAATTTTTCACGCCAATTTGGGTGAAAAAATGAATTATCAGATTTTTTCTTCAAGAAAAATTCAAATAATATATACTTTGTATATATTATGAAAAAAAAACAATAATAAAATATGGTTTTTATTTTATTATAAAAAGAAAATATTTTTTAAATATAAATTATATATTTATAACTCTTCAAAAAATGATAAAATATTATTTTTTCAAAAAGGATATGTATACAGTTTTTTATTTATTTATTTATTTATTTATTTTTTTTTTTATTCTTTTAATATATTTTTTTTGAGTAAAAAAAAATCAGAATAGAGAAAAACCACGAAATGAATCGCCTTCAGGGCTTCTTATGGTTTAAAAAAAGTGAAAATAAGCAAGAAAACAAAAATAATAACTTTAAAAGGCATGAAAATCAGCTAAAAATAGTGAAACAAGCTAGAATTTCGTCTAAAATAGGTAAAAAACCTGGCCAGGCCCCCAAAATGTCAGGGTGACTCTATGATATAGCTTCAGAATGATAATAAAAGCTATAACTCTGAGTGTGACACGAAGATAATGATGATATTAGAGTGAGAATATGAGTGAAAAGGGCTATACTAAAATAATTTAGTGATGGTGAGTACTGCTGATAGCCCTGGGTGAAGTGTTTTCCTGTTGGTTTACAATAGCAAACCCTACAATACTTAAACTTAAATTATACCTGTTAAATTCTAAGAGTATCACTTCCTTTTTAAGAAGTTATACCACGTAAGAATATCAAGAACAGGATGCTTTTTTTGCTTCCTGGTGAGGTAAAGCCTCCTTTTATCTTGTTCTGGGGTAGTGGGAGGTGGTTTACCTCTGCACACGACCACAGAGTGAAAGATTTTCACTACTGTGGGCTGGTTTGTGGTTCTATACACTCAATACAGGCTAGTATTGGGTTGAAATGTGGTTTTAGAACCACAAGTAGTCAGTTTTACCCTATACAGGGTGAAAATTTTCACCAATGGACTTTACAGGTGTATTCTGGTGCTCCTGACGCGTCAGAAACTGTACAGAGCCTGTATGGACCTCTGTATTTGACTTAGTTATGAGGTATTGAAGTATAAATAAGCTTCAGCGTCTGTTTGACACCTCATAATCAGAGTACAACTGTATCCTGTCATAATACAGCTGTATTGGCCATATTGTGGGATTATAACCTTCAAACAGCCATAACTCTGTCAGTTGTTGAGATATCATGCTCAAAGTTGGTTCATTGGATAGCCCTGTATAGGCTCTACACAATGATACCCAATTTGGTATGGTTATCATTAAATATGACAAAGATATCCCATGTACAAGGTTTTTTGTACATAGGCGTGGTTTGGGCAAAAAGCTGTATTGAGCTTGTTTGCCTCATAACTTCCGTTATAGTTGAGATATGAAGAAGTGAATGGCACCATCAGATAGCCCTGATTGTGCTCTTTCCAAAGAGACCCCACTTCAAGTATCCCACACTAAAACTGTAGAAGTTAGATGAGAGGTGAATGTTTTGTTCACCCTTGTTTGGCCTGAATTTGACCATAGCTCAAGTAATGCTGGTGCTAGCTCAGTTTGGCTGGTACCATTGGATAGCCCTGGATTAGAGCTTCATTTTGAGTACCCATTTGATGGGGTTAAGCCTCTCCTTCTAGATTTTAGATGAGAGGTGAAAATTAAGGTTTATGCTCAGCAATAACTTTGAGCAGGAATAACTTTGTTATTTCTTGTCCTATAGTAATGGGACTTATATTTTCAGAAAGGGGTGAGTTTCCTCCTTCTTTTGATACCTTTTGAGCTGATTTGGCTCAGCTCTATGTTTTGGTGGTATCTTGGCTATACCATTGATTTATGGTATATTTGCTGTCATGCTTGTGCTCTGGTTTTTAGTCACAGGCTGACACATGGTAGGCACCTCACACCCTTTCTGAACCTATCAGCTATTATCAGGTAAGCATGGAAGATTTTTTGGCTTCTGGGACAAGTCCAGTAACCCGGTTCATGTTGATGGTTTCCCATGGGTGCTTGGGCTCTTCTATGTGTTGAAGTAACCATACTTCTTCCCATGTTTTCTATTTGCCTCTTGGCATCTTTCACAAGTGTTGATGTGTTCACTCAACTCTTGTTCCCATTTGGGCCACCAAGCTGTGCTTGCTACCTTCTCCTTGGTTCTTTCCTCACTCATGTTTCTCATATAGGGGCAGTCATGGCATTCTTGTAGGATCAAGGATATATAGTCCCTGTCTACTATGGTGAGTGCACTAGTGTGCTTTTCTCTATGGTAGAAAAGGAAATCCATAAGGAAAAACCTGTTATTCTTATAGTCCCTCAACCAGGGTTCCTCTATGTGGGATTCCAGTTCTGGGCTCCTGTATTTTTGTTGAAGGAGTTGCAACAATATGCTACACTGTTTGTGTTTGACATATGTCTTCATCACTGCATTGAAGAATTCATTATGCAGTTCTGAGGAATTCATTCCCATTATGGGAGTTTCTGTTCCTTCTGAATCAGTGTCTCCACTGTCTGGGGTACCACTTTCTGGTGCCCATTCAGAAAATCTGAAGTTTTCCTCCTATCTATTTCCATCAAATGCATAGGGATCTTGGCTTCTACTTCAGGGTCATAAGCTGGGTTGCTTTTGACATTATCCAGTGGCCATATGCTGAGGCCATCACCAGTGGTATGAATTTTAACCTCTTTTTATATGATGGTCATATTGCCCCTATACTCCTGGATGGCTATTTTCCACCTCAAAATGTGTGTATTGGTAGTCTTAATGTTCAGTAAAGACTTCAAGCCTGTGCAGTCTGTGTAGATGTCAAAGACTGCACCCTCCAAATAATAGTGGAGTTTCTCTAGAGCTCAGGCTAAGCAGAAAAATTCAGTCTGCATTTCCCCATACCTGTCTTCTTGTCACAGGGGCTCTTGGACAGAAAAACAAGAGTCGCCTGGCACTCAGCAATCAGGTAGCTCACTTGGAAGACTCTAAAAGAATAAAGAAAATAAAATAAAAGAATAAATTTCTCTAAGAAGGATGCAAATACAAAGATGAGATGCCATAAGAGAAATGGGAAGCCAAATGGCCAAAGAGCCAACCAAGTAAGTCCTTAATCACTGTTTCAACCTGCAAAAATGAACAATGGAATTAGTAAGGATATGACCACCAAATATCCATTGACAGGCAAAGAAAGAAAAGAGAAAAAGAGCTAAATTACTGACTTGATAATATCAGTATTCACTTAACAAAAATGGTAAGATAAATAAAGATAAAATAAAATCAAACTATAATAATTAAATGGGGAAAACCCCCCAGGGTCAAAGGAGGCTGGTATATGTAAAAAGTTGAGAGCTTGACTCCTTCAGGCTAGCAGTGGTCCTGTATTGAATACTGGAAGCTGTATTGATTTTCTGATGGAGTGTATACCTTGCCAGATTGGGAAATGAACTGTGTTGAATGATTTTCCCATGATGTATGATTCAAAATACAGGTCTTGAGGAATTAAGACTGTACTGAATGAATTGGGTTCCCAAGGTGGATTGGTGGAGCATTGACCCTTGACACATTGTTTTGGAACTTCCTCTTTAATATCCCTTGAGAATGAACCGCCAGTATTACCTTGGAGGAATACTGTGAGTGAGAATAACCATTGATTGCTTGATGGCGTCATGGGTATTTGAGATTATGACACTTGCCCTTGAGCCTTGAGGAATCCTCTGGAAGTTGTGCCTTGATGACCTGTTGAAAAGTTGAAATAACCATTTGAAATTGCTGCCATTGGATTGCTGCTGAAAAAAGATGCATAATGGTGTATAACACCATATATGGCACTTTTGGTTATTGGAGGTTGAAATGGGCCAAAGGTCTTTTGGAATGATGCCAGGAGGATATGAATGAAATTTAGGTTTTGGAAGCTTCAGAAGTGACAAGGTGGGTTTTGAAGTATTTGACCAAATATAGCTCATACAGCTTAAAAACTGTAGTTGTGCAAAGTGTGCAAAAAATGCGCAAAAGTGCACAAAATGCACAAAATGCAAAAAAAGGCAATTAAGCCCCAAAAGGCCTGATATGGCCTTTTGGGCATATTTCACATAATACATGAGAAATATGGCCTAAATGGCTAAATACAGCTAAATGCGCAACATGCGCAAAAATTGTGCAAAATGTATTTAAAGCTAAAAGAGCCAAATACAGGCCTTTGGGCTGTATTTTACCTGTTGTATGGAAAATAACCAAGATGCCCAAAAGCACAAAGACAGCCTAGAATGGCTTGATGATGGTGAAGGGGCCAGGTTGGTCCCAGATGATGAAATGACCATTAAGGCCATAAGAAATGATAATGGCCAATTTGGCCAATGATTATGGATATGGCCAAATTTTCACATATTGGATATGGCCAAATTGCCATATATTGGATATGGCATGGATATGCCATATTGAGGTCCAAGATGGTGAATTTCCATGGTTGTGACAGTACCCCCCACCTTGCAATGGTGAGCTCCTGAGCAGCAATACATGGAAAGAGTTTTTAGAGAGGGATAATGAGGAGTTCTTTTCAGAAAAATAAATTTGATACTGATATTAACATGTTGGCATATGATGTGGGACTTGCTTGATCTTTGTTTGACATTGGCTTCAAGATTTGATGATGAATGAAATGAATGATAATATTGACATGAAATTTGACATGATAAGAGAAAATTTAAGATGAAAATAAAAAATATATATAAAAGAATGAAAATTAAAATAAGAAAAGAAAAAATAAAAGAGAAATGAATCGTGAGGAGGTTCCAATCTTCATCACAGAGGTTGATAACTGATTTTGAAATTGGCCAGGGACCTGGAAAGAGAAATTTGATGCCAGGTGGTCACAAAGTGGCCAAGGTGATGTTTTGATAGATTGTAGACCCCTCAGGGAAGTGCACACCAGCAGAGGAACTTACTTTTGGTAATTACCACTCCCGCCAGTGCCATAAAAGAAAATGGATTTATTGAAAGAATGACTCAGAATTGGAAAGACTTGGAAGTGAAATGAAAAAATGAATGGTCCATTTGCCCAAGTGAAAAATGGCCATAATTTTGCAATTGATGTTGAAAGCCAGGCCAAAGATCTGTCTCCAAAAATTGCAGAGTGCTCACAGAGTGGCCAAGGTGATGCTTACAACAGAAAAGAGTAGAATACCCCTAAAGGTGCATACCAGGAGTGGGACTTACTTTTGATAATTTCTCTCCCCACCAAGCACCATAAAAATTCAAGCTTTTGAAGAATTGGGTCCTGGCTTGTCAGGATATAAAGAATGAAAATCCTTAACCAGTTCAGAACAATTCTTGAGGTTTTCAGTTGGTTCCCAAGTGGATCTTTCTGAGTCTTGACTGAAACCCTTCCATTCCACCAAGTACCATAATTTTCCTCTCTTAAGCTTTGAATCCAGTATGTGAGAGACTTCCCATTCCTCTTTTTCTTCAATGATGCTTGGAGGAGGAGGCTCTTGATGCCTATTTGGGATTGTTGATGTCTTGACTGGTTCTAAGAGTGAAATATGGAAGACTGGGTGGATGGACTTCCATTGAGATGGGAGCTTGAGGTGGTAGGCATGAGTGCTGACTTTCTTCAAGATTGGAAAGGGACCCAGCCATCTTTCACACAGTTTTTTTGTGGGTCTAGTTGATTTGATGTTCTTGGAAGAAAGCCATACCATGTCACCAGGATTGAAAACAGGTGGACTTCCTCTACTTTTATCTGCATACCTCTTAAACCTGTTTATGGCAACTTCAAGTTCTCTCTTGACATCTTGCTGTACTCATTGTATTTTTGTTGACAGCTTTCCAGCAGGAGTATCTTTAGTGATTTGAACTCAGTCAAATTGTGGATCTCTTCCATAAACAGTTAAAAAAGGTGATTGTTCTGTTGAAGAGTGGTCAGAGTCATTGTAGGCAAATTCAGCCAGAGGGAGCCAGGTGTTCCAATCATCTTGATGATAGATGACATACATGCAAAGGTACTGTTCTAGTATCTGATTTACCCTCTCTGTATGTCCATCAGTTTCTGGATGGTAAGCAGTTGACAGATCTCTTGAAATCTTGAGCTGCTGACCAAGAGTGGTCCTAAAGGAAGAAACAAAAAGAGAACCTCTATCACTAACAATGCTTGAAGGAAGGCCATGCTTTGAGAAAATATTCTTGATGAATAAATGGGCCAAATCTAATGAAGTGATTGAAGACATTGTTGGAATGGAAACTGCCATTTTTGAGAATCTGTCCACTATGACAAGGATTGAGTCAAAGGAATTGGAGAGTGGCAATTGCGTGATGAAATACATTGAAAGACAAATCCAAGGACCATTTGGAATTGGAAGAGGTTTGAGGAGTCCAAACTTCTTGTGGTGAATATTTTTGTTTCTTGAACACTGTTGACAGGATGAGACATAATCCTTGATTAATCGAGTCATGCTGGACCAGTGGAAATCCCACTTGACTAGTTTGAGAGTCTTCTCTTGGACAGGGTGTCCACCTAGAGGAATGTCATGCCTTTTTTGTAATATTCTGAGTTGAATTGTGGTGTCATTTGGGACCACCACACGATTATTGAACAGAAAAAGTTGCGAAGAGGAATCAAGAGAATAATCTTGGACAGATTTACCTTTACCCAAATCTTGAAGAATACTTCTATATTGAGAATCTTTCAATAATGACTTCTTAATTGATTCAATCAAATTTGAAAATGCTTCCACATTGACTGCAAAGAATTTTGAGGCTTGAATTTCATCTTGCTTGATTATTTTCTGATAATTCATTGGATTCTTGCTGATGAAATCTTCCCCCCCACTCTGGGTCAACGTTGTCCCAACATGACAATGCATCTGGAAGGGTAGCCAAGCTGCCAGGGCAGTAAGTGATTGAAAAATGGAATTCAGGGAGAAATTCAGCCCAGCGGGCTTGACGGCAAGTGAGAATCTTTGATGAAATAAAATATTGAAGTGAGGAATGATTGGTGGGAGCTCCAAAAGAGGAAGGAAGAGAAAGGAGAAAAGCTCTCCAGCGCTTGACATCCCAGACTATGCCAAGGAGTTCCTTGTCATGAATCTCATAATTGAGCTCAGCTGGGAGAATCTTGTGGCTATCAAATGCAATTGGATGTTTTCCTGATTCAGAAATCTGACTCAGTACAGAACCCAAGGCATAATCTGATGCATCAGTCTCTACAATGGTGGGTAGAGAAGGATCAAAGTGAGAAACAATTGGAGCAATGGTGAATTTCTCTTTGAGTTGATGAAACTTTCTAAGAGCTTCCTCATTGAGGGGAAAACAGGAATCTTTCTTGAGGAAACTTGTGAGTGAACTAATCTTCTTTTAATAATTATTCATGAAACGGCGGTAAAAATTGGCAAAGCCAAGGAATGATTTAAGAGCCTTGAGGTGTCTTGGAGGTGGCCAATTTTGAATTTTGTGGACTTTTGCTTGGTGCATATTGAGGCCTTCAGAAGAAACAACATAACCCAAATACTTTATACTAGTAACATGAAACAGGCACTTGGAGGCCTTAGCAAAGAGTTTATTAGCTCTGAGTCTGGAAAGAGCAATGGACACATGAGTGACATGTTCTTCTTCAGCCTTGGAAAAGGCCATAATGTCATCCAAATAAACCACAACATAAACATCAAGAAGATCATAAAAAATATCATTGACGAGATTTTGAAAAGAAGCAGGAGCATTGTTAAGCCCAAATGGCATAACCAAATACTCATAGCTGCCATATTTAGTTCTAAAACATGTCAAGTGTTCATCAACTTCCTTGATTCTGAGCAGGTTATATGCACCACACAAATCAATCTTGGAGAAGATGGAAGAACCATTGAAAACAGTAAGAAGCTGATTCAAAGGAGGAACAGGATACTTGTTCTTCCTAGTAACAGCATGGAGTTTGTGGTAATCAACACACAAACAGAGGCCACCATCTTTCCTTTTGACAAAGAGCACAGGTGCTCCTGTTGAAGAGGAGCTTGGCCGGATGAAACCTTTCTCTACATTCTCTGAAATGTAGGCCCTTAGTCTATCTGACTCTTGGTTTGATAAAGAGTAGATCACCCCAACTGGAGGTAGAGACCCCTCCAGCTCGATATGATGATCACAGGCACAGTGAGCAGGAAGTTTCTCTTGCTTCACCTTGGAGAATAAATCCAAGTACTGGTGATAAACAGAAGGAACAACCTTCATCACGGTTTCTATTTCTTCTGGCCCTTCCTCTTCATCCCACAACTCCTCCAGGGAGTCATTATAAGATGAAGGAGGAAGGTCCATATTTCCAAAGAAGAGATGAAGTGAAGATACAGAATTATCTTCTCCAACATCTATAATCTCTTTGAATACTTCATCTCTTGATGATAGTAATGACTGATGGGAATTAAGGGAAGGAATATGGACAGAAGATGGAAATGATGGTGTTCTAGAATCACCAACCAGAGCTGCACATGATTTGGCATAAGAGAAGTCATTACTGAAAGATTTTGAAGGATCATAATGGTCCTTATGATCAGCATTAAAGGTGGTCAGCTCTTTCCTCCAATCAATAGATGGATTAAAGTGATTGAGAAAGTCAAAGCCCAATATGAGGTCTTCTCCCTTGGGAGTATCAATGACTAAAAAGTCCCATTCAAAGCTTGGGAAAGAAGGGAGCTCAACCATATATTTAGTATGGTGAGTCACAAATAAAGAAGGAGACTCTGAGCAGTCAAGAATGATAAGGGGAATCTTCTGTGGGAGTTCTGACATGGTCAAAGAATACTTGTGAACAAACTGCTTTGCAATAAATGAGTTGGTAGCACCAGAATCAATGAGAATACTGTAAAACACATCAGAGAGAGAAGAGACACAAAAAATTTAAGAGAATTTTTGACTCTAGCATTCAGAATGCACAATTGTGCTCTGGATGGAAAACAGTGAAGACCATTGAACACAACATGATATTTACTTAGGCTTTTCCCTGGCTGGGAAATTTGCCTGACAGTTGGGTAAGCTTGTTTTGAGGCCTTTTGAAACAGGAGTAAAGACTATGCTTCCCACCACAATAGGTACAAAGACCCTCCTTGATTCTTCTTTCTTTTTCAGAATTCATCAACTTGAAATCTTTATTCCATAAAGAAGAATGGGGCTTGTTCCTCTTCTGAAAATTCTTCTTCTTTTGACTTGAGCTTGAAGAACTTTGAGGATGAGAAGAATGTGACTTTGAGGCTTCTTGTTTCTTCTCTTGATGATGACTCTTTTCATTTTTCCTCTGATGGTACCTGGTATCAAGCTCCAGGGTAATATCCATTAAGTCTTGAAGAGAGTCAATTCTTGAAGGATGGGAGGTCAATTGATCCAAAATTGTGGATGGCAATCCCTTCCTGAAATGATGAATGAGAGCCCTTTCACCCCAATCTCCAATTCTTGAGACAAGACTTTGGAAATCAGCAATGTATAAAGATACATGCCCGCCTTCTTTCATTCTTAAAGAATCCAATTCTTCTTCAGCTTTTCTGACTTCATTTGGTTCCCCAAAGAAGGTTAAGAGTTGGGATTCAAATAATTTCCACGAATTGAGAAGGTAATTTGGATTTTGATTGGTGAGATTGGAAAAATAAGGCTCAATCCATGTGGCAGCCCTGCCAATGAGAAATGAAGTGGAATAAAGTACCTTATTTCTGTCTTGAGAGAAGTTTTCTGGATCATTATGAAAAATCAGTTGACAATACTGAATAAAGCTTCTAACTTTGAAGGGTTGAGTCCCATCAAAGCATTATGGTGCCTTCATAGATGGATTCTTGAAGGCTGGTTGTCTTGATGCTTCAGAAGATGAAGCTGCTTGGAGATTGGCCATAATTTGAGTAATTTGCTGCATAATGGCCAATAAAGATGGTTAAAACTGATGAGAGACAGGTTGATTAGACTGGGCTAGAGTTGGCCCTCCAGTACCTTGGGGTGCCTCTACAGGAGCAGGGACATCTTCAGTACCATCAGACCCTTCCTCTTCCACAGAATTCTCCTCCTCCTCTTCACCATCTTCACCTGGACCCTTGAAAATGGTTCTTGAAGTTCCTGGAAATCTGCCAACTACTCCTGAAAATGGGCTTGATCTTCTTGGCACTCTTCCTTCCTTCCTGGATGGTGCTTGTCCTTCCAAAATGGGTACTCTGTCCAGTTTGGCCCTCAGTTAAAAAACTGCTGGGATGCCATCAAGAGGAGCCCTTGGAGCTGAAGTGATAATAGCTTGAGTTCTGGCCTGAGATCTTGTCTTCCTTGCAGGATGTGAGTGTTGGAGTGGCATGATTTCAGGATAAAAATGAAATAAAATGAACAAAAATCAAGATTTGAGGATGAAAACTTGAGGCAATTGGAAATAATGCTTGAAGTCAAAAATCAAAATCAATATCTTGAGGAAATTCAATAAAAATCCATAAATCAAATGAGATCTTCAGGTAAATCAATTTTCTTGAGGTCAATATCAATTTATGTCAAATCAATCAATCAAATCAAAATCAAGTGAGTTCTTCTTTAAAAATCAAAATTCCTGAAGAATGAATCAAATATGAATCTTTATTTTAACCTTTGAGATATGACCACATACTAAAAAATGTCACAAGAAATATTTAAAATAATTATACATTAAAAATAATTACCTTAAAACTACAAAAATGCCATAAATTGGCATAAAACTTGGTTTAAATTAAAAGACAATGAATAAACATGTGAAAGAAATTATGCCATTGGATTACCCATGGTAAAATACACATATACCATTTTTATGGCATATCTGTAAAGCCAATATTTAATGAGTTATAAGTAATAATACCTTATAAAAAACACAAAGCCTTATTTATTTCAAAGACCAATGAAACAACATGTGAAATAAATGGTACCATTGTATTCTCCATAAAAATCCACATATAAAACAATTATGAAGCTAAGCCCCAAAGTCAACACTTAAGGAATTAAGCTGAATATATGCACTTTTTTGGTCAATGCATATATTCAAGGATTTTAGCTAATATCTTTTGAAATATGCATGATAGAGTGATGAACCAAAAATAAAGTCATCACTTAATTACTGTAGGAATACAGAAATGAAGTTTATTTCACAAGTTATAAACAAGGTTAAAACCTGTAAGGGATTATTGACTAAAATCAACAGAGCTGTTGACCACTTTGTTGTGAAAGTGGGTCGAACTTAAAAAAAAGTATACAGTAGGATTCTACTAGCTCATTAGTGAATAATTATGTATTTCTTATTATAATATTCAAGGTATAACCCCTTGAAATCATGGTTTGAAGTTAAAAACATTAAATTTCGACAGAAAAGATGAGTTACAAGAAAAATCATCAAAAATAGAGTTTCGATGATGTGATGAAATTCTCTTGGCAGAATGATGAGGTTATGCCAAGCTATTAGGATTCACTCTCTGAATTGCTGTAGCTTGTAAATCTCAAAACGTATTAAGGATCAAATTTTGAGCTTAATTTGATCATTTATGATCACTCACTGTAACTTTATATTAAGTTTAACAGTCATATGAGTGATAAAATTGGTGAATACTGTTAGTTTATGATTGAAACTAATACAATCCATGAAATTTGGGGTTCTTCCAAGCCCTGACATCATCAAACTCAGAGTTATAGTGATAACTCTAAAGAATGGTGTAATAATGAGATAATATGGTTTAATCATGATGTAATCATCACCAAGCCTTAAAATATTGATCAATTCCAGTGGATATGATCAGTTCAAATCTACTAGAAGCCTGTTGGACTCTAGGAGGGAAGTAGTTACTATAAATAGAGCTCTTTTTACTCTGTTTTCCCCTCAGATGCTTACAAAACATTAAATCATTAAATAAAAAGGTAATTTCTTTATTCTTTATATATAGAACTTTTATATTATTAAAAACCAAATATCATCTTATAATAATCTTCATCTTTGAAGTGATTATTACAATTATTTAATTGTTTTGTTTAAATTTCTCTCAAAAACCACAATTCCATGTAAAACCAAGAAAATTTGGAATTTCTCTTAAACTTTATTGTAACTACAATTTAAATAAGTTTTATTTACATTTCTAGGCGTAAATTTACTCAAACTTATTATATTAAGCATTAAAAGTAGGTTATTTCTCTTATTATAATAATTTTCTCTATTATTACTTTTTAATCATTCCATAATTGATATAAATAGTATTTATATTAATTTATAACTTTAATATTGGTAATATTATTGTTATTAATTTTTTTAATTGATAAAATTTTTTTTTACGCCTTTATCATTTGTTGGTAGCAATAAGGAAGTGCTTTTTAATATATTAATTATCTTCTATTAATATATTTCTTTTATATATATCATTTTTTTAATATAAATTATATTATTATATTTATTTAATGATATAATTATTTGACGCCATACTTATAAAAATTCTTTATTATTATAATTATTTTTTATCTTATTTAATTTATTTATAAGGACATTCATGGTACAATAAGTGAAATATTAGTAATTTTTACTTATTGTTTCATAGTCAAACCTTACATTTGGGGGCCTGGCTGAGATATTTACTCTAAAAGACCTTCAAAAAGATTCTAATTGGGTTTATCCAATAATAAATTATAATTATAATCATAAAATTATATAAAAAATTTCTATTTATTGATTTTAAAAGATATTGAGGCATTTGGAAAGCAATTGTACTGTCTTACACGTGGTTTTTCACATTGTTAGACTTGCAAAAACTATTTTTGAGTGACTCTAGTGATTAAAAACTATATTTTATAAATTAAAAAATGATTTCATATTATAAATTAATTTTATAAAAGAATCATATTCATTTTATTTTATTCTTTAAAAA
The DNA here is from genome assembly GCA_023105745.1 of Austropuccinia psidii. NCBI lineage: Eukaryota > Fungi > Basidiomycota > Pucciniomycetes > Pucciniales > Sphaerophragmiaceae > Austropuccinia > Austropuccinia psidii. The sequence continues at coordinate 28,402,301 of JALGQZ010000005.1, forward strand.
TAAAAATATTAAAAACCAATAAAAAATTTATTTTATTCATTTTAATTTCATTTCTTTAATTATTTTCATTTTTTTTAAGAAAAAAAAGGATATAAAAGGAATTTGTATGTGGAGAATTGCCATATGTTACCAAAAATAACACTTTTATATAAAAGACTTATATTCATTTGTCTTTTTTAGTGTTTGAAGACAATCCAACAGAGAAAACCCAAACCGCTGTTGAAAGATTGGTGGAAGAAAATTTCCAAAGCTCTCCAACACCAATAATCACTAAGAAAAAGAAAGCCAAGAAATTGGAATTTCCAGGACCCACTATTCAGGACTCTGAAGGTGAGTACCTCATTTATGAATTGCCATACGAAGAATTCCTGTTCTGAAATCTTCTTATTTCTTATTTCTCTTAAAATATGACTATCAGAAGAGGCTCCCAATACTCCATCCAATCAAATGGAGCTGGACTCAGAGGTAGAATTGATTCCTCAAAAGGGAAAAGGAAGGGCAATATCCCCAGTGGAACAGAATCCACACAAGGAAGTGCCTTATCCCAAAGGCAAGTCCCAGAAATGCCCATGTTATCTGAACCAGAATTGGGACTAAGTATGAGTGACTCAAACAGGTACAAATCACATTCAGAGGGCTCAAATAGACATTTGCATGAGCCAGTACAAACAGTACTACATGGTGTAAAAGGACAAAGATTGGGAAATGTTGCCCCAAATAAACCAAGGAGTGATGAACTCCTGGCACATCATGAAAACGTTCCGCAAAGAGGAGGAAATAGTGAGATACTCCAATGGATGGAATCCACTATCATCCAAACCTCAAATCAAAAAGATCAAGGAGTACCATGCCAAAAAGAAGGAGGCAGCCAAGGAAGAAGCCCCAGTAGCTTCTACCAGCAAGCCCCAAGCCAACCCACTTCCCCAAGAAAAAGAGAAGAACAGGAAAAAGAATTGGAGAAAACCAACTTCCGCAAGCTACAGGATCCCCAAAATCCAAAAAGATGCCATGGACAATGTATTCAACATGGCCAGAACTTTGATGGAATTCAAAGACAAAGAGGAGAAAAGAGTGAGACAACCCCATTTCCCAAAGAAATAACCTTGTCTCCTGATGTTTTAAATACTTTAACAGAACTTAAAAATAGTATTTTACCTCTTAAAGACATTCAAAATAGTTTATTATCTTTCCAAGAAATAAATAATAGCTTATCATCTTTAACAAAACTTGTGGTAAAAAATAAAAAAGAAATTGATAACATAAAATTTATGATTGAAAATAATTAACCAAAAGTATTAATTGATAATACTCAGAAATTAATACAAGGACAACAAGAGTTGTACAAATACATAAGTGATATCAAAGAAAAAACTTTGACAATCAATTATGATGTGAGTATTGATAATCTTACAGAAAAATTAAACAAATTAAGCATTTCTGTAGAAAGATTTGAAGAAAATACTTCATCACACCAAAAACTACTTTTGGACCATGTGGAAAAGAGGGATGAAGCAAGAATGCATCTGAAAGATGACATTCAAAGTGAAATAAGGCTTATTACTGAAAAAATGGATAAAATTACTGAGGCTAACTCAAATATGCCAAAGTTATCAAAACTATTTTCTCACATAAGAAGCCCTGTTAAACCAAAAGAGGAGTCAACAAACCCATTCATAACAGACTTGAGTCACCAAGACAATAACCAAGTCTTAATGAAGGAAGCACCTCAATTAAAAGAATGGGCAACATTCACAGGAGAAGGTGAATATGACCACATGTCATTTATCAAAACAATTGACATGCCACAAGAAGATTATGCCATACCAGATGAATTAATCACTGCAAGATTACATTCATTATTTGAAAAATCTGCAAAAAGATGGTATTATGGCATAAGGCAAACAAATGGAAAAAATACCTGGTCTTGGTGGAAACAAGAAATAATCACCAAATGGGCTAATGATGCCTGGAGGTACAAGATAGAAAATGCATTTGAAAACTCTTTCTTTGACCCAGACAAATACAAACCTTTAACTTGGTTCTTAAAACAAGCTGAAAGACTCAATGCATTGTACGCAGAAATGTCACAGAAAATGGTGCACATGAAAATACTTAAAAAATTTGGAGGAGAGCTAGAACATGCTCTAAGAAGCAGGTTTATAGAAACATGCTCCACAGAAGAGTATATTAATGCGCTAGAAGACATAGTGACAAGAACAAAAATTGGCAGAAATTGGAAGAAATTGGACATTCAAAGTCCAAATAAACCATTTATCAAAAAGATAAATCAAAAGAATCTTTCAAGGCCAATAAATCCAACAATAATGAGCAAAGAAAATGCCATAAATGTGGAGTTATTGGACATTTAGCCAATAATTGCCTCAAAAAGGCAAAAATTAATGGAATTGTGGAAACAGAAAACCACAATGACAAAGAGGAGAAATCTGACTCCAAAAAACAAACAGAAGAGTCAGAAAGTCCTGAAAGTGATTAAATTAATATAATTAATGCACAAATTAATAATCTTGATATAATTTATGAAGTACTGGATGTTAACTCACACTTACCACAAGTTGGGACATCTGACACAAACCTGACAAATATACAAGATGCCAAAATGTACAGAACCAAACCTGCAAAAGGAATGGGATATGCAGCTGGAAAAGTAAGTATAAGTATTGTTATGGTTGATAACCAAGAAGGAAAAGTGAGCTTAGATACAGGAGCATATTGCACCTGTGTTGGTAGAAGTTATTTAAAAACCATTGTCCCAGACTGGCATGAAAAACTTATGCCAATACAAGGTGTTAAATTTAGTAGTGCAAGTGACAGCATGAAGCCCCTTGGAATAATTGATTTAACACTAATTTTTCCTCACCCTTCACAATGTGTCAGAATTAAAGTAGAGTTTTTAGTAATGGACAACTGTACTAGTAATCACTTCATACTTGGAAATGACTACTTATCAAGTTATGGTATAGATATCTCTAACCAGAAGGACAGATATTTTACCATAGGAGATAACAAAAGACAAAAGTTTGGCTTATTAAATAACAAAAGACACATCACAGTTATTAAGAATGAGGAGAAAAGTCCAGAAAAGGACCTATTTATATCTGAAAAACTGAAAGAGGGAGAATTCAATCAAGAATTAACAGAAAAAATGGAAGAAAAATTGATTGAACTCTTAATTAAGTACAAAAATGCCTTTGAAACTGACAAGGAGCCACTAGGTGCCATAATTGGGCATGGGGTGGATATGATTCTTAATGTGGAAAAGCCTTACCCACCTTTACTAAGGAGACCAGCTTACCCAGCTATTCCAAGGGCTAGAGAAGCCTTGGAGGTACACATTAAATAATTAATGGACCTTCGAGTATTAAGAAAGGTAGGACATAATGAACGGGTAGAGGTCACTACACCTGTCATTATAACTTGGCATAATGGAAAATCAAGGATGGTAGGAGACTTCAGAGCCCTGAAAACCTATACCATTCCAGACAGATACCTAATACCCAGAATCCATGAGACATTGACACAATTGTCACAAGTTAAGTTCATTACAGCCATGGATGCCATAAAGGGTTTTCATCAAAATGTCTTAACAGACAATGCCAAGAAACTACTAAGGATAATAGTCCACTGTGGGATTTTTGAATACCTAAGAATGCCATTTGGTATAAAGAATGCACCTTCCCATTATCAAAGGATGATGAATACCATATTTCCTGAAGAGTTATCAGGAGGATGGTTAATTATCTATATTGATGATATCATAGTTTTCTCAGAAAGTTGAGAAAATAACCTCACAAGACTAGAAAGGGTACTACAAAAAATAGTGCAAGTGAATATGAAAATTTCCTTGACAAACTGTCATTTTGCATATAGTGAACTAAAAGCACTAGGACATGTTGTATCTGGACTTAGTCTAGGTATAGACAAGAATAAAGCAGCAGCATTACTACTTAAGCCAATGCCTCAAACAAAAAAAGAAATGCAATCATTTCCAGGATTTGCTGGTTACTATAGACAGCATATAAAGGGCTTTGTGAAAATTTCCAACTCCTTGTATAAGCTATGTGACCAGCAAACAGTCTATGAAATGACTGAAGAAAGAGTCAAAGAATAAGAAGAATTGAAAAATTCCTTAACAAATGCCCCATTGCTTCTAATGCTAGATTGGAAACTACCCTTTAAGCTTTACATTGATGCTTGTGGAGAAGGACTAGGTACTGCACTACACCTGACACAAATCATAAATGATAAACCAGTGGAAGGACCAATCTGTTTTATTTCAAGACAAATAAAACCAACAGAAGCAAGATATGGAGCAAGCCAAATGGAATGCCTCTGCTTAGTGTGGGCTTTAGAAAAATTACATTATTACTTGGATGGAACAGTATTTGATGTGATTACAGACTGTAATGCTGTAAAATCTCTATTAAATATGAAAACTCCAAATAGACATATGCTGAGATGGCAAATTGCTATCCGAGAATACAGAGGAAATATGACTATTGTTCATAAATCTGGCAATATTCATAAAAATGCAGATGGTCTTAGCGCATGGGCTCTAGCAAATACCCATGAAAATCCAGCATGGGTACCACAGGAAGAGCACTACATAGAAGGAATATGTGTTACAGACATTGGCACAGAATTCTTTAACCGAGTTAAAGAAAGCTATAAGATAGACAAGATTTGCCATATCTTAAGCCAAATTTCAATGAAAGACTGCAAAGACCCATCACTTTCATCAAAATTAGATGAAACATGGAAAAAGGCATATGATGAAGGAAGATTCCACCTCCTTGATGGAATCCTTTGCCATAGAACAAAACACACATGTGTTATGGCCTCAACAGATAGAACCCTGATAAACACTATTTTACATGAGTGTCATGATAGTGTTTCAGCTGGACATCTTTCAGAAGACAGAACACTAGAAAGAAGGAAAACCTGCTCTTGGTGGCCAAATTGGGAGAAAGTTGTTTCAGAATACTGCCAAACCTGTGACAGATGTCAAAAAGCTAACAGAGCCACAGGAAAGAAATTTGGAATGATGATCCAAATCCAAGAACCAAAATCACATTGGGAAATAGTTCATATGGATTGGGTAACAGCATTACCTCCAGGAGGAGACAGAAGCTATAATGCATGCCTAGTATTGGTTGACAGGTATAGAAAAACCCCCATGTTCCTACCATGTCACAAAGATGACACAGCTATAGACACAGCTATATTTATATTGAATAAAGTTATTAGCCATACAGGCTTATTCCAAAATATGATAAGTGACAGAGACCCAAAGTTCACTTCAGCATTGTGGACAAATATCCATAACGTGTTTGGAACAAAATTATCATTCTCAACAACTTACCATCCTCAAACTGATGGCTTAGCAGAAATAATGATACAGACCTTGGAGGACATGATCAGAAGATTCTGTGCTTATGGACTAGAATTCAAAGATTCTGATGGTTTTAGCCATGATTGGTGTACACTAATACCAGATCTTGAACTGGCATATAAAACATCAATCCATTCTTCCACTGGAAAAACACCAGCAATTCTTAGAAAAGGTTGGAATCCAAGACTTCCTTATGATACCCTCAAAAAGGACTTAGTGGATATGCATTCAACAGCAAGCAGCTTTAAGATAATGCTTGACAAAGCAAGACACCATGCAAACAGATGTATGCAAGATTCTTTCAAATATGAAAAAGAAAGATGGGATAAAAGTCATAAACCACCTGACTTCAAAATAGGAGACTTGGTACTAGTATCAACCCTTAATTTCAATAAAATAAAAGGTCCAAAGAAATTGAAAGATTCATTTTCAGGACCATTTATGATAAAAGGACTTCATGAACCCAATGCTGTGCAATTGGAACTCACAGGTGAATTAATGAACAAACACCCAACTTTCCCTGTAAGTCTGATAGAACCTTACAGCTCAAGTGACAAGGAGTCATTTCCACTAAGAAATAAACCCCCACTTGAAATTCCCCCCTTGGAAGAAGGAGAAGAAAAGAAAATTGTAAAAGTCCTTAAAGAAAGAAGGACAACAAACAAAAAAGAAAGAGAATACCTTGTAAGGTATAGAAATTCAACTCAAGAAGATGAATGGCTACTTGAGAAAGATAAAACAAATGCTGATAAACTACTAAGAAGGTTCAGACATGAAAGAAAACCTAAAGAATAGAAAAGTTAAGCATTATTGAGCTTCAAGACTAACAAAGTCTATTGAAGAGGTAGGACAGTGGATGATAACCTAATTACACATATCAGATTGTGGTACAATCTTTTTTGGTGTCAGGGAATGTGAACCTTTGAGATATGACCACATACCCAAAAAGGTCAAAAGAAATATTTAAAATAATTATACATTAAAAATATTTATGTTATATATATTATTTTTTTAATATAAATTATATTATTATATTTATACAATAATATAAGTATTTTACGCCATAATTATAATAATTCTTTATTATTATAATTATTTTTTATCTTATTTAATTTATTTATAAGGACATTCATAGTACAATAAGTGAAATATTAGTAATTTTTACTTATTGTTTCATAGTAAAACCTTACACTTGATGTGAAGAATGTGTCTGAATAACTTGATGAAAAATTTGAAAATTAAATGAAAATTAAGATGACACTTGGAGTATGAATGAATTTAAAGATTATGATTTGAGATAAGATTTAAAAAGAGAAACAAAAAATAAAATTGGGTCAGCTTTCAATCTTCAGAATGAAGAATGAATGAGAGAAAATTGAGAGGTGATGATGAATCATAAGGTTCAAAAGCATTAAAGAGTCATAATCTCAATGAAATGAGTGGATGAAATTATAAAGAAAGAATGTACATAATGAAAAGAAATTATGAGTTAATTGATATAATGTCACAGGGGCTCTTGGACAGAAAAACAACAGTCGCCTGGCACTCAGCAATCAGGTAACTCACTTGGAAGACTCCAAAAGAATAAAGAAAATAAAATAAAAGAATAAATTTCTCTAAGAAGGATGCAAGTACAAAGATGAGATGCAATAAGAGAAATGGGAAGGCAAATGGCCAAAGAGCCAACCAAGTAAGACCTTAATCACTGTTTCAACCTGCAAAAATGAACAATGGAATTAGTAAGGATATGACCACCAAATATCCATTGACAGGCAAAGAAAGAAAAGAGAAAAGGAGCTAAATGACTGACTTGATAATATCAGTATTCACTTAACAAAAATGGTAAGATAAATAAAGATAAAATAAAATCAAACTATATTAATTAACTGGGGAAAACCCTCCAGGGTAAAAGGAGGCTGGTATATGTAAAACGTTGAGAGCTTGACTCCTTCAGGCTAGCAGTGGTCCTGTATTGAATACTGGAAGCTGTATTGATTGTCTGATGGAGTGTATACCTTGCCAGATTGGGAAATGAACTGTGTTGAATGATTTTCCCATGATGTATGATTCAAAATACAGGTCTTGATGAATTAAGACTGTACTGAATGAATTGGGTTTCCAAGGCGGATTGGTGGAGAATTGACCCTTGACACATTGTCTTGACACTTCCTCTTTAATATCCCTTGAGAATGAACAGCCAGTATTCCCTTGGAGGAATACTGTGAGTGAGAATAACCATTGATTGCTTGATGGCGTCATGGGTATTTCAGATTATGACACTTGCCCTTGAGCCTTGATGAATCCTTTGGAAGGTGTGCCTTGATGACCTGTTGAAAAGTTGAAATAACCATTTGAAATTGCTGCCATTGGATTGCTGCTGAAAAAAGATGCATAATGGTGTATAACACCATATATGGCACTTTTGGTTATTGAAGGTGGAAATGGGCCAAAGGTCTTTTGGAACAATTCCAGGAGGATATGAATGAAATTTGGGTTTTGGAAGCTTCAGAAGTGACAAAGTGGTTTTTGGGGTATTTGGCCATTTTTGGGTTTTTGGCCAAATACAGCTAATACAGCTTAAAAAATGTATTTGCACAAAGTGCACAAAAAATGCACAAAATGCACAAAATTTACAAAACAGGAAATTAATCCCCAAAAGGCCTGATATGGCGTTTTGGGCATATTTCACATAATACATGAGAAATATGGCCTAAATGGCTAAATACAGCTAAATGCGCAAAATGCGCAAAAATTGCGCAAACTGTATTTAAAGCTAAAAGAGCCAAATACAGGCCTTTGGGCTTTATTTTCACTGTTTTATTTAAAATACCCAATATACCCAAAAGCACAAAGACAGCCTAGAATGGCTTGATGATGGTGAAGGGCCCAGGTTGGCCCCAGATGATGGAATTACCATTAAGGCCATAAGAAATGACAATGGCCAATTTGGCCAATGATTATGGATATGGCCAAATTGCCATATATTGGATATGGCATGGATATCCATATCAAGGTCCAAGAGGGTGAATTTCCATGGTTGTGATACTTCTTAATCTTTCAGTTGCCTAGAGATGTAGGATATTACTTCCTCTCCTGGTTCACCATCCAGAATTTGTCTCTGGTGAAGGGCTGCCCCTAAGCCTTGGCTACATGCTGCATCTATGTATAGCTTGAATGGTAGTTCAAAGTCAGGTAAGATAAACACAGGTGCATTTGTGAGTTCATTTTTGATCCTCTCATATGCATCCTTCAGTCCCTCCCTCCTTTCTTTGGTCATTTCAAAAACTACATCTTTTGAACATACCTTGTAGAGACTACTAGTTATGTGGGTAAAATTTCTGATGTGGTTTCTCTAGTAGCTAGCAGACCCAAAGAAATATTGCATCTCTTTTGTGTTTTTGGTACTGGCTTTAGCGGTACTGCTGCTACTTTGTTATGGTCTATGGCCAGACTAAGACTTGAGACTTTATGTCCTAGAGCTAGTAACTCTTGTTGGCAAAAGTTGCACTTTTTAAGTGAAATCTTCAGATTAATGGGTGTGCATTTACTTAGCACCCTGTCTATGTACTGCACATGGTCTTCCCATGTTTCTGAGTATATAATGAGGTCATCAATATATACTACCATCCAGCCTTCCACTACCTCTTCCTGAAATACTGTGTCCATCATCCTTTCAAAGTGGGCTGATGCATTTTTGATGCCAAATGGAATCCTGGTGTACTCATATATGCTAATATGGAATATGATTTTGAGTAATTTCATGGAATTTGGCTTAACTTCATTCTTGTGAAAATCTTTCATAAAATCCATTTTGGTTATGTATTTGTCTTTTGCCAATTTGTCTGAGGCATGAAATATCCTAGGTATAGGGTACCTGTCAGCTTTTGTTTAGTTGTTCAGTGCTCTGAAATCTCCACACAATCTAGATTTGCCATCATTTCAGGTGATCAGGACAGGAGTCTTGATCTCCACTATTTCATTTTGTCCAATATTTCTGATGACATCCATGTCTAGGAGTTCATTGATGTGTTTTTCAATTTCCTTCCTAGTTTCCAGACCTTCTGGGTATGGAGGTCTTCTGAGAATGGGTGGATAAGGTCTTTCCACATTGAGATAGAGTTCTATATCATGGCCTCTAATTTTTCCTAATGGTTCTACACCAATGGCAAATTCTGGTCTATTCTTCCTCAGCATCTTCAGCAAACTTAGTTTCTGTTTACTTGTGAGGGTAGTGCTGAACTGGCCCTCTCTGAATTCATGGAGTAGTTCTTCCAGTGGAGCCTGGGTAGATATTTGGTATATATCAAGTGAAAATTTCTTTTCCTTGTTGGTACCAATGGTATTGTGCCTGTTTTTACTATTATAAATATCAATACCATACATCCTCTGGTAATCTGTCCCCAGTAAGAACCCTTGGATGTGGGCATCATCAAGCACTACAAACGCTCAGTTGAGTCTGATATTACCCTTACTGTGAGGTATAATTATCTCTTTGATAATTGTCTCAATGGAAGTCATCTTCCCTGATGCACTTTTGAGGTTCTTTGCCTTGGTTGGCATGAGCTGTTTTTGTTAATTTGTGAAGTGGTTGTCCAGATAATTTGTGGCCACTATGGAGCAGTGTGCTCCACTGTCAATGATCAATGGGTGTTGAGCATTGTCAATGCAAACAGTCATTTTTGTGGCTGTCCCATGTATTTATGCCATTCCTTTGGCTGGCGTGACCAGAAATGTCAGGGCATCTTGTGTATGTTTGCACAAGTTTTTATTGGCAGTGTCTTGTGGCATGCCTGAGTCCAACTGTATGTCCTGGATTTCTAGTGGGGTTTCCTCTTGGTATTCCACTAGAAATTCCTCTCTTGGGTCTTGCTCTTCATCAGATTGTTCTCTGATGGCATCTCCTATAGAGTCTTATTCAGAATCCTCTGTGGGGGATTCCTCCTCTGGGACTTTCTAAACCACATAGACTTTTTTCTTTGCCTTTGGACAGTTGTTGGCATAGTGGTCTGTTGAACCACAATTGTGACAAGAATTTTTCTTCTTAGTCACTTCTGCCACTCTTTCATTGTGTTTGTCTTTGAACTCCAACCTAAAAGTTTGTTTCTCTTTGAAATCACTGCTCTTATATGGGGAATATTTCCCTATTTTTTTTTTCCTTATGTCTTGTAAGGTATTAGCAATGTCATCCAGAGTGTAGTTTTGCTTGAGTCTTCATTTTACTGCATGTTCTAGTTCTCCTGGCATTTGTGCCAGGAGTTTGTGATTCCTCATCTGAATATTTGTTTGAGGATCAATGGCTTTAAGTCTTTTAGACTTTCTAAGACACCATTTATATGGATTGTTGTCCACTGAATACTTGTCATTTTCAAATTACTCATCTTTTGCCTTATGAACCTACCATTGCTGTATTTTTGGATGATTTGACTCTTCCACCATGGCCAGTTTCTCCTGCCATGGATTTCTTTCATTTCTGTGTACCAAATACTAGCATGTCCTTTAAATGCTGTATTAAGTCTAGCAGTAATCCAGTAGTCTGGTATTATTGGTACATCAATGAAGAGTCCATCAATATAATCTATGAGTTCCATATGATCATATTCTCGTGTACCAGAGAATTTGGGCCAGTTTGAGGCCTCAGGAAGCTGTTTTAAGGCGTCCTTCTCAGAATAAGACCTATTATATCCATCTTGGTATTGAGATGAAGATTTTGCCTTATTCACCAACGTGGAATCTGGCTTGATGACCTCTTGGTGATATGAATTATCCATAACATGGCCTTGTGGTTGGGGCGTCATGTTATGGTAGACATTAAACAGTTTGTTTATTTCTTGATCCAGACAGTCCACGTCCTTTTTGCTGTGGTCTTGTTCTTCAAAGACTAGATTCAGTCTTTTGGTGGTTTCTTCAGAGGCTTTTCTCAGTTGAGAATGTCTCTCTTGAAGGGTTTTAACAATTTTGTCCATGGAGGCTGTTAATGTTTTCATCCTCTCATGGCTTGCTTCAAGTTCTGCAAACTTCTTTTGAGTTTTGTCACCATATTTGGAAATTTGTAGCCACAGTGCATCACTGTTTAGGTTACTCTCAGGTGTGAAAACATTATGTTCAATCTGAGTGGTGGGAATATTTCTATTAATGGGACTACTTATTCTAGAGTTATTTACAACTACTTCTGGTTCTTGTGTACTTCTTTCAGCAAATACAACAGCTTCTGGATCTTGGGGTCTCACTCTCTCTTCCTTTGGTTGAAGGTAGTCTTGGTTTTGCCCTTGTATCCTTGTCTTCTCCTGGAAACTTCCGGGGATTGTGAATAATGGTGACTCTTGGCCACTGATCTGTTGGTTCCTGAATGGTGTGAAGCCACTGGAGAGCTGGTTTGGTCTACTCCTTGTGAGCCTGAAGGAATCTGAGTATACCCTGTCTGGGTCAGTTGTTCGTTTATAGCTTGGATAGCGGCTTGATTCTCCCTTATCCTGTTTTCCCTCACCTCCAGGAGCCTGAACTTCCTGTTGGGATTCCAACCTTTGGTGATTACCATAAGGTCTCTGAAGTCTTTTGCTTTGAGACAGATCTTCTGGAAACTTTCTCCAAGTTCTTCCCAGTGGGATTCCAGGTTGAACCTCTTGTTGTCCATGCTCCATTGGAAAAGGTCTTTGACAAGTTGGTGGGGCTGCAGAACTTGATCCATGTCATTCCAGTACTCTGGTTAGAGGTTTCTAGTAAATTGGAATGTGAATGGCAGAGTTGGTGTGATTTCCCTCAATGTCTTGCCATCCACCACTGTGTCCTAGGTGTCCTCTTCCAGGTCTTCTGGTTCTGGACAAGCCTTCTTTGTCCTCTGGCTGCTGCCTTTGGAAAACAAGGTCCGTGAGATGTACAGGTGACATATCAGTGTTGGCAAGCAGGAAAAAACTTTATTTTCTTAGGGTATCTACCTTTCACTGTGCCTTGTACAAATTCTATGTCTGCTACTTTTGGAAATTTACCTTTAGAGGTTAGAACTGGGCTAATGACTGTAATGTTCCCTGTACAAGTTGTTAAGGTTGGTTTACCTTGTATTGATGCAAAGTTTCTTGGTTTTCTATTCCTCTGAGTGGCAACTGGTGTCCACTTTAAGATTTTATAAGGCCTTCACTGTGCTTCTTTCCTTTACCCTTGCTGCCCCCTGGTTCTGAAGGTGTCACTGGTGTGTTGGCCTGTGACTGGGTCTCTAGTGGGGTGTAGTTTTCTTCCACAAAATCAGACAGGAAAAAGAGGGCTTATTTGCAGTTAAGACTTCTTAAAAATTCTTTTCGCATGTCTAAGAATGGCCTCTGGGAAGTATATTTCTATATTATGCCCTTGTATTATGACAGTGTAATTGGATTAACAATTCCACCTCAGAAATACAGCTTACAGATATCTGGCACACTGTTTGTATAGGAGTATCTCACAGATTAACTTGTGATTAGCAAGTATAATCTGAAAAAGTGGTTATGTAAGAGGGTAATTGAAATTAACAATGTACCCAACCATGCCTAAACTGTTGGTTTGGCAGTAAGAGGTGTCCTTATTTAATTAAAAAAGGACTATATTAATGGCTTAAAGTGTTTCAATATGTAAAACACTCCAAAAATAAGGGTTTAGTGGTGATTAAATTATAATCAACCATGCAACAAGGCAAAAAAAAGAATAAAACACACTGGTATACAGCATATACCACTCAAACAAAAAATTAAAATAAATAAATAAAACATATATATTTTATTTAGTTTTTAAGAAAATGTACGCCTAAAAAAGAGAAACAAAAGCGTAAAAATGAAGAAAATAAGAGAAAAAACTCACTTATAAGGTCCAAAAAGGTCTAAGAACACGGCCAGGACCCCAAAATGTCAGTCTGAGTCTATGATGAAGGTGTAACAAGGCTATTTACAATTTCAACTATGACTGTGACACAGTAAAATTGATTTAAAAGAGGTTTGCAATGGATAATGAAAGTTTTAAGATTTAATAATAAGGGCATTACTATTGTGAAATAGTGCTGGTGAGTGCTGTTGAAAGCCCTGGGTGCAGCTTTACCTGTTGGTTTACAATAATAAAGTCTAAAATACTAAAGTGTAGAGTATACCCTGGTTATTTTCAAAAAGTATAACTGTTTTTGACAGTTGTACTACATAAGAATTCAAGAGAAGGATGAGGAGACCTTTTCTGGTGGAGAAAAGGTCTCCTTTCATTCTAAAATGGGGTGGAATTGTCCTCCAGACCATCCAGGTAGAGGAAGTGAAAGGTTTTTCACTTCAGAGTACTGGCTTGTGGTTTGCATAGTGCCTTTATTCTCTGTATTGGGCTCAGATGTGCTTTCAAAACCACATCTGGGCAATTTTCACCAATACAAGGTGAAAGTTTCCATCTTGGACCACATAGTCCTCTTCTGATGTGTATGACACATAGAATGCTGTGCAAAACCTGTATGAGACCCCAGTATTGAATGAATTATGAGGTATGAAAGTATAAAAATGCTTCTTTGTCTATTTGACACCTCATAATCATACTTATGGGAGATTATCCCACAGTAAGACTGTATTGGTTTAATTGTGTGATTTTGAGCTTAAAACTGCCATACCTTTGTCGGGTTTTGAGATATCAAGCTCCAGGTTGGTTCATTGAGTACCCCTGGATGTGTTCTACACAATGGTACCTCATTTGGTATGGCTATCATTAAATATAGCAAAGCTATGCCATGTACAAGTTTTCTTATACACATTTATGATTTGCCCAAAAACTGTATGGAGCTTGTTTTCTCCATATCTTTTGTTCTAGATGCGATATCGGAAGGTGAATGGCACCATCAGATATCCCTGTTTTTTTGTTTTCCAAAAACACCCCACTTTAGGTATCTCACACTAAAACTGTAGAAACTAGATGAGAGATGAATATTTGAATCACCCTTATTTGACCTTATTTTGGTCATAACTTCTGTAATTCTGGTGATAGCTCAGTTTGGCTAGTACCTTTGGATAGCCCTGGCTTAGAGCTCTATTTTCAATACCCATTTGATGGGTTTAAGCCTCTTCCTCTGTATCTCAGATGGGAGGTGGAAATTAAGGTTTATGCTCAGCAACAACTTTGAGCAGGAATAACTTTGTTATCCTTTGTCCTATGATGATGCGACTTGTATTTTTTCAAAGGGGTGAGTTTCCTCTTTTGTTTGGTACCTTTTGAGCTTATTTGGCTCAGCTCCATGTTTGGTGGTATCTTGGCTATACAATTGATTTATGGTATTTTGCTGTCATTCTTGTGCTCTGGCTTTGAGTCACAGGCTGACAACAATAAAATAGTGAATTCTTATTGTTTGGTAATAAAAATTATGTTTTTGCTAAGGAAACGTTTCCCTTCTAACATGGTCACACGGACAGGTTGTATTTTTGCAGTACTAATTTTTATATATATGGCATAATTTTACTTTTAATTTTTTGAATAAAGGAAAAAGAGTGACATCCACTCTTTTGAATAATTGCCATAAAATATTGTATTTGAGGTGTCATGATTGTACTCTGGTTTTGAGTAACAGTCTGAAATACCCTCTCTTTAAAAAATTCTCATTAATTATGGGACTCTTAAGTCTGGATAGATGGTCTTAGTAATTTCAGATTTATCCTTCCATTAATTCTATTCCTTTTTATGTGTTACTTGGTTTCACCTTGTGGTATGTCTTTAAATTGAATGAAATTTACTTTTTGTGCAATTTCTTTTGTTTAATTTTTGTTCTTTCCAAGAAACATATTTCCTCTTTCTGAAATCTCCCATTGTAATTTATTTGATTTGGTCATTGGTTATTCTGATATTATACACTTTTTGATAATATGTACCTAGAAAGAAACAATTTACTGCTGCATTTCAAGTATCCAAAACTCAATCTCTAATATTCATTTTTCCTGCCATTGTTTTGTTATTTCTTTGAAATAACAAAACATTTCATCCTCCCTGAGGCACTTTGGAAATTTTTCACTTCTGTTGGAATTAATAGTTCATACCAGTAAGAGAAGTACTTTTTTGAGTATTTTTTGGATTCTACTGAGCACTTGTCCCCTAAGTCAATAATCAAGGGATGCTTCTTTTCACCAACATAGAAATCCATTTTTCATGGTTTCCCATGACTGAAGCCCATTCCTGAGTTTGGTATTTCCAACAAAGGCTTTAGCAGGTGGTTTTTTCATTCTAGCAATTATAACCTGTTTCTTGATCAATTTTATGTTTATTCAGGGGGAGAATTGATTTCTTGTGGTTAATCCTCCTCATATTCCACTATTTATTGGTCTATGTGGTATGATTTACTGATTTTTGAATCCCTAACTCCTTTTTTGAAGCTAGAAAACTCATACTTTGTATCTTTCAGGCCTTCTTAATCTTTCTATATTAAAAACATCTTCTTTCCTTTTGGAAAGGTATTTTCATATTGATAAGGTGAGCCTTATTTTTAACATATATTTTTTCTTGGCCCCTATGAGCTATTAGAAAGATTTTTCTCAAGAGACAATCTTTCGTTTTCTCATTTCCAATCATCTTGTAAGGGGTATTTCTCCCAACTGATGTTCTCTTCCTGTAATCATGAAAATTATTTTTTTTTCATTAAAGGTTCATTGCTTTAAAAATCTAAATTTTAGGTACTGTCCCAAGTCCCCCAAAGTTTTATCAAAATTTTATGATTTCTCATCTCTGTTGTTAGATAAGGGCTAGTAGCCTTGAACTTTCTTGACTTCCTTAAACACCATCCAAATTGTCATTGGTCTAAATTATATGCTTCATTGTAAAAAGAGCCTTCTTTTTTCCAAATCAAGGCTCCATTAACATATCTTTAGATAATCTGGTTTCCAAACCATATCAATTATTTCATTTCATTATACCAAATATTGGGATGAATTTTGAAAGATGATTCAGCCTTTCAGTAATCCTTGGAATGTAGACTATCAATATATTCAACAAGATCCATAGGGTCATATACTCTTTTTACTGAGAAAATAAACCAGCTCATTACATCTGGTAGCTTTTTCAGGAAGTCTTTTTCGTAATCTCTCATATTTCCATCATCTTGGTAAACTTATTCACACCTAAATCTCAGTTTTTTTGCTCAACAATTTGTTGTAATTTTTCTGTTTTTACCTATGAGTCAGAGTTCTTTGGCTCTAATGCCTCACTTGCCTTTGGGAAATTCATTCCTTGTCTCATCTTGGATTGGAGCAAGTGATTTACTTGTTCCTTCACCTTCAAGTACATATTCTCAAAACCATCTTTGGGCTTCAAAAACTCCTCTTGGATTATCTCTAGCCTTCCTGAGATCTTCCACTTTTAATTAAACTGATTCTCTTGAGATCCCCTTTGTGATTAAAGTTCCTTCCATATACTGACCAAAGGTTTTAGCCTGTGACTCAAAACCAGAGCAAAAACATGAAACCAAAACATCATAAACCAATGGTGGAGCAAAATGCCCACTAAAATATTACCTGAGCAAAACAGCTCATAAAGTTCATTGAGAAAAAGAGGAAAGTAACCCTTTTTCAAACATACAACTTCCATAACCATTGGACAAGGAATTACAGAGTTATTCCAGCTCAAAGCAAGAACTGAGAATAAATTCAATTTTTACCTCTCATCTCAATCCAGAGGAATATGAAGAACCCCATCAAATTGGTGCTCAAATTGAAGCCCTAACTAAGGGATATCCAATGGTACTGAAAATGAAGCTAGAATAAAAACACCAGAGCTTATGGCTAAAAATAATCCAAATAATGGTTGACACAATATTCACCTCTCATCCAAATCCCACAGTTCTATTTTGGGATACCTCAAGTGGGGTCTTTTCAAAAAGAGCAGAATTAGGGTATTCTTATGGGTCCATCCATTCCTTAATAGCCCATCTAGAACAAATATTATGGAACAAACAAGCTCCATACAGGATGTAAGAAGAATTCATATCTGGATAATGGAAGGTAAAAGTGGTATAACCTTTCCATAATTAATGCTACCCATACCAAATTAGATACCATTTTGCATTGTGTATATCCCATCAAGGCCTCCACAATGAACCAAATGTCAGGATGACTCTATGATAAAGCTTTAATTGGACTATTTACAGCTCTAACTAGGACTTTGACACTGTGATAAAGGTCAAAAATAAAAGTATTTGTTGATAATAAGGGTTTATAATAAAAAGAAGAGGGCTTTACTATTGTGGAATAGTGGTGGTGAGCGCTATTGAAAGCCCTGGGTGCAGCTTTACCTGTTGGTTTACAATAATAAAGTCTACAATAACTAAAATTATAATTATACCTGGGAAATTTCCAAGAGTATAACTTTTTTTGACAGTTGTACTGCGTAGGAATTTAAGAGCAGGATGAGGAAAGCTATTCTGGCTGTGAAAAGCCTCCTTTTTATCCTGAAATGGGGTGGAAGGGCTGTTAGACCTTTCCACATAGAGAAAGTGAATATTTTTTCACTCTCTGAGACAGGCTTGTGGCTTTCAAGGACCTGCATAGCCTTTATTGGGCTCAGATGTGGTTTTGAAACCACATCTGAGCAGTTTTCACCAATACAGGGTGAAAACTTTCACCTGGGGACCACATAGCCATCTTCTGACATGTATGACGCGTAGAATGCTGTACAGAAACTGTATGGGACCCCAGTATTGACTGAACCATGAGGTGTTGAATTATAAACATGCTTCTTCATCAGTTTGACACCTCATAATCATGTTTATGGGATATTATCCCATGATAAGGCTGTATTGGTCAGAATGTGGGATTTTGACCTTAAAGCAGCTGTACCTTTGTCAGTTCTTGAGATATCAACCTCAAAACTGAACCGGTGTGTATCCCTGTATGTGGTCTACCCAATGGTACCTTATTTGATATGGTTATCATTAAGTATGGAAAAGTTATTTCCATGTACAAGATTTTTGTACATATGCGTGGTTTAGGCAAAAAGCTGTATTGGGCTTGTTTGCCCCATAACCTCTGCTATAGTTGAGATATGAGGAAATGGATGACACCATCAGGTAGCCCTAATTGTTCTCTTTCCAAAAAGACCCCACCTTGGGTATCTCACACTAAAACTGCAAAAGTTAGATGAGAGGTGAATGTTGTGTTCAGCCTTATTTGGCCTGAATTTGGCCATAACTCAAGTAATACTGGTGCTAGCTCAGTTTGGCTAGTACCATTGGATAGCCCTGGCTGAGACCTTTATTTGGAATATCCATTTGATGGGGTTAAGCCTCTCCTTCTGGATTTTAGATGAGAGGTGAAAATTAAGGTTTATGCTCAGAAACAACTTTGAGAAGGAATAACTTTGTTATTCTTTGTCCTATGGTGATGGGACTTATATATTCAGAAAGGGGTGAGTTTCCTCTTTCCTTTGATACTTTTTAAGCTAATTTGGCTCAGCTCCATGTTTTGGTGGTATCATGGCTACACCATTGATTTATGGTATTTTGGCTGTCATGCTTGTGCTCTGGTTTTGAGTCACAGGCTGACATACCCTCCCTCTAAAAAAGGCGCATCATATATGAGACTGTTCAGTCCTCATAGAGGCTCTGAATCTCCTTAGATGAAGGTTCCCATCTGGTATGGCATCTTCTTCCAACCATTTGTCTTTATCAGCTGTCTGGTTCTTGAATCTGACTAAGCATTGTCTTTGATACTTCCGATTAAGTCTGATCTTCCTGGCCTTGATTATTTTACTCACAGGTCCAGGGGAGTTCTCCACTTGCACTATATTAGGTGGTGTGGGGTTCTTCTTCCTGGAGGGGAATTTGTCCTCCTCTTTTTGGAAGTATGGCTTGACCAAACTTACTGGAAAGACTGGGTGCTTCCTGGAACATTCCTCTGTAAATTTGACTTCCAATGCATTCTTACCTATCAATTTAATGATAGTGAAGGGCCCTACAAATGAGCCTCTCATTTTCTTAGGTCCTTTAAGGTCATTAAAGCTCAGTTTGGACACTAGCACCTGGTCCCCTTCCTTAAAGTCAGGTTCCATTTGTGTCTTGTCCCACCTCTGCTTATTATATTCCTTTGCCTCAGCTATGCATTTGGCATCTGTGTCACAAGCCCTCTTCCACATATCATGGATGTCCTTGGCCGTGGGGTGGATGGTCAGAAGATTCTTCTTCAAGTGATCAACAGGCAGCAGGGGATTCCACCCTCTCTCTAAAACTGCAGGTGTTTTTCCTGTGGTAGAGTGCTGACTTGTATTATAAGCCAGTTGGACAGCTGGTAGAAGGGTAACCCAGTCATGGCTGTATCCCTCATGGTCCTTGTATTCCATTCCATAGGCACAAAACCCTCTAAGGATATCCTCCATTGTCTGGATCATCCTTTCAGCTAGGCCATCTGTTTGTGGATAGTAAGCTGTGGAAAATGCAAGTTTGGTTCCAAGCATGTCATACAAGTTGGTCCAAAATTCAGATGTGAATTTTGGGTCCCTATCACTAATGATGATCTTAGGGACTCCACAGGCAGATATGATGTTATTCCCAAATAGCAGAGCAGTATCCATGGCTGTGTCCTCTTTATGGCATGGTAGACACCTCATGCTCTTGCTGAACCTATCAACTATGATCAAGCAGGCATTGTAGTTTCCTTTTCCTCCTGGGACAAGTCCTGTAACCCAGTCCATATTGATGGTTTCCCATGGGTGTTTGGGTTCGTCTATATGTTGAAGTAACCCATACTTCTTCCCATGTTTCCTGTTTGCCTTCTGGAATCTTTCACAAGTGTTGACGTATTGACTCAACTCTTGTTCCCACTTGGGCCACCAAGCTGTTACTGCTACCCTCTCTTTGGTCCTTTCTTCACTCACGTGTTCTGCAAGGTGTGGATATGAAACTTTGATTAAAAATCAAGTACTTTTCCTGTCCTCAAAATTTGTATAAGGTAAAATTCAGTTAAAAATAGTATGAAATATTATTTTTAAGAGAAAACACACCAATTTTATTGTTTATAACTTTATTAGTATAAAACAATAATATAAAAATTTATTGTTTTACCAACAATAAAGATTTATCCAAAAATACTCTACAAGAGATATTTTAAGGCTACAAAAGAAATTTCTTCAAGAGCAATTTCAATTGGAATTAATTGAGCAAAGAACTGCAAGCAATTAATTAAAGAACAAAGTCTTTAAAAAGAATATTAAAGAGAAAACACGCCCAAAAGTGACCAGAGTGAATTTGGAAACAAAGTGACAAAGTTTACAGTGATGAAAGATGCTTTAATTCACTTTTGGGGTGGTTCAGGGGTAAAAATGATTATAAGAGTTACAAACAATGATTATAATGATTTTTTCAGGTTGTTAAAAGGTTTAAAATGATTTAAAAAAGGTGGTTGGAATCTTTTATTTATTGGTTTAACAATTTTTAAACTAATTATAAAAGGAAAAGATTCTAACATGGAGAGAAAAGTGGGGCTAAGAAGACATTCTTTTATAGCCATCAATTCTCTTACTCCAAAAGTAAAATTTACTCTTGTCAGTCGTTAAAAACAGTCTGACAACAGAAAAGCCAATTATGGCATCATTGAACCCTGTTTTAGACCAAAAAGGGCTGGTTTAAGCCATTTTTAGCCATTTTTAGTCATTTTGCACCCTTCAATCACCCATTACTATAGCAATACCAGGCCTAGAGCCTTCAAAACACGTCAGAAAAAAAAATGATTAAAATGATTTAAAAGTGGTGGATGGAATCTTTGATTGATTGGTTTAACAGTTTTAAACTAATTAATAAAAGGAAAAGATTCTAACATGAAGAGAAAAGTGGGGCAAAGAAGACATTCTTTTATAGCTATCAATTCTCTTACTCCAAAAGTAAAATTTACTCTTGTCAGTCGTGAAAAACAGTCTGACAACAGAAAAGCCAATTATGGCATCATTGAACCCTGGTTTAGACCAAAAAGGGCTAGTTTAAGCCATTTTTAGCCATTTTAGACCCTTAAATCAGCCATTACTATAGCAATACCAGGCCTAGACCCCTCAAAACACGTCAGAATGTGTTTCAGAGACGTAGAAACCAGCCAAAACTGTTTTTACTATGATGGTTTTATCTTAAGGGTAGTTTTACCCTCTTGGAAACAGCTAAAACTACCCCAGTTGGTATCAAAACCTCATCATCAATTGAGTCCACAGACCCTGTAACTCAATTCCACGCCAAAAGTGATGAACTTTTGCGTGAATTTTGACATCCCACGCCTGTCAGCAAGGATTTTGGGGGTCTAGCTCCCCCTTAGAGCTGGAGTTCCTTTTCCCCCCCAAATTTAATCTTTCCAATTTATTTTTCCTTTAATTCCTCATCATGTATTATACTTGTAATTTACATATGTAATTCAATTCAATTGTACAGTACAATAAAGTAATAATTGACACCTCATATGTAAATCAAAGTTCACTTATGTAATACACGCGCACATTTTGACATTTCAATTGAATTCAATTGAAAATACTTCAATTCCTCATAACTTCTAAACTAAACACAACACCTCAATTTTAACATAAAAATTGATGGTTAACACCACATGTGGTGTGAATTAAATTAAGGTTTTGAGGATTTTCAACTTTTGTATTGAAAATACTAAAAACTTAATTTAAGCTTATTTAGAGTTGAGTTACAAGAATTTCACTCAGAGGTGACCCCACCTGATTTTTTATGAGGAATCCAATGGTGAAATAAATTTTATATGTTTATTTATTGGATAAAAAGTTATAATAAATTTTATTTAACTTTTTTCCAAATTTATTTATTTTTTCACAATTTTGTTAAAATTTCATTTTTACTTAATTTTTTCAAGTATAAATGTAATTTTATATTTACAAAATTTAATGTATTTTTTTATTTTTAAATTATAATTAATTTTTTATTTTTAATATAATTTTATATTTATATTTTGATTTTTATTTTAATAATATAAATAAATTTATTTTATTTATATTAATATGTTATTTTTTATATTTGTGGTCTTTTGGGTATATGAAATTACCTCTAAGGCTCACATTCCCTCCCCCTAAAAAAGAACATTACTTTGTAATATTGGTGTTTCTAGTGTGTCTGAATCTCCTCAGGAGTTTGGTAGCTTCTGATATATTTTTTTCTTCTAACCATTCATCTTCACAAATTGGGTCACTGTACCTAACAAAGTATTCCCTTACTTTCTTGGTTCTTAATTTCCTTTCTTTAAGAACTTTGGTTATTTTCTTAGTACCAGATGTCTCAATAGGAGGTATAACTTGGGGAACCTTATTCCTCAAGGGAAATTTCTCAGCATCACTAGATTTATATGGTTTTATCAAGCTCACTGGAAATGTAGTGTTCTTATTGCTAAGTTCTTCAGATAACTCTACTTCAACAGCATTTTCTCCATGGAGGGATTTAATCACAAAAGGTCCTGCAAAGGAGTCTTTTAACTTTTTACATCCTTTGATGTTATTGAAGTTAGTGGTGGATACAAGTACTAGGTCCCCCACTTTGAAATCTGGAGTTGCATGTGATTTATCCCATTTGTCTTTAGCATATGCAAAAGAGTCCTCCATGCACCTTACTGCATGCTTTCTAGCTTTGTCTAGCAATCCTTTGAAGCTAGCAGCTGTGGGATGTATTTCAATTAAGTCTTTCCTCAAGGAATCTTGGGGTAACTTGGGGTTCCATCCTTTTTCTAGAATAGCAGGAGTCTGATTGGTACTAGCATGGATTGATGTTTTATATGCTAATTCCAGTGCTGGTAACAGAGTACACCAATCATGGGTAAATCCATCACAATCTTTGAATGCAAGGCCATATGCACAAAATCTTCTCACCATGTCCTCTAAGGTTTGGATCATTCTTTCAGCCAGGCCATCAGTTTGTGGGTGGTAGGCTGTAGAGAAAGACAGTTTAGTGCCAAATAATTGGTGAAGATTTGTCCATAGTGCTGAAGTGAATTTGGGATCTCTATCACTGATGATATTTGTAAATATCCCAGTCCATGACACTACTCTATTCCATATCAGAAGAGCTGTATCCATGGCTGTATCATCTTTGTGACATGGTAAGAAGATTGGAGTTTTACTGAATCTGTCCACAATTACTAGGCAAGCATTATAGCTCCTGTCACCTCCTGGTGGTAGGCCAGTTACCCAATCCATATGGACAATTTCCCAAGGTCTGTTTGGTTCTTGGATTTTCATCATATTTCCAAGTCTTTTGCCAGTGGATTTATTTGCCTTTTGGCATCTGTCACAGGTTTTGCAATACTCTGCAACATCGTTTTGCCACATTGGCCACCATATGCAGGTCTTCACTTTCTCTCTTGTTCTGTCTTCAGAAAGATGTCCTGAAAAGGGACTATCATGGCATTCTTTCAGTACAAGATTGATTAATGACCTGTCTACAACTGTCATGACACATGTGTGCTTGGTTCTGTGGTAAATTATACCATCCAGTAGGTGAAATCTTCCTTCATTATAAGATTTTCTCCATACTTCATCCAAGGCATGTATTAGACAGTTGTCTTTACAGTCTTTGTTAAGTAATTGGCATAAGATGCTACAATTCGTATCTTGAGTGTAACTATTTCTGACTTCTTCAAAGAAGGTGGTGTTCAAGTCTGTAACACTTATTCCTTCTATTGGAATTTGTGGTGAAGCTTCTTCTGGAACATAAGCAGGATTATCAATGTTATTTGGTAATGGCCATCTGCTTAGTCCATCTGCATTCTTATGAATATTCCCATCCTTATGAACAATAGTCATATTGCCTCTGTATTCTTGTATGGCTATTTGCCATCTGAGCATATGTCTGTTAGGTGTTTTCATGTTCAAAAGTGATTTCACAGCTGTACAATCTGTTATTACTTCAAAAACACATCCCTCTAAGAAATAGTTTAATTTCTCCAAGGCCCAGACAAGGCATATACATTCCATTTGACTTGCTCCATATCTGGCTTCAGTTGGTTTGATTTGCCTGGATATGAAACATATTGGTCCTTCTACAGGTTTGTCATTTATAATCTGAACTTGGTGAAGTGCAGCACCTAGTCCATCCCCTGATGCATCAATATACAGTTTGAAAGGCAATTTAAAGTCTGGCATCAGTAAGAGTGGAGCAGTAGTCAATGCTTCTCTTAGAGATTCAAAAGCTTTGACTCTGTCAACAGTCATCTCAAATACTGTGTCTTTGTCACACAACTTATAAAGTGGTCTTTCTATGGATGCAAAGTCTTTAATGTGTTGCCTGTAATATCCTGCAAAACCTAAGTATTACTGAATTTTCTTCTTATTCTGAGGCATGGGTTTTAACAATACTGCTGCAACTTTGTTTTTATCAATTCCAGGGACAAACCAGATACAACATGTCCTAGTGCCTTAAGTTCTTTAAATCCAAAATGACATTTCTTTAAGGAGATTTTCATGTTTACTGATTGGATTTTTGTCAAAACTCTTGATAATCTGGACATGTGCTCCTCCCAATTCTTTGAACAGATAATAATGTCATCAATGTAAATGATTAACCATCCCTCTGAGAGTTCTTCAGGGAAGATTTCATTCATCATTCTTTGGAAGTGTGAAGGTGCATTTTTGATACCAAAGGGCATCCTTAAGTATTCATACACTCCACAATGAACAATAATTCTCAAGTATTTTCTTGCTCTTGGTGTTACCACATTTTGATGGAATCCTTTAAGGGCATCCATAGTGGTTATATACACTGCTTGAGATATTTGAGTAAGGGCAATTTGGATTTTTGGTATTGGGTATCTGTCTGGAACAGTGTAAGTGTTCAGAGCTCTAAAGTCCCCAACCATTCTGGATTTTCCATTATGCCACGCCATTATGACTGGTGTAGTTATTTCTACTTCCTCATTGTGGCCTACCTTTCTTATTACACCAAGGTCTAGAAGTTCTTTGATATGAATTTCTAGAGCTTCTCTTGATTTTGGACTTGCTGGATAACAGGTCTTCTTAAGAGTGGTGGATAAGGTCTCTCAATGTTAAGAATGATGTCAACTTCATGACCAATAATTGCTCCCAGAGGTTCTTTGTCTGTAGCAAATGCTCCTTTGTGGTCATACAAAAGGGAAGAAAGTTCATTTTCTTGTTTATCAGTCAGATGAAGGCTTATCTCAGCCTCATTTAACTGTTCAGACTTGAATTTTTCTAACTCTAAGTTGACTGGTGATACTTTGTTTACTGTAATTTGTTTTTTAAATGGTAAAAAGGCAAATTTCTGGCGCTTATTGTCCCCAATTGTAAAGTATCTGTCTTTGTTATTATGTAAATCTATCCCATACATGATCAAATAGTCATTTCCCAATATAAAATGGGTACTAGAGCAATTTTCCATAACAACAAATTCAACTGTGATTCTTAAATTCCCATTTATGTGTGGGAATATGACATTGGTCTCAAAGATTCCCGATGCTTTCATTGGGTTACTTGCACTGTTGAATTTTATACCATCAATTGGTAACAATTGGTCTTCAAAATTTGGCACACAAGTCTTAAGAAAGGATTTTCCAACACAAGAGCAGAAGGCTCCTGGGTCAAGCAAAAGTTTGGTGGGCTTGTTGTCAATCACCACTTCTGTTATACAGGAGTTACCAGCTGTATAACCTTTTCCTCTGTTTGGTTTTGTCTTCATAATTTGTGCATCTTGAACTTTTGATAAATCAACTTGACCATTGCTCAATTGTGGTAAGTGGGAATAAGATTCCATGATGTCAAAAGTGGCATTGATATTTTCTGTATCTTTTGAAGATTCAGAAAATATGGATGACTTATCATCTGAATTGTCTTCAATTATGTCTTCTTTTTCAACATCTGGTTCCTTTTCAATGTCAATTTCATTGATTTTCCCCCTCTTTGGACATGCATTGGCTAAATGGGTGTTGCTTTGGCAAATATGGCATTTTCTGACTGTATCTGCAGATTTATATTTAATATTACTAGAATTTTCTTTGGGGTTTTTGTCCACAGAATCTTTCCAAGGTGTATTAAACCTTGTTTTGAGATTCACCCTACTAGAACCAATTTTGGTTCTGGTGGTTACTTCTTCTAGTATATTGATAATATCTTCTGCTGAAGATTGTTCAGTAGTCCTGCTTTTGACAGCATGCTCTAAGTCACCTCCACATTGTCTCAGAATTTTTCTATGGATCATAAATTCTGACATGTCAGGATATAATGCTGTTAATCTGTCCTTTTGTTGGCAAAACCATGGTAAAGATTTGTCTTTATCAGCATTAAATTTGGCAGATTCAAAGGCTGTTTCAACTTTAAACCTCCAAGCATCATTTGCCCATTTGTTGATGATTTGGGTTTTCCACCAAGTCCAACTCTGGTGTCCATGTGCTTGTCTTATTTTGATGTACCATCTGTGAGCTGATCTGGTAAACAAGGTGTTAAACCTGGCTGTTACCAATCTGTCTGGTAATTCAAAATCCTCTTTGATCATGTTAATACCTCTAATGAATTCCATATGGTCATACTCTCCTTCACCACTGAAGTGAGGCCATTCTTTAAGTTTTGGAACTTCTTTCAAGAGTGCTTAGCCCATTGATGGTTCCAAGTTATGAAAAAAAGTGGATAATTCATTTTTTAATTGTGAATTATCAGGATCCAATACTTGTGGATTTGGAATTCTTGTGCCCTCATTTTGATTTAGAGGTGTAGACATTCTTGGTAAGGTGTTCAGTATTTGTTCAATGTCATTCATTTTACTGTTGCTACACCTTTGGGAATTTCTGTATTCATGTTGGAAGCTTTGTATTAAATTTATTACTTCAATTTTATACATGTCTTCCTTATGTGTCAGTTCTTGCCATAACTCTGTCTGTCTTGTATTATCAGCAGTGACTTGATTCAATTTCATTGATAATTTTGATACTCCTTCTTGTGAAGTATCAAAACACTTTTTCAAGGCAATGGTATATGTCTTTACTTCAGTAAATGAATTTGAGATGTCATCAAGGACTTTCTTGTTATCTGTCTTGATAATATTTATGGCTTGTTTAATTCTTGTTTCAATTATGTCATCAATATTGAATTTAGAATATTTATCTGTTAATTCTTTAATAATGGCAGATTGTTCATTTATTTTATTTTTAGAAGAATTATCATTATTGGAATTTTTAATTGTTCTCAAAACTTTTTCAAAACGGATAAGTGTTTCATTAATTTGGCACAGACTCAGGTTGTTTGTTTTAATGTTGTTACAAATGGTGTCATTTTTAACAGAAAGATGTTTTTTCACGTCATTTATAGCATTATACAACTCTGGGATGGAATCAAATATGTCAGAAATCATTTCTTGAACCTTAATCTGGCTTCCTCCTTCTTCTGTAATTCCATCATGGTTCTGGCCATTTGAAATACATTTTCCATGGCATCCTGCTGAATCTTTGGGATTCTGTAGCCCTGGCTGTAAGGTTTTGGGGCTGGTGCCTTCCCTTTGCCCTTGTTTGGAGCTTGTGGCTGCTTTTTCACGTTGGAATTGCTTCTGCTGGCCACTGGGGCTGTTTTTGGCACTGGTTTGGGTGGTGGAGGGTTGTTTTTCCTCCATTCTGGTGTCAAAAGCATCATGTTTTTCTTCTCCATCAATGGATGCCATCCATTGAGCAATTTGCAAGTGTTGGGATGGCCCAAGAATTTTCTTACTGTCAGGTAAGAATTCATGCAATTCTTCCACAGGTCTGCAAGGATCTGGTACTCTTTGAATTGAAGTGCATTGTTGTATGCACTGTGGCTGGCTTTGTATATGTCCACAGAGGCTTTTTGTGGCGGTGTCAGCTCTTTTTGAAGGTAAAATAGTATTATCAGCTTCAGAATGACCCAATTTAGTTGTTTGGAAGTCTTCAACTGACCCTTTTCCTTCTGTACCTGGTTGGCTTCTGCCATAATCACGTCTATTACCTTTTTGGGAGCTGCTTGAGGGGTTGTAGCTGGCTCCTGACCTGGTTGAAGGCATAATTATGGTTAAAAAAGGCTTAAAATAGTATTTTTACGTCAAAAACTTACTATTGGCCAAATTTTTAGCTTTCTGAAGGGTATTACTTATGTCCAAGTTAATTAATTCAGAAGATATTGGTTCAGGCTGGTTATTTTTAGTCACAATAACAGTGCTATTATGATCAGAATTAACAGTACTGGAAGGGATAATGCTGGTTACTGTTGAGGCTGTTTCAATGTTTTCTTGTCTTACCACGTTGTCAGACACTAAAATTAATTAAAAAGCCAATTAATTAAGTAAAAAAAAGGATATTTCAAAAAAAGAAATAAAAATTTAAGCCTCACTTATAATATGAAAAAAAATTATTTTTTATGGGTTTTTTGAATTATAAGTATTTTTTATGTGTTTTTAAATTTTTCAATATAAGAAAAAAGATTTAAAAAGAGTAAAAAAAATATGTCACAGGTAAAATATCACGGCTGGGCCCCCAAATGTAAGGTGTGGATATGAAACTTTGATTAAAAATCAAGTACTTTTCCTGTCCTCAAAATTTGTATAAGGTAAAATTCAGTTAAAAATAGTATGAAATATTATTTTTAAGAGAAAACACGCCAATTTTATTGTTTATAGCTTTATTAGTATAAAACAATAATATAAAAATTTATTGTTTTACCAACAATAAAGATTTATCCAAAAATACTCTACAAGAGATATTTTAAGGCTACAAAAAAAATTTCTTCAAGAGCAATTTCAATTGGAATTAATTGAGCAAAGAACTGCAAGCAATTAATTAAAGAACAAAGTCTTTAAAAAGAATATCAAAGAGAAAACACGCCCAAAAGTGACCAGAGTGAATTTGGAAACAAAGTGACAAAGTTTACAGTGATGAAAGATGCTTTAATTCACTTTTGGGGTGGTTCAGGGGTAAAAATGATTATAAGAGTTACAAACAATGATTATAATGATTTTTTCACGTGGTTAAAATGATTAAAATGATTTAAAAGTGGTGGATGGAATCTTTGATTGATTGGTTTAACAGTTTTAAACTAATTAATAAAAGGAAAAGATTCTAACATGAAGAGAAAAGTGGGGCAAAGAAGACATTCTTTTATAGCCATCAATTCTCTTACTCCAAAAGTAAAATTTACTCTTGTCAGTCGTGAAAAACAGTCTGACAACAGAAAAGCCAATTATGGCATCATTGAACCCTGGTTTAGACCAAAAAGGGCTAGTTTAAGCCATTTTTAGCCATTTTAGACCCTTAAATCAGCCATTACTATAGCAATACCAGGCCTAGACCCCTCAAAACACGTCAGAATGTGTTTCAGAGACGTAGAAACCAGTTAAAACTGTTTTTACTATGATGGTTTTATCTTAAGGGTAGTTTTACCCTCTTGGAAACAGCTAAAACTACCCCAGTTGGTATCAAAACCTCATCATCAATTGAGTCCACAGACCCTGTAACTCAATTCCAGGCCAAAAGTGATGAACTTTTGCGTGAATTTTGACATCCCACGCCTGTCAGCAAGGATTTTGGGGGTCTAGCTCCCCCTTAGAGCTGGAGTTCCTTTTCCCCCCCAAATTTAATCTTTCCAATTTATTTTTCCTTTAATTCCTCATCATGTATTATACTTGTAATTTACATATGTAATTCAATTCAATTGTACAGTACAATAAAGTAATAATTGACACCTCATATGTAAATCAAAGTTCACTTATGTAATACACGCGCACATTTTGACATTTCAATTGAATTCAATTGAAAATACTTCAATTCCTCATAACTTCTAAACTAAACACAACACCTCAATTTTAACATAAAAATTGATGGTTAACACCACATGTGGTGTGAATTAAATTAAGGTTTTGAGGATTTTCAACTTTTGTATTGAAAATACTAAAAACTTAATTTAAGCTTATTTAGAGTTGAGTTACAAGAATTTCACTCAGAGGTGACCCCACCTGATTTTTTATGAGGAATCCAATGGTGAAATAAATTTTATATGTTTATTTATTGGATAAAAAGTTATAATAAATTTTTTTTAACTTTTTTCCAAATTTATTTATTTTTTCACAATTTTGTTAAAATTTCATTTTTACTTAATTTTTTCAAGTATAAATGTAATTTTATATTTACAAAATTTAATGTATTTTTTTATTTTTAAATTATAATTAATTTTTTATTTTTAATATAATTTTATATTTATATTTTGATTTTCATTTTAATAATATAAATAAATTTATTTTATTTATATTAATATGTTATTTTTTATATTTGTGGTCTTTTGGGTATATGAAATTACCTCTAAGGCTCACATGTTCCATATAGGGGCAGTCATGGCATTCCTGCAGGATCAGAGAGATGTGGTCCCTGTCTACCACTGTGAGTGCACTTGTGTGTTTTCTCTGTGGTAGAGCAGGCCATCTATAAGGGAGAACTTGTTATCCTTATAGGCCCTCAACCAGGGTTGTTTCAGCTGGGATTCCAGCTCTGGACTCCTGTACTTTTGTTGAAGGAGTTGTAGTGATAGGCCACACTGTTTGTGTTTGGCATAAGACTTCAGTACTGCTCTTAAAAATTCATTGTGCAGTTCTGAGGAGCTGATTCCCAATATGGGAGTTTCTGTTCCCTCTGAATCAATGTTTCCACTGTCAAGGGTACCACTTTCTGGTTCCCATTCAGAAATTCTGAAGTTCTTCCTCCTATCTATTTCCATGAAATGGATAGGGATCTTGGCTTCAACTTCAGGGTCATAATCTGGATTGCTCTTGACATTATCCAGTGGCCATCTGCTAAGGCCATCTGCATTTGTATGACCTTTACCTTCTTTGTATATGATGGTCATGTTCCCTCTATACTCATGGATGGCTATTTGCCATCTCAGCATGTTTCTATTTGTAGTCTTCATGTTCAGTAAGGAATTCAAGGCTGTGCAGTCTGTGTAGACTTCAAAGACTGCACCCTCCAGATATTAATGGAGTTTTTCTAGAGCCCAGACTAGACATAGACATTCAGTCTGTGTGGCCCCATAGCTGGCTTATGAATCTTTCAGTTTCCTAGACATGTAACATATTACTACCTCTCTTGGTTCACCATATACTCTTTGCCTTTAGTGAAGGGCTGATCCCAAGCCTTGGATACATGCTGCATCTATGTATAACTTGAATGGTAGTTCAAAGTCAGGAAAAATTAGCACAGGGGCATTTGTGAGTTCATGTTTGATCCTCTCATATGCATCCCTTCTTTCCTTGGTGATTTCAAAAACTACATCTTTTGAGCATAACTTGTATAAACTACTAGTTATGT
This sequence comes from Austropuccinia psidii, assembly GCA_023105745.1. Classification (NCBI taxonomy): domain Eukaryota; kingdom Fungi; phylum Basidiomycota; class Pucciniomycetes; order Pucciniales; family Sphaerophragmiaceae; genus Austropuccinia; species Austropuccinia psidii. Next base: position 28,433,957 of record JALGQZ010000005.1, read on the forward strand.
GGGCAAACCTTTTGATGTGGTTTCTATAGTAGTTGGCAAACCTAAGGAAAGATTGCATCTCTTTGATGTTTTTTTGGTACTGGCTTTTGCAGTACTGCTGATACTTTGTTCTGGTCAATTGCCAGACTAAGATCTGATACTTGATGTCCTAGAGCTAATAGCTCTTGTTGCCCAAAATTACACTTTTTCAGTGAAATTTTCAGATTGATGGGTGTACATTTACTTAGTACTCTGTCTATGTATTTTACATGGTCTTCCCATGTCTCTGAGTATATAATGATATCATCAATATATACCACCATCCAGACTTCTGATATTTGTTCTTGTAATTTTGTGTCCCTCATCCTTTGAAAGTGGGCTGGTGTATTTTTGATGCCAAATTGCATCCTGGTCTACTCATATATGCCCATATGGCATATTTTTATGAGTATTTTGATTGAGTTTGGTTTAGCTCCATTCTGGTGGAAGCCTTTCATACAATCCATCTTTGTTATGTATTTGACTTTTGCCAGTTTATCCAAAGCATGGGGTATCCTGGGTATAGGGTACCTGTCTGCTTTTGTGTAGTTTTTCAGAGCTCTGAAGTCTCCACAAAGTCTATATTTGCCATCATTCCAGGTGATCAGGACAGGAGTGGATATTTCCACTATTTCATTATGGCCAATCTTCCTGATGACATCCATGTCCAGAACTTAATTGATGTGTTTTTCAATTTCCTTCCTTGTTTCCAGACTTGCTAGGTAAGGAGGTCTCCTGAGCATGGGTGGATAAGGTCTTTCCACATCCAGATATAGTTCTATATCATGGCCCTTGATCTTTCCTAGTGGTTCCTCACCAATGGCAAATGCTGGTCTGTTCTTCCTCAGAATCTTCAGTAAATTTAGTTTTTGTTTACTGGTGAGGGTAGTGCTAAATTGGCCCTCCCTAAATTCATTCAGTAGTTCCTCTAGTGGGTCATGGGTAGAGATTTGGTATATATCAAGTAAACATTTCTTTTCCTTGTTGGTACCAATGTTAATATGACTGTTTTTACTATTGTAAATGTCTATGCCATACATCCTCTGGTAATCTATTCCCAGTAAGAACCCCTGGATGTGGGCATCATCAAGCACTATGAACTCTGGGTTGGATCTGATATTACCCTTCCTGTGGGGTATAATTATCTCTTTGATAATTGTACCAATGGAAGTCATCTTCCCTGAGGCACTTTTGAAGTCCTTTGCCTTGGTGGGCAAGAGCTGTTTTTCCCAATTTGGGTAGTGGTTATTCAGACAATTTCTGGCCACTATGGAGCAGTGTGCCCACTATTAATGATCAATGGATGTTGAGCATTGTCAATACAGACAGTTATTTTAGTGGCTGTTCCATGTATATATGCCATTCCTTTGGTTGGTGTAACCAGGAATGTTTGTTCATCTTTTCTGTGTTTGCACAGGTTTTTTTAGCAGTATCCTGTGGAATTCCTGCTTCCAACTGTATGTCCTGCATTTCTAGTGGGGTTCCTCTTGGTATTCTAGTAGAAATTCTTCTCTTGGGTCTTGGTCATCATCAGATGGTCCTCTGATGGCATAATCCATGGAGTCTGATTCAGAATCCTCTGTTGGGGATTCCTCCTCTGGGGATTTCTTAATGGCATAGACTTTTTTCTTTGCCTTTGGACAGTTGTTGGCATTGTGGTCTGTTGAAGCACAATTGTAACAGGAATTCTTCTTCTTTGTCACTTCTGCCACTCTTTCTTTGGGTTTGTCTTTAAACTCCACCCTGAAAGGTTGTTTCTCTTTGAAACCACTGCTCTTATATAGGGTGAATTTCCCTATATTAGTTCTTTTCCTTATGTATTGTAAGGTATTAGCAATGTCATCTACAGTGCAATATTGGTTGCATCTGCATTTTACTGCATGCTCTAGTTCTCCTGGCAGTTGTGGCCAAAATTTGTGATTCCTCATTTGGATGTTCATCTGAGGATCAATGGCTTTAGGTCTGTTAGACTGTCTAAGACACCACTCATATGGATCTTTGTCCACAGAGTATTTTTCATTGTCAAATGACATGGTCGTTTGCTATATCCAAGTTCCATTACTGTACTTTTGGATGATTTGACTCTTCCACCATGGTAAGTTTCTTCTGCCATGGATTTCTTTCATTTCTGTGTACCATATACTAGCATTACCTTTAAATTCTGTATTTAGTCTAGCATTAATCCAGTAATATGGAATGCTTGGTACATCAATGAAGAGTCCATCAATGTAATCTATGAGTTCCGTATGATCATATTCTCCAGTTCCAGAGAATTTGGGCCAGCTTGAACCCTCAGGAAGCTTTTTCACGGCTTCCTTCTCTGAATAAGACATTCCATCTCCATCCTGGTATTGTGATGGAGATCTAGCCTTTTCACCAACATGGCATCTGGTTGATATGGATTATCCATAACTTGGCCTTGTGGTTGGGGCTTCAATTTATGGTAGACATTAAGCAATTTGTTTATGTATTGATCCAGAAAGTCCCTGTCCCTTTTCCTGTGGTGTTGTTCTTCAAAGACTATATTTAGTCTTTTGTTGGTCTCTTCAGAGGCTTTGCTCAATTGGACATGTCCTTCTTGAAGAGTTTTGACAATTCTATCCATGGAGGCTGTTAATTTTTACATCCTCTCATGGCTTGCTTCAAGTTCTGCAAACTGCTTTTGAGTTTTCTCATCATATTGGGACATTTGTAACCACAGTGAATCACTGTTCAAGTTACTCTCAGGTGTGAAAACTTTATGTTCAATCTGAGTGGGGGTAATGATTTTATTAATAGGACTACTGATTCTAGAGTGGTTTACAACTACTTCTGGTTCTTGTGTACTTCTTTTACCAAATACAACAGCTTCTGGATCATAGGGTCTGATTCTTTCCTCCTCTGGTTGAAGGAGGTTTTGTTCTTGCCCATTTTTCCTTGTCTTCTCCTGGAAACTTCCTGGAATTGTGAAGAATGGTGACTCCTGGCCACTGATCTGCTGGTTTCTGAATGGTCCGAAGCCACTGGAGAGCTTATTTGGCCTGCTCCTTGTGAGCCTGAAGCAATCTGAGTAGGCCCTGTCTGGGTTAACTGTTCTTCTATAGCTTTGATAGTGGCTTGATTCTCCCTTATCCTTTGTGCCCTTGCCTCCAGGAGTCTGAACTGTCTGGTAGGATTCCAACCTTTGGTGATTACCATAAGTTCCTTGAAGTCTATCTCTTTGAGACAGATCTTCTGGCAACTTGCTCCAAGTTCTGCCCAGTGAGATGCCAGCTTGAGCCTCTTGTTGTCCATGCTCCATTGGAATAGATTCTTGAGGAGTTGGTGGAGCTGAAGAACTTGATCCATGTCTTTCCAGTCCTCTGGTTTGAGGTCTCCATTGAATTGGAGTGTGAATGGCAGGGTTAATATTATCTCCCTCATTCTTTTGCCATCCACTACTGTGGCCAATGTGTCTGGTTCCAGGTCTTCTGGTTCTGGACAAGCCTTCTCTGTCCTCTTGCTGGTTCCTTTGGAAGCCAAGATCTCTGAGGTATACAGGTGACATGTTTGTGTTTGCAAGCAGTCAAAAACTTTATGTTTTTAGGGTATTTACCTTTGACTGTGCCTTGTACAAATTTGTTGTCTGCTGATTTGGGCAATTTACCTTTAGAGGTTACAACTGGGTTAATTATAGTAATTTTCCCTGTACAAGCTATCAAGGTTGGTTTACCTTGTACTGCAGCAGAATTTCGTGGTTTTCTACTCTTCTGTGTGGAAATGGGTGTCCACTTCTTTGCTGTTATCAGGCTTTCACTGTGCCTCTTTCCTTTGCCTTTTCTGCCCTCTGGTTCTGAGGGTGTCAATAGTGTGTTGGCCTGTGACTGGCTTTCAAGTGGTATGAAGTTATCTTCCACTGAATCAAACAGTAAAAAAGAGGGCTTAATGTCAGTTAAGACTTCTTAAAATGCTTTCTGCACGTCTAAGAATGGCCTCTGGGCTTGTATATTACTACAATATGCCCTTGTACAATTACAGTGCAATTGAATTAACAATTTCACATCAGCAATACAGCTTACTGATATTTGGTATACAGTTTGTATACCAATATCTTACAGAATAACTTGTAATTAGCAAGTGTAAACTGTGAAAAACTGTTATGTAAGAGGGTAATTGAGTTAACGATCTGCCCAACCACGCCTCAACTGTTGATTTATTAGTATGAGGTGTCTTAATTTAGTTAAAAATTAAGACTGTATTAATAGCTAAAAAGTGTTTTTATATATGAAACACACCAAAAATAAGGGTCTTGTGCTTATTAGCCACGTGACAAGTACTCTTTTTAATATGAGTATAGGGATAAATACATAATAAATATATATTTTTAAGAAAGAATTACACCTGAAGAAAGATAAAACAAGTGTCATAAAATAAAGAAAATAAGTAAAAACCTCCCTTATAAGGTCCAAAAAGGTCAAAAAACACGGCCAGGCCCCCAAAATGTTGGGCTGAGTCTATGATAAAGCTGTAATTAGACTATTTACAACTCTAACTAGGACTTTGACACGGTGATAAAGGTTAAAAATAAAAGCATTTTTTGATCATAAGGGTTTATAATGAAAATAAGAGGGCTTTACTATTGTGGAATAGTGGTGGTGAGCGCTTTTGAAAGGCCTGGGGGCAGCTTTACCTGTTGCATTACAATAAAAAAGTCCACAATAATCAAAATTATAGTTATACCTGGTTAATTTCCAAGAGTACAACTTTTTATGACAGTTGTACTACCTAGGAATTTAAGAGCAGGGTGAGGAAAGATATTCTGGCTGTGAAAAGTGTCTTTTTTATCCTGAAATGGGGTGGAAGGGCTGTTAGACCTTTCCACGTAGAGCAAGTTAAGTTTTTTTCACTCTTTGAGACAGGCTTGTGGTTTGCAAGGACCTGTATAGCCTTTATTGGGCTCAGATGTTGTTTTCAAACCACATCTGGGCAGTTTTCACCAATACAGGGTGAAACTTTTCATCTGGGGACCACATAGCCCTCTTCTGACCAGTATGATGCATAAAATGCTGTACAGGAACTGTATGGGACCCCAGTATTGAGTGACCTATGAGGTATTGAAGTATAAACATGCTTCTTTGTCAGTTTGACACCCCATAATCATGGTTATGGGATATTATCCCATGATAAGGCTGTATTGGTCAGAATGTGGGATTTTGACCTTAAAACAGCTGTAACTTTGTCAGTTCTTGAGATATCAACCTCAAAGCTTGTGCGCCTTAGAGGTAATTTCATATACCCAAAAGACCACAAATACAAAAATAGCATATTAATATAAATAAAATAAATTTATTTATGTTAGCAAAATAAAAATCAAAATATAAATATAAAGTTATATTAAAAAAAAAATTAATTACAATTTAAAAATAAAAAAACATTAAATTTTGTAAGTGTAAAATTACATTTATACTTGAAAAAATTAAGTAAAAATGAAATTTTAACAAAATTGTTAAAAAATAAATAAATTTGGAAAAAGGTTAAATAAAAATTATTATAACTTTTTATCAAATAAATAAACATATAAAAATTATTTCACCATTGGATTCCTCAGAAAAAATCAGGTGGGGTCACCTCTGAGTGAAATTCTTGTAACTCAACTCTAAATAAGCTTAAATTAAGTTTTTAGTATTTTACATACAAAAGTTGAAAATCCTCAAGACTTTAATTTAATTCACACCAAATGTGGTTTTAACCATCAATTTTTGTGTTAAAATTGAGGTGTTGTGTTTAGCTTAGAAGTTATGAGGAATTGAAGTATTTTCAATTGAATTCAATTGAAATGTCAAAATGTGCATGTGTATTACATAAGTGAACGTTGATTTACATATGACCTATCAATTTTTACTGTATTGTACTGTACATTTCAATTGAATTACATATGTAAATTATAATTATAACACATGATGAGGAATTAAAGGAAAAATAAATTGGAAAGATTAAAATTCGCGGGGAAAAGGAACTCCAGCTCTAAGGGGGAGCTAGACCCCCAAAATCCTTGCTGACAGGCGTGGGATGTCAAAATTCACACAAAAGCTCATCACCTTTGGCCTGGAATTGAGTTACAGGGTCTGTGGACTCAATTGATGATGAGGTTTTGATACCAACTGGGGTAGTTTTAGCTGTTGCCAAGAAGGTAAAACTAGCCTTAAGATAGAACCATAATAGTAAAAACAGTTTTCACTGGTTTCTACGCCTCTGACACACATTCTGACGTGTTTTGAAGGCTCTAGGCCTGGTATTGCTATAGTAATGGCTGATTTAAGGGTCCAAAATGGCTAAAAATGGCTAAAAATGGCTTAAACCAGCCCTTTTTGGTCTAAACCAGGGTTCAATGATGCCATAATTGGCTTTTCTGTTGTCAGACTGTTTTTCACGACTGAAAAGAGTAAATTTTAGTTTTGGAGTAAGAGAATTGATGGCTATAAAAGAATGTCTTCTTTGCCCCACTTTTCTCTTCATGTTAGAATCTTTTCCTTTTATAATTAGTTTAAACATTGTTAAACCAATCAATAAAAGATTCCAACCACCTTTTTTAAATCATTTTAAACCTTTTAACAACCTGAAAAAATCATTATAATGATTGTTTGTAACTCTTATAATCATTTTTACCCCTGAACCACCCCAAAAGTGAATTAAAGCATCTTTCATCATTGTAAACTTTGTCACTTTGTTTCCAAATTCACTCTGGTCACTTTTGGGCGTGTTTTCTCTTTAATATTCTTTTTAAAGACTTTGTTCTTCAATTAGTTGCTTACAGTTCTTTGCTCAATTAATTCCAATTGAAATTGCTCTTGAAGAAATTTCTTTTGTAGCCTTAAAACTGTCACAGGGCTCTTGGACAGAAATACAAGAGTGGCCTGGCACTCAGCAATCAGGGAACTCACTCGGAAGACTCCAAAAGAATAAAGAATAAAATAATAAGAATGAATTCCTCTAAAAGATATGCAGGTACAAGATGAGATGCAAAAGAGTAAAGGGAAGCCAAATGGCCAAAGAGGCAACCAAGTAAGTCCTTAATCACTGTTTCAACCTGCCAAAAATGAATAATGGAATTAGTAAGGATATGACCACCAAATATCCATTGACAGGAGAGGAAAGAGAAAGAGAAAAGTGCTAAATGACTGACTTAATAATATCAGTATTTGCTTAACTAAAATGAAAAGAAAATAAAGATAAAATAAAGTCAAAGTATATTAATTAACTGGGGAAAACCCCCCAGGGTGGAAAGGGTAGCCGTTATATGTGAAAAGTTGGGAGCTTGAGTTCTTCAGGCTGAAAGCTGATCTGTATTGATCCTGGAGGCTGTATTGATTGTTTTGGGAATTGATACAGCTGGCTAATATTGAAATTGAATTGGGTTTAATGAACTTCCCATGCTTGAAAATGAAATACAGTTCTTGATGGATCCAGACTGTATTGAAATGAATATAGTTGCCAAGATGGATTGAGTGGAGCTTTGACACTTGACAACTTCTTTTTGGCACTGCCTCTTGAATACACTTTGAGAATGAATTGACAGTATTCCCTTGGAAGGAATACTTGGAGTGAGAATAACCAATGACTGCTTGATGGCGTCATTGGTCTTTGACGCTGAAACACTTGCTCTTGAGCCTTGATGATTCCTCTGAATGATTGGGTTCCTTGATGACGTGATGAGATGTTGGAATGTTGAAAAGACCATTTGATATTTCCACCATTGAATTGCTGTTGAAAAATGATGCACAATGATATATAACATCATTTATGGCATATTGGTTGATTGGAAAGAAGATTACGTCCAAAGGTCTTGAGGTGGAAAGGCAGAGGGGAAAAGGATGGATGTGATGGCTTCAGAGCTTGGAAACGTGTTTCTGGGCCCTTTGGGGTTTTTGGCCACTTTTGGGTTCTGAGCCAAAAACTGGCCCAAAAGGCGGGAAAGTGTCTTTTGGACACTTTGTGTCAAAGTTCGCAAAAATGCGCAAAATGCGCAAAAGTGCGCAAATGCGCAAAAGTGTGCAAATGCGCAAAATGCGCAAAAGTGCGCAAATGCGTATTATGAGCCCAAATGGCCAAGAACAGCCATTTGGGCCATTTCCCCTGGTTTTGAGGGAAATGACCAGAAATACCCATTTGGGCATAAATTGCCGCTATGGGTTCTGGATTGAGGTGAAGGGCCATGAAGGCCCCAAAACACAAATGGCCATAAATGGTCCATCAGATGATGACGTGGCCATATTGGCCACTGGTGATGGATATGGCCAATTGGCCATAAAAGAACTGTGGCTTGATATGCCATATGGCGATCCAAGGAGGTGAATTGCCATGGTTGTGACAAAAATATCTCTTGTAGAGTATTTTTTGGATAAATTTTTGTTGTTGGTAAAACAATAAATCTTTATAATATTATTGTTTTATACTAATAAAGTTATAAACAATAAAATTGGCGTGTTTTCTCTTAAAAATAATATTTCTTACTATTTTTAATTGATTTTTAACTTATACAAATTTTGAGGACAGGAAAATTACTTGATTTTTAATCAAAGTTTCATATCCACACCTTACATTTGGGGGCCCAGCCGTGATATTTTACCTGTGACATATTTTTTTACTCTTTTTAAATCCTTTTTCTTATATTTAAAAATTTAAAAACATATAAAAAATACTTATAATTCAAAAAGATCCATAAAAAATAATTTTTTTTCATATTATAAGTGAGGCTTATATTTTTATTTCTTTTTTAAAATTACCCTTTTTTACTTAATTAATTGGCTTTTTCATTAATTTTAGTGTCTGACAACGTGGTAAGACAAGAAAACATTGAAACAGCCTCAACAGTAACTAGCATTATTCCTGCCAGTACTGTTAATTCTGATCATAATAGTACTATTATTGTGACTCAGAGTATTCAACCAGAACCAATTTCTTCTGAATTAGTCAACTTGGAAATAAGTAATACTCTTCAGAAAGCCAAAGATTTGGCAATAGTAAGTTTTTTTGACTTAAAATTACTATTTTAAGCCTTTTTAACCATAATTATGCCTTCAACCAGATCAGGAGACAGCTATAACCCCTCAAGCAGCTCCCAGAAAGGAATAGACGTGATTATGGTAGAGGCCAATCAGGTACAGAAGGAGAAGGTTCAGTTGATGACTTCCAAACAACTAAAATGGGTCATTGTGAAGCTGATAATACCATTTTACCTTCAAAAAGAGCTGACACCGCCACAACAAGCCTCAGTGGAGATATACAAAGCCAGCCAAAGTGCATACAACAATGCACTCCAGTTCAAGGAGTACCAGATCATTGCAGATCTGTGGAAGAATTGCATGAATTCTTACCTGACAGTGAGAAAATTCCTGGGCCATCCCAATACTTGCAAATTGCTTGATGGATGGCATCCATTGATGGAGAAGAAAAATATGATGCTTTTGACACTAGAATGGAGGAAAAAAACCCTCCACCACCCAAACCAGTGCAAAAAACAGCCCCAGTGGCCAGCAGCAACAATTCCAACGTGAAAAAGCAGCCACAACCTCCAAACAAGGGCAAAGGGAAGGCACCAGCCCCAAAACCTTACAGCCAGGGCTACAGAATCCCAAAGATTCAACAGGATGCCATGGAAAATGTATTTCAGATGGCCAGAACCATGATGGAATTACAAAAGAAGGAGGAAGCCAGATTAAAATATCAAAATAATTTCTGATACTTTTAATTGTATTCCAGAGTTGTATAAACCTATTTCTGATGTAAAAAGACATCTTCCTGATAAAAATACATCACGTTGTGACAATCTTAAAACAAATAACTTAAGTCTGAGCCAAATAAATGATACACTTAAATGCTTTGAAAAAGGTTTTAGAACAATCAAAACCTCCAATAATGATAATTCTTTTGGCATTAAGGTAAATGAACAATCTGCCATTATTAAAGAATTAACAGACAAATATTCTAAATTCAATATTGATGACATAATTGAAACAAGAATAAAACAAGCTATCAATACTATCAAAGAAGATAATATAAACGTCTTTGATGATTTTACAAAATCATTTGCAGAAGTAAAGACAAATACAGTTGCCTTGAAAAAGCATTTTGATACCTCAAGAGAGGAAATATCAAAATTAACAATAAAGTTAAATGAATTTATATCTGATAATACTAAACAAACGGAATTATGCAATGAGCTTACATATAAAGAGGATGATCATAAAAAGAATGTCATAGACTCTATACAAAGCTTACAACATGAGTTAAGAAATTCACAAAGGTGTAATAACAGTAAAATAAATGATATTGAACAACTGCTAAACACTTTACCAAGAATGTCTACACCTCTGAATCAAAATGAAGATGCAATAATTCCCAATCCAAAAGTATTGGATATTGAAAATTCACAGTTAAAAAATGAATTTTCTACTTCTTTTCATAACTTAAAACCATCAATGGGCTAAGCACTCTTGAAAGAAGTTCCAAAACTTAAAGAATGGCCTCACTCCAGTGGTGAAGGAGAGTATGACCATATGGAATTCATTAGAGGTATTGACATGAGCAAAGAGGATTTTGAATTACCAGACAGATTGGTAACAGCCAGATTTAACACCTTGTTTACCAGATCAGCTCACTCATGGTACATCAAAATAAGACAAGCACATGGACACCAGAGTTGGACTTGGTGGAAAACCCAAATCATCAACAAATGGGCAAATGATGCTTGGAGGTTTAAAGTTGAAACAGCCTTTGAATCTGCCAAATTTAATGCTGATAAAGACAAAGCTTTACCATGGTTTTGCCAACAAAAGGACAGATTAACAGCATTACATCCTGACATGTCAGAATTTATGATCCATAGGAAAATTCTGAGACAATGTGGAGGTGACTTAGAGCATGCTATCAAAAGCAGGACTACTGAACAATCTTCAGCAGAGGATATTATCAATATACTAGAAGAAGTAACCACCAGAACCAAAATTGGTTCTAGCAGGGTGAATCTCAAAACAAGGTTTAATACACCTTGGAAAGATTCTGTGGACAAAAACACCAAAGAAAATTCTAATAATATTAAGTATAAATCTGCAGATACAGTCAGAAGATGCCATATTTGCCAAATCACCACCCATTTAGCCAATACATGTCCAAAAAGGGGGAAAATCAATGAAATTGACATTGAAAAGGAACCCGATTTTGAAAAAGAAGACATAATTGAAGACAATTCAGATGATAAGTCATCCATATTTTCTGAATCTTCAAAAGATATAGAAAATATCAATACCACTTTTGACATCATGGAATCTTATTCCCACTTACCACAATTGAGCGATGGTCAAGTTGATTTATCAAAGGTTCAAGATGCACAACTTATGAAGACAAAACCAAACGGAGGAAAATTTTATACAGCTGGTAACTCCTGTATAACAGAGGTGGTGATTGACAACAAGCCCACCAAACTTTCGCTTGACCCAGGAGCCTTCTGCTCTTGTGTTGGAAAATCTTTTCTTAAGACTTGTGTACCAAATTTTGAAGACCAATTGTTACCAATTGATGGTATAAAATTCAACAGTGGAAGTAACCCAATGAAAGCATTAGGAATATTTGAGACCAATGTCATATTCCCACACATAAATGGGAATTTAAGAATCACAGTTGAATTTGTTGTTGTGGAAAATTGCTCTAGTGCCCATTTTATATTGGGAAATGACTATTTAATCCTGTATGGGATAGTTTTACATAATAACAAATCCAGATACTTTAAAATTGGAGACAATAAGCGCCAAAACCTTTCCTTTTACCATTTAAAAGACAAATTACAGTAAACAAAGTATCACCAGTCAACTTAGAGTTAGAGAAATTCAAGTCTGAACTGTTAAATGAGGCTGAAATAAGCCTTCATCTGACTGATAAACAAGAAAATGAACTTTCTTCCCTTTTGTATGACCACAGAGGAGCATTTGCTACAGACAAAGAACCTCTAGACGCAATTAATGGTCATGAAGTTGACATCATTCTTAACATTGAGAGACCTTATCCACCACTCTTAAGAAGACCTGCTTATCCAGCAAGTCCAAAATCAAGAGAAGCTCTAGAAATTCATATCAAAGAACTTCTGGACCTTGGTGTAATAAGAAAAGTAGGCCACAATGAAGAAGCAGAAATAACTACACCATTCATAGTGGTGTGGCATAATGGAAAATCCAGAATGGTTGGGGACTTTAGAGCTCTGAACACTTACACTGTTCCAGACAGATACCCAATACCAAAAATCCAAATTGCCCTTACTCAAATATCTCAAGCAGTGTATATAACCACTATGGATGCCCTTAAAGGATTTCATCAAAATGTGGTGAAACCAAGAGCAAGAAAATACTTGAGGATTATTGTTCATTGTGGAGTTTATCACTACTTGAGGATTCCCTTTGGTATCAAAAATACACCTTCACACTTCCAAAGAATGATGAATGAAATCTTCCCTGAAGAACTCTCAGAGGGATGGTTAATCATTTACATTGATGACATTATTGTCTGTTCCAAGACTTGGGAGGACCACATGTACTGATTGTCCAGAGTTTTGACAAAAATTCAATAAGTCAACATCAAAATCTCCTTGAAGAAATGCTATTTTGGATTTAAAGAACTTAAGGCACTAGGACATGTTGTATCTGGTTTATCCCTTGGAATTGGCAAAAACAAAGTTGCAGCAGTATTGCTAAAACCCATGCCTCAGAACAAGAAGGAAATTCAGTCATTCTTAGGTTTTGCAGGATATGACAGGCAACACATTAAAGATTTTGCATCCATAGCAAGACCACTTTATAAATTTTGTGACAAGGACACAGTATTTGAAATGACTGTTGACAGAGTCAAAGCCTTTGAGTCTCTAAGAGAAGCCTTGACCACTGCTCCACCCTTACTGGTGCCAAGCTTTAAATTACCTTTCAAACTGTATATTGATGCATCAGGGGATGGACTAGATGCTGCACTTCACCAAGTTCAGATCATAAATGATAAACCTGTAGAAGGACCCATATGTTTCATATCCAGGCAAATAAACCCAACTGAAGCCAGATATGGAGCTAGTCAAATGGAATGTCTATGCCTTGTCTGGGCCTTGGAGAAATTGAACTACTTGTTAGAGTGATGTGTTTTTGAAGTGATAACAGATTGTACAGCTGTCAAATCACTTTTAAACATGAAAACACCCAACAGACATATGCTCAGATGGCAAATAGCCATACAAGAATACAGAGGCAATATGACTATTGTTCATAAGGATGGGAATATTCATAAGAATGCAGATGGACTAAGCAGATGGCCATTACCAAATAATATTGATAACCCTGCTTATGTGCCAGAAGAAGCTTCACCACAAATTCCAATAGAAGGAATAAGTGTTACAGACTTAAATACCACCTTCTTTGAAGAAGTCAGAAACAGTTACACTCAAGATAAGAACTGTAGCATCTTATGCCAATTACTTAACAAAGACTGTAAAGACAACTCTCTAATACATGCCTTGGATGAAGTATGGAGAAAATCTTATGATGAAGGAAGATTTCACCTACTGGATGGTATAATTTACCACAGAACCAAGCACACATGTGTCATGACAGTTGTAGACAGGTCATTAATCAATCTTGTACTGAAAAAATGCCATGATATTCCCTTTTCAGGACATCTGTCTGAAGACAGAACAAGAGAAAAAGTAAAGACCTGCATATGGTGGCCAATGTGGCAGAAAGATGTTACAGAGTATTGCAACACCTGTGACAGATGCCAGAAGGCAAATAAATCCACTGGCAAGCGACTTGGAAATATGATAAAAATCCAAGAACCAAACAGACCTTGGGAAATTGTCCATATAGATTGGGTAACTGGCCTACCACCAGAAGGTGACAGAAGTTATAATGCTTGCCTAGTAATAGTGGACAGATTCAGTAAAACTCCAATCTTTTTACCATGTCATAAAGATGATACGGCCATGGATACAGCTCTTCTGATATGGAATAGGGTAGTGTCATGGACTGGGATATTTACAAATTTCATTAGTGATAGGGATCCCGAATTCACTTCAGCACTATGGACAAATCTTCATCAATTATTTGGCACTAAACTGTCTTTCTCTACAGCCTACCACCCACAAACTGATGGCCTGGCTGAAAGGATGATCCAAACCTTAGAGGACATGGTGAGAAGATTTTGTGCATATGGCCTTGAATTCAAAGATTGTGATGAATTTACCCATGATTGGTGTACTCTTTTGCCAGCACTGGAATTAGCATATAAAACATCAATCCATGCCAGTACCAATCAGACTCCTGCTATTCTAGAAAAAGGATGGAACCCCAAGTTACCCCAAGATTCTTTGAGGAAAGACTTAATTGAAATACATCCCACAGCTGCTAGCTTCAAAGGAATGCTAGACAAAGCTAGAAAGCATGCAGTAAGGTGCATGGAGGACTCTTTTGCATATGCTAAAGACAAATGGGATAAATCACATGCAACTCCAGATTTCAGAGTGGGTGACCTAGTTCTTGTATCCACCACTAACTTCAATAACATCAAAGGATGTAAAAAGTTGAAAGACTCCTTTGCAGGACCTTTTGTGATTAAGGCCCTCCATGGAGAAAATGCTGTCAAAGTAGAGTTATCTGAAGAACTTAGCAATAAGCATCCTACATTTCCAGTAAGCTTGATAAAGCCATATAAATCTAGTGATGCTGAGAAATTTCCCTTGAGGAATAAGATTCCCCAAGTTATACCTCCTATTGAGACATCTGGTACTAAGAAAATTACCAAAGTTCTTAAATAAAGGAAATTAAGAGCCAAGAAAGTAAGGGAATACCTTATTAGGTACAGTGACCCAACTTGTGAAGATGAATGGTTAGAAGAAAAAGATATACCAGAAGCTACAAAACTCCTCAGGAGATTCAGACACACTAGAAATATCAATATTACAAAGTAATATTCTTTTTTAGGGGGAGGGAATGTGAGCCTTAGAAGTAATTTTATATACCCAAAAGACCACAAATACAAAAAGAACATATTAATATAAATAAAATAAATTTATTCATATTAGCAAAATAAAAATCAAAATATAAATATAAAATTATATTAAAAATAAAAAAATTAATTTCAATTTAAAAATAAAAAAACATTCAATTTTGTAAGTGTAAAATTACATTTATACTTGAAAAAATTAAGTAAAAATGAACTTTTAACAAAATTGTGAAAAAATAAATAAATTTGGAAAAAGGTTAAATAAAAATTATTATAACTTTTTATCCACTAAATAAACATATAAAAATTATTTCACCATTGGATTCCTCATGAAAAATCAGGTGGGGTCACCTCTGAGTGAAATTTATGTAACTCAACTCTAAATAAGCTTAAATTAAGTTTTTAGTATTTTCAATAAAAAATTTGAAAATCCTCAAAACTTTAATTTAATTCACACCACATGTGGTGTTAACCATCAATTTTTGTGTTAAAATTGAGATGTTGTGTTCAGTTTAGAATTTATGAAGAATTGAAGTATTTTCAATTGAATTCAATTGAAATGTCAAAATGTACGTGTGTATTACATAAGTGAACTTTGATTTACATATGAGGTATCAATTATTACTGTATTGTACTGTACAATTCAATTGAATTACATATGTAAATTATAAGTACAATACATGATGAGGAATTAAAGGAAAAATAAATTGGTAAGATTAAGATTGGGGGGGAAAAGGAACTCAAGCTCTAAGGGGGAGCTAGACCCCAAAAATCCTTGCTGACAGGCGTGGGATGTCAAAATTCACGCAAAAGTTCATCACTTTTGGCCTGGAATTGAGTTACAGGGTCTGTGGACTCCATTGATGATGAGGTTTTGATACCAACTGGGGTAGTTTTAGCTGTTGCCAAGAAGGTAAAACTACCCTTAAGATAAAACCATCATATTAGAAACAGTTTTAACTGGTTTCTACGCCTCTGACACACATTCTGACGTGTTTTGAAGGCTCTAGGCCTGGTATTGCTATAGTAATGGGTGATTGAAGGGTGCAAAATGACTAAAAATGGCTAAAAATGGCTTAAACCAGCCCTTTTTGGTCTAAACCAGGGTTCAATGATGCCATAATTGGCTTTTCTGTTGTCAGACCGTTTTTAACGACTGACAAGAGTAAATTTTACTTTTGGAGTAAGAGAATTGATGGCTATAAAAGAATGTCTTCTTAGCCCCACTTTTCTCTCCATGTTAGAATCTTTTCCTTTTATAATTAGTTTAAAAATTGTTAAACCAATAAATAAAAGATTCCAAACACCTTTTTTAAATCATTTTAAACCTTTTAACAACCTGAAAAAATCATTATAATCATTGTTTGTAACTCTTATAATCATTTTTACCCCTGAAGCACCCCAAAAGTGAATTAAAGCATCTTTCATCACTGTAAACTTTGTCACTTTGTTTCCAAATTCAATCTGGTCACTTTTGGGTGTTTTTTCTCTTTAATATTCTTTTTAAAGACTTTGTCCTTTCATTAATTGCTTGCAGTTCTTTGCTCAATTAATTCCAATTGAAATTGCTCTTGAAGAAATTTCTTTTGTAGCCTTAAAATATCTCTTGTAGAGTATTTTTTGGATTAATTTTAATTGTTGGTAAAACAATAAATCTTTATAATATTATTGTTTTATACTAAGCAAGTTATAAACAATAAAATTGGTGTGTTTTCTCTTAAAAATAATATTTCTTACTATTTTTAATTGATTTTTACCTTATACAAATTTTGAGGACAGGAAAAGTACTTGCTTTTTAATCAAAGTTTCATATCCACACCTTATATTTGGAGACCCCACCTTAGGTATCTCACAGTAAAACTGCAAAATTAGATGAGAGGTGAATGTTTTGTTCACCCTTATTTGGCGTGAATTTGGCCATAACTCAAGTAATACTGGTGCTAGCTCAGTTTGGCTAGTACCATTGGATAGCCCTGCTTAGACCTTCATTTTGAATACACATTTTATGGGTTTGAGCCTCTCCTTCTGGATTTTAGATGCGAGGTCAAAATTAAGCTTTATGCTCAGCCACAACTTTGAGCAGGAATAACTTTGTTATTCTTTGTCCTATTGTGATGGGACTTATATATTCCAAAAGGAATGAGTTTCCTCTTTCCTTTGATACCTTTTGAGCTAATTTGGCTCAGCTCCATGTTTTGGTGGTACCTTGGCTACATCATTGATTTATGGTATTTTGGCTATCATGCTTGTGCTCTGGTTTTGAGTCACAGGCTGACACCAAATTTGAGCTCATTATCTTCAAACCTGAAAAGGTTATGGAAGTTTCAAGGTCAAAATCCCACAGTAGGGACAAAACCTCATTCCTGTGTGAAACTATCCCATATCCTTGGATATGAGGTGTCAATTTTACCAAGGAGACTGTTTTCCCTTCAAAAATGTCTAGTCAGGCCTTCATGGGGTTCCCATAAAGGATATGTACAGTGCCCTTCCCAAAGTATGCGAACGTGGGCAAGGCAGCTGTATGGACACGTGTGCTACGCGCATGGCAAGCAATGCCCGGCTCTCATTTGTCAGATCTTTTCTGACTGGAACTTTTATTTTTGTTTTTTTCCTTGTTCTTGTTTCACACTTTGTCTTTAAGTTTCATTGTTCAACACTCTTCTTCAGCTTATCCTGGTCATGAGTTCCCCACCAACACCTTAAAAACGCATAAAAGCCCCCCCTAGGAGGTCGGTGTGCCCTGATTTGGACAACGCTAACCTGACCTCCTCACCTCCAGTGAGTCTCATCCGTTCCTAAACCAACCACTTCGCCATTTTCCAAACAATTGATTATTTTTTTTAATTTATAGGATATCATGCCTTACCTTAACGTTGAAACGCACGGGCGGATAGTAGGCATGCACCAAGCCGTCCTCCCTTTTCAAGCTATATCCAACCTTGCAGGGGTGCCACTAACCACGGTCTACGACACCATGATGAAATACGAGTGTTTTGGAACCGTCCAGACAGAAAAGAAAACCTGACGTCCACCAATTATGACCACACAAGACTGCCAAGAACTCAACTGCATCATAACTCGCGGTCGTCGCCTAACAGTTGCACAAGTCACTGACCTTTTGACTCACCAAGTCTCCACTCAGAAGATCCAGCGCAAGATCCACAGGTTCAGTAAGCAGTCTCGCATTTCTCCCAAAAAACCCTACCTACAACCTCAAGACTTCCAATGAGGCCTCGCCTTTGCCCATGCCCACCACCATTGGACAATCAACAATTGGGCCCAGGTGATTTGGATGGACAAGTCCGCATTTGATCTTGGGAAAAAGGTTGATTGGTTCTGTGTTTGGAGGACACCTCAAGAGAAGTGGCAACTGGAAAACATTGTGGTCAACCATTGATCCGGTTGCCAGATGCTCATGGTATGGGGTGCTTCCTGTGCAGCAATGCGAGCAACCCTGGTCTTTCTCAATGGTCAAATGACATCGGCCAAGATAGTGCAGCAAGCTTATCAACCGGGTGTCACAGGGGCTCTTGGACAGAAATACAAGAGTGGCCTGGCACTCAGCAATATGGGAACTCACTTGGAAGACTCCAAAAGAATAAAGAATGAAAATAATACGAATGAATTCCTCTAAAAGATATGCAGGTACAAGATGAGATGCAAAAGAGGAAAGGGAAGCCAAATGGCCAAAGAGGCAACCAAGTAAGTCCTTAATCACTGTTTCAACCTGTCAAAAATGAATAATGGAATTAGTAAGGATATGACCACCAGATATCCATTGACAGGCGAAGAAAGAGAAAGAGAAAAGTGCTAAATGACTGACTTAATAATATCAGTATTTGCTTAACTAAAATGAAAAGAAAATAGAGATAGAGCAAAATCAAAGTATATTAATTAACTGGGGAAAAAAAACCCCAGGGTGGAAAGGGTAGCCAGTATATGTGAAAAGTTGGGAGCTTGAGTTCTTCAGACTGAAAATTGATCTGTATTGATCCTGGAGGCTGTATTGATTGTTTTGGGGATTGATACAGCTTGCTAATATTGAAATTGAATTGGGTTGAATGAACTTCCCATGCTTGAAATGAAATACAGTTCTTGATGGATCCAGACTGTATTGAAATGAATATGGTTGCCAAGATGGATTGAGTGGAGCTTTGACACTTGAAAACTTCTCTTGGCACTTCCTCTTGAATACACTTTGAGAATGAATTGACAGTATTCCCTTGGAAGGAATACTTGCAGTGAGAATAACCAATGACTTCTTGATGGCGTCATTGGTCTTTGACGCTGAAACACTTGCTCCTGAGCCTTGATGATTCCTCTGAATGATTGGCTGCCTTGATGACGTGATGAGATGTTGGAATGTTGAAAAGACCATTTGATATTGCCACCATTGAATTGCTGTTGAAAAATGATGCACAATGATATATAACATCATTTATGGCATATTGGTTGATTGGCAAGAAGATTACGTCCAAAGGTCTTGAGATGGAAAGGCAGAGGGGAAAAGGATGGATGTGATGGCTTCAGAGCTTGGAAAGGTGTTTCTGGGCCCTTTGGGGTTTTTGGACACTTTTGGGTTCTGAGCCAAAAACTGGCCCAAAAGGCAGGAAAGTGTCTTTTGGACACTTTGCATCAAAGTGCGCAAAATGCGCAAAAGTGCGCAAAAATCCGCAAATGCGCAGAAATGCACAAAATGCGCAAATGCGCATTATGAGCCCAAATGGCCAAAAACAGCCATTTGGGCCATTTCCCCTGGTTTTGAGGGAAATGACCAGAAATACCCATTTGGGCATAAATTGCCGCTATGGGTTCTGGATTGAGGTGAATGGCCACGAAGGCCCCAAAACACAAATGGCCATAAATGGTCCATAAGATGATGACGTGGCCATATTGGCCCCTGGGGATGGATATGGCCAATTTGCCATAAAGAACTGTGGCTTGATATGCCATATGGGGATCCAAGGAGGTGAATTGCCATGGTTGTGACAGTACCCCCCACCTTGGAATGGTGAGCTCCTGAGCACCAATGCAAGGTGAAGCCTGTTGAAGCTATTGGAAAGATTTTGAGAAAGTGATTCAAGAGGACTGATTAAGATAAAAAATTTGAAAACTGATATTAAAAATTTAACATTTGACACAGGACTTGCTTGATCTTCTTTTGACATTGGCTTCATGATTTGAATTGAATTTTAAAATGAATGAGAAATTTTGACGTGATAATTGACGTGATAAGAGAAAATTTAAAATGAAAATAAAAATAAATAAAAATAAATAATGAAAATTAAAATAAGAAAAGAAAAGAAAAGAGAAAAATGAATTGAATCTTGAGAAGGTTCCAATCGTCATCACGGAGGTTGATAACTGATTTTGAAATTGGCCAAGGACCTGGAAAGAGAAATTTGATGCCAGGTGCTCACAAAGTGGCCAAGGTGATGTTTTGACAAGATTGTAGACCCCTCAGGGAAGTGCACACCAGGAGAGGAACTTCCTTTTGGTAGTTACCACTCCTGCCAGTGCCATAAAAATAAAAAACAAAAATGTTGAAGGATTGAATTGAATTGAAAAACTTGGAAAGCAAAATAAAAGAGTGAATGGTCGATTTTCCCAAGTGAAAATGGCCATAATTTTGGAATTGGATGTTGGAAAGCCCGGCCAAAGATCTGTGTCCAAAATTTGCAAAGTGCTCACAGAGTGGCCAAGGTGATGCTTACAACAAAAGAGTAGAATACCCCTAAAGGTGCATACCAGGAGTGGGACTTACTTTTGGTAATTCCTCTCCCCACCAAGCACCATAAAAAATCAATCTCTTTCAGAATTGGGTCCTGGCTTGTCAGGATATAATGAGTGAACATCTTTGACAAGTTCAGGACAATTCTTGAGGTTTTCAGTTGGTTCCCAAGTGGATCGTTCTGAGTCTTGACTGAAACCTTTCCATTCCACCAAATACCATAATTTTCCTCTCTTGAGCTTTGAGTCCAGTATTTGAGAGACTTCCCATTCTTCTTCTTCTTCTTAAATGATTTTTGGAGGAGGAGGCTCTTGATGTTTATTTGGGATTGTTGACGTCTTGACTGGTTCCAAAAGGGAAATATGGAAAACTGGGTGGATGGACTTCCATTGAGATGGGACCTTGAGGTGGTAGGCATGAGTACTGACTTTCTTCAAGATTGGAAAAGGACCCATCCATCTTTCAGACAGCTTTTTGGTGGGTCTGGTTGATTTGATGTTCTTGGAAGAAAGCCATACCATGTCACCGGGATTGAAAACAGGTGGACTTGCTCTACTTTTATCTGCATACCTCTTAAACCTGTTTATGGCAACTTCAAGTTCTATCTTGACATCTTGCTTTACTTATTGTATTTTTTTTGACAACTTTCCAGCAGGAGTATCTTTAGTGATTTGAACTGAGTCAAATTGTGGATCTCTTCCATAAACAGTGAAAAATGGTGATTGTTCTGTTGAAGAGTGGTCAGAGTTATTGTAGGCAAATTCAGCCAGAGGGAGCCAGGTGTTACAATCATCTTGATGATAACTGACATACATCCGAAGGTACTGTTCTAGTATCTGATTTACCCTCTCTGTCTGTCCATCAGTTTCTGGATGATAAGGAGTTGACAGATCTCTTGAAATCTTGAGCTTCTGACAAAGGTTGGTCCAAAAGGAAGAAACAAAAAGAGAACCTCGATCACTAACAATGCTTGAAGGAAGGCCATGCTTTGAGAAAATATTCTTGATGAATAAATGGGCCAAATCTAATGAAGTGATTGAAGCTATCGTTGGAATAAAAACCGCCATTTTTGAGAATCTGTCCACTATGACAAGGATTGAGTCAAAGGAATTGGAGAGTGGCAATTGAGTGATGAAATCGATTGAAAGACAAATCCAAGGACCACTTGGAATTGGAAGAGGCTTGAGGAGTCCAAACTTCTTGTGATGAATGTTTTTGTTTCTCGAACACTGTTGACAGGATGATACATAATCCTTGATAAATTGAGTCATGCCAGACCAGTGGAAATCCTGCTTGACAAGCTTGAGAGTCTTCTCTTGGCCAGGGTGTCCAGCTAGAGGAGAGTTGTGCCGATTTTGAAGTATATTGAGTTGAATTGTGGGGTCATTTGGGACCACCACCCAATCTTTGAAAAGAAGAAGTTTGGAAGGGGAATCAAGAGAATAATCTTGGACATATTTACCTTTACCCAAATCTTCAAGGACACTTCTATATTGAGAATCTTGCCACACTGCCTTCTGAATTGAATCAATCAAATTTTAAAATGAATCCACCTTGACTGCAAAAAACTTTGAGGCTTGAATTTCATCTTGCTTGATTATCTTCTGATAGTTCATTGGATTCTTACTGATGAAATCCTCCCCCCTCTCCGGGTAAACGTTGTCCCGACGTGACAAAGCATCTAGAAGGGTGGCCAAGCGGCCAGGGCAGTAAGTGATTGAGAAATGGAATTCAGATAAAAATTCAGCCCAGAGGGCTTGACGGCAAGTGAGAATCTTGGAAGACATAAAATATTGAAGAGATGAATGATCGGTGAGAACTTCAAAAGGGAAAGAAATTGAAAGAAGGAAAGCCCTCCAGCGCTTGAGAGCCCAGACTATGCCAAGGAGTTCCTTGTCATGAATCTCATAATTGAGCTCAGCTGGGAGAAGCTTGCGGCTATCAAATGCAATGGGATGTTTTCCTGAGTCAGAGACCTGACTCAGTACAGCACCCAAGGCATAATCTGATGCATCGGTCTCTACAATGGTGGGTAGAGAAGGATTGGAGCAGTAGTGAATTCCTCTTTGAGTTGATGAAACTGTCTAAGAGCTTCCTCATTGAGGGGAAAACGGGAATCTTTCTTGAGTAAACTTGTGAGTGAACTAATCTTCTTTGAATAATTCTTGATGAAACGGCAGTAGAAATTGGCGAAGCCAAGGAATTATTGAAGAGCCTTGAGGTTTCTTGGAGGTGGCCAATTGAGAATTTGCTGGACTTTTGCTTGGTCCATCTTGAGGCCTTCAGAAGAAACAACATAACCTAAATACTCTACACTAGAAACATGGAATAGGCATTTGGACGCCTTAGCAAAAAGGTTATTGGCTCTGAGTCTGGCAAGAACAGTGGACACATGAGTGACATGTTCTTCCTCAGACTTGGAAAAGACCATAATGTCATCCAAATAAACCAAAACATAAACATCAAGAAGATCATAAAAAATATCATTGACAAGATTTTGAAAAGAAGCAGGAGCATTGGTAAGCCCAAATGGCATAACCAAGTACTCATAACTACCATATTTGGCTCTAAAACAAATCAAGTGTTCATCACCTTCCTTGATTCTGAGCAGGTTATATGCACCACGCAAATCAATCTTGGAGAAGATAGAAGAACAATTGAAAACAGTGAGAAGATGATTCATAGGAGGAACAGGATACTTGTTCTTCCTAGTAACAGTATTGAGTTTGCAGTAATCAACACACAAATGGAGGCCACCATCTTTCTTTTTGACAAAAAGAACAGGTGCTCCTGTAGAAGAGGAGCTTGGCCGGATGAAACCTTTCTCTACATTCTCTGAAATGTAGGCCCTGAGTGTATCTGACTCTTGGTTTGATAAAGAGTAGATCACCCCAACTGGAGGTAGAGACCCCTCCAGCTCGATATGATGATCACAGGCGCGGTGAGGAGGAAGTTTCTCTGCCTTCACCTTGGAAAATACATCCAAGTATTGGTGATAAACAGAAGGAACAAAATTCATCATGGTTTCTATTTCTTCTGGCTCTTCCTCCTCATCCCACAACTCCTGCAGGGAGTCACGATAAGATGAAGGAGGAAGATCCATATTCCCAAAGAAGAGATGAAGTGAAGATACAGAATTATCTTCTCCAACATCTTGTATTTCTTTGAAGACTTCATCTCTAGATGATAGTAATGACTGATGGGAATTAAGGGAAGGAATATGGACAGAAGACGGAAATGATGGTGTTCTAGAATCACCAACCAGAGCTGCACATGATTTGGCAGAAGAAAAGTCATTACTAAAAGAAATTGAAGGATCATTATAGTCCTTATGATCAGAATTAAAGGTGATCAATCCTCGCCTCCAATCAATAAACGGATTAAAATGATTAAGAAAGTCAAAGCCCAATATGAGGTCTTCTCCCTTGGGAGTATCAATGACTAAAAAGTATCATTCAAAGCTTGGGAAGGAAGGGAGCTCAACCATATATTTAGTATGGTGAGTCACAAATAAGGAAGGAGACTCTGAGGAGTCAAGAATAATAAGGGGAATCTTCTCTGGGAGTTCTGACATGGTCAAAGAATACTTCTGAACAAACTGCTTTTCAATAAATGGGTTGGTAGCACCAGAATCAATGGGAATACTGTAAAACATATCAGAGAGAGAAGAAAAAACAAAAAATTTAAGAGAATTTTTGACACCAGTATTCAGAATGCACAATTGTGCTCTGGATGGAAAACTGTGAAGACCATTGAACACAACATGGCCTTCACTCAGGCTTTTCCCTGGCTGGAAATTTGCCTGACGGTTGGGTAAGCTTGTTTTGAGGTGGTTTGAAACAGGAATCAAGACTATGCTTCCCACCACAATAAGTAGAAAGACCCTCCTTGATTCTTATTTCTTTTTCAGAATTCATGAGCTTGAAATCTTTATTCAATAAAGAAGAATGGGGCTTGTCCCTCTTCTGAAAATTCTTTTTCTTCTTTTGACTTGAGCTTGAAGAATTTTGAGGATGAGAAGAACTTGACTTTGAGGCTTCTGGCTTCTTCTCTTGATGATGACTCTTTTCATTTTGCCTCTCATGGTACCTGGTATCAAGTTCCAGGGTAATGTCCATTAAGTCTTGAAGAGAGTCAATTCTTGAAGGATGGGAGGCCAATTGATCCAAAATCCTGGATGGCAATCCCTTCCTGAAATGATGGATGAGAGCTCTTTCACCCCAATCCCCGATTCTTGAGACTAAACTTCTGAAATCAGCAATGTATAAGGATACATGCCCACCTTCTTTAACTCTTAAAGAATCCAACTCAGCTTCTGCTTTTCTGAATTCATTTGGGTCACCAAATAGAGTGAAGGGTTGAGATTCAAATAAAGTCCAAGAATTGAGAAGGTAATTTGAGTCTTGATTGGTGAGATTGGAAAGATAAAGCTCAATCCATTTTGCAGCCCTGCCAATGAGAAATGAAGTGGCATAAAGGACCTTCTTTCTGTCTTGAGCAAAGTTTGCTGGATCATTATGAAATATCAATTGACAAGACTGAATGAAACTTCTAACTTTGAAGGGCTGAGTCCCATAAAAGCATTCCGGTGCCTTCATAGATGGAGTCTTGAAGGCTGGTGGTCTTGATGCTTTAGAGGATGAAGCTGCTTGAAGATTGGCCATAATTTGAGTCATTTGCTGCATGATGGCCAATAGAGATGGTTCAGACTGATGAGAGACAGGCTGATTAGACTGGGCTAGAGTTGGTCCTCCAGTATCTTGGGATGTCTCCACCGGAGCAGGGACACCTTCAGTACCATCAGACTCTTCCTCTTCCACAGAATTCTCCTCCTCCTCTTCACCATCTTCACCTGGACCTTTGAAAATAGTCCTTGAAGTTCCTGGAAATCTGCCAACTACTCCTGAAAATGAACTTGATCTTCTGGGCGCTCTTCCTTCCTTCCATGCAGGGTCCTCTATCTAATTGGGCCCTCAGTTGAGGAACTTCTGGGGTGCCATCTAGAGGAGCTCTTGGAGTTGGAGTGAGAACAGCTTGAGCTCTGGCCTGAGATCTTGTCTGTCTTGCCGGAGGTGAATGTTGAACAGGCATGATTTCAGGAATAAAATTGAAATAAAT
This sequence comes from Austropuccinia psidii, assembly GCA_023105745.1. Classification (NCBI taxonomy): domain Eukaryota; kingdom Fungi; phylum Basidiomycota; class Pucciniomycetes; order Pucciniales; family Sphaerophragmiaceae; genus Austropuccinia; species Austropuccinia psidii. Next base: position 28,459,809 of record JALGQZ010000005.1, read on the forward strand.
GAATTAAAATCAAAATTTTCTTGAAGTGAAAAGAGTCAACAATCAAATCTTGAGGAAAATTAATGAATCAAAATGAAAATCTTCAAGTACGTCAATAAATCAAAATCAAATGAAGTCTTGAAGTCAAAATCAAATCAGTGTCTTGAAGTAAATCAATGAATCAAATCAAAATCAGATCTTCAAGTCAATAAATCAATCAATCAAATCAATCAAAATCAAAATCTTGCAAAAATGAATCAATCAAATGAAATCTTGAAGAAAAATCAATTTATGTCAAAATTCTTGATGTGAAAAAATCAGCCAAATCAATGAAATCTTCAGGTCAATCAATTTTCTTGAGGTCAATATCAATTATGTCAAATCAATCAATCAATAAAAATCAAGTGAATTATTCTTTAAAAACCAAAATTCTTGAAGAATTAATCAATTATGAATCTTGATGTGAATAATGTGTCTGAATATCTTGATGAAAAATTTGAAAATCAAAGAAAATCAAGATGACGCCTGAATTATGAATGAAATGAAAATTTGATTATTTGAAAAAGATTTTAAAAAGAATAACAAAAACAAAAATGGGTCAGCTTTCAATTTTCAAAATGAAGATATAATGAAAGAAAATTGAGAGGTGACAATGAATCATTAAGTTCATAAGCGTAAAAGAATCATAATTTTGATGAAATGAGTGAATGAAATTATAAAGAAAGAATGAACAGAATGAAAAGAAGTTATGAGTTAATTAATATAATGTCACAGGGGCTCTTGGACAGAAATACAAGAGTGGCCTGGCACTCAGCAATCAGGGAACTCACTTGGAAGACTCCAAAAGAATAAAAATAAAAATAATAAGAATGAATTCCTCTAAAAGATATGCAGGTACAAGATGAGATGCAAAAGAGGAAAGGGAAGCCAAATGGCCAAAGAGGCAACCAAGTAAGTCCTTAATCACTGTTTCAACCTGTCAAAAATGAATAATGGAATTAGTAAGGATATGACCAACAAATATCCATTGACAGGCAAAGAAAGAGAAAGAGAAAAGTGCTAAATGACTGACTCAATAATATCAGTATTTGCTTAACTAAAATGAAAAGAAAATAGAGATAAAATAGAATCAAAGTATATTAATTAACCGGGGAAAAAAAACCCCCAGGGTGGAAAGGGTAGCCGGTATATGTGAAAAGTTGGGAGCTTGAGTTCTTCAGACTGAAAACTGATCTCTATTGATCCTTGAGGCTGTATTGATTGTTTTAGGAATTGATACAGCTGGCTAATATTGAAATTGAATTGGGTTGAATGAACTTCCCATGCTTGAAATGAAATACAGTTCTTGATGGATCCAGACTGTATTGAAATGAATATGGTTGCCAAGATGGATTGAGTGGAGCTTTAAAACTTGACAACTTCTTTTGACACTGCCTCTTGAATACACTTTGAGAATGAATTGACAGTATTCCCTTGGAAGGAATACTTGGAGTGAGAATAACCAATGACTGCTTGATGGTGTCATTGGTCTTTGACGCTGAAACACTTGCTCTTGAGCCTTGATGATTCCTCTGAATTATTGGGTGCCTTGATGACGTGATGAGATGTTGGGATGTTGAAAAGACCATTTGATATTTCCACCATTGAATTGCTGTTGAAAAATGATGCACAATGATATATAACATCATTTATGGCATATTGGTTTATTGGCAAGAAGATTACATCCAAAGGTCTTGAGATGGAAAGGCGGAGGGGAAAAGGATGGATGTGATGGCTTCAGAGCTTGGAAAGGTGTTTCTGGGCCCTTTGGGGTTTTTGGCCACTTTTGGGTTCTGAGCCAAAAACTGGCCCAAAAGGCGGGAAAGTGTCTTTTGGACACTTTGCGTCAAAGTGCGCAAAATGCGCAAATGTGTGCAAATATGCGCAAAAGTGCACAAAATGCACAGAAATGCGCAAAATGAGCAAAAGTGCGCAAATGCACAAAAATGCCCCAAATGGCCAAAAACAGCCATTTGCGCCATTTCCCCTGGTTTTGAGGGAAATGACCAGAAATACCCATTTGGGCATAAATTGCCGCTATGGGTTCTGGATTGAGGTGAAGGGCCACGAAGGCCCCAAAACACAAATGGCCATAAATGGTCCATAAGATGATGAGGTGGCCATATTGGCCACTGGTGATGGATATGGCCAATTGGCCATAAAAGAACTGTGGCTTGATATGCCATATGGGGATCCAAGGAGGTGAATTGCCATGGTTTTGACACCGGGCCTGCTCCTGTTCATAGGCTGGATGGAGAAGGCCCCCTGGATATGTGGTTGCCAACGCATCTTACTGATGGAGGATAATGCCCCGATCCACACAGCACGAGTGAGCACCAATTGGGGAGATTGGCCAGCACATTCACCTGATTTTAAACCCATCAAAAACATATGGAAGACAATGAAGACTCAAATCAGTAAACTCTACCAACCTCAGACAGTGGGCGAGCTACAACATGCAATTGATGCTGTGTGGACCGATTTCCATTTTAACCTCCTCAACAACCTCCTTTACTCAATGCCACAATGAATGGCTATGGTCATTGAAATGAATGGAATTCCGACTTCTTACTAGGACCTCCATTCATTATTGGTAAGTTTTTTTCGTCCTCACATTAAACATTCAATTGCTGATTTTTTGTTTGTATTGTCTCTTTCTCTTTGTTTTTGTCATTGCTTATCAGGTATTAATTTTCTTTTTTACTTATATTGTTTTTACATAACAATCTATAAATGCGTGAGTAGTTGTAGTAATGCGTGAATGAAAATTTAAAAAAAAATTGTCCTTGACTTAGAAATAGAAAAGGCCCTGAGTGTGAGATACAAAGTGTGAAGCAAAAAAAAAAGAACCAGGGCCCTTCCTATATGTTTTTTGTTCACATATAACTGGCAAGGCACTGTACAGAATTTTACATGTCATACACATTAGAATAAGGCTATGAGGTCCTCAAAAGCAAGTCTTCAGCCTGTAATGGTGAAAACTTCCCAGATGTGGTTTCAAAACCACACATGAGCCCCATACAGGTTGTACAGGATGTGTAACAACCACAAGCCAGTCCTTGGAAGTGAAAAATCTTCACTCCTCCTACTTTCAAAGGTCCAGAGGTCCTTTCCACCCAATCTTAGGATAAAAGGGGGCATTTTCTCTTTGAAAAAGAGAATCCACATCCTTCTCTTGAACTCCTACATGATAAAACTTTCAAACACAGTTAGCCTGTTGCAAAAGAAACACATATGATTCAAGCTTAGTATTTTTCTTCTTATATAATTATTCAACTAAGAATTAGCCCACCTAGGGCTTTCAGAAGCACTCACCACCACTATAGCCTCATATTAAATCCCCAATATTAATTATAAAAAACCTTTTTCTCAAGATTGACTGTGTCAAAATCATGGTTAAAATTGTAAATACTATAATAATAGCTCTATCCTAGACTTAGCCTGACAAAACTGGAATATCCTTTTTCCACAGTTTGGCTTCTAACGTTTTTTCCTTAATTATATTACTGTGAGCCTTAGAGGTAATTTCATATACCCAAAAGACCACAAATACAAAATTAACATATTAATATAAATCAAATAAATTTATTTATATTATTAAAATAAAAATCAAAATATAAATATAAAATTATATTCAAAATAAATAAAAGAATTAATTACAATTTAAAAATAAAATTACATTAAATTTTGGAATTATAAAATTACATTTATACTTAAAAAAATTAAGTAACAATGAAATTTTAACAAAATTGTAAAAAAATAAATAAATTTGGAAAAAAGTTAAATAGAAATTATTATAACTTTTTATCCAATAAATAAACATATAAAAATTATTTCACCATTGGATTCCTCATAAAACATCAGGTGGGGTCACCTCTGAGTGAAATTCTTGTAACTCAGCTCTAAATAAGCTTAAGTTAAGTTTGTAGTATTTTCAATACAAAAGTTAAAAATTCTCAAAACTTTAATTGAATTCACACCACATGTGGTGTTAACCATCAATTTTTGTGTTAAAATTGAGGTGTTGTGTGTAGTTTATAAGTTATGAGGAATGGAAGTATTTTCAATTTGATTCAATTGAAATGTCAAAATATGTGTGTGTATTACATAAGTGAACTTTGATTTACATATGAGGTATCAATTATTACTGTATTGTACTGTACAATTCAATTGAATTACATATGTAAATTATAAGTATAATACATGATGAGGAATTAAAGGAAAAATAAATTGGAAAGATTAAATTTGGGGGGGGAAAGGAACTCCAGCTCTCAGGGGGAGCTAGACCCCCAAAATCCTTGCTGACAGGCGTGTGGTGTCAAAATTCACGCAAAAGTTCATGACTTTTGGCATGGAATGGAGTTACAGGGTCTGTGGACTCAATTGATGATGAGGTTTTGATACCAACTGGGGTAGGTTTAGCTGTTGCCAATAGGGTAAAGCTACCCTTAAGATAATGCCATCATAGTAAAAACAGTTTTAACTGGTTTCTACGTCTCTTACATACATTCTTACGTGTTTTGAAGGCTCTAGACCAGGTATTACTATAGTAATGGCTGATTTAAGGGTCTAAAATCGCTAAAAATGGCTTAAACCAGCCCTTTTTGGTCTAAATCAGGGTTCAATGATACCATAATTGGCTTTTCTGTTGTCAGACTTTTTTCACGACTGAAAAGAGTAAATTTTACTTTTGGAGTAAGAGAATTGATGGCTATAAAAGAATGTCTTCTTTGCCCCACTTTTCTCTTCATGTTAGAATCTTTTCCTTTTATAATTAGTTTAAACATTGTTAAACCTATCAATAAGAGATTCCAACCAGCTTTTTTAAATCATTTTAAACCTTTTAACAACTTGAAAAAATCATTATAATCATTGTTTGTAACTGTTATAATCATTTTTACCCCTGAACCACCCCAAAAGTGAATTAAAGCATCTTTCATCACTGTAAACTTTGTCACTTTGTTTCCAAATTCACTCTGGTAACTTTTGGGTGTGTTTTCTCTTTAATATTCTTTTTAAAGACTCTTTTCTTTAATCAATTGCTTGCAGTTATTTTCTCAATTAATTCCAATTGAAATTGCTCTTGAAGAAATTTCTTTTGTAGCCTTAAATATCTCTTGTAGAGTATTTTTGGAGAAATTTTTATTGTTGGTAACACAATAAATCTTTATAATATTATTGTTTTATACTAACAAAGTTGTAAACAATAAATTTGGCATGTTTTCTCTTAAAAATAATATTTCTTACTCTTTTTAATTGATTTTTTACCTTATACAAATTTTGACGACAGGAAAAGTACTTGATTTTTAATCAAAGTTTCATATCCACACTTTACAATTACACATATCATTTCTATGAGAATCAATGCATTAAACTTTATTTTTCATTTTAAGCCAGATTTATTTCCAACAGCTTTATGGATCAGCTTTTTGTAAAAATGAAATTTTAACAAAATTGTGAAAAAATAAATAAATTTGGAAAAAGGTTAAATAAAAATTATTATAACTTTTTATCCAATAAATAAACATATAAAAATTATTTCACCATTGGATTCCTCATAAAAAATCAGGTGGGGTCACCTCTGAGTGAAATTCTTGTAACTCAACTCTACATAAGCTTCAATTAAGTCTTTAGTATTTTCAATACAAAAGTTGAAAATCCTCAAGAATTTAATTTAATTCACACCACATGTGGTGTTAACCATCAATTTTTGTGTTAAAATTGAGGTGTTGTGTTTAGTTTAGAAGTTATGAGGAATTGAAGTATTTTCAATTGAATTCAATTGAAATGTCAAAATGTGCGCGTGTATTACATAAGTGAACTTTGATTTACATATGAGCTATCAATTATTACTATATTGGACTGTACAATTCAATTTAATTACATATGTAAATTATAAGTATAACACATGATGAGGAATTAAAGGAAAAATAAATTGGAAAGATTAAAATTGGGGGGGAAAAGGAACTCCAGCTCTAAGGGGGAGCTAGACCCCCAAAATCCTTGCTGACAGGCATGTGGTGTCAAAATTCACGCAAAGGTTCATCACTTTCGGCATGGAATTGAGTTACAGGGTCTGTGGACTCAATTGATGATGAGGTTTTGATACCAACTGGGGTAGCTTTAGCTGTTGCCAAGAGGGTAAAATTACCCTTAGAATAAAACCATCATAGTAAAAACAGTTTTAACTGGCTTCTACGCCTCTGACACACATTCTGACGTGGTTTGAAGGCTCTAGGCCTGGTATTGCTATAGTAATGGCTGATTTAAGGGTCCAAAATGGCTAAAAATGACTTAAACCAGCCCTTTTTGGTCTAAAGAAGGGTTCAATGATGCCATAATTGGCTTTTCTGTTGTCAGACTGTTTTTCACGACTGAAAAGAGTAAATTTTAGTTTTGGAGTAAGAGAATTGATGGCTATAAAAGAATGTCTTCTTTGCCCCACTTTTCTCTTCATGTTAGAATCTTTTCCTTTTATAATTAGTTTAAACATTGTTAAACCTATCAATAAAAGATTCCAACCAGCTTTTTCAAATCATTTTAAACCTTTTAACAACGTGAAAAAATCATTATAATCATTGTTTGTAACTCTTATAATCATTTTTACCCCTGAACCACCCCAAAAGTGAATTAAAGTATCTTTCATCACTGTAAACTTTGTCACTTTGTTTCCAAATTCACTCTGGTCACTTTTGGGCGTGTTTTCTCTTTAATATTCTTTTTAAAGAGTTTGTTCCCCAATTAATTGCTTGCAGTTCTTTGCTCAATTAATTCCAATTGAAATTGCTCTTGAAGAAATTTCTTTTGTAGCCTTAAAATATCTCTTGTAGAGTATTTTTTGGATAAATTTTTATTGTTGGTAAAATGATAAATCTTTATAATATTATTGTTTTATACTAAGAAAGTTATAAACAATAAAATTGGCGTGTTTTCTCTTAAAAATAATATTTCTTACTATTTTTAATTAATTTTTACCTTATACAAATTTTGAGGACAGGAAAATTACTTGATTTTTAATCAAAGTTTCATATCCACACCTAATATTTGGGGACCCAGCCGTGATATTTTACCTGTGACATATTTTTTTACTCTTTCTAAATCTTTTTTCTTATATTGAAAAATTTAAAAACATATAAAAAATACGTATAATTCAAAAAATCCATAAAAAATAATTTTTTTTCATATTATAAGTGAGGCTTATATTTTTATTTCTTTTTTTGAAATAACCGTTTTTTTTTTAATTAATTGGCTTTTTCATTAATTTTAGTGTCTGACAACGTGGTAAGACAAGAAAACATTGAGACAGCCTCAACAGTAACCTGCATTATTCCTGCCAGTACTGTTAATTCTGATCATAATAGTACTAGTAGTGTGACTCAGAATATTCAACCAGAGCTAGTTTCTTCTGAATTAGTCAAATTGGAAATAATTAATACTCTTCAGAAAGCCAAAGATTTGGCCAATAGTAAGTTTTTTGACGTAAAATTACTATTTTAAGCCTTTTTAACCATAATTATGCCTTCAACCAGGTCAGGAGCCAGCTATAACCCCTCAAGCAGCTCCCAGAAAGGTGATAGACGTGATTATGGCAGAGGCCAATCAGGTACAGAAGGAAAAGGGTCAGTTGATGACTTCCAAACAACTAAAATGGGTCATTCTGAAGCTGATAATACCATTTTACCTCCAAATAGAGCTGACACCGCCACAACAAGCCTCTGTGGACATATACAAATCCAGCCCCAGTGCATAAAACAATGCACTCCAGTTCAAAGAGTACCAGATCCTTGCAGACCTGTGGAAGAATTGCATGAATTCTTACCTGACAGTGAGAAAATTCCTGGGCCATCCCAATACTTGCAAATTGCTCGATGGATGGCATCCATTGATGGAGAAAAAAACATGATGCTTTTGACACTAGAATGGAGGAAAAACAACCCTCCACCACCCAAACCAGTGCCAAAAACAGCCCCAGTGGCCAGCAGCAGCAATTCCAACGTGAAGAAGCAGCCACAAACTCCAAACAAGGGCAAAGGGAAGGCACCAGCCCCAAAACCTCACAGCCAGGGCTACAGAATCCCAAAGATTCAACAGGCTGCCATGGAAAATTTATTTCAGATGGCCAGAACCATGATGGAATTACAAAAGAAGGAGGAAGCCAGATTAAAATATCAAACAATAATTTCTGATACTTTGAATTGTATTCCAGAGCTGTATAAAGCTATTTCTGACATAAAAAGTCATCTTTCTGATAAAAATACATCAGTTTGTGACAATCTTAAAACAAATAACTTGAGTCTGAGCCAAATAAATGATACACTTAAATTCTTTGAAAGAGTTTTAAGAACAATCAAAACTTCCAATAATGATAATTCTTTTGGCATTAAGATAAATGAACAGTCTGCCATTATTAAAGAATTAACAGACAAATATTCTAAATTCAATATTGATGACATAATTGAAACAAGAATAAAACAAGCTATTAATACTATCAAAGAAGATAATGAAAAAATCTCTTGATGATATTTCAAAATCATTTGCAGAAGTAAAGACAAATACATTTGCCTTGAAAAAGCATTTTGATACCTCAAGAGAGGAAACATCAAAATTAACAATAAACTTAAATGAAGTTATATCTGAAAATAATAAACAAACACAATTATGGAATGAGCCTACATATAAAGATGATGAGCATAAAAAGAATGTCATAGACTCTATACAAAGCTTACAACATGAGTTAGGAAATTCACAAAGATGTAATAACAGTAAAATGAATGACATTGAACAAATACTGAATGCCTTACCAAGAATGTCTGCACCTTTAAATCAAAATGAGGGCACAAGAATTCCAAATCCACAAGGATTGGATATTGAAAATTCACAGTTAAAAAATGAATTTTCTACTTCTTTTCATAACTTAGAACCATCAATGGGCCGAGCACTCTTGAAAGAAGTTCCAAAACTTAAAGAATGGCCTCACTTCAGTGGTGAAGGAGAGTATGACCATATGGAATTCATTAGAGGTATTGACATGGTCAAAGAGGATTTTGAATTACCAGACAGATTGGTAACAGCCAGGTTTAACACCTTGTTTACCGGATCAGCTTACAGATTGTACATCAAAATAAGACAAGCACATGGACACCAGAGTTGGACTTGGTGGAAAACCCAAATCATCAACAAATGGGAAAATGATGCTTGGAGGTTTAAAGTTGAAACAGCCTTTGAATCTGCCAAATTTAATGCTGATAAAGACAAAGCTTTACCATGGTTTTGCCAACAAAAGGACAGATTAAAAGCATTACATCCTGACATGTCAGAATTTATGATCCATAGGAAAATTCTGAGACAATGTGGAGGTGACTTAGAGCATGCTATCAAAAGCAGGACTACTGAACAATCTTCAGCAGAGGATATTATCAATATACTAGAAGAAGTAACCACCAGAACCAAAATTGGTTCTAGCAGGGTGACTCTCAAAACAAGGTTTAATACACCTTGGAAAGATTCTGTGGACAAAAACACCAAAGAAAATTCTAATAATATTAAGTATAAATCTGCAGATACAGTCAGAAAGTCCCATATTTTTCAAAGCACCACCCATTTAGCCAATACATGTCCAAATAAGGGAAAAATCCATGAAATTGATATTGAAAAGGAACCTGATGTTGAAAAAGATGAGATAATTGAAGACAATTCAGATGATAAGTCATCAATATTTTCTGAATCTTCAAAAGATATAGAAAATATAAATGCCACTTTTGACATCATGGAATCTGATTCCCACTTGCCACAATTGAGCAATGGTCAACTTGATTTATCAACAGTTCAAGATGCACAACCTATGAAAACAAAACAAAACAGTGGAAAAGTTTATACAGCTGGTAACTCCTGTATAACAGAAGTGGTGATTGAGAACAAGCCCACCAAACGTTTGCTTGACCCAGGAGCCTTCTGCTCTTGTGTTGGAAAATCCTTTCTTAAGACTTGTGTACCAAATTTTGAAGACCAATTGTTACCAATTGATGGTATAAAATTCAACAGTGCAAGTAAACCAATGAAAGGATTAGGACTCTTTCAGACCAATGTCATATTCCCACACATAAATGGGAATTTAAGAATCACAGTTGAATTTGTTGTTATGGAAAATTGCTCTAGTACCAATTTTATATTGGGAAATGACTATTTGATCGTGTATGGGAGAGATTTACATAATAACAAAGAACGATACTTTACTATTGGAGACAATAAGCGCCAAAAATTTGCCTTTTTACCATTTAAAAGACAAATTACAGTGAACAAAGTATCACCAGTCAACTTAGAGTTAGAGAAATTCAAGTCTGAACAGTTAAATGAGGCTGAAATAAGCCTTCATCTGACTGGTAAACAAGAAAATGAACTTTCTTCCCTTTTGTATGGCCACAGAGGAGCATTTGCTTCAGACAAAGAACCTCTAGGAGCAATTATTGGTCATGAAGTTGACATCATTATTAACATTGAGAGACCTTATCCACCACTCTTAAGAAGACCTGCATATCCAGCAAGTCCAAAATCAAGAAAAGATCTAGAAATTCATATCAAAGAACTTCTGGACCTGGGTGTAATATGAAAAGTAGGCCACAATGAAGAAGTAGAAATAGCTACACTGCTCATAGTGGCATGGCATAATGGAAAATCTAGAATGGTTGGGGACTTTAGAGCTCTGAACACTTACACTGTTCCAGACAGATACCCAATACCAAAAATCCAAATTGCCCTTACTCAAATATCTCAAGCAGTGTATATAACCACTATGGATGCCCTTAAGGGATTCCATCAAAATGTGGTGACACCAAGAGCAAGAAAATACTTGAGAATTATTGTTCATTGTGGAGTGTATGAATACTTGAGGATGCCCTTTGGTATCAAAAATTCACCTTCACACTTCCAATGAACGATGAATAAAATCTTCCCTGAAGACCTCTCAGAGGGATGGTTAATCATTTACATTGATGACATTATTGTCTGTTCAAAGACTTGGGAGGAGCACATGTACAGATTTTGCAGAGTTTTGACAAAAATTCAATCAGTCAACATGAAAATCTCCTTGAAGAAATGCCATTTTAGATTTAAAGAACTTAAGGCACTAGGACATGTTGTATCTGGTTTATCCCTTGGAATTGACAAAACCAAAGTTGCAGCAGTATTGCTAAAACCCATGCCTCAGAACAAGAAGGAAATTCAGTCATTCTTAGGTTTTGCAGGATATTACAGCCAACACATTAAAGATTTTGCATCCATAGCAAAACCACTTTATAAATTGTGTGACAAAGACACAGTATTTGAAATGACTGTTGACCGAGTCAAAGCCTTTGAGTCTCTAAGAGAAGCCTTGCCCACTGCTCCACTCTTACTGATGCCAGACTTTAAATTACCTTTCAAACTGTATATTGATGCATCAGTGGATGGACTTGGTGCTTCACTTCACCAAGTTCAGATCATAAATGATAAACCTGTAGAAGGACCCATATGTTTCATATCCAGGCAAATCAAACCAACTGAAGCCAGATATGGAGCAAGTCACATGGAATGTCTATGCCTTGTCTGGGCCTTGGAGAAATTGAACTGCTTCTTATAGGGATGTTTTTTGAAGTGATAACAGATTGTACAGCTGTCAAATCACTTTTAAACATGAAAACACCCAACAGACATATGCTCAGATGGCAAATAGCCATACAAGAATACAGAGGAAATATGACTATTGTTCATAAGGATGGGAACATTCATAAGAATGAAGATGGACTAAGCAGATGGCCATTACCAAATGATATTGATAACCCTGCTTATGTGCCAGAAGAAGCTTCACCACAAATTCAAATATAAGGAATAAGTGTTACAGACTTGAACACCACCTTCTTTGAGGAAGTCGGACGTAGTTACACTCAAGATAGGAATAGTAGCACCTTATGCCAATTACTTAACAAAAACTGCAAAGACAACTCTCTAATACATGCCTTGGATGAAGTATGGAGAAAATCTTATGATGAAGGAAGATTTCACCTACTGGATGGTATAATTTACCACAGAACCAAGCACACATGTGTCATGACAGTTGTATACGGGTCATTAATCAATCTTGTACTGAAAGAATGCCATGATAGCCCCTTTTCAGGACATCTGTCTGAAGACAGAACAAGAGAGAAAGTAAAGACCTGCATATGGTGGCCAATGTGGCAGAAGGATGTTGCAGAGTATTGCAAAACCTGTGACAGATGCCAAAAGGCAAAAAAATCCACTGGAAAGAGACTTGGAAATATGATAAAAATCCAAGAACCAAGCAGACCTTCGGAAATTGTCCATATGGATTGGGTAACTGGCCTACCACCAGGAGGCGACAGAAGCTATAATGCCTGCCTAGTAATTGTGGACAGATTCAGTAAAACTCCAATCTTTTTACCATGTCACAAAGATGATACAGCCATGGATACAGCTCTTCTGATATGGAATAGAGTAGTGTCATGGACTGGGATATTTACAAATATCATTAGTGATAGGGATCTCAAATTCACTTCAGCACTATGGAAAAATCTTAACCAATTATTTGGCACTAAACTTTCTTTCTCTACATCCTACCACCCACAAACTGATGGCCTGGCTGAAAGGTTGATCCAAACCTTGTAGGACATGGTGAGAAGATTTTGTGCATATGGCCTTGAGTTTAAAGATTGTGATGGATTTACCCATGATTGGTGTACTCTGTTTCCAGCACTGGAATTAGCATATAAAACATCAATCCATGCCAGTACCAATCAGAGTCCTGCTATTCTAGAAAATGGATGGAACACCAAGTTACCACAAGATTCCTTGAGGAAAGATTTAATTGAAATACATCCCACAGCTGCTAGCTTCAAAGGAATGCTAGAAAAAGCTAGAAAGCATGCAATAAAGTGCATGGAGGACTCTTTTGCATATGCTAAAGACAAATGGGATAAATCACATGCAACTCCAGATTTCAAAGTGGGGGACCTAGTTCTTGTATCTACCACTAACTTCAACAACATCAAAGGATGTAAAAGTTTGAAAGACTTTTTCAGGACCTTCTGTGATTAAGGCCCTCCATGGAGAAAATGCTGTTGAAGTAGAGTTATCTGAAGAACTTAGCAATAAGCATCCTACATTTCCAGTGAGCTTCATAAAGCCATAGAAATCTAGTGATGCTGAGAAATTTGCCTTGAGAAATAAGATTCCCCAAGTTATACCTCCTATTGAGACATCTGGTACTAAGAAAATTACCAAAGTTCTTAAAGAAAGGAAATTAAGAACCAAGAAAGTAAGGAAACACCTTGTTAGGTACAGTGACCCAACTTGTGAAGATGAATGGTTAGAAGAAAAAGATATACCACAAGCTACCAAACTCCTCAGGAGATTCATACACACTAGAAACACCAATATTACAAAGTAATATTTGTTTTTAGGGGGAGGGAATGTGAGCCTTAGAGATAATTTCATATACCCAAAAGACCACAAATACAAAATTAACATATTAATATAAATAAAATAAATTTATTCATATTATTAAAAGAAAAATCAAAATATAAATATAAAATTATATTCAAAATAAATAAAAAAATTAATTACAATTTAAAAATAAAATTACATTAAATTTTGGAATTATAAAATTACATTTATACTTGAAAAAATTAAGTAAAAATGAAATTTTAACAAAATTGTAAAAAAATAAATAAATTTGGAAAAAATTTAAATAAAAATTATTATAACTTTTTATCCAATAAATAAACATATAAAAATTATTTCACCATTGGATTCCTCATAAAAAATCAGGTGGGGTCACCTATGAGTGAAATTCTTGTAACTCAGCTCTAAATAAGCTTAAATTAAGTTTGTAGTATTTTAAATACAAAAGTTGAAAATCCTAAAAAACTTAATTTAATTCACACCACATGTGGTGTTAACCATCAATTTTTGTGTTAAAATTGAGGTGTTTTTTGTAGTTTAGAAGTTATGAGGAATTGAAGTATTTTCAATTGAATTCAATTGAAATGTCAAAATGTGCACATATATTACATAAGTGAGCTTTGATTTAAATATGAGGTATCAATTATTACTGTATTGTACTGTACAATTCAATTGAATTACATATGTAAATTATGAGTATAATACATGATGAGGAATTAAAGGAAAACTAAATTGGAGAGATTAAATTTGGGAGGGAAAAGGAACTCCAGCTCTAAGGGGGAGCTAGACCCCCAAAATCCTTGCTGACAGGCGTGTGGTGTCAAAATTAACGCAAAGGTTCATCACTTTTGGCATGGAATTGAGTTACACGGTCTGTGGACTCAATTGATGATGAGGTTTTGATACCAACTGGGGTAGCTTTAGCTGTTGCCAAGAGGGTAAAATTACCCTTAAGATAAAACCATCATAGTAAAAACAGTTTTAACTGGTTTCTACATCTCTTACACACATTCTGACGTCTTTTGAAGGCTCTAGACCAGGTATTGCTATAGTAATGGCTGATTTAAGTGTCTAAAATGGCTAAAAGTGGCTAAAAATGACTTAAACCAGCCCTTTTTGGTCTAAATCAGGGTTCAATGATGCCATAATTGGCTTTTCTGTTGTCAGACTGTTTTTCACGACTGACAAGATTAAATTTTACTTTTGGAGTAAGAGAATTGATGGCTATAAAAGAATGTCTTCTTTGCCCCACTTTTCTCTTCATGTTAGAATCTTTTCCTTTTATAATTAGTTTAAACATTGTTAAACCAATCAATAAAAGATTCCAACCACCTTTTTTAAATCATTTTAAACCTTTTAACTAGGTGAAAAAATCATTATAATCATTGTTTGTAACTTTTATAATCATTTTTACCCCTGACCCACCCCAAAAGTGAATTAAAGCATCTTTCATCACTGTAAACTTTGTCACTTTGTTTCCAAATTCACTCTGGTCACTTTTGGGTGTGTTTTCTCTTTAATATTCTTTTTCAAGACTCTTTTCTTTAATCAATTGCTTGCAGTTATTTTCTCAATTAATTCCAATTGAAATTGCTCTTGAAGAAATTTCTTTTGTAGCCTTAAATATCTCTTGTAGAGTATTTTTGGATAAAGTTTTATTGTTGGTAACACAATAGATCTTTATAATATTATTGTTTTATACTAAAAAGTTATAAACAATAAATTTGGCATGTTTTCTCTTAAAAATAATATTTCTTACTCTTTTTAATTGATTTTTTACCTTATACAAATTTTGAGGACAGGAAAAGTACTTGGTTTTTAATCAAAGTTTCATATCCACACCTTACAATTACACATATCATTTCTATGAGAATCAATTAATTAAACTTTATTTTTCATTTTAAGCCAGATTTATTTCCAACAGCTTTATGGATCAGCTTTGGAAAAGACATACTGGTGGTTTTTCATCTGAGGGGTGTTACCACTGCTTGTAGAAAGCTTGGGCTCAATGCTTCATTCATCAATTTTTCTTTATATTCTAAAATATGCTTTCTGAGCTTGTTTATTTCTCAAGCCTACTGTTGCAATATCTTGTTTTGTTTATTGAGGTATTTCTTTTATTAAATGAAATATTTTGTTTTTTCTTTATTTCTCGCTTCTTATTGGAAGGCCCTGGGATAGGAAAATCTGGTGAGCCTTTAAGCCATTGATGATTCATCTGTGTAATCCAAATATACCTGGTTTTATGTTGGGATAAATGCTTTGACTGAAATTTCCCCTTTTTGTAAGCTGAATAGGAGCCTGTGGATTAGAATGGTTTCTTCTCAGTTGGTGAAATCCTTTTTCCAAAACTATCTTGTCTGAACCTCCTTTTAAGATAGCATTTTTTGATTTTATATTATTTATGACGTTTGTAATTCTCAATGTCTTTTCCTCCATTGCCCCACCCTCTGTTGGCACATGTTTGTTCTACAGTTTGTGTAAGGTTTTTCTATGAAACTCTTGATAACAGTAACAATATCAAGAGTACTATGACTGTCCTCAATAGAAAAATATAATATAATAAAATATTATAACCAAAAATTTAAATATAGTTATTATTAATAATTATATAAAAAAAATAAATTTAATTATTATTATTTGAAAAAATAATTATAATAAATTATAATTATTCTATTATTGTTATAGTATCTGACAATTATAACAATAAGAAGTGTCAACCTCTTAATGAGACAATTACACGTGGAAAATATGGATATTTATCAACTTTTAAGTAATATAGAAATATTATTTATAAAAGAATTAAAACACACACTGTGCATAAATAATTCTTATAGGAAAATTCTGTATAAAAAACTAATAATAGATGAAAAATATATAGAATTTTAGAGAAACCTTATATTATAGCTTTAATACAACAAGTCAAACAACAACAGTTATCATATTAAATAATTATTATAAGTTGAAAACATTCCAAAAATCAATATTTTCAAGATAAAACAACTTTTTATAATAAGAATTTTGATTAAAGAGTTTTTGAGAGGAGTTTTGTATTTTAAAAGAGATTTTAAAGATAATAATTTTATAAAATAAAATATATTATAGGTGATCACAGCAATAATCTAATTTCTATCATTTCAAATTTTTAGTTTAAGATTTATAAAGAATAAAATACTTAAGAAAGACTTTAATAATAAGATTTTATATATAATAAAGCTTTACCTGTTTGAATTTCTAATATGATTGGATTGATAATTGATGATGGACAAAAACAGTGATGAAAAGACTCTTTTTATGTCTACAGAGAAGCTCTCATGATTCATAATGGATGTAGAGGGCGTGCTCAGGTCAAAAATGAAAAACCATGCTTAAAAATAAGGTTCTTAACTTAAGGTAACTTATTTTTGATTCCAATTTAAAGCTACCAGTGTTATTCTTAACTCCAAGTAACTTTAATCCTCATTTAAGTTAATTATTTTAAGTTCTAATATAAAATAATTTCATTTATATTAAATTTCATCACATGAACAGCTTAAAAATAAAGTTTCAAGCAGAAATCCTTGAGCTCAATTTTCAATTAATTTTTAAAGAAATCTTAATTTTCTATAAGTATAATTAAAACAGGAAATTTCCAGGCTAATTACCCAATAATTCTATTTATAAAAGATACTTAAAATTCAATCTATATATAGATAATATTAGATTGTAAGCTTTGTGAAATTTCAAGAAAATCCATTAAGAATTGGATTTTTAATGAATTTTTGAAGTTATTACTATTTTTCACGTAAAATAGCAATACACACCAAACCTTAACTTTTGATAAGGTTTTAATGCCTGTAACCTTTAAGTTTTAACCTTATTTAAGCTTTGACAGGTCTCAAAAGCTTATTATAAAGCCTGCATATTGGTATTTACCCTTTGGCAGCTTGAAATTCCTGTCCAAATTGGGTTAAAACCAGTTTAAACTTTACGGTTGGATCAAATTCTACTCTCAAAGTTTAAATAAGGTTGAAAATCCTCCAATACAGGTTGAAAACCTTAATTGAATCCTTGCAGATCCAAGAAGTTGGTACCCCAGCTCTGTTTGGTCTTTTTCCTTTGTCCCACCTTTTTGCATGGCTTTGGCCCTATTTATTTTCAAAGCCATACTATGGCCTTAAACCCTTTTAAATTGAGGTCACGCAGGATTTACATTCTGAATTGCAAATCCTCAGTCAATTCAGTAAATATCCACAATACCTCAATTCTAACTAAAATTTTGGTAGGTTTGCATAAACCTTATGCAACTTTAAATTTAAGCTTATTTAGGCTTAAATCTAACTATTTTAAAAAATGTTAAAAAGTTACATTAGTACTGTGAGATTCTTAAGTCTTGCAATAACATAAGAAATAAGCCTTTTTGGGTATAATACCCTATGGGTGTACCCTAGGTCATTTTTGGTGTGGAATCCAAAAATGACATAATATTTATAACTTTGTTTATCTAAAAAAAGTTATACTTATTGTTTATTATTTTTTTATTTTAAATTCAATTGAAAGGTCTGTTGAAGAGTAAATCAACTGTATATAAAGTCATTTGTGGCCTTATGGGTATGTTATACATACCTCACAGGCTCACAGTTTGATTCCTTGGGACTCCAATATCTCAGTGCTGAGGTCGTGATTTAGTGATAAAAAGGGATGATTTCAATGATAAATTGATTCTTTCTTTTTTCTTCATAAATAAATTTTCAAAATTCAAGAGTGAATTTTACAAGTGATTTCAGCTGTTTTAGGTTTTTCTTTAGCTGAGATTATTGAGAGAATCCAATTTGAGTGTTCCAGAGGGTTTTCTCTGTCTTAAGTACTAAGTCTTTAAAAAGGCTTCATTCCACACAAATTCTATAGCTAAGTATTAGAAAATGGATATTTTTAAATAATATTGTTATTGTTAAAGATTCAGCATTTTAGTTCTTATTTGTAATTACTTCATAATGTGAATAATAATAGACTTACTTTCTCTCACTTCTATTTATGTAAAATTTTGTTTTTAAGCTCTAAACTAAGATTTCTTAAGCTAGATTCACCTTAATTATCTTCATTTTGAAGGATATTTACTTGGTCAATTCAATATTAAAGATTCAAATTTAAACTCACTTGAGTTCTTTCAATATTTTTCTTTAAAGCTTCAAGTCTATAAGCTTAGTTTGACTTGGAATTCAAAATATTTTTTTTATTATTCCTATAAAGATAAACATAATGAGTTAAATTTTTTAGGCTTTCAGCTAACTGTAAGACTTAATAACTTCTACACTTCGATGCAGATCAAGAAAAGATATGAAAGAGGTGAAAAGTTTGATTTTTGCTCTCATAAGTTAAAAAAAGAGATTATGAATCAATTCTAACTTAAAAAACTCAAAAGAACGAATGGATATATAAATTATTATTATATCTTATGAA
This sequence comes from Austropuccinia psidii, assembly GCA_023105745.1. NCBI lineage: Eukaryota > Fungi > Basidiomycota > Pucciniomycetes > Pucciniales > Sphaerophragmiaceae > Austropuccinia > Austropuccinia psidii. Next base: position 28,478,718 of record JALGQZ010000005.1, read on the forward strand.
AATTCGATGAAATTATGATTTATATTGTTACTTAAGAAAATCAAGAAGACAGTTACAATGTAAGATGTGAGTATGAAACTCATGATAATATCACTATTTATCAACAGTACTATGTCTGTTCTTATGAAATATAATAATAAAATATTATTATAACCACAATTCAATAATTAAAGAATTATTTGTTTCACATGTTAAGCACTACTAGTGATTTTAACAGTGAGAAAGTAATTGTCTACTAGAATCAATTACAAGAAGATTTTAATAATAAAAACTTCTTTTATTAAAATAATAAAATTATTTTAATATATAATTATCTTTTGCAAGAATAATTATAATGATAATTCTGGAAGAAAACTAATTTTAGAGAAAAACTTTAAGAATTACGGATAAATCACTCACTAATATTCCAAAGAGCTTATTGAGAGATAAGATAGAGAGATTAGATGTGGAATTGTGGATTTTAGAGGATCAAGATGAATTTATAAATGTATTACAACAATATATAGTTGATTTGTATGATTTCACATCTTTCTGATTGATTCTGAAAGAATAAAACACTTAAGAAAAGTTTTAACTAATACTTACTTGTTGGTAATACTGATATAAATGATTAATAAGATGATGATGATGATGTGGAAAAAAAAGCAAGAAGAGGCTTCTTTTAAGTCAACAACAGCTCACAGAGGCGTGCCATGGAGCAAACTTAAAAACCAGTGAGTGAGAAAACAATAAACCTTTTTGGATTATTGATTGCATCATCTGTTGTCACGTAAGATTATCATAATTACTTAATTCATGCTTTTACATGACTACCAACCCCAATATGGTTAAGAATAAAAGGATTAACATCTGTAAATCTTCTTTTACTCTAAAATAATCATTGATTTCTCAAATTTATCAATGTTATTGCCAATTTCATCACAGGTTGTAATTACTGTGAATTTTTGAAGATTCAGTGTTTCACGTAGAATAGTCAAAAATGGACTGTAAGTACATCTTTTAATTTTACTAGTAAAACTGTAATTCTTTTTGGTTGTACCATAGATAATACAGTTCTAAATTAGTCCTGAGACTTTCAGAAAGATTCACTAAGAATTGTATTTTTAATGAATTTTTGAAGTTTTTACCTCATTTCTACGTAAAATTGCAAATATCAGTGTTTCACTGGTAGGTATGAGGTAAATCAATAGATACAAGTCCAAAAAGGGTTTTAATTACTCTTTTGGGGTTTATCCATGGAAAGTCATTAAGAATTGACATGGTTACAGGAGTCTAAGTAGCTCTTTACCTCCTTGGCATGTCAAAATAGCAGGTTATTTGCTATTTTCTTAAGTTTTACTGTAGTTGTAACATGGTAACCAAGTTCCCAAAAGGTTTTAGTTTACCAATTAGGCCAAGATCAGCCATGGATCCAAGCTTTGGAGCTGTCCACGCCTCTGAGGCCTCAGAAGTTGGGTACCCTGGCTCTCTTTGATGTCTTTTGTCCCCCTTGCCTATTTTTCATGTCAAAATAGTAATTTAAGCTTAAAGTGAGATATCCACTATGGGTTTACCAAAAGTCCATGTAAGAATAACATGATATTAAGTGCTCAAAACATGCATAACACTATTCTTAGTGTATATGTAACATGGGATTTCTAACTTTCCCATTATTTTGGCGTGAAATTAAGAAAAACAAAAATTTTCACGAATCTTTTATGTGGTATTGATGATGTGGTATTGTAGTATTTTCCATTTTACCACCTCAAAGAGTTAATTTGAGCTTATTCACTCTATGGAGCTACCCTAGGTGAATTTTAGCGTAGAATCCAAATCTGGCCTTAAATCCATGGATTTACTTACTCAATAAAAAGTTATTCATCTTTTCTGAAATCAAAAATGATGAATTTTGGATATATGCATGACTTATGAGTTATGCATAATTCAAAATTTCTTTTTAAGATAATTGTGGCCTATTTGGGTATGTAAAATATACCTCAAGGCTCACATTCCCTCCCACCAAAAAATAAAATTGTACTACACTTTTATCAATGATAGGAATAATAAAAAGCCCCAAAAGGGGGTTAATATCCACTGTCCAACCTCTTTACATTACTCAGATCAAGTGATTTAAAGCACATTCATAGACATATTGAGGCTTGTGGCCTTCTTTCATGTCTAAATCTTCTCAAGAGTTTATCTGAGTCAGGTATATCTGATTTTGCCAGCCATTCATCTTCATGTACTGGATTTCTATATCTCACAAGATATTCTCTCTGATTTTTACCCCTAAGTCTCCTTTCTTTAATGACTTTCTTTATCTTTTTGTCTTCATTCTGTTCCACTGGTGGGACAGTTAAAGGAGATGGGTTCCTTGGAGGAAACAATTCTTTATCAGCTGGTTGATAAGGTTTTATCAAGCTGACTGGAAAAGTGGGGTGTTTATTTTCCAATTCACCACTCAATTCCACTTGAACTGCATTGGTTCTATGTAAGGCAAAAATAACAAAAGGTCCTACATAAGAGTCTTTAAGTTTCTTTGGGCCTTTGATATTATTAAAATTCAAGGTTGAAACTAGAACTAAGTCCCCTACTTTGAAGTCTGGTACTTTATGACTCTTGTTCCACTTCTGTTTTGCATAATCAAAAGCATCATCCATACTTTGTTTTGCATGATGTTTTACTTTATCAAGCATTATCTTGAAGCTGGAAGCTGTAGGATGAATGTCAATCAAGTCATTCCTCAGTGTGTCTGCTGGGAGTCTTGGATTCCATCCTTTTTCTAACATAGCAGGAGTTTGTCCTGTGGAAGAATGGACTGATGTCTTGTATGCCAATTCTAATGCAGGTATCAGAGTGCACAAGTCATGGGTAAAGCAATCTGAGTCTTTGAATTCTAACCCATGAGCACAAAATCTCCTGATCATGTCTTCTAAAGTTTGAATCATCCTCTCTGCTAGCCCATCTGTCTGAGGGTGATATGCTGTAGAGAATGATAACTTAGTCCCAAACAATCTATGAAGATTTGTCCAAAGTGCAGATGTGAACTTGGGATCTCTGTCACTTATGATATTCTTAAATAATCCTGTATGAGAAATAACTCTACTCCATAGAAGAAGAGCTGTATCCATAGCAGTGTCATCTTTATGACATGGTAAGAATATGGGAGTTTTGCTATATCTGTCTACAATGACTAACCAAGCATTATAACTCTTGTCACCACTTGGAGGAAGTGCTGTGACCCAATCCATGTGAACAACTTCCCATGGGGATTTTGGTTCTTGAATATGGATCATAAGTCCAAATTTCTTGCCTGTACTCCTGTTTGCTTTTTGGCATCTGTCACAGGTGTGGCAATATTCAATGGTTTCTTTTCTCCAAGATGGTCACCATGCACAGTTCTTTACTCTTTCAAGGGTTCTGTTTTCTGACAGGTGTCCAGAGTAGATGCTATCATAGCATTCATGAAGAATTGTATTGATAAGCAATCTGCTGCATAATGTCATGACACAAGAATGTTTGGTTTGGTGGTAAATAATCCCATCAAACAAGTGAAATCTCCCTTCAGAATAGGAATTTCTCCAAACTTCATCTAGTGCATTCACCAAAGATGTATCTTTGCAGTCTTTATCTAATAAAGAAGTCAAGATATGGCAATTCTTGTCTTGCTTATAAGACTCTCTGACCTCTTCAAAGAATTCAGTCCCAATATCAGTTATATTAATCCCTTCAATTGGAATCTGTGGTTCAGCTTCCAAGGGTACATAAGCTGGGTTATCAGGAGTGTTGGCTAATTCCCACCTGCTCAGTCCATCAGCATTCTTTTTAATGTTTCCTGCTTTGTGGACTATAGTCATGTTTCCTCTATATTCCTGAATGGCTATTTGCCATCTCAACATGTGTCTGTTGGGAGTTTTCAGGTTAAGAAGTGATTTTACTGCATTACAGTCAGTTATCACTTCAAAATCACTGCCATCAAGATAATAGTGTAATTTCTCAAGTGCCCATACCAAGCATAAGCACTCCATTTGGCTTGCACCATATCTGGCTTCTGTTGGTTTGATTTTCCTTGAGATGTAACAAACTGGTCCTTCTGTAGGTTTGTCATCAATAATTTGGACTTGATGTAGGGCTGCCCCTAATCCATCTCCACATGCATCAATGTACAATTTAAAAGGAATATTACAGTCAGGCATGAGGAGTCAAGGTGCTTCTGTAAGAGCTCTCCTTGTCTTCTCATAAGCATTAATTCTCTCCTGTGTCATCTCAAATACAGTCTGTTGATCACAGATTCTATAAAGTGACTTGGCTAGACTTGCAAAGTCTTTCAAGTGTTGCCTATAATAACTGGAAGACCCAAGAAAAGACATCATTTCTTTTTTATTCTGGGGTATTGGCTTAAGTAACACTGCTGCTACTTTTTTTTTGTCAATACCCAAGCTTAAACCAGAAACAATATGTCCTAAAGCTTTGAGTTCTTCAAAACCAAAATTGCATTTCTTAAGTGAAATTTTCATGTTCACTTCTGCAGCTTTGTGAAGTACTCTTGCAAGTCTTTCAAGGTGCAAAGACCATTAATCAGAACATATGATAATATCATCAATATAAATGATCAGCCATCCTTCACATAATTCTGTGGGAAAGATTGTGTTCATCATTCTTTGATAATGGGATGGAGCATTTTTAATGCCAAATGGCATTCTAAAATACTCATAAATACCACATTGAGTGATAATTCTGAGTAATTTCTTAGCTTTAGGCGTCAAAACATTCTGATGGAAACCTTTCAATGCATCCATTGATGTTATATACTTGGCTTTAGACAATTGAGTCAAGGTTTCTTGAATTCTAGGGATTGGATACCTATCTGGAACTGTGTAGGTATTCAATTCTCTGAAATCTCCAACCATTCCAGACTTGTCGTTATGCCATGCAATAATAACAGGTGTTGTCACTTCAACTTCCTCATTATGGCCTACTTTTCTTAGTACACCAAGTTGAATTAACTCTTGGATATGTTTTTCCAAGGCTTCTCTAGCTCTGGGACTGGCTGAATAAGCTGGTCTTCTAAGTACTGGAGGATATGGTCTGTCAATATTAAGAGTAATATCAACTTCATGTCCCCTTATAGCACCTAATGGTTCATTATCAGAGGAAAATGCATTTATGTATGTGTATAACACATTAATAAGTTCACTCCTCATTTTTGGTGACAATGACGGATTAATTTGTGCTTCAACAAGTTGATTAGACACAAATTCACTTTTGTAAGTATCCTTGACAGAAAATACTACGGATATTTGTTTTGGCATATTGGAAAAAGCAAATTTTTGTCTCTTGTTATCCCCAATTGTGAAATATCTGTCTTTATGGTTATTTATGTCAATACCATAGATATTCAAGTAATCATTTCCAAGAATGATGTGCTGAGATGTGCAATTATCCATTACAAAAATCTCAGTTTTCATCCTTACACTTCCTGCTGGGTGTGGAAATACAAGATTAGTGTCTAATATACCCAAGGGGTAAATATTGTTACTGGCACTACTAAATTGCACACCTTCTATTGGTAATAGATGGTTTTTCCATTCAGGAAGTATAATTTGGAGATAATCTTTGCCCACACAAATGCAGAATGCCCCTGTATCCGAATTTACTTTGGCTTCAATATCACTCATCAAAACTGATGTGATACAGGATGCCCCAGCAGTGTAACCCTTCCTCTAGCAGGTTTTGTTCTACACATTCTGGAATCTTGGATATTGATCAGGTTGCAGCAATCCTAACTGTACTGTGGCAAGAGGGTATGGACTTCTGTGACCTCAAAGAAAGCTGAATGTTTTCAATGGGATAGTCCTCCACTGGTGTATCTTCAGAGATTGCAGAATCTTGATCAGACTCTTCTTTCTCTTCAGTACACTGAATTTCTTCAATGACCTGAACTTCATTGATTTTTGTCTTTTTGGTGCAAGTGTTTGCTAAATGTGAAGTACTTCCATATTTATGACACTTCAAGACAGGTCTTTCTGGTCTTTTATCCTCTTTGGGAATCTTTGGGATCATCTTGGATTCCATAGGGATTTTAGTCCAAGTTTTACCAATTCTTGTTCTGGTAATGATATCTTCCATTGCATTAATGTATTCCTCTGTTGAACAGGGTTCTACACATCTGCTTTTGATAGCATGTTCCAGTTCTCCTCCACACTTTCTTAATATATTCATATTAATCATAGTGTCAGACATATCTGGGTGTAAAGCAGATAATCTGTCTTTTTATTTGAAGAACCAAGTAAGTGGTTTATCTTTCTCTGAGTTAAAAATGGCACTTTCAAAAGCATTTTTCATTTTAAACCTCCAAGAATTGTTGGCCCATTTGGTAATCACTTCAGATTTCCACCAAGACCAATCATGTTTTCCATGATCTATCCTCATCTTGTAATACCATTTCTTTGCAGTCCTGGTAAACAGAGAGTGTAATTTCCCCACTATGATTTCATCAGGTATATTAAAGTCTTCCTGTAACATATCAATAGTCCTGATGAACTCAATATGGCTATATTCTCCTTCACCAGAGAATGTTGGCCATTCTTCTAATTTGGGAATATCTTTGATAGAGACAACATTTTCTCCTAGAAGTGGGGTAAAACTTCCTTTAACAGGAAGTTTTTCTTCAGTAAAAGGTGTAGAATGTCTTGGCATATGTGGTTCATAATTCTTATGAATTTGTTCTACATTTCCAATGATTTCATTCTTTAACTTCTGCCTTTCACTGTCACTTTTTACTAAATGTGTAGCAAACTGATTGGTATTCTCCACTATCTTCAAGACATTATCTTGTAGAATCTTAAGTTGATCATTCATTTTAAAAATAGAAAGATCTTCCATTTCATCATTCTGAATCTGACATGTACTCTCAATTCTGCTACAAGCATTGGTAATTGAATCAAATCTGGCATTTGTTAATTCATACCATTCAGTATATTTCTTGTCATGTTTTTTCAATTCATTGATATCTGATTTTATTTTAGTTAACTTTGAATCAAGTTTACCAATTTCTACATTAATACTACTTTGTACATGATTTATTTGCGTGGAAAGGTCCTTTTCATCCTTTCCTGCTTCTTGGCTGTGAATTCCATGAGAGTTCTGGCCATGTTGAACACACTGTCCACGGCTGAAGGCTCCAATTTGGGGATCCTGTACCCTTGTGGGTAAGGTCTGTGCAAATTTGCTTTGCCTTTGCCCTTGCCTTGATTGTTCTTGGGACCTCTCTGCTTCTTCTGAGGTCCTTTGGGCTTGTCTTTGGACACTTCTGGAGCTGGTTTGGAGCTGGTAGACGCCACTGGGGCTTCTGTCTCCAAAGCTGGAGTCATTTCCAGTTCCTTCTTTTGGTCTATGGATAAAAGACTTTGGTTCTTCAACCAATTCTTTCTCTTTTTGACCTTGTCTTTGCAATACTGGGGGCTCCATCCTCCTAAGAGTTCTATGGTATTCTCCTGACCCAGAAAGCTCTTGATGTGTAAGTAGGAGTTCATGGCCCCCTGCCAAAGGCTTGGGCATATTTCCCACTCCTCTTCTTTGGCTGCTCTGAACCAATTTTTATACTGGAATTGATATATTTCTATCGCTTCCACTTGGAAATGGTTCATACCTGGAAATATGGTCATGAATCAGTTCAGGCTCAAAATTCACATCAAAATCTGTTGGTACAGACCTTGGGGAATGGGGGGCAGCTCTGGCATCCTCCAAATGTGTCTTTCTTGTGGAAGACTTGGTACTTCTGGATTTGGTCTTGCCTCTTCCTTGTCCACATCCATCTGGTTGGACTGAATAGTTTCTTCCATTTCTGGTATGCACCATTTTCACGTCAATTTAATGATAAAAGGTGAAAATATAAGATAAAATACACACCTTTTGGTGGTAATTTAGCTTTTTCTGAGTTAAATAAGGTGCCTCTTTTAGCAATTTGCACCTCAATATTGTATTCAGATTCTACTTCTGAAGATTCTGGACTAGTGATATATCTTTTACTGAGTCTGTTGCCAGCTGCACAGTATTTGATTAAAGACACTAAAAAAATTAAAAGAGAAAAATTATTCTTTATACTTTTTAAAATATTTTTTAAAGATTTTTTATAAGTTTTATTTTTTTCAATATTTAAAAAATTATTCTTTTTAAAGAAAAAAATCAAAATTTAAGATTTTGAATGAAAATTAATTCAGAGTAACTCAAAGAATAATTTTACAAGTTTTTGGATGTGAAAAAGCCATGTGTAAAAACACTATAAAATTAAACCAAATTCCTCAATGAAACAGATTTCCAAAACAATTTCAAAAATAAGAATTATTTTGAATTCCAAATGAAAGAAAAAAATATTAAATTAATATATTTTAGCGCTTAAAAATATATTAATTAAGGGTACAAGGTTCAAAAAACATGGCCAGGCCCCCAAATGTAAGATGTGACTATGAAACTGATGATAATATCACTATTTATCAACAGTACTATGTCTGTTCTTATGAAATATAATAATAAAATATTTTTATAACCACAATTAAATAATTAAAGAATTATTTGTTTCACGTGTTAAGCAATACTAGTGATTTTAACAGTGAGAAAGTAATTGTCTACTAGAATCAATTACAAGAAGATTTTAATAATAAAAACTTCTTTTATTAAAATAATAAAATGATTTTAATAAATAATTATCTTTTGCAAGAATAATTATAATGATAATTGTTGAATAAAACTAATTTTAGAGAAAAACTTTAACAATTACGGATAAATCACTCACTAATATTCCAAAGAGCTTATTGAGAGATAGGATAGAGAAATTTGATGTGGAATTGTGGATTTTAGAGGATCAAAATGAATTTACAAATGTATTACAACAATATATAGTTGATTTCTATGATTTCAAGTCTTTCTGATTGATTCTGAAAGAATAAAACACTTAAGAAAAGTTTCAACTAATACTTACTTGTTGGTAATACTGATATAAATGATTAAGAAGATGATGATGATGATGTGGAAAAAAAAGCAAGAAGAGGCTTCTTTTAAGTCAACAACAGCTCACAGAGGCGTGCCATGGAGCAAACTGAAGAACCAGTGAGTGATAAAACAATAAACCTTTTTGGATTATTGATTGCATCATCTGTTGTCATGTAAGATTATCATAATTACTTAATTGATGCTTTTATGTGACTACCAACCCCCATATGGTTAAGAATAAAAGGAGTAACATCTGTAAATCTTCTTTTACTCTAAAAGAATCATTTATTTCTCAAATTTATCAATGTTATTGCCAATTTCATCACAGGTTGTAATTACTGTAAATTTTTGAAGATTCAGTGTTTCACGTAGAATAGTCAAAAATGGACTGTAAGTAAATCTTTTAATTTTACTAGTAAAACTGTAATTATTTTTGGTTGTACCATAGATATCACAGCTCTCCATTAGTCCTGAAAGGTTCAGAAAGATTCATTAAGGATTGTATTTTTAATGAATTTTTGAAGTTTTTACCTCATTTCTACGTAGAATTCCAAATATCAGTGTTTCACTGGTTGCTATGAGGTAAATCAATGGATACAAGTCCAAAAAGGGTTTTAATTACTCTTTTGGGGTTTATCCATGGAAAGTCATTAAGAATTGACATGGTTACAGGAGTCTAAGTAGCTCTTTACCTCCTTGGCATGTCAAAATAGCAGGTTATTTGCTATTTTCTTAAGTTTTACTGTAGTTGTAACATGGTAACCAAGTTCCCAAAAGGTTTTAGTTTACCAATTACGCCAAGTTCAGCCATGGATCCAAGCTTTGGAGCTGTCCACGCCTCTGAGGCCTCAGAAGTTGGGTACCCTGGCTCTCTTTGATGTCTTTTGTCCCCCTTGCCTATTTTTCATGCCAAAATAGTAATTTAAGCTTCAAGTGAGATATCCACTATGGGTGTACCAAAAGTCCATGTAAGAATATCACGATATTAAGTGCTCAAATTATGCATAACACTATTCGTAGTGTATATGTAACATGGGATTTTTCACTTTCCCATTATTTTGGCGTGAAATTAAGAAAAATAAAACTTTTCACAGATCTTTTATGTGGTATTGATGATGTGGTATTGAAGTATTTTCCATTTTACCACCTCAAAGAGTTGATTTGAGCTTATTCACTCTATGGAGCTACCCTGGGTGAATTTTAGTTTAGAATCCAAATCTGGTCTTAAATCCATGGATTTACCTACTCAATAAAACGTTATTCATCTTTTCTGAAATAAAAAATGATGAATTTTGGATATATGCATTACTTATGAGTTATGCTGATTCAAAATTTATTTTTAAGATAATTGTGGCCTATTTGAGTATGTAAAATATACCTCAAGGCTCACATATAAGCTTTATATTGAATAAAATTCAATATTATTTAAAATATGAAAATTGATACATTGTTGTTGTCTTATTACAGCTTTAACAAGAAATTAGCTAATTTTTGGTTTTCTTGAAAAATAAAATACATTTGTTATCACTTTACTTATATGTATAAATTCTTTCTAAAAGAAAATTATTTACATTTTTAAATATAAATATTCAAATATTGTAAAAATTCAAAATAATACAAACTATAAATTTACACAAGTATGCATGAAAAACATATTATAAGGGCTTTTTTCAGGTGGAATGAAAGTGAAAAATATTAAATCAAAAATATCGTATATTATTAAAAAAGCTTATCAAAAAAAATTATTGAATTTAAATTTCTGAAAGGATTTCAAAGAAATTTGAACAGTTTTATACAAAAAAAACTCCAATTTTTAAGCCTTTTATTATTTACTAAAAAGACCAAGTAAATATGATTTATATTTCTACAATGATAAAAAGTATTTGACAATTGATAAAATTATTAAAAATAATTATCTATGATCAATTGGCACACCCAAAGAGTGTGTTTGTGAGTCTTTGAGATATGACCACATATCCAAAAAGGTCACAAAACAGCTTTACAATACTTTTTTGAATAGTAATGATTGAAATTATTATTTTAAGTTAAATAAAAATGCCTTAAGAAAGCATAAGACCTTGATTATCTCAGACACTAATGAATAAACATGTGGACAAAATCACACCATTAAATTCTCCATGAAAAACTACACATATTAATTTTTATTTAATACCTGAAAGGTCAATACTTTCTGGAATAACCTGAATATATGCACTTTTATTATCAGCACATATATTAATGGTTTTCGGCTCATATATTTTTCATTATGAATTATAGAGAGTTGAACCAATAATAAAATTAGCACTTAATTACTGTAGAAATACAGATATAAAATTTATTTGGCATGTTATAAACTGTAAGGTTTGACTATGAAACAGTAAGTAAAAAATACTAATATTTTACTTATTATACTCTGAATGTCCTTATAAATGAAATAAATAAGATGAAAATAATTATAATAAGGAAAATATATTATAACTCTGGCATGCAAATGATTATATTATTAAATAAATATAATAATATAATTTATATTATAACATAATAATATAATAAATAAATATATTAATATTTAAATAATTAATATATTTAAAATCTCTTTATTATTGTTACTAACAAAGAATAAAGGTGTAAAAAATTGTTTTTCATTAATAAAAAACAATTAATAACAGTAATACTACTAATATTAAAGTTATGTATTAATATAAATACTATTTATATTAATTAAAGAATTATTAATAGTAATATTAGAGAGAAATTCTTATAATAAGAGAAAATAACCTACTTGACACTTAATATAATAGTTTTGAAAGATTTTAAACCAAATAATGTAAATACAACTTATTTAAAGTGTACTTACAAATAAAAAATAAAATAAATTACAAATATTCTTGATTTTTATGTGGAAATAAGATTCTTAAGACAATTATAAGAAAAAAATGAACAATTGGAATAATCACGTCAAGATTGAAGATTATAATAAAGATTATATCTTATATTTGATTATATAAAGGATTTATATATAAAGAATAAATATTCTACCTTTTGATTTAATTGTTTTATTGTTTTGATGCATCTGAGGGGAAAATAGAGTAAAAAGAGCTCTATTTATAGTAAATTCCTCTCTAGAGTCCAGTATACTTCTAGTAGACATGTACTGATTGTATCCACTTGAAATGATCAGTATTTTAAGGTTTAGTGATGATTACGTCATGATCAAACCCTGTTATCTCATTATTATGCCATTATTTAGAGTTATCACTATAGCTCTAATTTTGATGATATCACAGGCTTAGAAGAAGCCTAAACTTCGTGGATTTTATTAGCATTAATCATAATTTAATAATATTCACCAGTTTTATCACTTATATACCTGTTAAACTTAAAATAAGATTACAGTGAGTGATCATAAATGCTCAATTTTGAGCTTAACCTGTGATCATTAATAAGTTTTGAATTATACACAATACAGCTATTCAGAGAGTTAATTCTGATTGCTAGGCATGTCCTCATTGAACTTCTATGAGAATTTCATTACATAATCAAAACTCTATTTTTGATGATTTTTCTTGTATTTCATCTTTTCTGTCAAAATTCATTATTTTAAACTTTGAACCTTGATTTCAGGGTGTTTTAACTTGAATACTATGATAAAAAATACATCATTATTCACGTATGAGCTAGTAGAATCTGAATATCCACTTTTTTTCAATTTTGGACCACTTTCACAATAAAGTGGTCAACAGCTCTAGTAATTTTGTTCAATAAACCCTTACAAGCTATAACATTGTTTATAGCTTTTCAAATAAAGTTCATATATTTCTTCTTACAGTAATTACATGGTGACTTTATCTTTTTAATTCTCTATCATGTATATTTCAAGATATATTAGCTAAAAACCATTAATGTATGCATTGACCAACAAAGTGCATATATTCAGCTCAATTCCTTGAGTATTAACTTGAGAGAACTGTCAAAAAATTGTTTCATGTGTAGGCTTTCATGGGGAATCCAATGGTGAAATTTATTTCACTTTCTTTTCCATTGGTTTCTGAGTTAAATAAGATTTTGTGTCTTTTTTAGGGTATTATGACTTAGTATTCAGTAATTATTGACTTTACAGATATCCCAGAAAAATCATATATGTGTATTTTACCATGAGGAATCTAATTCTGTGATTTATTTCACATTTTTACTAATTACATTCTGAGTTAATTCAAAGTTTATACCTATCTTTGGCATTTTCACTGGTTTTAAGATAATTATTAAGAGTATAATTATTATAAAGTTTTTCTGGTGACCTTTTTGGATATGTGGTCATATCTCAAAGGCTCACATAAACAAGGTTATAAATTACAAGAGTCTGTTGATCAAAATAGTAATAGCTGTTGACCACTTTGTTGTGAAAGTGGTCGAAATTTAAAAAAAAAGTGGATATTCAAATTCTACTAGCTCATATGTGAAGAATTATGTAATTCTTATCATTATATTGAAGGTATAACCCTTTGAAATAATGGTTTGAAGTTCAAAATAGCTTATTTAATTAGAAAAGATGAGTTCAAAGAAAAATAATCAAAAATAGATTTTTGATTATTTAATGAAATTCTCTTGGTAGATTAGTAAGTACACTCCAAGCTATCATAATTCACTCCCTTAATGGCTGTAGTGTGTATAATTCAAAAGTTATCAATGATCAAAGCTTAATCTTAAAGCTGATCATTTATCATTACTCACTGTAATCTTATTTTAAGTTTGACAGTTATATAAGTGATATAATTGGTGAATACTAGTCTATTATGATTCAAAATGATAAAATCCACTAACTTGAAATTCTGCCAAGCCTATGATGTCAGAAAATGCAGAGTTACAGTGATAACTGTAAATAATGGCTTAATAATGAGAGAAGATGGTTTAATTGTGATTTAATCATCACTAAACCTTAAACTACCAATCAATTCCAGTGGATACCACTATTAAACATCTACTAGAGGTGTTCTGTACCCTAGGAGGGAGGATTTTAATATAAATAGAGCTTTTTTTCCTCTATTTCTGCCTCAGATGCAACAAAAATGCTAAAAATATTAAATCCAAAGTTAATAACTTTATCCTTTTTATATAGTTCTATTTTAATAACAAGGACTCAAGTTAAATTTAATATTAATAATCAATTTTGATGTGATTAAATTATTATTTCAATTTTTTTGTTAAATTTCTCTCTAAATCTCTAATTCCTCATAAAATCCATAAAATTTGTAATTTCTTTATTTTTTATCTGTAAAGCCAATTTGAATAAGCTTTATTTACATTATTTGGCATTAAATAATGCAAAATTATTATATTAAGTTTTGAAAGTAGGTTATTCTTTCCTTGTTATAACAATTTCTCTTCATTATCATTCTGAAGAATTCTTTATTAATATAAATAGTATTTATATTAATATATAACTTTAGTATTAGTAATATTATTGTTATAAATTGTTTTTTATCAATAATTAACAGTTTTTCACGAATTTATTATTTTTTTGTAATAATAATAAAAACCCTCAAATATATTAGTTTTTAGCTATTAATACATTTAATTTTATTCAGTTATTTCTTTTAAAATATAATTTCCATTATTATATTTATTTGATAATATAGATATTTCATGACATAATTAGAATAATTCTTCATCTTATTAATTACTTTCATAAGGACATTCAGAGTACAATAAGTGAAATATTAGTAATATTTACATATTGTTCCATAGTCAAAGCTTACATTTGGGGGCCTGGCCGCAATATTTACTCAAAAATACCTTCAAAAAAGTTTCAAATTGGGCTTATCCATTATCCAATCATATCTATACTCATAAAATTAGATAATAACTTTATATTTATTGATTTTAAAAGCTATCAAGGGATTTGGAAAGCAATTATACTGTCTTGAATGTGGTTTTTCACATCCTTAGACTTGTAAGAACTTTCTTTGAGTGACTCTAGTGATTAGAAAAGATATTTATAAATTCAAAAGAAATTTATAATGTAATTTTAACAGAATCATATTAAGTTTCGTTCTATTCTTTAGAAATAAAAATAAAAAATAAAAAACATAATAAAAAATCATTTTTTAATCCTTTTTATGAATTTCTTTTATTCATTTGTCTCATTTTAAAAAGATATAAAAGAAATTTTCTCATGATGGTTGCCATATCTTCTCAAAAAGAAGACTTTTATAGGAAGACTTATATTTATTTGTCTTTTTTAGTGTTTGAAGACAACCCAATAGAGGAACCAGGCCACTGTTGAAAGATTGGTGGAAGAAACTTGTCAAAGTTCTCCAACACCAGTTGTCAGTAAGAAAAGAAAGGCTACAAAATTAATTTTCCCAGGACCCACTGTTCAGGACTCTTAAGTTGAGTAACTCTCTTAAAATTTCCATAAAAATACTTTTGATCTTTCTGAAATCTTTTTATCTTTCATTTTTTATAATATTACTACTAGAAGAGAATCCCAATATTCCATACAATCAGATGGAGCTAGATCAGAAGTAGAGCTTATTCCTCAAAGGGGAAAAGAAAGGGAAAAAGCCCCAGTGGAACAGAATCCACACAACAAAGTTCCATATCCCAAAGGCAAGTACCAGAAATTCCCATAATATCTGATCCAGAGTCAGAAATAAGTACGGGTAATTCCAACAGATGAAAATACCATTCAAAGAGCTCAGATAGACATTCAAATGAGCCAGTAAAAGCCTTATTACATGGCTTACATGGAAAAAGATTGGGAAATGTTGCCACAAATCCACCAAGGAGTTATGAACTTCTAGCACATCCTGAAAAGGTTCCTCAAAGAGAAGGAAATAGTGAGATACTCCAATTGATGGAATCCACTATCATCCAAACCCACATCAAAAATATAAATGACTGGCACAACCAAAAGAGGAAGGCAATCAAGGACAAAGCGCCAGTGGCTTCTACCTGGAAGCCACAAGCCAACCAACCTCCCCAAGAATGGAAGAAGAATAAGAAAAAGAAATGGAGGAAAAAATATTCCCCAATTTAGAGGATTCCAAGAATCCAGAAAGATGCTATTGACAATGTTTTCAAAATGGCCAGAACCTTTCTTTAATTCAAGGGCAAAAAGGAACAAAGAATGAGACAACCCCATTTCCTAAAGAAATAACTTTGTCTCCAGATGTTTTCAATAATTTGACTTCAATCCAAAATAGTATATTACATCTAAAATACATTCAAAAGAATCTATTATATTTACAAGAACTAAATAGTGGTATATTATCTTCAACACAAATTGCTATACAAATAAAAAAATAGACAGCAATAAATTTATGGTTGAAAAAAATAAAACAAAATTCATAATTGAAAATAATTCTAAATCAATACAATGAAAAAAGAAGTGCATAAATACCTAAGATGTATCAAAGAGAAACATTTGACAATCAATTATGACCAGATTATTGAAAATATGACAGAAAAACTGAATAAATTAAGTATTTCTGTTGAAGCATTTGATGAAAAGAGTTAATCAAATCAAAAATTACTTCTAGACTATGTAGAAAAACGTAATTAAGCTATAATTAATCTTAAAGATGACATACAAAGTGAAATAAGACTCATTACTGAGAAAATGGATAAAATAAATTACGCTAACTTAAATATTCCAAAGTCATCAACCCCATTTTCTCACATAAGAATTCCTTTTAAACCAAAAAGAGTAAATGACAACCCCCTTCATAACAAACTTAATCCATAATGACAACAATAAAGTCTTGATGAAGGAAGCACCTCAACTGAAAGAATGGCAAACATGCACAGGTGAAGGTGAATTTGACCATATGTCATTTATTAAAACAATTGAAATGTTGCAAGAGGATTATGTCATACCAGATGAATTAATAGCTGAAATATTACATTCATTCCTTGAGAAATCTGCAACAAGATGGTATTATGGTATAAGAAAAACAAATGGCAAAAATACCTGGTCTTTGTGGAAAAATGAAATAATCACCAAGTGGGAAAATGATTCCTGGAGGTACAAAATAGAAAATGCATTTCAAAATTCCTCCTTTGATCCAGAAAAGCACAAAACTTCAACTTTGTTCTTAAAAAAAGTTGAAATATTAAATTCACTGTATGCAGAAATTTCAGAAAGCATTGTGCACATGATAGTACCTAAAAAATGTGGAGAACTGGAACATTCCCTGAGGAGCAGGTGCAAAAATCCATTCACCAAAAAAGAGTATATCAATGAACTAGAAGATCTAGTGACAAGAACCAAAATTGGAAGAACAAGGAAGAAATTGGATATTAAAATTCCCCATAAACGATTTATTAAGAAAGATAAACCAATAGAACCTTCCAAACCCAATACACCCAACACTAATGAGCAAGAAAATGCCATAAATGCGGTAGGATTGGACACTTAGCCAAAAATTGCGTTAGAAGACTACCATGATAAAGAAGATGAATCTGACTGTGAAAAAGACACTGAAGAATCAGAAGCTTCTGAAAATGATAAGACAAATCTAATTAATTCACAAATTAATGAAATTGACTTAATATATGAAGTAATAGATGTAAATTAAAGCTTACCACAAGTTGGAACATCTGACACAAGCCTCACAAACATACAAGATGCGAAACTTCATATAGAAAAACCTGTAAAAGGGAAGGGATATACCTCTTTGAGATCAAGTATAAGGATGTTTATGCTAGAAAACTAAGAGGCTAAAGTAAACCTGGACACAGGAGCATACTATGCCTGTGTTTGTGTCAGGCTGAGTCTATATTGAAGTGGTAATAAGGGTATTTACAACTGGAATTATGACTGTGACACTTAGAAAATTGATTTAAAAGATGATTTATAATATAATTAAGGGGTTCTACTATTGGATAATAGTGGTGGTGAGCGCTATTGAGAACCCAGGGTGCAATCTTACCAGTTGGGTTACTATAATAAGAGTTACAATAATTAAATATATAATTATACCTGTTTATTACCCAAGAGTAAAACTGTTTTTGACAGTTTACTACGTAGGGTATTCAAGAGCAGGATGAGGAGACGATTCTGGCTGTGAAAAGCCTCCTTTTTATCCTGAAATGGGGTGGAAAGGGTGCTAGACCTTTCCACATAGAGGAAGTGAAGATTTTTTCACTTTCTAGTACTGTATTGTGGTTTGCAAACAGCCTGTATAGCCTGTATTGGGATCAGATGTGGTTTTGAAACCACATCTGGGCAGTTTTCACCAATACAGGGTGAAGATTTTCATCTGGAGACCTCACAGCCTGATTCTGACGTGTATGACGCGTAGAATGCTGTACAGAAACTGTATGGAGCCCCAGTATTGACTGACATATGAGGTATTGAAGTAAAAACATGCTTCTTTGTCTATTTGACACCTCATATTCATGATTATGGGATATTATCCCATGGTAAGGCTGTATACCACAGCAGGTGGGATTTTAACCTTAAAACAACCATACCTTTGTCAATTCTTGATATCTCAACCTCAAAATTGGTTCAGTGTGTATCCCTGTATGTGCTCTACACAATGGTACCTCATTTGATATCAGTATCATTAAATATGGCAAAGTTATCCAATGTACAAGATTTTTGTACATTTGCGTGTTTTTAGGCAAAAAGCTGTATTGAGCTTGTTTGCCCCATATCTTCTGCAGTAGTTGAGATATGAGGAAGTGGATGACATCATCGGATAGCCCTGATTGTTCTCTTTCCAAAAAGACCCCACTTCAGGTATCCCACACTAAAACTGTAGAAGTTGGATGAGAGGTGAATGTTTTGTTCACCCTTATTTGGCCTGAAATTGACCATAACTCCAGTAATATTGGTGCTAGCTTAGTTTGGCTGGTACCATTGGATAGCCCTGGCTTAGAGCTTTATTTTGAGTACCCATTTGATGGGGTTAAGCCTCTCCTTCTAGATTTTAGATGAGAGGTGAAAATTAAGGTTTATGCTCAGCAATAACTTTGAGCAGGAATAACTTTGTTATTTCTAGTCCTATGGTGATGGGACTTATATTTTCAGGAAGAGGTGAGTTTCCTCTTTCCTTTGATACCTTTTGAGCTGATTTGGCCCAGTTCCAAGTTTTGGTGGTATCTTGGCTATACCATTGGTTTATGGTATTTTGGCTGTCATGCTTGTGCTCTGGTTTTGAGTCACACGCTGACATACCCTCCCTCTAAAAAAAGGCTCATCATTGATGAGACTGTTCAGTCCTCCTAGAGGCTCTGAATCTCCTTAAATGAAGGTTCCCATCTGGTATGGCATCCTCTGCCAACCATTTGTCTTTATCTGCTGTCTGGTTCTTGAATCTGACTAGGTATTGTCTTTGATCCTTCCCATTGAGTCTGATCTTCCTGGCTCTGATGATCTTACTCACAGGTCCAGGGGAGTCCTCCACTTCCACTATCTCTTGTGGTTTGGGGTTCTTTCTCCTGGAGGGGAATTTATCCTCCTCTGTCTGGAAGTATGGTTTGACTAAACTCACTGGAAAGACTGGATGTTTCCTCGAAAACTCCTCAGTGAGTTTGACTTCCACTGCATTTCTCCCTATCAACTTAATGATAGTAAAAGGTCCTACAAATGAGTCCCTCATCTTTTTAGGTCCTTTGAGATTGTTGAAGTTCAGTGTAGACACTAACACCTGGTCCTCTTCCTTGAAGTCAGGTTCCATATGTGATCTGTCCCACCTCTGCTTATTGTATTCTTTTGCCTCAGCTGGAAGTCTTTGGCTGTGGGGTGGATAGTCAGGAGATTTTTCTTCAAGTGATCCACAGGCAACAGGGGGTTCCACCCTTTCTCCACCAGTGCAGGTGTCTTACCTGTGGTGGAGTGCTGGCTTGTATCATAAGCCAGTTGGACTGCTGGTAAGAGGGTAACCCAATCATGGGTGTATCCCTCATGGTCCTTGTATTCCATGCCATAGGCACAGAATCTTCTGAGGATGTCCTCCATTGTTTGGATCATCCTTTCAGCTAGGCCATCTGTTTGTGGATGGTAAGCTGTGGAAAAAGCAAGTTTGGTACCAAGCATGTCATATAAGTTAGTCCAAAATTCAGATGTGAATTTTGGGTCCCTATCACTAATGATGATCTTAGGGACTCCACAGGTAGATATGATGTTGTCTCAAAACAACAGAGCAGTATCCATGGCTGTGTCTTCTTTATGGCATGGTAGACACCTCATGCTCTTGCTGAACCTATCAACTATGATCAAACAGGCATTATAGTTTTCCTTGCCTCCTGGGACAAGTCCTGTAACCCAGTCCATGTTGATGGTTTCCCATGGGTGTTTGGGTTCTTCTATGTGTTGAAGTAACCCATACTTCTTCCCATGTTTCCTATCTGCCTTTTGGCATCTTTCACAAGTGTTGATGTATTCACTCAACTCTTGTTCCCACTTGGGCCACCAAGCTGTGCTTGCTACCCTATCTTTGGTCCTGTCTTCACTCATGTGTCCCATATAGGGGCAGTCATGGCATTCTTGTAGGATAAATGAGATGTGGTCTCTTTCTACCACTGTGAGTGCACTTGTGTGATTTTCTCTGTGGTAGAGCAGCCAATCTATAAGAAAAAACTTATTGTCCTTATAGGCCCTCAACCAGGGTTCTTCCAGCTGGGTTTCCAGTTCTGGACTCCTGTACTTTTGTTGAAGAAGTTGGAGTAGTATGCTACACTGTCTGTGTTTGGCATAACACTTCTGTACTGCACTGAAGAATTCATTGTGCAGTTCTGAGGAACTTATTCCCAGTATGGGAGTTTCTGTCCCTTCTGAGTCAGTGTTTCCACTGTCAAGGGTACCACTTTCTGGTGCCCATTCAGATAATCTGAAGTTTTTCCTCCTATCGTTTTCCATGAAATGGATAGGGATTTTTGCTGAAACTTCTGGGTCATAAGCTGGATTGCTTTTGACATTGTCCAGTGGCCATCTGCTGAGACCATCTGCATTGGTATGGCTTTTACCTTCCTTGTATATGATGGTCATGTTCCCTCTATACTCCTGGATGGCTATTTTCCATCTCAGCATGTGTCTATTTGTAGTCTTCATGTTTAGTAAAGACTTCAAGGCTGTGCAGTCTGTGTAGACTTCAAAGACTGCACCCTCCAAATAATAATGGAGTTTTTCTAGAGCCCAGACTAGACATAGACATTCAGTCTGGGTGGCCCCATACCTGGCTTCTAAATCTTTCAGCTGCCTTGAGATGTAGAAAATTACTCCTTCTCTTGGGTCACTATCCACAATTTGTCTTTGGTGAAGGGCTGCTCCTAGGCCTTGACTGCATGCTGCATCTATATATAACTTGAATGGTAGTTCAAAGTCAGGTAAGATGAGCACAGGTGCATCAGTTAGTTCATATTTGATCCTCTCATATGCATCCCTCCTTTCCTTCGTTATTTCAAAAACTACATCTTTTGAACATAACTTGTATAAAATACTAGTTATGTGTGCAAAAATTTTGATATGGTTTCTATAGTAGCTAGCAAACCCAAGAAAAGATTGCATCTCTTTGATGTTCTTTGGTACTGGTTTTTGCAGTACTGCTGCTACTTTGTTCTGGTCAAGTGCCAGACTAAGACCTAAGACTTTATGTCCTAGAGCTAGTAGCTCTTGTTGGCCAAAATTACACTTTTTGAGTGAAATTTTCAGATTAATGGGTATAAATTTACCTAGAACTCTGTCTATGTATTGTACATAGTCTTCCCATATCTCTGAGTATATAATGATATCATCAATATATACTACCATCCAGCCTTCCATTATTTCTTCTTGAAATATGGTGTCCATCATCCTTTGGAAGTGGGCTGGTGCATTCTTGATGCCAAATGGCATCCTGGTGTACTCATATATACCCATATGGCATATTATCCTGAGCAACTTCATGGAGTTTGGTTTAACTCCATTTTGGTGGAAACCTTTCATACAATCCATTTTGGTTATGTATTTGGCTTTAGCCAGTTTATCTAAGGCATGAGGTATCCTAGGTATGGGGTACCTGTCTTCTTTTGTGTAGTTATTCAGAGCTCTGAAGTCTCCACACAGTCTAGACTTGCCATCATGCCAGGTGATTAGGACAGGGGTGGTGATTTACACTATTTCATTATGTCCAATCTTCCTGATGACATCCATATCCAGGAGTTCATTGATATGTTTCTCAATTTCTTTCCTGGTTTCCAGGCTTGCTGGATAAGGAGGTCTCCTCAGCATGGGTGGGTAAGGCCTTTCCACATCCAGATATAGTTCTATATCATGGCCTTTGATCTTGCCTAATGGTTCTTCACCAATGGCAAATGCTGGTCTGTTCTTTCTCAGAATCTTCAGTAAACTTAGTTTTTGTTTACTGGTGAAGGTAGTGCTAAACTGTCCCTCTCTGAATTCCTTCAGAAGTTCTTCTAGTGGATCTTGAGAAGATATCTGGTATATGTCAAGTGAAAATATTTTTTCCTTGTTAGTACCAATGGTGATGTGCCTACTTTTACTGTTGTAAATATCTATGCCATACATCCTCTGGTAATCTGTTCCCAGTAAAAACCCTTGGAGGTGGGCATCATTAAGCACTACAAGCTCTGGGTTGAGTCTGATATTGCCCTTCCTGTGGGGTATAATTATCTCTTTGATAATTGTCCCAATGGAATTCATCTTCCCTGATGCACTTTTAAAGTTCTTTGCCTTATTGGGCAAGAGGTTCTTTTCCCAGTTTGGGAAGTGAGTATCCAGATAGTTTCTGGCCACTATGGAGCAGTGTGATCCACTATCAATGATCAGTGGATGCTGAGCATTGTCAATACAAACAGTCATTTTTGTGGCTGTCCCATGTATATATGCCATTCCTTTGGTTGGTGTAACCAGGAATGTTTGTGCATCTTGTGTGTGTTTGCACAAGTTCTTGTTAGCAGTGTCCTGTGGCATGCCTGCTTCCAACTGTATGTCCTGGATTTCCAGTGGGGCTTCCTCTTGGTATTCCACTAGAAATTCCTCTCTTGGGTCGTGATCATCCTCAGATGGCTCTCTGATGGCATCACCCATAGAGTCTGAAGCATAATCCTCTGTTGGAGGTTCTTCCTCTGGGACTTTCTCAATGGCATAGACTTTTTTCTTTGCCTTTGGACAGTTGTTGGCATAGTGGTCTGTTGAGCCACAGTTGTGACAAGAATTTCTCTTCTTTGCCACTTTTGCCACTTTTTCTTTGGGTTTGTCTTTAAACTCTACCCTGAAAGGTTGTTTCTCTTTGAAACCACTGCTCTTATATGCGGTGAATTTCCCTATATTTGTCCTTTTCCTTATGTCTTTTAAGGTGTTGGCAATGTCATCTAGAGTTCAATTTTGGTTGCATCTGCATTTTACTGCATGTTCTAGTCTTCCTGGCAGTTGTGTCAGAAGTTTGTGATTCCTCATTTGGATGTTCATCTGAGGATCAATGGCTTTAAGTCTTTTAGACTGTCTAAGACACCACTCATATGGATCTTTGTCCACAGAGTATTTGTCATTCTCAAATGACATGGTCTTTTGCCATATCCAAGTTCCATTACTGTACTTTTGGATGATTTGACTCTTCCACCATGGCCAGTTTCTTCTGCCATGGATTTCTTTCATTTCTGTGTACCATATACTTGCATGACCTTTAAATGCAGTATTCAATCTAGCAGTAATCCAGTAGTCTGGTATGCTTGGTACATCAATGAAGAGTCCATCAATATAATCTATGAGTTCCATATGATCATATTCTCCTGATCCAGAGAATTTGGGCCAGTTTGAGGCCTCAGGAAGCTGTTTCAAGGCTTCCTTCTCTGAATAAGACATGCCATCTCCATCCTGGTATTGTGATTGAGATCTTGCCTTATTCAACAACATGGCATCTGGTTTGATGTCATCTGGTTGATATGGATTCTCCATAGCTTGGCCTTGTGGTTGGGGCTTCAAGCTATGATAGGCATTAAACGATTTGTTAATGTCTTCATCCAGACACTCCCTGTCCCTTGTGCTGTGGTGTTGTTCTTCAAAGACTATATTCAGTCTTTTGTTGGTTTCTTCAGAGGCTTTGCTCAGTTGAGCATATCCTTCTTGAAGATTCTTAACTATTAATTCCAAGGAGGCTTGAGTTTGTCTCATCCTCTCTTGGCTAGCTTTAATTTCTGCAAACTGCTTTGCAGATTATTCAGCATATTGGGACATTTGTAACCACAGTGTATCACTGTTGATGTTACTCTCAGATGTGACAATGTTATTTTCAGTCTGAATGGGGGTAATGTTTCTATTACTAGGACTACTGATTCTAGAGTGGTTTACAACTACTTCTGGTTCTTGTGTACTTCTTTTACCAAATCTAACAGCTTCTGGATCATGGTGTCTGACTCCTTCCTCCTCTGGTTGAAGGAGGCTTTGTTCTTGCCCTTGTTTCCCTGTCTTCTCCTGGAAACATCCTGGAATTGTGAAGAATGGTGACTCTTGGCCACTGATCTGCTGGTTTCTGAATGGTGTGAAGCCACTGGAGAGCTGATTTGGCCTGCTCCTTGTGAACCTGAAGGAATCTGAGTAGGCCCTGTCTGGGTTAATTTTTCTTCTATTGCTTGGATAGTGGCTTGTTTCTCCCTTATCCTCTGTGCCCTTCCCTCCAGGAGTATGTGCTGCCTGGTAGGATTCCAACCTTTGGTGATTACCATAAGGTCTTTGAAGTCTATCTCTTTGAGACAGATCTTCTGGCAACTTGATCCAAGTTCTGCCCAGTGAGTTGCTAGGTTGAACCTCTTGTTGTCCATGCTCCATTGAAATAAGTCTTTGAGGAGTTGGTGGATCTGAAGAACTTGATCCATATCCTTCCAGTCCTCTGGTTTGAGGTTTCTGTTGAATTGGAGTGTGAATGGCAAGGTTGATATTATCTCCCTCATTGTTTTGCCATCCACCACTGTGTCCAAGGTGTCTTCTTTCAGGTCTTCTGGTTCTGGACAATCCTTCTCTGTCCTCTGGCTGGTTCCTTTGGAAGCCAAGGTCTCTGAGGTATGCAGGGGACATATCAGTGCTTGCAAGCAGTCAAAAACTTTATGTTCTTAGGGTATTTACCTTTTACTGTGCCTTGTACAAATTTATTATCTGCTGATTTGGGCAGTTTGCCTTTGGAGGTTACAACTGGGTTAATAATTGTAATCTTCCCTGTACAAGTGGTTAAGGTTGGTTTACCTTGTATTGAAGCAGAGTTTCGTGGTTTTCTACTCCTCTGAGTGGCTATTGGTGTCCACATTTTTGCTGTAATGAGGCCTTCACTAAGCCTTTTTCTTTTGCCCTTGCTGCCCTCTGGTTCTGAGGGTGGCACTGGTGTGTTGGCCTGTGACTGGGTCTCAAGTGTTATGAAGTTTTCTTCCACTGAATCAAACAGGAAAAAGAGGGCTTATGTCAGTTAAGACTTCTTAAAAGGCTGGTTTTGCACGTCTAAGAATGGTCTCTGGGCTTGTATATTATTACAATATGCCCTTGTATTATGACAATGTAATTGAATTCACAATTCCACGTCAAAAATACAGCTTACTGATATGTGGTATACCATTTGTATACCAATATCTCACAGAATACTTGTGATTAGCAAGTATAATCTGTCAAAAGATGGTGTATTACAGGGCAATTGAGTTAACAATGTGCCCAAACACGACTCAACTGTTGGTTTATCAGTATGAGCTTTCTTAATTCACTTAAGAATTAAGACTGTATTAGTGGCTTAAAGTGTTTTTATATATAAAACACGCCAAAAATACTAGTGCGGTGGTTATTAGCCACGTGACAGATACTCTATAATATATGAGTATTTATTTAAAAATTAAAAAAAATACATATATATATAATACATATTTAAAGAGAAAATGACGCCTAAAAAAGGGAAAACAGGTGTCAATAAATGATAAAAAAGAGAAAAACTTACTTGTAAGGTCCAATAATAAGTAAAAAAACACAGCCAGGCCCCCAAAATGTCAGGCTGAGTCTATATTGAAGTGGTAATAAAGGTATTTACAACTAGAATTAGGACTGTGACATGTAGAAAATTGATTTAAAAGATGATTTATAATATAATTAAGGGGTTCTACTATTGGATAATAGTGGTGGTGAGCGCTATTGAGAACCCAGGGTGCAATCTTACCAGTTGGGTTACTATAATAAGAGTTACAATAATTAAATATATAATTATACCTGTTTATTACCCAAGAGTAAAACTTTTTTTGACAGTTTACTACGTAGGGTATTCAAGAGCAGGATGAGGAGACAATTCTGGCTGTGAAAAGCCTCCTTTTTATCCTGAAATGGGGTGTAAAGGGTGCTAGACCTTTCCAAATAGAGGAAGTGAAGATTTTTTCACTTTCTAGTACTGGCTTGTGGCTTGCAAACAGCCTGTATAGCCTGTATTGGGCTCAGATGTGGTTTCAAAACCACATCTGGGTGGTTTTCACCAATACAGGGTGAAAATTTTCATCTGGGGACCTCACAGCCTAATTCTGACGTGTATGACGCGTAGAATGCTGTACAGAAACTGTATGGGACCCCAGTATTGACTGATATATGAGGTATTGAAGTAGAAACATGCTTCTTCGTCTATTTCACACCTCATATTCATGATTATGGGATATTATCCCATGGTAAGGCTGTATATGACAGCAGGTGGGATTTTAACCTTAAAACAGCCATAACTTTGTCAATTCTTGAGATATCAACCTCAAAATTGGTTCAGTGTGTAGCCCTGTATGTGCTCTACACAATGGTACTTCATTTGATATCAGTATCATTAAATATGGCAAAGTTATCCAATGTACAAGATTTTTGTACATTTGCGTGTTTTTAGGCAAAAAGCTGTATTGAGCTTGTTTGCCCCATAACTTCTGCAGTAGTTGAAATATGAGGAATTGGATGACATCATCAGATAGCCCTGATTGTTCTCTTTCCAAAAAGACCCCACTTCAGGTATCCCACACTAAAACTGTAGAAGTTAGATGGGAGGTGAATGTTTTGTTCAGCCTTATTTGGCCTGAAATTGACCATAACTCCAGTAATATTGGTGCTAGCTCAGTTTGGCTGGTACCATTGGATATCCCTGGCTTAGAGCTTCATTGTGAGTACCCATTTGATGGGGTTAAGCCTCTCCTTCTGGATTTTAGATGAGAGGTGAAAATTAAGGTTTATGCTCAGCAATAACTTTGAGCAGGAATAACTTTCTTATTTCTAGTCCTATGGTGATGGGACTTATATTTTCAGGAAGAGGTGAGTTTCCTCTTTCGTTTGATACCTTTTGAGCTTATTTGGCTCAGCTCCAAGTTTTGGTGGTATCTTGGCTATACCATTGGTTTATGGTATTTTGGATGTCATGCTTGTGCTCTGGTTTTGAGTCACAGGCTGACAGTTTGTATAAGTTATATACAAATGATAATACCAGATTGGGAAGAGAAGCTTATACCAATACAAGAGGTTAAATTCAGAAGTGCAAGTGAGGGCATGAAGTCCTTTGGAATAATTGACTTAACATTAATTTTTCCTCATCCTTGCCAATGTATAGGTGTGAGCCTGTGAAGTATGTATGACATACCCATAAGGCCACAAATAACTTTATATACATTTGATTCTACTTGAAAATACTTTTCAATTGGATTCAAAATAAAAAATAACAAAAAATAAGTATAGCTTTTTTTTATAAACAAAGGCATAATTATTATGTTATTTTTGGATTCTACGTCAAAAATAACCTAGGGTACACCCATAAGGTGTCATACCAAAAAATTCTTATTTCTTATGTTATTAGAAAATTTAAGAATCTCACAGTACAATTGCAATTTTTTCAACATTTTTTTGAAATTGTTAAATTTAAGCTTAAATAACCTTAAAGTTCAAGATGCATAAGCTTTATCCAAACATACCAAAATTTGAGTTAAAATTAAGGTGTTATGTATATTTACTGAATTGGATACAGATTTTCCATACATGATGTAAATCCTGACTGGGCTCAACTTAAAAGGGTTCAAGTCCATAGTATGATTTTAAATAAATAAAAGGGCAAAATCCACACAAAAAGGTGGGACAAAGGAAAAAGACCAAAAAGTGCTGGGGTGACCAGCTTTTTGGATCTGCAAGGTTTCAATTAAGGTTTTCCACCTGTATTGGAGTATTTTCATCCTTATTTAAAATTTATGATTAGACTTTGATCCAACCTTAAGGTTTAAACTGGTTTTATCCCAATTTGGACAGGAATTTCAAGCTGCCAAAGGATAAATCCCAGTATGCAAGCTTGAAATTAAGGTTTTAAGAACTGTCAAAAATCTTAATTAAGCTCAAAAAACTCAAAAAAACTTAAAAATTTGAAATTACAAGCATTAAAAACTTATCAAAAGCTAAGGTTTAGTGTGTATTGCTATTTTACATGGAAAAATGGTAATACTTCAAAAATGTATTGAAAATCCAATTATTAATGGATTTTATTGAAGTTTTCACACAGCTTACATATTAATTTTATCTGTGTATAAATCAAATTTTAAGTATCTTTTACAAACAGTTTTTATTTGTAATTAGCCTGGGACTTTACTCTTTCAATTATGCTTGAAGAAAATTAACATTTCTTTCAAAATTAATTAAAAATTGAGTTGAAAAGATTTTTGCTTGAACCTCTATTTTGACGTTGTTCATGGGTGAAATTTAGTAAAAATAAACTTATCCTATATTAAAAATTAAGATAATTCACCCAAATTATGCTTAAAGCCACTTGGAGTTAAGAATAACACTGGTAACTTTAGATTATAATTAAAAATAAGTTACCTCAAGTTAAGAACCTTATTTGTAAGCATGGTTTTTCAGCTTTGACCTGAGCACACCCTCTATATCCATTATGAATCATTAGAGCTGCGCTGTAGACATAAAAAGAGTCTATCCATCACTGTTTTTGTCCATCATTCATTATCAATGCAATTATATTAGACATTTAAGAAGGTAAAGTTTTAATACATATGAAATCTTATTATTCAAGTAATTCTTAAGTTATTTTATTCTTTATCAATTTGAAATTAGAGAATTGAAATCATAGAATTCAGATTATTGTTGTAATCACCAATAATTTATTTTATTTTATAAAATTATCATCTTAAATATCTTTTAGAATACACAAATTCCCCTCAAAAAATCTTTCATCATATTTTTTATTATGAAAAGTTTTTTTATGTTTGAAACATTGTTTTTTGGTGTGTCTTTAACTTGTATTTATTGTTTAATATAATAACAGTTTTATTTGACTTATTGTATTAAATATATATTATAAGTAAGTTTTTCTCTGAAGTTCTATATTTTTTATCTATTATTAGTTTTTTTATATAAATTTTTTCTACAAGAATTAGTTCTGCACAGTTTTTGTGATAATTCTTTTATAAATAATATTTATATTATTGATAAGTGGTTAAATATTTATATTTTCCGCATGTAATTGTCTCATTAAGAGCCTTGCACTTCTTATTGTTATAGTTGTAAGTGACTCCAAAAATAATATAGTAATTATAATTTATTATTATTATTAAGTTTTTTTATAATTAAATTATTTAGTAATAATTGAATTTCTTTTTTTTTATACAATTGTTTTCAATAATTATAGATATTTTTGGTTATAATATTTTATTATATTATATTTTTCTAATGAGGACAGTCATAGCACTCTTGATATTAGTACTATTATCAAGAGTTTCATAGACCAACCTTACAATAGGAGTGAAAGTAGAGTTTTTAGTAATGGATAACTGTATAAGTAACCATTTTATACTTGGAAATGATTACTTATCAATTTAGGAATAGATATATCTGACCAAAAAGACAGATATTTTACCATAGGAGATAACAAAAGATAGGAATTTGGCTTTTTAAACAACAAAAAGTACATTACTGTTATAAAAAATGAAGATAAAATCCCAGAAAAACATTCATTAATCAATGAAGAACCTTTGGAGGCATAATTCAATCAAGAATTAACAGAAAAATGAAACAAAATTTGATTGACCTCTTATATAAATACAAAATTGCCTTTGAAACTGACAAATATCCACTAGGTGCTATCATTGAGCATGAAGTAGAAATAATTCTCAATGTGGAGGAACCTTATTCATCCCTTTTAAGAAGACCAGCTTACCCAGAGTGCCCAAGAGCTATAGAAGCCTTAGAGGTACACATTAAATAATTAATAGACCTAGAGGTATTGAATAAAGAAGGAAATAATGAACAGGTAGAGGTCACCACACCTGCCGTTATAAGCTGGAATAATGGGAAATCAAGGATGGGTGGGGACGTTAGAGCTCTAAATAACTATACTATCCCTGACAGGTATCCAATTTCCAGAATGCATGAGGCATTAACACAATTGTCACAGGCTAACCTCATTTCAGCCATGGATGCTCTAAAGAATTTGATCAAATTGTCTTAACAGTCAATTACAGAAGACTACCAAGGATAATAGTCAATTGTGGCATATATGAATACCTAAGGAGTCCTTTTGGTATAAAAAAGTGCCCCCTCCCACTATCAAAGAATGACGAATACCATATTTCCTGAAGAATTAGCAGAGGGATGGTTAATTATCTACATTGATGATATCATAGTTGCCTCAGAAGCTTGGGAAATTCACTCAAAAGGACTAGGAAGAGTCTTTCAAAATATAGTGCAAGTAAATATGACACTTTCCATGAAAAAATGTCATTTTGCATATAGTGAAATGAAAGCACTAGGACATGTTGTATCTGGACTGAGCATGGGCATAGATAAAAACAAAGTAGCAACAGTACTACTGAAACCAATTCCCCAAACAAAAAAATAATTGCAATCATTTATAGGATTTTCTTTTTATTACAGAAAGCATATTCAAAACTTTGCAAGAATTTGAAAATCCTTGTACAAACTCTGTGACCAACAGAAAGGCTATGAAATTACTGAAGAAAGGTTTAAAGCATATGAAGAACTGAAAAAAGCCCTCACCAATGCCCCATTTATCCTAATTCCAGATTGGAAACTACCTGTTAAACTTTTCATTGATTCTTATGGAGAAGGATTAGGTGCTGCACTACACCAGACACAAATCATCAATTATAAACCTGTTGAGGGGCCAATTTTCTTCATTTAAAGACAAATCAAGCCAAAAGAAGCAAGATATGGAGAAATCCAAACAGAATGTCTTTTCCTGGTGTGGGTGTTAGAAAAATTACACTATTATTTACATGTAAAAGTGTTTGATGTCATCACAGACTGTAATTCTGTAAAGTCCTTATTAAACATGAAGACACCAAATAGACATATGCTGAGAGGTAAAATGGCTATCCGAGAATATAGAGGAAATATTATTATAGCTCATAAATTTGGAAATATTCCTAAAGATGTAGATGGTCTTTAGAAAATACACCTGAAAACTCAAAATGGGTACCACAGGAAGAACATCATATATCAGGAATATCTTTCACTGAAATTGGCACAGAATTATTTAAAAATGTTAAAGAGAGCTGTACTATGGACAATAATTTCCATATCATTTGCCAACTTTTAATGAAATAATTCAAAGATCCATCCATATCTTCCAAGATAGATGAAGTATGGAAAAAATTATATGATGAGGTAAGATTCCACCTCCTTCATGGAATTATCTATCATAGGACTCAACACACATGTATTATGGCCTTGACAGATAGGACTCTTATAAGCACTAAATTACATTAATGCCATAATAGTGTTGCATCTAGACATTTCTGAAAAGACAGGACACTAGAGAGGGTGAAAACCTGCTTTAATATGTGTCTATGAAACTGTTGATAATATTAATATTGATCAACAGTACTATGACTGTTCTTATGAAATATAATAAGAAGAATTATTATAACCGCAATTAAATAATTAAAGAATCATTTCTTTTATGTGTTATAAACTACTAGTGATTAAAACAGTAAGCAGTAATTGTCTACAAGAATCAATTAGAAGAATATTTTAAAAATACAAACTTCTATTATTAAAATAATAAAATTATTTTAATATATAATAATCTTTTGCACAAATAATTAAAAAGATATCTCTTGAAGAAAACTATTACTACAGAAAAACTTTAAGAATTAGAACAAATCACGCACTATTAATCTAATGAACCTTTTAGAAGATAATAGTAGAGAGATTTCACCTAGAATTGTGTATTTAATAGATCAAAACTGATTTAGAATAATATTAAAACAATATATAGCTTATTTCTATGATTTAATGTCTTTTTGATTTATTCTAGAAGAATAAAACACTTAAGAAAGGTTTTAACTAATACTTACTTGTTGGTAATAAAGGTATAATAAAATAATGTGATGATTTTGGAAAAAACAGCAAGAGGAGGCCTCTTTTAAGTCTAAGAAAGCTCACAGAGGTGTGCCATGGAGAAAACTGAAAAGCCAGTGCGTGAGAAAACAATAAACCTTTTTTGATTATTGATTGCATCATCTGTTGTCAGGTAAGATTATCAGATTACTCAATTGAAGCTTTTATGTGACTACCAACCCATTTAT
The DNA here is from genome assembly GCA_023105745.1 of Austropuccinia psidii. Taxonomy (NCBI): domain Eukaryota; kingdom Fungi; phylum Basidiomycota; class Pucciniomycetes; order Pucciniales; family Sphaerophragmiaceae; genus Austropuccinia; species Austropuccinia psidii. The sequence goes on from JALGQZ010000005.1 coordinate 28,511,220, forward strand.
GGTTAAGAATAAAAGGAGTAACAACTGTAGATCTTCTTTTATTCCAAAATAATCATTGATTTCTCAAAGTTTTCATTGTCATTGTAAATTTCATCACAGAATGTATTTTCTGTAAATTTTTAAAGATTCTGTGTTTCACATGGAATCATCAAAAATGGACTGTAAGTAAAACTTTGAATTTCAAATATAAAAGTAGAGTTATTTTTGGTTTTTCTTTTAATTATAAATTTCTCAATTGGTCCTGAAAGTTTCAGAAAGATTCATTAAGAATTTTATTTTTAATGATTTTTTGAAGTTTTTACCTCATTTCTATGTAGAATTTCAAATAGCAGTATATGGCTGGTTGCTATGAGGTAAATCAATGTATACTAGTCCAAAAAATGGTTTAATTGCTCCTTTAGGCTTTATCCATGGTAATTTATTAATAATTGACATGGTTACAGGAGTCTAAGTTGCTTTTTACCTCCTTGGCACATCAAAATAGTAGGTTATTTGCTATTTTCTTATGATTTACTCAAGTTGTAACATGGTAACCAAGTTCCCAAAAGGTTTTAGGTTACTAATTGGGTCAAGATCATCCATGAATCCAAGGTTTGGCGCTGTCCATGCCTCAGAGGCCTAAAAAGCTGGGTACCCTGGCTCTCTTTGATGTCTTTTGTCCCCCTTGCCTATTTTTTACGTCAAAATAGAATTTTAAGCTTAAAGTGAGATATCCACTATCAGTGTACCAAAAGTGCATGTACGAATACCATAATATTGAGTGCCCAGAACATGCATAACACCATTCGTAGTGTATGAGTAACATGGGATTTCTCACATTCCCATTATTTTGGCGTAAAATAGAGAAAAACAAGAATTCTCATGGATCTTTTATGTGGTGTGGATGATGTGGTATTGAAATATTTTCCATATTACCACCTAAAATAGTGTATTTGAGCTTATTCACTCTATGGAGAAACCCTAGGTGTATTTATGTGTAGAATCCCAATCTGGCCTTAAATCCATGGATTTACTTATTCAATAAAACGTTATTTATCTTTTCTGAAAACAAAAATGATGAATTTTGAATATATGCATGACTTATGGGTTATGCATAGTTCAGAATTAATTTTTAAGATAATTGTGACCTATTTGTGTATTTAATATATACCTCAAGGCTCACACCTGCTCTTGGTGGCCAAATTTGAGATAGAATTTTGCAGTGTGAGCCTTAGAGGTAATTTCATGTACCCAAAAGACCACAAATACAAAAATAAAATATTAATATAAATAAAATATATTTATTTATATTATTAAAATAAAAATCAAAATATGAATATAAAATTATATTCAAAATAAAAATTTAATTACAATTTAAAAATAAAATTACATCAAATTTTGAAATTATAAAATTACATTTATACTTGAAAAAATGAAGTAAAAATGAAATTTTAACAAAATTGTGAGAAAATAAATAAATTTGGAAAAAAGTTAAATAAAAATTATTATAACTTTTTATCCAATAAATAAACATATAAAAATTATTTCAACATTGGATTCCTCATAAAAAATCAGGTGGGGTCACCGCTGAGTGAAATTCTTGTAACTCAACTCTAAATAAGCTGAAATTAAGTTTTTAGTATTTTCAATACAAAAGTTGAAAATCCTCATAATTTTATTTTAATTCACACCACATGTGGTGTTAACCATCAAATTTTGTGTTAAAATTGAGGTGTTGTGTTTAGTTTAGAAGTTATGAGGAATTGAAGTATTTTCAATTGAATTCAATTGAAATGTCAAAATGTGCGCGTGTCTTACATAAGTGAACTTTGATTTACATATGAGGTGTCAATTATTACTGTATTGTACTGTACAATCGAATTGAATTACATATGTAAATTATAAGTATAATACATGATGAGGAATTAAAGGAAAATAAATTGGAAAGATTAAATTTGGGGGGGGAAAGGAACTCCAGGTCTAAGGGGGAGCTAGACCCCCAAAATCCTTGCTGACAGGCGTGGGATGTCAAAATTCACGCAAATATTCATCATTTTTGGCCTGGAATTGAGTTACAGGGTCTGTGGACTCAATTGATGATGAGGTTTTGATACTAACTGGGGTAGTTTTAGCTGTTGCCAAGAAGGTAAAACTACCCTTAAGATAAAACAATCATAATAAAAACAGTTTTAACTGGTTTCTACGCCTCTGACACACATTCTGACGTGTTTTGAAGGCTCTAGGCCTGGTATTGCTATAGTAATGGCTGATTTAAGGGTCTAAAATGGCTAAAAATGGCTAAAAATGGCTTAAACCAGCCCTTTTTGGTCTAAACCAGGGTTCAATGATGCCATAATTGGCTTTTCTGTTGTCAGACTGTTTCTTCACGACTGACAAGAGTAAAATTTACTTTTGGAGTAAGAGAATTGATGGCTATAAAAGAATGTCTTCTTTGCCCCACTTTTCTCTTCATGTTAGAATCTTTTCCTTTTATTAATTAGTTTAAACACTGTTAAACCAATCAATCAAATATTCCAACCACCATTTTTAAATCACTTTAATCCTCTTAACCACGTGAAAAAATCATTATAATCATTGTTTGTAACTTTTATAATCATTTTTACCCCTGAACCACCCCAAAAGTGAATTAAAGCATCTTTCATCACTGTAAACTTTGTCACTTTGTTTCCAAATTCACTCTGGTCACTTTTGGGTGTGTTTTCTCTTTAATATTCTTTATAAATACTTTGTTCTCTAATTAATTTCTTGAAGTTCTTTGCTCAATTAATTCCAATTGAAATTGCTCTTGAAGAAATTTCTTTTGTAGCCTTAAAATATCTCTTGTAGAGTATTTTTTGGATAAATTTTTATTGTTGGTAAAACAATAAATTTTTATAATATTATTGTTTTATACTAATAAAGCTATAAACAATAAAATTGGCGTGTTTCCTCTTAAAAATAATATTTCATACTATTTTTAACTGAATTTTACCTTATACAAATTTTGAGGACAGGAAAAGTACTTGATTTTTAATCAAAGTTTCATATCCACACCTTACATTTGGGGGCCCAGCCGTGATATTTTACCTGTGACATATTTTTTTTACTCTTTTTAAATCTTTTTTCTTATATTGAAAAATTTAAAAACATATAAAAAATACTTATAATTCAAACAATCCATAAAAAATAACTTTTTTTCATATTATAAGTGAGGCTTATATTTTTATTTCTTTTTTTGAAATAACCTTTTTTTTACTTAATTAATTGGCTTTTTCATTAATTTTAGTGTCTGACAAGGTGGTAAGACAAGAAAACATTGAAACAGCCTCAACAGTCACCAGCATTGTTCCTGCAAGCACTATTAATTCAGACCATAATAGTACTGTAATTGTGACTCAAAATAATCAGCCTGAACCAATATCTTCTGAATTAATTAACTTGGACATAAGTAATACTCTTCAGAAAGCTAAGAATTTGGCCAATAGTAAGTTTTTTGACGTAAAAAATACTATTTTAAGCCTTTTTAAACCAAAATTATGCCTTCAACCAGGTCAGGAGCCAGCTACAACCCCTCAAGCAGCTCCCAAAAAGGTAATAGACGTGATTATGGCAGAGGCCAATCAGGTACAGAAGGAAAAGGGTCAGTTGATGACTTCCAAACAACTAAATTGGGTCATTCTGAAGCTGATAATACTATTTTACCTTCAAAAAGAGCTGACACAGCCACAACAAGCCTCTGTGGACATATACAAAGCCAGCCACAGTGCATACAACAATGCACTTCAATTCAAGGAGTACCAGATCCTTGCAGACCTGTGGAAGAATTGCATGAATTCTTACCTGACAGTAAGAAAATTCTTGGGCCATCCCAACACTTGCAAATTGCTCAATGGATGGCATCCATTGATGGAGAAGAAAAACATGATGCTTTTGACACTGGAATGGAGGAAAAACAACCCTCCACCACCCAAACCATTGCCAAAAACAGCCCCAGTGGCCAGCAGCAGCAATTCCAATATGAAAAAGCAGCCACAAAATCCAAACAAGGGCAAAGGGAAGGCACCAGCCCGAAAACCTTACAGCCAGGGCTACAGAATCCCATTGATTCAGCAGGATGCCATGGAAAATGTATTTCAGATGGCCAGAACCATTATGGAATTACAGAAGAAGGAGGAAGCCAGATTAAGATTCCAGAAATGATTTCTGACATATTTGATTCCATCCCAGAGTTGTATAATGCTATAAATGACGTGAAAAAACATCTTTCTGACAAAAATGAAACCATTTGTAACAACATTAAAACAAACAACCTGAGTCTTTGCCAAATTAATCAAACACTTATGAGTTTTGAAAAAGTTTCAAGAACAATTAAAATTTCCAATAATGATAATTCTTCTAACAATAAAATAAATGAACAATCTGCCATTATTAAAGAATTAACAGATAAATATTCTAAATTCAATATTGATGACATAATTGAAACAAGAATTAAAAAAGCCATAAATATTACCAAAACAGATAACAAGAAAGTCCTTGATGACATTTCAAATTCATTTACTGAAGTAAAGACATATACCATTGCCTTGAAAAAGTGTTTTGATGCTTCACAAGAATAAGTATCAAAATTATCAATGAAATTGAATCAAGTCACTGCTGATAATACAAGACAGACAGAGTTATGGAAAGAACTGACACATAAGGAAGACATGTATAAAATTGAAGTAAAAAAGTTAATACAAAGCTTCCAACATGAATACAGAAATTCCCAAAGGTGTAGCAACAGTAAAATGAATGACATTGAACAAATACTGAACACCTTACCAAGAATGTCTACACCTCTAAATCAAAATGAGGGCACAAGAATTTCAAATCCACAAGTATTGGATCCTGATAATTCACAATTAAAAAGTGAATTATCCACTTCTTTTCATAACTTGGAACCATCAATGGGCCAAGCACTCTTGAAAGAAGTTCCGAAACTTAAAGAATGGCCTCACTTCAGTGGTGAAGGAGAGTATGACCATATGTAATTCATTAGAGGTATTGACATGATCAAAGAGGATTTTGAATTACCAGACAGATTGGTAACAGCCAGGTTTAACACCTTGTTTACCAGATCAGCTCACAGATGGTACATCAGAATAAGACAAGGACATGGACACCGGAGTTGGACTTGGTGGAAAACCCAAATCATCAACAAATGGGAAAATGATGCTTGGAGGTTTAAAGTTGAAACAGCCTTTGAATCTGCCAAATTTAATGCTGATAAAGACAAACCTTTACCATGGTTTTACCAACAAAAGGACAGACTAACAGCATTATATCCTGAAATGTCAGAATTTATGATCCATAGGAGAATTCTGAGACAATGTGGAGGTGACTTAGAGCATGCTGTCAAAAGCAGGACTACTGAACAATCTTCAGAAGAAGATATTATCAATATACTGGAAGAAGTAACCACCAGAACCAAAATTGGTTCTAGTAGGGTGAATCTCAAAACAAGGTTTAATACACCTTGGAAAGATTCTGTGGACAAACTCCCCAAAGAAAATTCTAGTAATATTAAATATAAATCTGCAGATACAGTCAGAAAGTGCCATATTTTCCAAAGCACCACCCATTTAGCCAATACATGTCCAAAAAGGGGGAAAATCAATGAAATTGACATTGAAAAGGAACCAGATGTTGAAAGAGAAGACATAATTGAAGACAATTCAGATGATAAGTCATCCATATTTTCTGAATCTTCAAAAGATATAGAAAATATCAATGCCGCTTTTGACATCATGGAATCTTATTCCCACTTACCACAATTGAGCAATGGTCAACTTGATTTATCAAAGGTTCAATATGCACAACTTATGAAAACAAAACCAAACAGAGGAAAAGGTTATACATGTCGTAACTCCTGTATAACAGAAGTGGTGATTGACAACAAGCCCACCAAACCTTTACTTGACCCAGGAGCCTTCTGCTCTTGTGTTGGAAAATCTTTTTTTAAGACTTGTGTAGCAAATTTCGAAGACCACTTCTTACCAATTGATGGTATAAAATTCAACAGTGCAAGTAAACCAATGAAAGGATTAGGAATCTTTGAGACCAATGTCATATTCCCACACATAAATGGGAATTTAAGAATCACAGTTGAATTTGTTGTTATGGAAAATTGCTCTAGTGCCCATTTTATATTGGGAAATGACTATTTAATCCTGTATTGGATAGTTTTACATAATAACAAATCCAGATACTTTAAAATTGGAGACAATAAGCGCCAAAACTTTTCCTTTTACCATTTAAAAGACAAATTACAGTAAACAAAGTATCACCAGTCAACTTAGAGTTAGAGAAATTCAAGTCTGAACTGTTAAATGAGGCTGAAATAAGCCTTCATCTGACTGATAAACAAGAAAATGAACTTTCTTCCCTTTTGTATGACCACAGAGGAGCATTTGCTACAGACAAAGAACCTCTAGGCGCAATTAATGGTCATGAAGTTGACATCATTCTTAACATTGAGAGACCTTATCCACCACTCTTAAGAAGACCTGCTTATCCAGCAAGTCAAAAATCAAGAGAAGCTCTAGAAATTCATATCAAAGAACTTCTGGACCTTGGTGTAATAAGAAAAGTAGGCCACAATGAAGAGGTAGAAATAACTACACCAGTCATACTGGTGTGGCATAATGGAAAATCCAGAATGGTTGGGGACTTTAGAGCTCTGAACACTTACACTGTTCCAGACAGATACCCAACACCAAAAATCCAAATTTCTCTTACTCAAATATCTCAAGCAGTGTATATAACCACTATGGATGCCCTTAAAGGATTTCATCAAAATGTGGTGAAACCAAGAGCAAGAAAATACTTGAGGATTATTGTTCATTGTGGAGTTTATCAATACTTGAGGATGCCCTTTGGTAACAAAAATGCACCTTCACACTTCCAAAGAATGATGAATGAAATATTCCCTGAAGAACTCTCAGAGGGATGGTTAATCATTTACATTGATGACATTATTGTCTGTTCCAAGACTTGGGAGGACCACATGTACAGATTTTCCAGAGTTTTGACAAAAATTCAATCAGTCAACATGAAAATCTCCTTGAAGAAATGCCATTTTAGATTTAAAGAACTTAAGGCACTAGGACATGTTGTATCTGGTTTATCCCTTGGAATTGACAAAAACAAAGTTGCAGCAGTATTGCTTAAACCCATGCCTCAGAACAAGAAGGAAATTCAGTCATTCTTAGGTTTTGCAGGATATTACAGGCAACACATTAAAGATTTTGCATCCATAGCAAAACCACTTTATAAATTGTGTGACAAAGACACAGTATTTGAAATGACTGTTGACAGAGTCAAAGCCTTTGAGTCTCTAAGAGAAGCCTTGACCACTGCTCCACTATTACTGATTCCAGACTTTAAATTAACTTTCAAACTTTATATTGATTCATCAGGGGATGGGCTAGGTGCTGCACTTCACCAAGTTCAGATCATAAATGATAAACCTGTAGAAGGACCCATATTTTTCATATCCAAGCAAATCAAACCAACTGAAGCCAGATATGGAGCAAGTCAGATGGAATGTCTATGCCTTGTCTGGGCTTGGAGAAATTGAACTACTTCTTAGAAGGATGTGTCTTGAGGTAATAACAGATTGTACAGCTGTCAAATCACTTTTGAACATGAAAACACCCAACAGACATATCCTCAGATGGCAAATAGCCATACAATAATACAGAGGCAATATGACTATTGTTCATGAAGATGGGAATATTTATAAGAATGAAGATGGACTAAGCAGATGGCCATTACCAAATAATATTGATAACCCTGCTTATGTGCCAGAATAAGCTTCACCACAAATTCCAATAGAAGGAATAAGTGTTACAGACTTAAACACCACCTTCTTTGAAGAAGTCAGAAACAGTTACACTCAAGATAAGAATTGTAGCATCTTATGCCAATTACTTAACAAAGACTGTAAAGACAACTCTCTAATACATTCCTTGGATGAAGTATGGAGAAAATCTTATGATGAAGGAAGATTTCACCTACTGGATGGTATAATTTACCACAGAACCAAGCACACATGTGTCATGAGAGTTGTAGACAGGTCATTAATCAATCTTGTACTGAAAGAATGCCATGATAGTCCCTTTTCAGGACATCTGTCTGAAGACAGAACAAGAGAAAAAGTAAAGACCTGCATATGGTGGCCAATGTGGCAGAAAGATGTTACAGAGTGTTGCAAAACCTGTGACAGATGCCAAAAGGCAAATAAATCCACTGGCAAGAGACTTGGAAATATGATAAAAATCCAAGAACCAAACAGACCTTGGGAAATTGTCCATATGGATTGGGTAACTGGCCTACCACCAGGAGGTGACAGAAGCTATAATGCTTGCCTAGTAATTGTGGACAGATTCAGTAAAGCTCCAATCTTTTTACCATGTCATAAAGATGATACAGCCATGGATACAGCTCTTCTGATATGGAATGGAGTAGTGTCATGGACTGGGATATTTACAAATATCATTAGTGATAGGGATCCCAAATTCACTTCAGCACTATGGACAAATCTTCACCAATTATTTGGCACCAAACTGTCTTTCTCTACAGCCTACCACCCACAAACTGATGGCCTGGCTGAAAGGATGATCCAAACCTTAGAGGACATGGTGAGAAGATTTTGTGCATATGGCCTTGAATTCAAAGATTGTGATGGATTTACCCATGATTGGTGTACTCTTTTGCCAGCACTGGAATTAGCATATAAAACATCAATCCATGCCAGTACCAATCAGACTCCTGCTATTCTAGAAAAAGGATGGAACCCCAAGTTACCCCAAGATTCCTTGAGGAAAGATTTAATTGAAATACATCCCACAGCTGCTAGCTTCAAAGGAATGCTAGACAAAGCTAGAAAGCATGCAGTAAAGTGCATGGAGGACTCTTTTGCATATGCTAAAGACAAATGGGATAAATCACATGCAACTGCAGATTTCAAAGTGGGGGACCTAGTTCTTGTATCCACCACTAACTTCAATAACATCAAAGGATGTAAAAAGTTGAAAGACTCCTTTGAAGGACCTTTTGTGATTAAGGCCCTCCATGGAGAAAATTCTGTTGAAGTAGAGTTATCTGAAGAACTTAGCAATAAGCATCCTACATTTCCAGTGAGCTTCATAAAGCCACATAAATCTAGTGATGCTGAGAAATTTCCCTTGAGGAATAAGATTCCCCAAGTTATACCTCCTATTGACACATCTGGTACTAAGAAAATTACCAAAGTTCTTAAAGGAAGGAAATTAAGAACCAAGAAAGTAAGGGAATACCTTGTTAGGTACACTGACCCTACTTGTGAAGATGAATGGTTAGAAGAAAAAGATATACCAGAAGCTACCAAACTCCTCAGGAGATTCAGACACACTAGAAATACCAATATTACAAAGTAATATTCTTTTTTAGGGGGAGGGAATGTGAGCCTTAGAGGTAATTTCATGTACCCAAAAGACCACAAATACAAAAATAATATATTAATATAAATAAAATATATTTATTTATATTATTAAAAAAAATCAAAACATAAATATAAAACTATATTAAAAATAAAAAAAAATTAATTACAATATAAAATTAAAAATACATTAAATTTTGTAAGTGTAAAATTACCTTTATACTTGAAAAAATTAAGTAAAAATGAAATTTTAAAAAAATTGTTAAAAAATAAATAAATTTGGAAAAAAGTTAAATAAAAATTATTATAAATTTTTATCCAATAAATAAACATATAAAAATTATTTCACCATTGGATTCCTCATAAAAAATCAGGTGGGGTCACCTCTGAGTGAAATTCTTGTAACTCAACTCTAAATAAGCTTAAATTAAGTTTTTAGTATTTCCAATACAAAAGTTGAAAATCCTCAAAACTTTGATTTAATTCACACCACATGTGGTGTTAACCATCAAATTTTGTGTTAAAATTGAGGTGTTGTGTTTAGTTTAGAAGTTATGAGGAATTGAAGTATTTTCAATTGAATTCAATTGAAATGTCAAAATGTGCGCATGTCTTACATAAGTGAACTTTGATTTACATATGAGGTGTCAATTATTACTGTATTGTACTGTACAATCGAATTGAATTACATATGTAAATTATAAGTATAATACATGATGAGGAATTAAAGGAAAAATAAATTGGAAAGATTAAATTTGGGGGGGGAAAGGAACTCCAGCTCTAAGGGGGAGCTAGACCCCCAAAATCCTTGCTTACAGGTGTGGGATGTCAAAATTCACGCAAAGGTTCATCACTTTTGGCCTGGAATTGAGTTAAAGGGTCGGTGGACTCAATTGATGATGAGGTTTTGATACCAACTGGGGTAGTTTTAGCTGTTTCCAAGAGGGTAAAACTACCCTTAAGATAAAACAATCATAGTAAAAACAGTTTTGACTGGTTTATACGCCTCTGACACACATTCTGACGTGTTTTGAAGGCTCTAGGCCTGGTATTGCTCTAGTAATGGCTGATTTAAGGGTCTAAAATGGCTAAAAATGGCTAAAAATGACTTAAGCCAGCCCTTTTTGGTCTAAACCAGGGTCCAATGATGCCATAATTGGATTTTCTGTTTTCAGAATGTTTTACACGACTGAAAAGAGTAAATTTTACTTTTGGAGTAAGAGAATTGATGGCTATAAAAGAATTTCTTCTTTCCCCACTTTTCTCTTCATGTTAGAATCTTTTCCTTTTATAATTAGTTTAAACATTGTTAAACCAATCAATAAGAGATTCCAACCACCTTTATTAAATCATTTTAAACCTTTTGACCACGTGAAAAAGTCATTATAATCATTGTTTGTAATTTTTATAATCATTTTTACCACTGAACCACCCCAAAAGTGAATTAAAGCATCTTTAATCACTGTAAACATTGTCACTTTGTTTCCAAATTCACTCTGGTCACTTTTGGGTGTGTTTTCTCTTTAATATTCTTTTTAAAGACTTTGTTCTTTAATTAATTGCTTGCAGTTCTTTGCTCAATTAATTCCAATTGAAATTGCTCTTGAAGAAATTTCTTTTGTAGCCTTAAAATACCTCTTTTAGAGTATTTTTTTGGATAAATTTTTATTGTTGGTAAAACAATAAATTTTTATAATATTATTGTTTTATACTAATAAAGTTATAAACAGTAAAATTGGCGTGTTTTCTCTTAAAAATAATATTTCTTACTATTTTTAATTGATTTTTACCTTATACAAATTTTGAGGACAGGAAAAGTACTTGATTTTTAATCAAATTTGCATATCCACACCTTACATGCAGAGTACTGCCAAACCTGTGACAGATGTCAAAAGGAAAACAGAGCCACAGACAAGAAGTTTGGAATGATGATGCAAATCCAAGAACCAAGATCACCATGAGAAATAGCTCACATAGATTGGGTAAAAGCCTTACCTCCAGGAGGAGACAGAAGATTTAATGCATGCCTAGTATTAGTTTAAAGGTACAGCAAAACCCCAATGCTCTTACAATTTCATAAAGATGACACAGCTATGCACACAGCCACAATGATATGCAATAGAGTCATTAGCCATGCAAGCTTATTCCAAAATATCATAAGTGATAGAAATTCTAAGTTCACTTCATAATTATGAAAAAATCTCCATAACCTGTTTGGAATAAAGCTATAATTCTCAAACTCTTACCACCCTCAAGCTGATGGCTTACAGAAAGAATGATACAAAATTTTGAAGAAATGATCAGAAGATTCTGTGCTTATGGCCTAGAATTCAAATACTCTGATGGTTTTACCCATAATTGGTGTACCTTAATACCAGCTGTTGAGCTGGCATATAAGACATAAATTCATTCTTCAACTGGAAAAACACCAGCCATGTTAGAAAAAGGTTGGAATCCAAGACTTCCTAATGAAACTCTCAAAAAGTACTTAGTGAATATATATCCAACAGAAAGCAGTTGCAAAATAATTCTTGACGAAGGAAGACATGATTGCAACAGATGTATGCAATATTCTTTCAAAGAGGCAAAAGAAATATGGGACAAAAGTCATAAGCCACCTCATTTCAAAGTAGGAGACTTGGTCTTAGTATCAACTCTAATCGTTAATAAACTTGAAGGCTGGAAGAAATTGAAATATTAATTTTCAGGACCCTTTATTATAAGAGCACTACATGGCCCCAATGCTGTGCAACTAGAATTGACCGGTTAATTAATGAACAAACACCCAACCTTCCCTGTAAACCTGATAAAAACTTAAAGCTCAAGTGATAAGGAGTTATTTACCTAAGAAAGAAATCACCACTTGAAATTCCCCCTCTGGAAGAAGTAGAGGGAAAGAAAATTATGGAAGTCTTTAAAGAAATTAGGACAAGAAACAAAAAAGAAAGGGAATACCTTGTAAGGTACAGAAACCCAACTGAAGAAGATGAATGGCTACTTGAGAAAGATGAAACTAATTTTGATAAGCTAGTAAGTAGCTTTATAAATGAAAGAAGACCCAAATATCAGAAGAGTTGAGAATTTTTGAGCTTCAAGAATAAGAAAGTCTAATTAACAGGTAGGACAGTGGATGATACCTTAATTAACTGTATCAGATTGTGATACACTCCGTTTCCGTCTTAGGGAATGTGAGCCTTTGGGATATGACCACATACCAAAAATGGTCACAGAACAACTTTAAAATAGTTATTTTAATAATAATAACTGAAATAGTTATCTTAAAATAAGTAAAGATGCCTTAGAGAGTCATAAAGCCTTAATTGTATCAGAAACCAATGAATGAAATGTGACAAAAATGACACCATTGTATTCCCCATGAAACACTGCACATATGAAATTATTATTTCATATCTGAAAAGTCAATGCTTTCTGAGATAACCTGAATATATGCACTTTTATGATCAGCACATATATTCATGTTTTTCAGCTCATATCTTTTGAATTAAGCATGGTAGAGAGTTGAACCAAAAAATAGAACTACCAGGTAATTACTGTAATAATCAATATATAAACTGTATTTGGCAAGTTATGGATAAGGCTATAAATTATAAGGGTCTATTGATCAAAATAGTCATAGCTGTTGACCATTTTATTGTGAAAGTGGTCCAAACTTAAAAAAAATGAAATATTCAGATTATAATATCTCATAAATGAAGAATTATTTAATATTTTTTATTATATTCAAGGTATAACCCCTTGGAATAATGATTTGAAGTTTAAAATAATATATTTCAACAGAAAAGATGTGTTACAAAAAAATCATCAAAAATAGATTTTTGATTATGTTATGTAATTCTCTTGACAGCTTAGTAAATAAATTTCAAGCTATCAGAATTAACTCTCTGAATGGCTTTAGTGTGTATCACTCAAAAGTTATTAATTATCAAATTTTAAGCTTAACATTGATCATTTATTATTGCTCACTGTAATCTTATTTTAACTTTAACAGTTATATGAGTGATAAAATTTGTGTATACTAGCTTATTATAATAAAAACAAATAAAATCTACAAATTTAGACTTCTTCCAAGCCTATGATTTCAGAAAACTTAAAGTTACAGTGATAACTCTAAATAATGATGTAACAATGAGATAGGATGGTTTAGTTATGATGTAACCATCACTAAAGCCTAAAGTACTTATCAATTCCAGTGGATACCATACGTAAACATCTACTAGACACCTTCTTGACTCTGGGAGGGAGGATTTTACTATAAATAGAGTTCTTTTTCCCCTATTTCGCACTCGGACACAACAAAAACACTAAAATTATTAAATATAAAGGTAATAACTTTATTCTTTTTATATATTTCTATTATAGTAACAAGTACTCAAGTTCATCTTCATATTAATCATCAATTTTGACATGATTAAGCTATTATTTTATTTGATTTTGTTAAATTTCTCTCTAAATCTCTGATTCCACATAAAATCAAGAAAATTTGTAATTTCTTTATTTTTTATTGGTAAATACAACTTGAATAATATTTTTTTACATTATTTGGCATTTAATAATGCAAAATTACTATATTAAGTGTTAAAAGTAGTTTATCTTTCTCTTTACTATTATTCTTAAAAATTCTTTATAAATACCAATACTCTTTATAGTAATATATAACTTTAGTATTAGTAATATTATTGTTATAAATTGAGTTTTTTTAATAAATGAAAAATTTTCACACATTTATTATTTTTTTGTAACAATAATAAATAGCCATGAAAATGTCGATTATTAAACATTCACTATTAATATATTTATTTTTAAAATATAAATTATATTATTATATCTATTCAATAATATAAACATTTTATGCCATCATTATATTTATCATTTATTATTATAGTTATTCTTGATCTTATTTGTTACTTTAATAGATAGATTCAGCATAAAAAAAGTAAAATATTAGTAATATTTACTTATTTTTTCATAGTCAAAATTTATAGTTTGAAAGATAACTATTTTGTTTTTTCTATACAAGAACAAAATTTCTAAGCTATATATACCTTTATAGAAAATATTCAAGCCAAATATCTAATGATAAATTAAAATAATACAAAATACCCTAATTAATGAATTTTCATAGAACTTTGGGTGAAAAAGGAGATTTGAAATCATTTTAAGCCTTTTTACCTATTTTATTGAAAGAAATTGAATGAGTATTTATGATTTGTCTATTTTTTCAAAAATTAATGTAATAATAATTATGATTTTTATTAGTTAAAGTTAGTTATAGTCTAATTATAAATATAAAGGATTTGTTTTTAAGCTGAAAATATATACCACAAAGCCATATTATTTAAATATTTTTGGGTATATAATTATATTGTTTTATGTGATATATTTTTTAAAAAATAAAGTTAAATAGCTAACATCGGTAGAAAAACTCAAAATTAATCACTCAAAGGGTGTGAAATTAGGTCCAAAGAGTCCAAATGACCTTGAAAACTTTCAAATTACCTAAAAGTGTCCAAACTAGGCTTAAAATGCTTCTGGGGTGCCAAAATGTCAGGATTACCCTATGATATAGTAATAAAAAGGTATAAGTACAGGTTTAGCACAAAATCAGTAATGAAAGAAGGCTTGAAAACTCTCCACTGCAATAATATAGTGGTAGTGAATCAACTGAAACCCCTTGTTGGCCAAACTATAAGTTGGGTCACCAAATCAATTAAAACAGAAACTACAATTATAATTCTATCTAGTTCACACTAGGTAATTCTGTATATTAAAGATTAAATAAATAAGAATTCCCATTCAAAAACAAGATCAGTTTTAGTTTGGTTAGGAGAATGCCATTTTGTATCTTACTCCATTTTAGTTGGAGGTTATCCACCTTTTTATGTTACCACAGAGTTAAGAGTTTTCCTCCTTTGTCTCACTTGTGGTACCATTATCTCAATAAACCCTTTAATTGCTCTGAAATGTGTTTTTGGGACCACCAGTTGTAACTTTTACCCCATAAAGGTTTACATATTTCTTTTACAGACCCTCTAGACGTCGTCTGAAGCTTCTTATGCGTCCAAAGCTATAAATTATATGTCTGAATGCAACTGTAGTGACATTTGGTCACATCAACAGCATCTCAGGGTCAGATTATATAAGCCTGTACTGTTCCTCCTCGAAATCCACATAAATTCCTAATCAAAATCCCTTGCCCCTAAAGACTATGGGCCCCTTCTTAATATGATTCAGTGACAAGTAAATTCTCATTTTTATCCTTGATCTCAGTATAGATCTTACTAATATTTGTCTTTTTTGAATCATCTTTTCATGTGTAACTTCTCACTGGCATAAGGACAAATCTTATTTTTTTATCATTTTTTTCCCTTTATTTCCCAATGAGATTGAGATATGTTTCTCATCTCTTAGCTCATTTATCATGAGTGATAACTTTTTTTTCATTTAAATCCTATCTCCTTACAAACCAATTTCTTATCCTTGCTCCCCCCCAATTTCCAGCACTACCAAAGGCTGCTTCAACTTTTAATTGTCAAATTATTGATGACCTCAACATGTGGATGGATCATATAGAAGTCCCTGTCCTCCAAGAAACTAATGGCTGATTGCTATCATCCCTTATCTGTAAATTCTAATTATTTCATCCCTTTTGCAAGTTCCAATTTAAAAAACAACCCCGAATTCATGCTTCCAGGAATGTCCGACTTTCAATTTCAATTCCCCCCAAAGGTTCAGCTGGGGATTACCAGAAACTTGTTCACAGAAATGGAGATTAGCCCGCTTTCATACAAAACAGCCTTTTCCTGAAACCAGATCAGTGGCTTCAAGCCCTTCCAAAACATAATAATCAATTTTTTTTATTTTCAGTTAAATAGAAAATATCCCTCAACCACATTTCCATTGAATAATTGTTCCATAATTCTTTGCAAAAATGACTCCGTGTGGCAGAAATTTACCATGAAAGTCTCACTCCTGGATCACACATAAGTACCCATATGAATGTAAGTTTCATCTACTTTATTAAGAGACCTAAAATTCAGAATCTGATTCAGATTCTGTTTTAGTTTTATTATGATTACTAGCAGAATCAAGACGCATATAGCTTAAATACATACTATGCAAGTTAGCTAGGTGAAAAATACCCTGACTACAATGGAAGTAGTGATACTGTCACAACCATGAGTTTGACCCTCCTCCTTGATGGTTGCAGCAATCCAACCTGGAGCCAAGTTGGGGCCAATTGGTCACGTCATATCATTTATGGCCAATTGGCCCCCTTGGGTGTTCTATGGCTCTTACGCCATAACCCATTCCAATGGCCATTTATGGCCTCAGGCCATATCCTGCCATCATTGGCCTCCTTGGCCAATTTCCATATCACCAACCCCCAGGCCTTTGTCTTTGATTTTGGGCCTGGGGGCCCTTTTGTCTTCTAGGGGCCTCCAGGCCCCCTAGCCATCTCCATCCAATCTGGGCACCCCCTTTTCATTAAGGGGGTTTAGGCCTAAATGGCCTTTTTGGGCCATTTAGGCCCCCTACGGCTCCTACACCCCGTGGGCTGCGGTCCGCAGACCAATTAGGCCCCTTTTGGCCTAATCCAATGAGGCCAAAAGGGGGCAGCCAGGTGGGTCCCAAACCACAATTGAACCCACCTGAGCCAAAATTGAGCACCAACCCCTTGGACCCAAAATTGGCCAAAGACCTGTTGGACACCAATTTGGCCATAAATCCCGTAGGACCCATTTTTGGCCATGGACCACCATGGACCAATATCTCAGCCATGGCCTCTGGCAACCACCAGAGGTCGCCAGATCAGCTCAGTCAGCTTTCCCCTCAACTTACGGGGAATTCCTTCCATTCCTTCTTACCATCCATACTGGAGGTTGCAGGCTTGGTGCATATATGGTATTATATACCATTATGCACCATTTTTTCTCAGCAATTCAATGGTGACGTTTTCAAGACCCATTTCCATCTTTCCATATCAAGGTCTCAAAATCCAACGCCCACTTCGAAGGAGGATTATTCAACTCATCAGTCTGACAAGTTATGGCAGCAATCAGAAGACTCTTCAAGTATCCCAACCACCTGTATCTGCAGGAGTTGGGTTGGTACATTATTCAGGATTATTCAAAAGGGGAAATTCTCAAGAGGTATTACATCAATTCAATCAGTTGTCAAGGCATCAAGTATTTCAATACTCCTTGGAAAACTCAATTCATCCGTACAGGCCTCATTCAATCAACCTGTATGGCCTAGGCCCAATTGAGCCATTTCATATTCCACTGTGTGAATTCCATCACACAGTTCAAATTTCAAGATGGCCAGAACTGTATTTCCCGATTCGGACAATACAGTCAATTGATTCACCTTCCAGGATCAGTCTTTCAGTTTTTCACATATACTGGCCACCTTTCAGCACCTGGGGACTTTTTCCCCAGTTAATTAATATATTGGATTTATTTTTATTCTTATTTTCTTTTACCTTATTAAAGTTAATACTGATAATCTTAAGTCAGTCATTAGCACCCTTTCTCTTTCTCCTCCTTACCTGTCAGTGGATATTGGTGGTCATATCCTTTACTAATTCCATTCCTTTTCTGGCAGGTTGAAACAGTGAATTGAGGATTCACTTGGTTGGCTTCTTGGCCTTTGGCTTCCTTTATTATCTTTGGCCTTTGGCTTCTCATTCTTTTTCTTTTGTCCTTGGCATACTTGTCTTTTCCACTCTTCTTCATTAAAGAAATTAAATCTTATTATTCCTTTATCTTTTGGAGCTCTCCAAGTGAGTTCTTGATTCCTGAGTTCCAGGCCCTCTTGCTTCCATAAGAGCCCCTGTGACAGGTACCTCAATATAAAATTATGACTTTAGTTGAAAATACCATGCTAGCTCACTAATGGTATTTTCCCTTGTTGGCATTTTCAATCCAAAGGGGTGGGTAGCTTGACCTCTTCTTTTAATCCAATTTCCTGTCATTTATATTTTTCATAGAGCCAATCTCAGCCCATTTCTGGAATCTTACACCAGGGCGAATCTTGCGTCAATCGTCGGCGATTGACTTCACGTCGCACCACGGTCAGTATAAAATCTTGCTTCAGTCTCGTTAGTGTCACTTTATAGTCACTGGATTTAGTGGGTCACGTCACGTCAGCGTCAAGACAACATCAATCGTCACATGTGTCACATGAGAATGTCACTCAAAGCCCAAACCCGTTTCAACACTATTCGCAACGTTTTGGTAATTTCACCTAATAGCTTCTGCCTCCCCAACGCTTAGCATGCTTACGCGCCCGCACCACCCTCCAGATGAGACTCTGACACTGCCTGCCCCCCATCTCCGTCCTCACCACTCCTTACGCTTGTGTAGTGCCCTCCCGACATGCTCCCGACACTGGTTACAATCCTTACGCTCGCACAGTGCCCTCCCGACATGCTCCCGACACTGCTTACGATCCTTACGCTCGCGCAGTGCCCTCCCGACATGCTCCCGACACTGCTTACGATCCTTATGCTCGCACAGTGCCCTCCCGACACTGCTTACGATCCTTACGCTCACGGAGTGCCCTCCCGCCATGCTCCCGACACTGCTCACCATCCTTACGCTCATGAAGTGCCCTCCTGACATGCTCCCGACACTGCTTACGATCCTTATGCTCATGGAGTGCCCTCCCGACATACTCCCAACACTGCTTACGATCCTTATGCTCGCGGAGTGCCCTCCCGACATGCTCCCGACACTGCTTGCGGAGTGCCCTCCCGACACTGCTTACGATCCTTACGCTCGCGCAGTGCCCTCCGGGCATGCTCCCGACACTGCTTACGATCCTTATGCTCGCGGAGTGCCCTCCCGACATGCTCCCGACACTGCTTACGATCCTTACGCTCGCGCAGTGCCCTCCCGGCATGCTCCCAACACTGCTCACCATCCTTACGCTCATGAAGTGCCCTCCCGACATGCTCCCGACACTGCTTACGATCCTTATGCTCACGGAGTGCCCTCCCGACATACTCCCGACACTGCTTACAATCCTTATGCTCGCGGAGTGCCCTCCCGACACTGCTTACAATCCTTATGCTCGCGGAGTGCCCTCCCGACATGCTCCCGACACTGCTTACGATCCTTACGCTTGCGCAGTGCCCTCCCGGCATGCTCCCGACACTGCTCACCATCCTTACGCTCATGAAGTGCCCTCCCGACACTGCTTACGATCCTTACGCTCGCCTAGTAGGTACCCTCCCAACATGCCCCGACGCCGCTTACCATCCTTAAGCTTCCGTACTACATCCATAGTGTGTACGGTGGCTTGTTGGCGTACACAATGGACGCCATCGCCGAAATATGCTGAGTGGCCTTCTCTGCCAACAGGACCTCAGGGGAGATTGGTCAGTATATTCACAATGTTGTGGTTAGGGTTTAAATCATGAGACTCGCAAATTAAAACCTAATAAGTGGACTATTTAAGACAAGAATTGTGTCTCCTTTTTCGCCGACAAAACCATTTTATTTCATATCATTCAAATGGAACACTTTGCTTAGTCCTTACCTCATGAGCGTTGAATAGTTCAAAAGTTGACTTTAGTAGGTTTCTCACTAGTCAACTTTATTCAATGTCTCATAGGGAAGTGATTTCATTTGCATGATATGAAATAATTTGCAAAACATCGCCTCCTTCAATTTCCCGCCAAATCGCATTTTGCAAATGCGATTATTTTACTTCCACCTATTTTCTTCAATTTGGATCTTTTTATTCAAAATTTTCCAACAAGTTATCAATCAACTCGTCACCATCACTTTGCTTACTAAACTACCTCCGCGATGGCCCAAACCCAGGGAAATTCAACGGAATTTAATGAACGACCAACTTCAGCCCCAGAGAGTGGAAGTGAAATCTCTGATATGGCCAGTAGTCGTGAATTAGGCATTGAAGCAGAGAGCCAGTCACATGAAGATAATCAAGATCCACCAGCTCTTCCAGAATGTGAGTATACATCCATCTTGAGTATTTCTAATCTCTCAAAACCTGATATTGTGTCATAGCCTTTATTTCAGGTCAACCACCAAGCTCTCAGAAACCGAATTTTAAAAGTTATGAGAAGGAAAAGACTGTTGAACCTTGTGCACTGACAGAAGATGATGGGCAAGATGATGTAATTTTCAGTGGAGAGGTGGAAATTATATCCAAGGAACAATTTGTCTCCAACATTGCTCAAACAATCCCAAGGCTCGAAAAAATTCAAAATGATAGTAAAATTCCTGATTATGTGCGTCAAAAGATTGCTGAAGCCATGAGCCTCCTCAAAATGGATTTGAACCGTAAGTCCATTACTAATTTAAAACAAAATTGATAAAAATAGCTTCTTACAATATATGGGCAGGTGTGGAGGTGGGAGAATCTCTACCTGAAGGATCTCGAGTCGTAATTGGATTTCCAGGCAAAGGATTAGGAAAAAGACCAAATATACATGCGACCAAAAAAACCAACAAAAAACGCCATACCTTTGAAGCCGCAAAGGATTCCCGGGATCAAGGTGATGAAATGATCAATGTTGAAGTGGACCATATTGATAATGAACCTCCGCATACTGAACCCCCCCCCATACTCAATGAAACAATCCATGATTAAGCTCCACATACTGAAAGCCCCCCGATACCCAATGAAACAATGCATGATGCAACCCCTCCCGCCTCTCCTCAGAATATTCAAGCCCCTCAAGAAAGGGAAACAATTAAACATGATACAATGGGACGAGATATGATGATATAATTCCCGACGCTGAGCCCGAAGTGTCATCCGCTGCAAATTTTCAAGGAATATTTTTATCCCGCATGGAAGAGTTTGCAGGCATTTTGAATTATCATTCCAATATTTCTCAACAATCATGGAAAAGGGGGCTTGATAATATCAATAGGATTTACAAAAATAGATGGGACAATTTACCAACCAAGGATGCTCATACATTCCTGCCTGTTGGTATTAAGGTGATCAGTAACCGAGATCTTAAAATGTTGGCTTGGCTGCAGGACCTTGAGATGGCAGGTGAGTTCTTTTTATCTTTGTGCATGATACTTGATTATTGGCTGTTGACTGGTGATATAAATTGCAATATACAGGGTTAGATTTTTTTAAGCCAACCAAAACAGAAGCGTTTTTTGATTACAACATTTGGAATCTCAAATTGATGAAGGAATCAGCTAAACCTCCAGATAATCTCCCCAAATCTGAACACTCCTTCTTCAAAATGGTTCAGAGCCTTCTTTACCCCGCCAATCCAGTTAAACATTTTTGGGCAAATGTTATGTTTGAATCCATTAGTTTAGTCTCATATGATGTGATTGCACCCAAACCGTATGTTGCACCAACATCAAATTCGACCGATCCTCTTGGACTCGAACGGGGAGCAGTTGAATACCTTGCCTCCTGCTTGAGTAAATCGAAGCAACGTGCAACCCAACTCAGTATTGAAGGTGGCGGCGCTGACAATGAGATATCCACAAAGCCGCACAAGAACCTGGAGGATCTAATGGATACAGTTATCCATTTGATGATTGCATAGAACATGGTACGTGCACATACAAAGGTCGAAGTTAATGGCATCAAAGGCAAACTCATGAACTCAAAAAAAAATGAGGCCATCAAAGATCTTTTGGCGTGTCACAAGAATCTTGGAATAAATCGAATTTGCTATGGTATATTAGCGGCATTCTGTGCGGCGGGGGTTCGTGGTTTGATGGTATGCTCAGATGACTGGAGAACAAGCTCAGTTAAAGGGGCTTTATCACTAATTGACATTTCCGCAAAACTTTCAGAGGGTAAAAATCTAGTGGAGCCAGTGTGGCTACGTACTAATAAGTATATATGTAGTTTACTGAATAAAAGTTTCTTCTCATCAGAGTCTTTTAACCCCACTGTACCTCTTAGATTTGAATTTGCACGATGCTTAGTATTAGACTTTGGTGATGCCTGGGTGGCGAAACGCGGTCTTGGTTCAAGTGATGAGGTCACCTTGACGGTACCCAGGTCAGCTAAACTCACAACCAGGATTGACCCATTTTAGATTAGCTTTGTACTAGATAGATTGTAATTTAATTTTGCAAAGTGATTTATGAATTTAATAATCATGACTTCCTATCCTACTACTGCCGGATGCCACAGTCTGAGTACCAATAGTAATTGTACGGCGGCATGCCTCCGTACATCATTGCAAAGACTCCGCCAAGACGCAAGCTGAGTCAGGCTTTGTGCCCGCGAGTAGCACACTCGGGGGCATTGCGGGAAGTCGTGTTTATCACTTCCCGCCAGCCCATAATAGGCAAAATGTTACTGTGTCTTTCAAGAGGACTGGGATAACTAGGGATCCGCAGCAGGATGCATATTGCATTTGCTTGTGCTTGCAATATTCCAAATGGTTGGATTGGAAAGTGATTGCATGGGAACATCAATATGTAAAATTGAATAATGCACTATCCACTGCAATTTTTAGGTTCAGGTATTTGAGATCGCGAATTCGCGAAGGTCAGGTGTGATCTTTCTTTTTAGCCGCAATTAAAAAAGATTCATCGTCCGCAATTCAATTTAGGTGGTATTAATAAATCAGTAATCATTTGGTTTCATTTCATTTTCTGCTGCAAGCATGCCATTCACGAAAAAAGGAAAAGAGCGTAGAAGGGAACTCGCGAGAAAGCGTTGGGCTGAGGAAGGAAAGTGTGAGTTTCTCGCTTAATCTCAGTGTATATATATAGATATATATATATGCTTCCACATTTATGTGGCACCCTCATTGGGCCCCACGGAAGAACATTGGCTTTAGTCGGTTCAGATTGTGCCAATGTCCTGTGGGCTCCAACAGGGAAGTCAAAGGATGTGTGCCAAAGAAAGCTCCTTGGCAGTATCTGATATCTTGTGTGCTTCAACACATAGTGATCCCGCAACCACTCGGTAATAGTAGCAGATCCCAAAAGACAAATGAGCGCAAAACCACCCGAATGAATAGGTTTTTTTCCTCCTCTCGCCCAACAGCACAAATATCAATGCCAGTATCAGCAAATATCACCCCAAGTGAAATTCGGAGGGTGGTGGATGTCAATCAGATCAAACGCATTCAATTTGGCCGTGTGGCAATTTTCTCTTCAACCGGATTACTCATTGCCCTTGTTGAATTCCGACCATTCACAACAATGAGTGAAGTCGAGGTCAATCAATGGGATGAATTATCACAATTCTTATTTCGCGAAAAGAGGTTCACTTACCCTATTGCAACAAATGGAGCATTACTGGAGGGATTTATGTTCGCGATTGGGTGGCGCAAATGCACCACGAAGAATGAACAATTTGGTCTGTATGGTAGTGCTGGAAAAATTGAAAATGCAAAAGATGAATGGCGGGACCGAGGGGCCAATCTTAGCTCGGTGGGTCGCATTCTAGGTCAATCCTTACGATATGTTGGGGATAATTTATTTCAGAAGATTCAAAATTGCTACAACTCATTGGGGGTTCCGTCTTTTGATCAAGTCAAGTATGAAGGCAATAATCCCGCAAATCAGGGTGCATGTGAGTTTGCTTCGGCACTCACTTTCACCATGAATGGATTCAAAAACGCACCTCATGTTGATAAGGATGCATCGCTGTATGCTTCGGGATGGTGGTTTCAAGCTGATAAGGAGACCGGCCAAATTCAAAGAGATGCATCAAAGCGGTGTACAGGGGGGAAATTGATTTTCCCAAATGAGCATTTTTGGATTGATCTATCCGATTGTCATGGGCTCATTCAGGTAGTGTGGGCCAGCAGTACATTTCTTCATTATACTGATCCAGCACAGGACAACGAAAGCACGACACTAGTGGGTATGTCCGCACAATGCTCAAGGAGGTTGGCAAAAACAATGTGCCGAAAAAGCCACGGCTATTATGAGATTGGCGAGGGAGCGGCCTATCAAATCAGGGATGGTAATACAATCTCAGCCCAATTCAAAGAGTGAGGCAGTCGGAATAGTAGCGTGATTGGTAGATAATGGTGGGGTAAGGCAGAGGACAATATACACCAGGATTGGATGGTTTTGAGTGCGGGAGATGGGGTGTCTCACATGAAAAAGGGGTGAAGTGGATTATGTACGGAGGCATGCCATCGTACATATGCCAGGTTTGTTGCTCTTGTCCAGGATCCCAACGCTTCACACGCGAATCCTTATGCTTGTGCAGGTTCCGACAATGCTAAAAGTTCCTTACGCCTATGCAGGGTGCCGACGCTTCACACGCCAATCCTTACCCCTGTGCAGGTTCCCGGCAACTCACACGCCAATCCTTACGCCTGTGCAGGTTCCCGAAAGCTCACACGCCAAACCTTACACCTGTGCAGGCTCCCGACAGCTCACACGCCAATCCTTAGGCTTGTGAAGGTTGCCAACAATGCTGACAATTTGTTACGCCTGTGCAGGCTCCCAAAAATTCACACGCCAATCCTTACGCCTGTGCCGCCTCCCGACAGCTCACACGCGAATCCTTAGGCTTGTGAAGGATGCCAGCAATGCTGACAATTTCTTACGCCTTTGCAGGCTCCCGACAATTCACACGCCAATCCTTTCACCTGTACAGGCTCCCGACAGCTCACACGCCAATCCTTACGCCTTTTCAGGCTCCCGACAGCTCACACGCCAATCCTTACGCTTGTGAAGGTTCCCGACAATTTAAACAATTCAATACATGACTAAGATTAATAGCGTGTGACCATGGGAACGGCAATTTCTCATGAATCTGGAGTGGATTGCTCACATGCCGGAACCTCCCGCTTTTTTACAGTTAAGATTTGATATGGCTCTAAACAATGGAGGAAGAAAATATAGGAGGCAGGAATGGTGACTATTGGCGCATTTTTGGCAAAAGATTTTCTCACATACAAATACTAACTCAAACTTTTGGTGGGGCACTTACGAAAATTATTCTCACCCAATAGTAAATATGAATCATTGAGGAATTATAATAAATTCACGTGAACAAAGAACGCAAGAGAAATTGAAAATATCTTTCATTGAATACAAATAATTTATCTAAAGGAGTGTATTACAAAAGGTAAAAAGAGGAAAGAATACAATTTTTTTTGTGGATTTTATTTTTCTAAGAATTTGGAGACTATCCCGGTGATGTCCTCCATTGGATAAGCCTCTATCGCCTCGCCAAGGAGGGAGTTTAGTTCCTCCCGGAATTCCCGGTGCATCTCATTTCGATGAGCTGCATCCACGAAAGGAATCATGTGGAGCAACCAACGATGCTCCAACAAGATTCGGTTGATCGATTCATGGACGATCGCTCGAGGAATCATTAGTATCGGGCGCAGGTCGGTGAATTCCTGGCGAGCGTCATTGTAGGAATGAGAGGAGCTTGGCACCGGGGGGGAGGAGGCGGTTGGGTTCTCGGCGTCAATGGGAGGGATATCCGGGGAAGGAACCGGGGTAGGAGTGGTGGGAGGGGGAACAGGAGGGGAAGGTGGGGGAGTGGGTGAAGAAGAAGGTGGAAGGGGAGGGGGAGGGGGGGATCCGACTGGCGTATCGTCGATGATGATAATGGAGCGGGGAGTTGCGGGACGAGCTGGAGATGGTCGAAGGAGGGGTGAGGAAAAGTTGAGTTGAGTTAAAAAAGGGAAATAGGGACTTACCAAAAGGTTCCTCCGTTGATTGCGTAGGAGCCACATCAGGTTGAGGCTCACGAGTCGCAATGTCCTCAGGTGGTTCGGAGGATGGACTCGGGCCAGGAATAGGTGGCTCATCGTGCTGGGAGGCTTCTAAAAAATGAGGAAGAGTCAGTTAACTTGATGCAAAAGTGAAAATGAGAAAAGAGAAAGTTGGCTGCTTACCGCAGAATAAGTCCTCAGACCATCGGGTGCCACTCGGGCCTGGAGTGGGTTGCCGCGGGGTTTGCTCGCGAGGCAAAGTAGGAACGGGAGAGTCTTGTCGGGGGGGATTCGGGGGGTTTGGTTCTATGAGTAATGGAAAAAAGTGAGTATTATTGCGTGAAGATAAATGAGATAAGGAGGAGAAAGAAAACTTACTTTGGCGTTTGAATCCCATCGGTGACAAGACATGGTGACGATCAGCCCAAGCTCGAATGTCCTCTTTCCATTGCCATCCTTCATCGGCCGGATAATCACTTCGCTCAGGTCGAGGAGTGAAGTGACCATCGGATGGTGGCCTAGGAGGGGGGGTGGACAAATCAATGCTTGAGGGGACTGGGCTAATTGTCCTGAATCGTTCCCGCTGGCCTGTTTGGGGTCCCGGGGTCCACTCACGCTTGGAAATTGTTTCATCATCATTGGCCACAAAGGAGTCCTGGCGAGGGCGTCTTGGGGGGGAACTCCTCTGGCCGCGGGGTGGGAAGGGGCGGACGACAAACGAACATTTCTTGTGTGCTTGTCGGCAAGCATCACAAGCGCCGGTCGTTGTCGAGGAACGAATTCAGGGGATACCCCGCTTGGTGCATAACGTGCACGACATCTAAAAACAAAACAAAAAAGGTTAGTAACTGAATAGAAAGTAAGCAATCAAGAAAGAAAAGGAAGACATATGATGATTTATAATTTTAAAACGGAATTCAAATTAAAAAAGTGCTAGTAGGAGGTTTTTAAAAGTCTAGAAGAGAGTCGTGAAGAAAGGGAATTATTAATATTGGATCATAATGTTGACGAAAGTTTAATTGGAGAAAACGTACAAAGTAGATAGAAGTGGGGTTCTGAAAGTATTAGCAGGAAAAACAAAAAGCGGGCAGGAAGGGGAGTGGGGTTAGTCGAGTGCGAAAGAAAAGAAGACGAGGGGGAATACGCACAAGAAGGACAAACGCGGGTGAGGTTGAACGAAGTGGAGCGGGTGAGAGAGAAAGTGAAGTGCGTGTCGTGTGAAGATGGTCTTTTATACCATGGTGAAGCTGAGACGATCTCAGCAGTTTCAGCACCCGCAAAAGTCTCAGCTTCAAGGCGTGTGGGCAAAATTGAAGCTGAGTCTCAGCGAATGCTGCAACTGGGAAGTGAAATGCTCGCGTGAGGCAGAAGAACAATGGGGGTCTGGCTGAGTATTGCAATTTATTGAATTGTCAAGCTGAGTCAAATCCCCTTTGTTTGCTTAAATAGCCACCTGATCACCCAGGAGGGTGGTCGTGAGGCCCATGTTGAATGTGCATTGTGGGTGCAATGCACAAGTGACCCATGCAGAAAAGCACCCGGTGCATTTGGTCACAAGTGACCGCGGCGAGATTACCGGCCATATGGCCTGGTAATAGTATGTGAACAAAGGGGGGGGCTGTAAGACAAGTGAATACAGCGTGAGCTTGCCTCGACCCATTGCTCAGGTTTGCTTTCGGGTCATAATTGAAATGCTCAGTGGCTGAACATTTTAATTGCACAGTAATTGGACAATTGATATAACAATATCAAATGCACCGCTGAGTATTGCAATTTATTGAATTGTCAAGCTGAGTCAAATCCCTTTTGTTTCCTTAAATAGCCACCCGATCACCCAGGAGGGTGGTTGTGAGGCCCATGTTGAATGTGCATTGTGGGTGCAATGCACAAGTGACCCATGCAGAAAAGCACCCGGTGCATTTGGTCACAAGTGACCGCGGCGAGATTACCGGCCATATGGCCTGGTAATAGTATGTGAACAAAGGGGGGGGCTGTAAGACAAGTGAATACAGCGTGAGCTTGCCTCGACCCATTGCTCAGGTTTGCTTTGGGGTCATAATTGAAATGCTCAGTGGCTGAACATTTTAATTGCACAGTAATTGAACAATTGATATAACAATATCAAATGCACCGCTGAGTATTGCAATTTATTGAATTGTCAAGCTGAGTCAAATCCCTTTTGTTTCCTTAAATAGCCACCCGATCACCCAGGAGGGTGGTCGTGAGGCCCATGTTGAATGTGCATTGTGGGTGCAATGCACAAGTGACCCATGCAGAAAAGCACCCGGTGCATTTGGTCACAAGTGACCGCGGAGAGATTACCGGCCATATGGCCTGGTAATAGTATGTGAACAAAGGGGGGGGCTGTAAGACAAGTGAATACAGCGTGAGCTTGCCTCGACCCATTGCTCAGGTTTGCTTTCGGGTCATAATTGAAATGCTCAGTGGCTGAATATTGGAATTGCACAGTGATTGAACTATAGATATAACAATATCAAATGCACCATGCTGAGCCATTGCTCAGTCGTTTTTGTATGCGCGCACTCTGAGCATTTGGCACAGCATCGGATGACATTTCAGCCAGGTGCAGCATTTCACACGCTTTGGTGAAGTGCTCCAAGCTGAGCCTTCCAGTGAGCTATTGCAGAATTAGTTCATTCCATGGCTTTACTGAGCACTTTCACACGGTGCTTTTGACCATGACATGGTCAGCTTGCGTGTGCAAATCGGGTGAAACGCAATGCTGAGCATGTGGCACATGAGCTACGTAAATGCAAACGATCGGAAGGTGCATGCACATTTGCTATATGCATGCAGGCTCAAGTAGTATTACACCTTCCTGATCAGTACAGTACAGTCGACACTGTAGTACGCAGTACACCTTTGTAAAAGTATGCTGCAGGGCAGAGCAAAAGCTGTTCAACAATGTAACGTGCAATCACGTCAAGCCATCGAGTCATATATCTCAACTGCATCCCTTTGATGCACCTTGCTGGACAGCTCTGCCTAACTACGGCACAGATGCGCATGTAATGCAAGTTAATGTAAGTGGGTCATAATGGGATGACTTATTATTTGGGTCATACACAAAGAGTTGATTCACTCCGGTGCCATTGTTGGGGCAAACAATGACTGGCCCGCTTGTTCATTGTCGGGCAGCCACACGCTTTCATACGCACCCCCGATGGGTCATACGCAGGCAGCTTTCACACGCCTGGAAGACATTTTACTGCCAGTCTTCCAGCTGCCTATTTTCTTGGTCGGGTTGTCAGCTTGACTGCAGACGCTCACCCGCTTGCGCGTGGAAACCTGAGGCCAATTAGTGTGGATTTGCTTCAGCCTCATCCACATTAGAATAAGAATCCCAGCCTATGATTGCTGAGGCTGGTCATGTTTGCGTGGGTATCTCCCACCGCGGCCCATTTTCTTCACGTTCTCACACGCCCCACGCAAGTTGTGGCACGTGGCTTGCAGCCAAAAAATCCCTTGGGCTTGTGGCCTCTTTCCTCCGGAGTTCTGTACGCGCGTGAGGCAAAGACCCGGATGCCAATCTCGGTGGATTAGTACTCGCCTCAAACGCCATAGGGGTGAATGTATATGTGGATCACGGCTCACGGCTGGCTCCCCCTTTGATCATCCCACACATTCCACCCTGGAAGCCCAGTAGGCATCAGTCAGCAAAAAACTTCAGGCAAAACCAAAGTCATGTTCGGTGGCATGCCACCGAACATATCTCACCCGCCCACACACAAACATCCCCACAGTGAGATTGCCCAGTAGGTCCCTGTGCGACAATTAACCTGGGGAAGATATGCATCCACGTTCGCTGTCACACCAGCGAACATGACTGCATGCCTCTAATATGCCCTCCACAATAAGTTGCTCCAACCCACCCAATTTTGGATATGCTAATGTCAACCTTGTTCCACCAAAGGTTTCGTAACTCGCTGCAGATCCAGCAGTCATAATGGTGCACCCACAATTTGCCCACCTTGCCTTGATATATGCCCCAAATCGGATATGAAAATTATCAGACCAAGATGCCCACCCCCATCAAGACCATGCACGTAACCACAGGCCATCCCCCCTTGACCCCATTGCTGCCTCTCATATAAGCTCCCCACCTGCGCTTATCAGTCTTCATTCCGTTTAGCTAACCCTTCCCAATCATATGATTTCCGACTATCCCCAAATAATTTAAAATAGCTATCATGTCAACCCCTTCACAGCCACTTTGCATTGGGATGATTAATATTCGTATTCAAATAAATAGTGATATAACCTTAAATCCTGAGAATTCCCACTTAGGTTCTTGGATTATCCTATGGCACAATCAACACAACATATTCGTATATCTCCCCAATCACCAGCATGCTATTGGCTCTCTCCCGGGAACCCTTTCCCAAACGTTGATACCATTCCTTGGGGCACCAAAAGCGTTCATGCACTGTGGTCCTGGTGGGGCATGGATTGAAAATTGCCAATCCAATCCTACTCAAATATTATTTGTTGAGGGAGTATTTATGACTGATGCCAATGATCCCTCCTCATCTCAGAAACCCAATCTAGCATTGATGTTCTTCACATGGTATCCAAACATTCTATTCATAATGGAAAGCTTTCGAACACAAGATTTCAAGCTTAAAATGCCCAAAGAGTATGACTGTACTACTCATTGTCAATGTCAACTCTTTATTCCGACCTTTCCCGCTTCAAACTCGACGCCTGCTTCATATCCTGCTGTTTCAACATTGATTTCCAAGCAAAAACTGATACAATTACCCAGTGGATAAGACCTCCCCATGATGACCCCGCCCCATTCCATTATTCAAACCCCCCTCCTCCCTCATCAAAAGACCGGACTAGCTTTTCTCTGGGATCGAGAAATCCCCAATGGCCAATCAGCCCGTAACCTTTGGGCAACCTCACCCCCAGGATCCACTTTTAATGCCAGGCACATCATTACAAACAAGGTCGTTAGCTCATTTGAATCCCTTTTGACCAATACCCCTCTTGGAGGACTGCTTGCGGATGATATGGGATTAGGTAAAACCATTCAGGCCATTGCTCTAATTGGTACCTCCAAGGAGCGGATGATTGCAAACCCCCATCGCTCCACGCCCACCATGATCATCTGCCCCCCTCGCTTAATTACCAACTGGCAATCAGAAATATCCAAGCATGCTCAGGCTGGAGCACTGCATGCCAAAATCTACCATGGTCCCACTCGTCACTCATTATCCCAAGCCGAAATTTTAAAATATGATATCATCATCACTTCTTACAATACTATCACCCAAGAATTTAAGCAAACCAATCCCTCTATATCATTCATTTTTCAAATCAATTGGCATCGTATAATTTTGGATGAAGCACAGTGAGTGTCTGAGCTTAAACGATTCAAATTACCTTTCATATCCAATAACCCTTGCCCCCTCTTATAGCTATATTCGGTCTCAATACACTGCCACTCACCGTGCCATTAATAGCCTCCTTTCATCCCGTCGAATATGTTTAACGGGCACACCTATTCACAACACCATTTATGACCTTTTGGGCATAATATCATTCATCACTCAACCCCAGAGCGCCGATCAAGATAACTGGTCACCATTCATCCTGAGTAGTCTTTCAAAAGGTTGCAATGATATTTTGCATTTGGCATTGCGGCATTTAAGTTTGCGCCGCACCAAAACCACACATCTCGAATCCCTCCCCACTATTAGCCATCATTATGAGCTGCTCCCACTCAACCCGACCATGCAGCAAGAATATTCCACATTATATGAAGAATTCCTATCATCCAAAAGCAAAGGACCAGGAGAGTTTTTCAGAAATATTAATAAGCTGCGAATATGTTGTAACCATCACATCATGCTTAACACAATTGCGGAGGCGGAGTTGGAAGACCCCGAGGGCAGGAGCACTCAGGATAACTCCCCAAGAATCACACAAACTATTGTGGATGTGGAAACATGCATGATGAGTAGTAAAATTGCACACCTCCTACAAAGCTTAATGAAGAACATACAAACAAGGTGTGGTCCAACGAAATCGGTGGTTTATACCCAATGGACCCAATTTCTAGATTTGTGCGTTAATTCTAATATGCATCCATTACCAATTGACTCCATCTGACTTTTTTATATTGTAGAATTGGTATTGCTCTTGCCCAGCACGAATTGATGGAACAATTACACCACGAGCGCAGGACAAGGCGCTTGAGAATTTCTTCAATAATCCTGAATGTGAAGTACTCATTGCATCCATTGCCGCGGCTGGAACTGGCCTCAATATAACTTGTGCTAATATAGTCTATTTAATGGTGAGGGGCCCCCCAAAATTCTCCCCTGATTTTCGGACCCTGACATCCACATTTCCAGGAGCCCAATTGGAACCCAGCCATTGAGGCTCAGGCTGTTGATCGTCTACATTGTATTGGCCAACAACGACCTGTACAGGTCATCCACTATATCACTCCTCATTCAGTTGAGGTCAACATGCGGAAGGTACCTTTCAAGCTCATCTTTCACTTGATTGTATTACTATTCTGAAATCCTTCCTTATGGGAATGCCATATTCCAATCACCAATAGGTCCAAGAAAAGAAAAAATCATTAACTGCGTGAGCCTTACTGATATTATATAATTTGTGATTGACAAAGTTGATAACTCCTGTTGACTCTGGCACAGGTCCACAATTATGAACACCATGAGCTGGATCGAACTTCTTCAATATTTCCTCAATGAAAATGAGCAATAGAGTATTATTGCAAGGGAGACGGTGATACATTTCAATTCATATTGTCTATATTCTAACATATTTAGCAAGTTGTTGCATCCTTAAGAGATAATAATCAGATTTTATTACACCTGCACAAATAATTCACAAAATTTTAATTTGTCACAGTGCTATACCGTGACAAATTACTAAGTTATTGCAGAGCATCACCATTAGGCCTAATAGCTGGCATGTCAAGTATCTTGAGGGTGCTAGTCTGCATCTTACTACAGCCTTTGAGCCAATCTTGATCAAATACCTGAAATGATAGGTCTTCCGGAATATCACCATCATCTGTCGATTGTAATTCTGGCAATCTATCAATAGTTTTTTTTACCCTTTTTTTTAATCCGATTACAAAACTCTATGTCTCTATCCATTTTCAATACCAAATCATTAAATAACTGGGAGCGCCAGCGTAATCCCACTTTGTGGTAAACTTGACGGCCATTTTCCAGTACCTTCTCAGTATCTGAGCATACTCGAGGGTCATTGAATTGTGATGCTAGGATGGGAAATTTAGCCATATCACACCATTCACGACGGCGCTCACAGGTCTGCACATAATCAAGTAGATCATCATCAGACTTGGTCCACAATGAAGAAGAGATACAGTAACTAACTCTTTGACGAATCTTTGCGAGCTTTTGATTCTCTTTCTTTTTTACCAAATACTCGGAATCCTTTTGAATAGACTTCCATTCTCTTTTCAAATAAGTGAAATATCGCTCCATTAAAGCCGCCACGACCCCATAGTTGTTATGATCCTTGTTCCAACAGTAGTGATGATACTCAGTGCTGACAAGTGCAAGACGGAATGTACGGTAAAACACCATAGACATCAGCTCGTTGAACGGATGTTGCCATGAGCTCTCCCAGTCCCAAGTGAATCGCTTTAGTCCTAGCTTGTGGAGCTCATTTTCGCAGTAGCTTTGGAAACCCTGAGACTGAACCTGTGTTGATGGCTCATTGAAAACATCCTCGGGGACATATCCGAGATGACCAGCCACTTGAATTGCAATTTCACACTCTTCTGTGCTGGGTGGTGCTGGTAGTGAGGAAAAATCCTTATCCCTAACTTTGAGTAGGAACAGGCAATGTGCGTGTACTGCTGATCTCATTCCATGGACATTCTCTGGAAGTTCTGCCTTCAGCCATTTTTTTTGCTCCTTCTGGCTTGCACGTTTTGCCACATTGTGAGCTTTGCGGGCCTGGTTCCTTTGCTGTCTGACCTCGGATTGTTCAAGCATACTCTGGGCGAAGCCCAGCTGAGGATGGGTGAACTCACTATTTGATTGAGTGCCTTGCTCATGCGCTGTGAAATTGTCCCTCCTTGGTTCATCATTTCTTTCACTTTGAGTCGGAGACATGTTCTCATCCTCATCATCCACCATTGTTTCTCTTGATGTACTGGCATGACCCGTTCTTGGTTTGGAGGCATATGGATGATGAAGTCCAGTGACTTTCTCTTTATGGACCAGAGGTGAAGACGCATAAAGTTCATCCCCTGCCATGCAAATCATCAGTTAACACATCAAAACATTAATGAAGACTGGTCATCCTCACAATCTTCAATTGGCTCCTGAGATTGGACTGACTTGCCTTTAGGTGCCATATCTAACCCATGAAACAAACATATCAAATTGTGAATAAGTTTCTACTCCAAAATTCAAATGACTTACTTTGATGAAGCGTCAATACTGGATTTCCCTCCGACAGACCGCTCCAAGATACATTTTCCAAAGGCCTTTTTCGTCGCCCCCCATCCACGCGCCTTTCATCACCCACATGAACCTGAGATCCTGATGGAATATTGAGGGTTGGCTGTTTACTTTGGCCAAAGGGATCCTGGGATGCGACTGGATTCCGACCGGGATTAAGGAGGAACTCACGTGGAAATTTTGATTGGGGATTAGCGTGTGAGGAGATTTGAGGTGTGCCTTCTGGCCCCTGAGACACATGAATTTGTGTATTAGTGGGATTCGGGGGAATTGGAGTGACGGAAATATTTGGGATCGACCAAGTGCTTGAAGTTGGAGCCTTTGGATTGCCCACATCAATGTTAAGACCTGATACATTCATTGAGGATGCAATAGGGGTTGTGAGAGGAATGTTGGGACTCAATGGTGACTGTGTTTGAACATATTCTATGCTAGATTCACTATTTGAGTCATGAACAGAACCTGAACGGGATTTATGTGACTTGAAAGATGACATAAGGGCCGAAAAAGTACACTAATATTTTTAACTAGATAAAACACCTCAGTATTATGATAAAATAGAGTGATATGAGATGAAATCTTTTCAAATTTAGAATAGAGAAATTCTATGAATAGTTGGAACTAAGTGTTGTGTGGAAGTCGGATAAGACTCTTTTGAGGAGAATCCTCCCTGCCTCCTCTTGAGCTCCTCCGCTTTTGTCGGAAACCACCCTGCACGGCCTACCAGCATATAATGTGATATTTCCTTGATCTGAAAGGGGACCCATCATCCATAGGTAATCATATTTGGTAACATTTCCGCCTCCCCATTGTCACATTTTGTGAATTATCCAAACTGCCAATATATGCATTGAAATTCCACAACATTGTACATCTGTAAAGGGGTATATTCATGAAGGATTTACCCACAAAAGAGACATCACCTTTTCACGAAAGGCAAGACAATCCAAATCACATTCCAACTGATTCAAAGCCCGCAGCACTCAAACCAAATACCAAGACTTTAGCTGCACTCCACCCCCTTATGTAATAGAGTTATATAGTTATGTCTGTAATAAGGTTTAAACCATGTACGATGGCGTGCCAGCGTACATGGATTAAATGTTAATCCCCTCAATTCAATGGTAACACTTCACTAATGGAACCCCCTCAATGGTCAAACCCGCACTATCACAATGTGTAAATAAACTAGAATATGTATGAGCATTGAGCAGCATGGCATTTTACCCAATTAAACACCTAACCAATTCCGCCATCCAGATGAGACATGTTAAACTTTATCCACTGCAGCTCATGCTCCATTACAAATGGGATAAATTCCTCAGCTGGCTCAAATCATCTCCCCCTTCATAAATAATCACTGAATTTTATTTCCAATTAATAACACTCCTAAACACTTTCACATCAACCATAGATATTTATACACAAACCAACCGTACTCCCAATTCCTGCAACAATGACAACCCGGCCATATTCCTCAATGTGTATATGCATGTGTCAACACTGCTCAACTCAAACACACTCTTCCCCTGAGGGTGATAGGCAAGGAGTTGCCTTCACACCTTTCCAATATAAACAGCACATTAAAAAGCTCAAATCAACCATTGCACCCAAATCTCTTCCAAACATCCCTACTTCTGCATCAGGATCTGGGTTCCCACAAATTCTATTGGATCAAATCTTCCCAGCTGATTATTCACGTTTGACCCAAAGCACTTTCCCAACTCCAGCGGGTCTCAATTCAACTGCACAGAAACCATATAGTGGCAGTCAAACCCTTCCCCCACAAGACCTAGGAATGATAATATCTGCCATTCTATCATTAAGGTATAATTTACCCCGCAGGGCTTCACGCATACTCAACCCCGCCCTGAACCTGCTGATCAAGTCCAGTATCTCAAGCTCAGCTGGTCCCCCCGCTCCTGCATTCCATATACCTCAAGATCTGAGTACCATATTTGAACATCTCCAATTGGAGCCAGTGATTCAAAACTATATATGTTGTCCTCAATGTTTCTCTCTTAATGGCCTTACTGAATCAGTCACAACTGACCAACCCCACTGTCAACGCCATAATGACCCAAATGATCATGATCCCCCTTGCACACAATCATTAGGCAAATTCATCTATTCATCTGAACCCCACACCCAAAACACAACCAACATGAAGCAAAAATTTATACCAACAAAACATTTCATTTATCAACCATTCAAAAATTGGCTTGCCAGATTTCTCCAGCGGGCTGGAATTATGGAAATTCTGCATCAACATCAACAATCCCAAACTCCCGAAGATTCCCCAAAACGTGACGTCTGGGATGGATTGGTCTGGAGACGCTTCACTGGCACTAGAAATATCCATGACCCCCCATTCATGTCCATTCCTGGTGCATTGGCCTTCTCCATATATGTGGACTGGTTTAATGCACATGGAAAGTCAACCCGGTTGGCTAGCATTGGACCTATCATGCTTATTTGTCTTAATCTCCCCCCAAGTGAAAGATTGAAGCCCGAGAATGTCTATGTTGCAGGAATCATCCCTGGTCCGAAGGAGCCAACTGCGCTTCAATTGAATTATCTATTAATGCCACTCATCAACGAGCTCAAAGAGCTATGGCAAGGTTACCATTTTGCACCCACCTCAACAGGCCCATCAGGATCCTTTATCCGTGTTGCCATCCTCACAGCCATTGCGGATGTGGTTGCCATGCGCAAGCTTACTGGATTTATTTCCCATTCAGGAAACCACTTCTGTAATTTTTGCACCATTCACAAAGCTCAAATTGAAGAAATTGGTCCTCAATTTCACTACACGCGCTCATACCAAAGTCATAAATCAACCATTGCCAAATGGCTTTGGGCAACCCCACAACAAAGACAAGCAATTTTCTCTGAGTATGGAGTGCGATATTCAATTTTGGAAGACCTTCTGTATTGGGATGCAACCAGAATGGTTAATCTTGACATAATGCATAATTTAATACTTGGAATTTTGAAGGATCATGCAACTTTTAAATTGTGCATTCCAGAGGCGAAATCAAAAATTTACTTCAGGTCCCGCAGGAAATCCAATGACACCAACAGTTCAGACTCAGATTCCAAGACCTCCAACAGCTCTCTTGATAAAGTCACATTGAGAGAGGCCCGCTCCCTGAGAAGAGATGCAGCAAAAATAATAAATGAGCCACTCCCCACTACTTCCCAATGCCCACCCCTAACACAGAACATCCATCTAGTGGTTCTGCGGAGATTCCTTCATTTGATGCCGATTACATCCCCACTTCTGAAATCCCCTCTGAATTGGATATCACTGCACTGAGTGATCACCAGATCAAGGGTGAGGCTCTTGAGCATCTCCAACAAATCATATCTGAGACCATAATTCCCTCATCATGGACAAGAGTTCCCCGCAAAATGGGTTCCCCCTCTCATGGTAGCTTAAAAGCCGCTGAATGGGCTCTCTTATATAAGGTCTATATTCCATTTCTAATGCTCAGTCAAAAGATGTCATTAGATGCACACCAATCTGCCAACACTCAAAGAAAAATGGGTCAGTCAGAAGAACTTGCAAATGAACTAGCCAAGAATACATTCCATTTGATTAGTGCTATCAACATTGCCACAAGCTGGACTGTTTCAATAGATGATGCGACTGCATTTGCTGAACATTGGAAAAAATTCCGCCTTTCCAATAAACACCTGTTCCCAAAACAGAAAAGTAAACAAAATCATCATTTTGCTGATCATATTCCCGAACTCTTCCAACATTGGGGCCCAGCACAAGCCTCAGCCACATGGGGTTATGAGCACTTGATTGGAGTATTTGCAAAGATGCCAACAAATAACAAGATATGTACGTCAATTAATAAGATCAATATATTCACATTGATTAAACACCTGAACTGAATAAGACTAACTTTTTGCAACTCTGAATAGATGATATAGATAAAACCTTACTTCAACATATCTGTCGATGTTCCAACCTTTCCGTTCTCCTGAAATCCCCATCTGTGCCATGTGAAATAAAACAGCTTTTCAAATCACAGCCACCTGCCATGTTCAATCACCATAAATATAACAAGCCATCCCGCCATGACCAACAAAATTGTGATTTCCTGGTTGAGTACTTACAGACTTTTCATGCAACAAGGGAAATAGTTGATTGGATCAGCTTAGACACTACCGTGCAATCCACAAGTCCTCCCACTTCAAGGATTGTCTCACCTTGGTATTTTCCAGTTTCAAACATTAATATTGGGAACAATATATTTTCAACTGAATCCAAAAATATCAGCAACAGTGTGATATGTTTTCTGAGGGGCAACTCACGACAATTTGGTATTATTGATAGCATTTTCAAAGTCTCTGAGCCATCTAGCATACTGAACAATAACTTTCTGATTTTAAAACCTTTGAAGATTGATGTGAATTTCCTACCAGATTGGCTGTATCTCAATATTTATAAAGCTGTTGGTTTTGATGATGGACACTTGATTATATCAGAAGAAGAAATAGAAGGTAACTGTGGATTGTATGATAACAAAGTTCTGTCATGTGGACTGCTTGTAATGATAAAGCCGTTATTTCATGAAATTTAGTTTACAGAAATGCAAATCTCTCAGATTCATTAGCAATTTTGCGAGTGAAATAACTGCCTCAAAATTTAGTGACAGAGACATGCCATTGTGACAAGCAAAGCCCATTATTTCACATTGCCACAAAGAACTTACTATTTTGACATTGGGTACAGTGTGAATAAGCCAAGTCCAATGATCAAATGACCCACACACTCACCCTTCACAGCATCCAAAATTTCTAACTGCGCCATCATCATGTTGGAAGCGGAATCGGCTTTTGCGTACCCACACCTGCATGTGCACCCGCACGCGCCAATGCACACGCACACCCACCCGCACACGCCAATGCACACGCCCACGCACCCGCACACGCCAATGCACACACACACCCACCCGCACATGCCAATGCACAGGCAAACCCACCCGCAAACGCACCCGCCCCCACGCATGCACACGCACACTTCATGGATGACCTGGTGAAGTCAAACCCCCCGCCTACATCAAGACTGGCTGAAGGACATCTTTGATGTGTGTGTGTGCAAACAGGCGGGTCTGGTGTAATTTTTACCAATCATCGGACGGTTGTGGGATGATCAGGTGGTGAGGAATCTGAGTTGAAGGCACAGGGGAACCAACATTATTGGATGTCACAGGATTTGGTGTAAGACCAGAGTGTGATGTGTGCTCAACGTTCGCTTGATTTTCGCTTGACGTGAGCTCGACTTTTATCCTGCTTGACGTGAAGTCAATCGCCGACGATTGACACGAGATTCGCCCCGGTGTTAGCTTACAGTGTGGGTTAGCTTGTTACCTTTGTCACTTTCTTTGGCGACTTTTCAAAGTTTTTGGTTTAGTAACATGTTTTAACAGATGTTTAATCTCTTGGTCGGGCTATATAAGCCTTTACTGTGCCTTATTTAGATGTTATCTGTGCCTAATACAAATACCCTTCCTCTTTGCCTAAAATTGGGGCATGTTATGTGTAAACCAATTTTAAACATAATTTGAATATCGTTTACACCTCATATTTCAAATTTTCCGGAGAGTATTCCACAATAGCACCCAGGACAGCTAGAAGTGGAACTTAATTACTCAAATTATGAGTAATAAATAGATAAACGGAATTTTTATGGCTTTGACACCACATAACTCAATTCTATTGGATAGTTTCCAAAGATTTCCCTTGGTATGGGATTACATCCTTATATTCTTGGTATTTTTGTCAGTTCTCAATATAAAGGGCTCAAATGGTAGCAACAAGTTATCTCAGAAATATTTCTACATCTTTTGACTACCTTTTCTTAAGTATGTCAAATATACACAGGCTCAAAGGTTGTTTTAATTCCTGAAAAATAGTACTTTTCTTGTTTTAATATTAGAGTGCTAATAGATCTTAATCTGTTTGAGGTACAGGGAGAAACGTTACACTTTGATGTACCCCTTCAGTACTAATTACAGAAAATATGCTACCTGAGGGTTCTCTAATCAGAACAGTATATTCTATATGAGAGGCTACAAACTGAACAATCTTCTTTATTAATTCAAATAGTAGTGGAATGGTATCTTTTGATCCAGTGAGGGTAAATTATTTAATCTGGTACCATTTAACAAAACCTTTTTAGTTATTCAAGGAAATAACCCACAATTTTTTTATGTGATTCAAAGCGAGAATTTAGATGAGAGATGAATTTTCAGATTCGTGCTCAACAAGGGCTTAAAACCTTAATAACATAATCAACTCTTATTTTTCAGTGATCAGAATGATGTTTTTTCAAAGGAAAGGATTTACTCTTCCAGATTTGCAAGTTTTCTGAATGTATTTTTACAGTAATATTTTTGATATGTATTACTTCATTGTTCCTTAATTTGGGTGAACAAAGGCAAAAAATATGTATTCCACTTGTTTGATTTGGTACCATATTTTATGGTATCTTAGGAGTTCTTGTTCTATGGTTTTTAGTCATAGGCTTATATCACAATTTCACCTCTTTCATGTGGAATATTTTCAAATTAGTAAGATCTTTTTGAATAACATGAAAAATCTTCACCATTTGAGCTATTCTTGGTATCTTTCTGAAGGACAAGGATGAAATTTTAAAATTTTATGTTTATTTAGAGAACCAAATACCAGACTTTTCTCTATGATTATCATAAAAAAATAATAAAGCAAGTTTACAAGCTTTTGAAAGTTTTGCAAAATTCAGCATCCAATCTGAAAAGAGATCACAATAATTATATCTCCTACAATCATTTTTGTGAGCCTTGAG
Source organism: Austropuccinia psidii (assembly GCA_023105745.1). Lineage (NCBI taxonomy): Eukaryota > Fungi > Basidiomycota > Pucciniomycetes > Pucciniales > Sphaerophragmiaceae > Austropuccinia > Austropuccinia psidii. The sequence continues at coordinate 28,552,685 of JALGQZ010000005.1, forward strand.
GTATATTTTACATACCCAAATAGGCCACAATTATCTTAAAAAAGAAATTCTGATCTATGCATAACCCATAAGTCATGCATATATTCAAAATTCATCATTTTTGATTTCAGAAGAGAGGAATAACCTTTTATTGAGTAGGTAAATCCATGGATTTAAGGCCGAATTTGGATTCTACAAAAAGTTTCACCTAGGGTAGCTCCATAGAGTGAATAAGCTCAAATCAACCCTTTGAGGTGGTAATATGGAAAATACTTCAATACCACATAAAAGATCTGTGAAAATTTTTGTTTTTCTCTATTTTATGCCAAAATAATGGGAATGTGAGAAATCCCATGTTACATATACACTAATAATAGTGTTATGCATGTTTTGGGCACTTAATATTATGGTGTTCTTAGATGCACTTTTGGTACACCCATAGTGGATATCTCACTTGAAGCCTGAATTTCTATTTTGACATGAAAAATAGTCAAGAGGCACAAAAGACATCAAAGAGAGCCAGGGTACCCAACTTCTGAGGCCTCTGAGGCGTGGACAGCTCCAAAGCTTGGATCTATGGCTTATCTTGGCCCAATTAGTAAACTAAAACCTTTTGGGAACTTGGTTACCATGTTACAACTTCAGTAAATCATAATAAAATAGCAAATAACCTGCTATTTTTACATGCCAAGGAGGTAAAAAGCAACTTAGACTCCTTTAACCATGTCAATTCTTAATGAATTACCATTGATAAGCCCTAAAAGAGTAATTCAAGCCCTTTTTGGACTAGTATCCATTGATTTACCTCTAGGAACCAGCCATATACTGCTATTTGCAGTTCTACATAGAAATGAGGTAAAAACTTCAAAAATTCATTAACAATAAAATTCTTAATGAATATTTCTGAAACTTTAAGGACCAATTACAAACTGTATTATTCATATAAAAAACAAAAAGAATTATACTTGTATAAGGAAAATTGAATGTTTTACTTACAGTCCATTTTTGATGATTTCGTGTGAAACACAGAATCTTTAAAAATTTACAGAAAATACATTCTGTGATGAAATTTCCAATAAAACTGATAACTTTGAGAAATAAATTATTCTTTTGGAATAAAAGAATATTTCCAGTTGTTACTCCTTTTATATTCAAACATAAATGGATTGGTAGTCACCTAAAAGCCTCAATTAAGTAATTATGATAATCTTATGTGACAACAGATGATGCAAGCAATAATCCAAAAATGTTTATTGTTTTCTCACTCACTGGTTTTTCAGTTTGCTCCATGGCACGCCTTTGTGAGCTGTCTTAGACTTAAAAGAGGCCTCCTCTTGCTGTTTTTTCCAAATCATCCCATTACTCACTTATACCTTTATTACCAACAAGTAAGTATTAAGTTAAAACTTTTCTTAAGTGTTTCATTCTTCCAGAATCAATCAGAAAGACGTGAGTCATAGAAATCAGCTATATATTGTTGTGATCTTTTTATAAATCAATCTTGATCCATTAAATCCACAATTCTACATGAAATCTCTCTACTATTATCTTCTAAACCGTTTTATTGGATTAATAGTGAGTGATTTATCTTGATTCTTGAAGTTTTTCTCTAGTAATAGTTCTCTTCAAAAATAATCTTTATAATTATTCTTGCAAAAGATAATTATATATTAAAATAATTTTATTATTTTAATAAAAGAAGTTTTTATTATTAAATTCTTCTTGTAATTGATTCTCGTAGACAATTACTGCTTACTGTTTTAATCACTAGTGGTGTATAACAAGTAAAAGAAATAATTTTTTAATTATTGAATTGTGGTTATAATAATTTTGATTATTATATTCCATAAGAACAGTCATTGTATTGTTGATTAATAGTAATATTATCAACAGTGTCAGGTTGAGTCTATGATAAAGGTATATAAATGTATTTACAACTTTTAACTATGACTGTGACATGGTAAAAAAGAGTTCTAAGAGGTTATAAGAGTTTATAAATGATTCAACTTAAAATAAAAGGGCTTTACTATATGAGAATATAGTGGTGGTGAGCTCTGTTGAAAACTGTGGGTGCAGCTTTACCTGTTGGGTTACAATAATAAAGACTACGTAGGAATTCAAGAGCAGGATGAGGAAAGCTATTCTGGCTGTGAAAAGCCTCCTTTTTATCCTGAAATGGGGTGGAAGGGCTGTTAGACCTTTCCACGTAGAGGAAGTGAAGATTTTCTCACTCTCTGGGACAGGCTTGTGGTTTGCGAGGACCTTTATAGCCTGTATTGGGCTCAGATGTGGTTTTGAAACCACATCTGGGAAGGTTTCACCAATACAGGATGAAGATTTTCATCTGGGGACCACATAGCCCTCTTCTGACATGAATGACACATAGAATGCTGTACAGAAACTGTATGGGACCCCATTATTAACTGACTTATGAGGTATTGAAGTATAAACATGCTTCTTCATCAGTTTGATACCTCATAATTATGGTTATGAGATATTATCCCATGGTAAAGCTGTATTGGTCAGAAATGTGGGACTTTGACCTTAAAGCAGCTATACCTTTGTCAGTTCTTGAGATATCAACCTCAAAGCTGAATCAGTGTGTAGCCCTGTATGTTCTCTACACAATGGTACCTTATTCAATATGGTTATCATTAAATATGGCAAAGCTATGCCATGTACAAGACTTTTGTACAGATGCGTGGTTTAGGCAAAAAGCTGTATTGGGCTTGTTTTCCCAGTAACTTCTTCTATAGTTGAGATATGAGGAAATAGATGACACCATCAGATAGCCCTGATTGTGCTCTTTCCAAAACGACCCCACTTTAGGTATCTCATACTAAAACTGTAGAAGTTAGATGAGAGGTGAATGTGTTGTTAAACCTTATTTGGTCTGAATTTGACCATAACTCCATTAATATTGGTGCTGGCTCAGTTTGCCTTGTAACATTTGGATAGCCCTGACTTGGAGCTTTATTTTTCATACCCTTTTGATGGGTTTAAGCCTCTTACTCTGTATTTCAGATGAGAGGTGAAAATTAAGGCTTATGCTCAGCAATAACTTTGTTATTCTTTGTCCTATGATGATTGGACTTGTATATTTGGAAAGGGGTGAGCTTCCTCTTTTGTTTGATACCTTTTGAGCCAGTTTGGCTCAGCTCCATGTTTCCGTGGTATCTTGGCTATACCATTGATTTATGGTATTTTGGCTGTCATGCTTGTGCTCTGGTTTTGAGTCACAGGCTGACATACCCTCCCTCTAAAAAAGACTCATCATTGATGAGACTGTTCAGTCTTCCTAGAGGCTCTGAATCTCCTTAAATGAGGTTTCCCATCTGGTATGGCATATTCTGCCAACCATTTGTCTTTATCAGCTGTTTGGTTCTTGAATCGGACTAAGTATTGTCTCTGAGCCTTCCCATTAAGTCTGATCTTCCTGACTCTGATGATTTTACTTACAGGACCAGGGGAGGCCTCCACTTCCACTATTTCAGGTGGTGTGGGGTTCTTCTTCCTGTAGGGGAATTTCTCCTCTTATGTTTGGAAGTATGGCTTGACTAAACTTACTGGAAAGACTGGGTGCTTCCTGGAAAATTCCTCTGTAAATTTGACTTCCACTGCATTCTTCCCTATCAATTTAATGATAGTGAAGGGCCCTACAAATGAGTCTCTCATTTCCTTAGGTCCTGTAAAATTATTAAAGTTCAGTGTGGACACTAGCACCTGGTCCCCTTCCTTAAAGTCAGGTTCCATGTGTGTCTTGTCCCACCTCTGCTTATTATATTATTTTGCCTCAGCTATGCATTTGGCAGCTGTGTCACAAGCCCTCTTCCACATATCATGGAAGTCTTTGGCTGTGGGGTGGATGGTCAGAAGATTCTTCTTCAAGTGATCCACAGGCAACAGGGGATTCCACCCTTTTTCTACCACTGCAGGTGTTTTTCCTGTGGTAGAGTGCTTACTTGAATTATAAGCCAGTTGGACAGCTGGTAGAAGGATAACCCAGTCATGGGTGTATCCCTCATGGTCTTTGTATTCCATGCCATAGGCAAAGAACCTTCTGAGGATGTCCTCCATTGTCTGGATCATCCTTTCAGCTAGGCCATCTGTTTGTGGATGGTAAGCTGTGGAAAATGCAAGCTTGGTGCCAAGCATGTCATATAAGGTGGTCCAAATTTAGGTGTGAACTTTGGGTCCCTATCACTAATGATGATTTTAGGGACTCCACAGGTAGATATGATGTGATTCCAGAATAACAAAGCAGTGTCCTTTGCTGTGTTTCCCTTTATGGCATGGTAGACATCTCATGCTTTTGCTGAACCTATCAACTATGATTAGGCAGGCATTGTAGTTTTCTTTTCCCCCTGGGACAAGTCCTGTGACCTAGTCCATGTTGATGGTCTCCCATGGGTGTTTGGGTTCCTCTATATGTTGAATTAACCCATACTTCTTCCCATGTTTCCTATTGGCCTTTTGGCATCTTTCACAAGTGTTGATGTATTCACTCAACTCTTGTTCCCACTTGAGCCACCAAGCTCTGCTTGCTACCCTCTCTCTGGTCCTGTCTTCACTAATGTGTCCCATATAGGGGCAGTCATGGCATTCTTGCAGGATCAGAGAGATGTGGTCTCTGTCTATCACTGTGAGTTCACAGGGTGCTTTTCTCTGTGGTAGAGCAGCCCATCTATAAGGAAGAATTTTTTATCCTTATAGGCCCTCAACCAGGGTTCCTCCAGCTGGGATTCCAGTTCTGGACTCCTGTATATTTGTTGAAGGAGTTTTATTAATATGCCACATTGTTTATGTTTGGCATAAGACCTCAGTACTGCACTGAAAAATTCATTGTGCAGTTCTGAGGAGCTTATTCCCAGGAAGGGGGTTTCTGTTCCTTCTGACTCAGTGTTTCCACTGTCAAGGGTACCATTTTCTGGTTCCCATTCAGAAAGTTTGAAGTTCTTCTTCCTATCTATCTCCATGAAATGGATAGGGATCTTGGCTTCAACTTCAGGGTCATAAGCTGGATTGCTTTTGACATTATCCAGTGGCCACCTGCTGAGGCCATCTGCATTGGTATGGCTTTTACCTTTTTTGTATATGATGGTCATGTTCCCTTTATACTCCTGGTTGGCTATTTGCCATCTCAGCATGCGTCTATTTGTAGTCTTCATGTTTAGTAAAGACTTCAAGGCTGTGCAGTCTGTGTAGACTTCAAAGACTGAACTCTCCAGATAATAATGGAGTTTTTCCAGAGCCCAGACTAGACATAGACACTCAGTCTGGGTGGCCCTATTCCTGGCTTCTGAATCTTTCAGTTGCCTAGAGATGTAACATATTATTCCCTCTATTGGTTCACCATCCACAATTTGTCTTTGTGGAAGGGCTTCTCCTAAGCCTTGGCTAAATGCCGCATCTATATATAACTTGAATGGTATTTCAAAGTCAGGCAAGATGAGAACAGGTGCATTTGTGAGTTCATTTTTGATCCTCCTATATGGATCCCTTCTTTCCTTGGTAATTTCAAAAACTACATCTTTTGAACACAACTTGTATAAACTACTAGTTATGTGGGCAAAATTCTTTATGTGTTTTCTATAGTAGCTAGCAAGCCCAAGGAAAGATTGCATCTCTTTGATGCTCTTTGGTACTGGCTTTTGCAGTACTGCTGCTACTTTGTTCTGGTCAATTGCCAGACTAAGACCTGAGACTTTATGTCCTAGAGCTAGTAGCTTTTGTTGCCCAAAATTACACTTTTTCAGTGAAATCTTCAGATTGATGGGTGTACATTTACTTAGCACTCTGTGTATGTATTTGACATGGTCTTCCCATGTCTCTGAGTATATAATGATATCATCAATATATACCACCATCCACCCTTCCAATATTTCTTCTTGAAATATTGTGTCCATCATCCTTTGGAAGTGGCCTGGTGCATTTCTGATGCCAAATGGCATGCTAGTGTACTCATATATGGCCATATGGCATATTATTCTGGCAATTTCATGGAGTTTGGCTTAACTCCATTTTGGTAGAAGCCTTTCATACAATCCATTCTGGTTATGTATGTGGCTTTTGCCAGTTTATCCAAGGCATGAGGTATCCTGGATATAGGGTACCTGTCTCCTTTTGTGTGGTTATTGAGAGCTCTAAAGTCTCCACACAGTCTAGACTTGCCATCATTCCAGGTGATTAGGACAGGAGTGGTGATTTCCACTATTTCATTATGTCCAATCTTCCTGATGACATCCATGTCCAGGAGTTCATTGATGTGTTTTTGAATTTCTTTCCTGGTTTCCAGGCTTTCTGGATAAGGAGGTCTCCTAAGGATGGGTGGATAAGGTCTTTCCACATCCAGATATAGTTCTATATCATGGCCTTTGATCTTTCCTAATGATTCTTCACCAATGGAAAATGCTGGTCTGTTCTTCCTCAGCATCTTCAGTAACCTTAGTTTTTGTTTACTGGTGATGGTAGTGCTAAACTGTCCCTCCCTGAATTCATTCAGAAGTTCCTCCAGTGGATCTTGAGAAGGTATCTGGTATAAATAAAGTGAGAATTTCTTTTCCTTGTTGGTACCAATGGTAATGTGCCTATTTTTACTGTTGTAAATGTCTATGCCATAAATCCTCTGGTAGTCTGTTCCCAGTAAGAACCCTTGGATGTGGGCATCATCAAGCACTACAAACTCTGGGTTGAGTCTGATATTACCTTTCCTTTGGGGTATAATTATCTCTTTGATAATTGTCCCAATGGAAGTCATCTTCCCTGATGCACTTTTAAAGTTCTTTTTCTTGGTGAGCAAGATCCTTTCTTCCCAATTTGGGAAGTGGTTATCCAGATACTTTCTAGCCACTATGGAGCAGTGTTGTCCACTATCAATTATCAGTGGATGTTGAGCATTGTCAATACAGACAGTCACTTTTGTGGCTGTTCCATGTATATATGCCATCCCTTTGGTTGGTGTAACCAGGAATGTTTGTGCATCTGGTGTATGTTTGCACAAGTTTTTGTTGGAAGTATCCAGTGGCATGCCTGCATCCAACTGTATGTCCTGAATTTCTAGTGGGGTTTCCTCTTGGTATTCCACTAGAAATTCTTCTCTTGGGTCTTGGTCATCATCATATGGTTCTCTGATGGCATCACCCATGGAGTCTGATTCAGAATCCTCTGTTGGGGATTCCTCCTCTGGGACTTTCTCAATGGCATAGACTTTTTTCTTTGCCTTTGGACAGTTGTTGGCATAGTGGTCTGTTGAACCACAATTGTGACAAATATTCTTGTTCTTTGCCACTTCTGCAACCCTTTCTCTGGGTTATTTTTTCAACTCCACCCTGAGAGGTTGTTTCTCTTTGAAACTACTGCTTCTATATAGGCTGAATTTCCCTATATTAGTTCTTTTCCTTATATCTTGTAAGGTATTAGCAATTTCATCTAGAGTGCAATTCTGGTTGCATCTGCATTTTACTGCATGCTCTAGTTCTCCTGGCAGTTGTGTCAGAAGTTTATGATTCCTCATTTTGATGTTCATCTGAGGTTCAATGGCTTTAAGTCTTTTGGACTGTCTAAGACACCACTTATATAGATCTTTGTCCACAGAGTATTTCTCATTTTCAAATGACATGGTCTTTTGCCATATCCAAGTACCATTACTGTACTTTTGGATGGTTTGGCTCTTCCACCATGGCAAGTTTCTTCTGCCATGGATTTCTTTCATTTCTGTGTACCATATACTAGCGTTTCCTTTAAATTCTGTAGCATGGCCTTTAAATGCTGTATTTAGTCTAGCAGTAATCCAGTAATCTGGTATGCTTGGTACATCAATGAAGAGTCTATCAATATAATCTATGAGCTCCATATGATCATATTCTCCTGTTCCAGAGAATTTGGGCCATCTTGAGGCCTCAGGAAGCTGTTTCAAGGCTTCCTTCTCTGAATAATACATACCATCTCCATCCTGTTATTGTGATGAAGATCCTTCCTTATTCATCAACATGGCATCTGGTTTGATTTCATCTTGTTGATATGGATTATCCATAACATGGCCTTGTGGTTGGGGCTTCATGTTATGGTAGACATTAAAATATTTTTTTATGTCTTGATCCAGACAATCCCTTTCCCTTATGCTGTGGTGTTGTTCTTCAAAGACTATATTCAGTCTTTTGTTGGTTTCTTCAGAGGCTTTGCTCAATTGAGCATGTCCTTCTGCAAGATTTTTAACAATTTTATCCATGGAGGCTGTTGATTTTTTCATCCTCTCATGGCTTGCTTCAAGTTCTGAAAACTTCTTTTGAGTTTTCTCAGCATATTGGGACATTTGTAACCATAGTGCATCACTAGTTAAGTTACTCTCAGGTGTAACAACATTATGTTCAATCTGAGTGGGGGTAATATTTCTATTAATAGGACTACTGATTCTAGAGTGGTTTACAATTAATTCTGGTTCTTGTTCACTTCTTGCACCAAATACAACAACTTCTGGATCATTGGGTCTGACTCTCTCTGCCTTTGGTTGAGAGAGGTCTTGTTTTTCCCCTTGTATCCTTTTCTTCTCCTTGAAACCTCCTGGAATTGTGAAGAATGGTGACTCCTGGTCACTGATTTGTTGGTTTCTGAATGGTGTGAAGCCACTGGAGAGATGATTTGGCATGCTCCTTGTGAGCCTGTAGGAATCTGATTAGGTCCTGTATGGGTTAACTGTTCTTCTATAGCTCCGATAGTGGCTTGATTCTCCCTTATCCTCTGTGCCCTTGCCTCCAGGAGTCTGAACTTCCTGGTAGAATTACAACCTTTGGTGATTACCATAAGGTCCTTGAAGTCTACCTCTTTGAGACAGATCTTCTGGAAACTTGCTCTAAGCTCTTCCCAGTGAGATTCCAGGTTGAACCTCTTTTTTTCCATGCTCCATTGAAATGAATCTTTCAGGAGTTGCCGGAGCTAAAGAACTTGATCCATATCTTTCCAGTCCTCTGGTTTAAGGTTCCTGTTGAATTGGAGTGTAAGGTTTGGCTATGAAACAATAAGTAAAAAATTACTAATTTATTACTTATTGTACTCTGAATGTCCTTATAATTAAAGTAAATAAGATTAAAATAATAATAATAATAAAGGAATATTATTATTATGGCGTAAAAATATTATATTATTAAATAAATATAATAATATAAATTAATATTATATGAAATTATAATATTATAAATAATATATTAATATAAAATAATTAATATATTATAAAGCTCTTTATTATTGTTACCAACAAATAATAAAGGCGTAAAAAACTGTTTTTTATAAATAAAAAACAATTAATAACAATAATATTACTAATATTAAAGTTATATATTAATATAAATACTATTTATATTAATTAAGAATTATTAAGAGTAATAATAAGAGAGAAATTATTATAATAAGATGAAATAACCTACTTTTAACACTTAAAATAATAATTTTGAGATATTTTACGCCAAAAGAATATAATACAACTTTTTCAAATTGTATTTACAATAAAAAATAAAGAAAATTACTAAATTTCTTGATTTTACGTGGAAATGAGTTTTTAGAGAGATTTTTAACAAAAACAATTAAATAAATGATTTAATAACGTCAAAATAGATGATTATAGCAAGGTGGTCTTTGGTCTTTAATAATATAACAGTTTTATATATAAAGAATAAAGAAATTACCTTTGATTTAATTGATTTAATGTTTTTGATGCGTCTGAGGGGAAAATAGAGTAAAAAGAGCTCTATTTATAGTAAATACCTCCCTCCTAGAGTCCAACAGGCTTCTAGTAGACGTGTACTGATCATATCCACTGGAATTGATCAATATTTTAAGGTTTGAGGGTGATTACATCATGATCAAACCATATTACATCATTATTACACCATTATTTAGAGTTATCACTATAACTCTAAGTTTGATGACATCATAGGCTTGGCAGAACCCCAAATTTCTTGGATTTTATTAGTTTTAATCATAAACTAATAGTATTCACCAATTTTATCACTCTTAAGACTGTTAAACTTAAATTAAGGTTACAGTATGTGATCATAACTGCTCAAATTAAGCTCAAACTTTGATCCTCAATAACTTTTAAGATTTACACGCTACAGCAATTCAGAGAGTGAATTCTGATAGCCTGACATAACCTTATTATTCTGCCAAGAGCTTTTCATTACATCATCAAAACTCTAATTTTGATGATTTTTCTTGTAACTCATCTTTTCTGTCGAAATTCAACATTTTAGACTTCAAACCTTGATTTCAGGGGGTTATACCCTGAATTTAATAATAAAAATTACATCATTCTTCACGAATGAACTAGTAGAATCCAACTGTATACTTTTTTTTAAGTTTGGAGCACTTTCACAACAAAGTGGTCAACAGCTCTGTTGATTTTTATCAATATTTCATCATAGGTTTTAACCTTGTTTATAACTTGTAAAATAAAGTTCATATCTGTGTTCTTACAGTAATTACGTGGTAACTTTATTTTTGGTTTATCATTCTATCATGTATAGTTTAGAAGATAATAGCTATGATCCTTGAATATATGCGTTGACCAAAAAAGTGCATATATTCAGGATAATTCCTTAAGTATTAACATTGGAAATTAGCTTATTAATTGTTTTATGTGTGGACTTTCATGGGGAATCCACTGGTACAATTTATTTCACATGTTGTTTCATTAGTTCTTGAGATAAATAAGTTTTTATGGTTTTTATAAGGTATTATACCTTATAATTCCTTAAATATTGACTTTACAGATATGCCATAAAAATGGTATATGTGTATTTTTCCATGGGGAATCCAATGGTATAATTTGTTTTACAAGTTGATTCATTGGTTTTTAAGTTAAACCAATTTTAGTACCAATTTATGGTATTTTTTGTATATTTGAGTAATTATTTTTAATGTATAATTATTCTAATTAATTTTAATATAATTATATTAAAGGTATAATTATTCTGAGTCTTTTTTGTGACCTTATTGGGTATGTGGTCATATCTCAAAGGCTCACATTCCCTACCACCAAAAAAGATTGTACCACAATCTGATATATGTGATTAGGGTATCATCCACTGTCCTACCTCTTCAATAGACTTTGTTAGTCTTGAAGCTCAATAATGCTTAACTTTTTATTTTTCAGGTTTTCTTTCATGTCTGAACCTTCTTAGTAATTTATCAGCATTTGTTATATCTTTCTCAAGTAGCCATTCATCTTCTTGAGTTGAATTTCTATACCTTACAAGGTATTCCCTTTCTTTTTTGTTTCTTGTCCTTCTTTCTTTAAGGACTTTTACTATTTTCTTTTCCTCTCCTTCCTCCAAGGGGGGAATCTCAAGTGGGGGTTTATTTCTTAGTGGAAATAACTCCTTGTCACTTGAACTGTAAGGTTTTATCAGACTTACAGGGAAAGTTGGGTGTTTGTTCATTAGTTCACCTGTGAGCTCTAATTGCACAGCATTGGGTCCATGAAGTGCTTTTATCATAAATGGTCCTGCAAAGGAATCTTTCAATTTCTTTGGGCCTTTTATGTTAGTGAAATTAAGGGTTGATACTAAAACCAAGTCCCCTATTTTGAAGTCAGGTGGCTTATGACTTTTATCCCATCTTTCTTTTGCATATTTAAAAGAATCTTGCATGCATCTGTTTGCATGGTGTCTTGCTTTGTCAAGCATTATCTTGAAACTGCTTGCTGTTGGATGTATATCCACTAAGTCCTTTTTGAGGGTATCATAAGGAAGTCTTGGATTCCAACCTTTCTCTAGCATTGCTGGTGTTTTGCCAGTAGAAGAATGGATTTATGTCTTATATGCCAGTTCAAGTGCTGGTATTAGTGTACACCAATCATGGGTAAAACCATCAGAATCTTTGAATTCTAGCCCATAAGCACAGAATCTTCTGATCATATCCTCTAGGGTTTGTATCATTCTTTCTGCTAGACCATCAGTTTGAGGATGATAAGCTGTTGAGAATGATAACTTTGTCCCAAACAAGTTATGGAGGTTTGTCCATAATGCTGAAGTGAACTTTGGGTCTCTGTCACTTATAATATTTTGGAATAAGCCTGTGTGGCTAATGACTTTATTCCATATCATTATGGCTGTATCCATAGCTGTGTAATCTTTATGACATGGTAAGAACATGGGAGTTTTACTGTACCTGTCAACTAATACTAGGCATGCATTATAACTCCTGTCTCCTCCTGGAGGTAAGGCTGTTACCCAATCCATATGAACTATTTCCCATGGGGATTTTGGTTCTTGGATTTGGATCATCATTCCAAATTTCTTTCCTGTGGCTCTGTTGGCGTTTTGGCATCTGTCACAGGTTTGGCAGTACTCTGCAACATCTTTCTTCCAATTTGGCCACCAAGAGCAGGTTTTCACCCTCTCTAGTGTCCTATCTTCTGAGAGATGTCCAGATGCAACACTATCATGACACTCATGTAAAATAGTGTTTATTAGTGTTCTATCTGTTAAGGCCATAACACATGTGTGTTTTGTTCTATGGTAAAGGATTCCATCAAGGAGGTGGAATCTTCCTTCATCATATGCCTTTTTCCATATTTCATCTAGTTTTGATTAAAGTGATGGATCTTTGCAGTCTTTCATTAGAAGTTGGCTTAAGATATGGCAATTTTTGTCTGTCTTATAGCTTTCTTTAACCTGGCTAAAGAATTCTGTGCCAATGTCTGTAACACATATTCCTTCTATATGCTGCTCTTCTTGTGGTACCCATGCTGGATTGTCAGGGGTATTTGCTAGAGCCCATCTGCTAAGACCATCTGCATTTTTATGAATATTTCCAGATTTATGAACAATAGTCATATTTCCTCTATATTCTTGGATAGCAATTTGCCATCTCAGCATATGTCTATTTGGAGTCTTCATATTTAATAGTGATTTCACAGCATTACAGTCTGTGATTACATCAAATACTGTGCCATCCAAATAATAATGCAGTTTTTCTAAAGCCCACACTAGGCATAAGCATTCCATTTGGCTTGCTCCATACCTTGCTTCTGTTGGCTTTATTTGCCTTGAAATGAAACAAATTGGTCCTTCCACTGGTTTATCATTGATAATTTGTGTTTGGTGAAGTGCAGCACCTAGTCCTTCTCCACAAGCATCAATGTACAGTTTGAAGGGTAGTTTCCAATCTGGCATCAGAAGAAATGGGGCATTTGTTAAGGAATTTTTCAATTCTTCATATGCCTTGACTCTTTCTTCTGTCATCTCATAGACTGTTTGTTGGTCACATAGCTTATACAAGGATTTAGCAATCTTTGCAAAGTCCTTTATATGCTGTCTATAGTAACCAGCAAATCCTAGAAATGATTGCATTTCTTGTTTGGTTTGAGGCATTGGCTTAAGTAGTACTGCTGCTACTTTATTTTTGTCTATGCCTAGACTAAGGCCAGAAACTACATGTCCTAGTGCCTTTAATTCACTGTATGCAAAATGACATTTTTTCAGGGAAATTTTCATATTTACTTGGACTATTTTCTGTAATACCCTTTCTAGTCTTGTAAGGTGATTTTCCCAAGTTTCTGAGCAAACTATGATATCATCAATATAGATAATCAACCATCCTTCTGATAATTCTTCAGGGAATATGGTATTCATCATCCTTTGATAATGGGAAGGTGCATTTTTTATTCCAAATGGCATTCTTAAGTATTCAAAAATTCCACAATGGACTATTATTCTTAGTAGTTTCTTGGCATTGTCTGTTAAGACATTTTGATGAAAACCCTTAAGAGCATCCATAGCTGTGATGAACTTAGCTTGTGACAATTGGGTCAATGTCTCATGGATTCTGGGTATTGGATATCTGTCTGGAATGGTATAGGTATTCAGGGCTCTGAAGTCTCCTACCATCCTTGATTTTCCATTATGCCAAGTTATAATGACAGGTGTAGTAACTTCTACTTGTTCATTATGTCCAACCTTTCTTAATACTCCAAGGTCCATTAATTCTTTAATGTGCACCTCTAGGGCTTCTCTAGCTCTTGGACTGGCTGGATAAGCAGGTCTTCTTAATAAAGGTGGGTAAGGTTTTTCTACATTAAGAATTATATCCACTTCATGTCCAATTATGGCACCTAGTGGCTCTTTGTCAGTTGCAAAGGCATTTTTATACTTAAATAAGAGGTCAATCAATTTTTCTTTCATTTTTTCTGTTAATTCTTGATTGAATTCTGCCTCTTTGAGTTGTTCAGATATAAAAAGTTCTTTTTCTGGAATTTTTTCCTCATTCTTAATAACTGTGATTTGTTTTTTGTTATTTAAGAATCCAAACTTTTGTCTTTTATTATCTCCTATGGTAAAATATCTATCCTTTTGGTTGGAGATATCTATACCATAGATTGATAAGTAGTCATTTCCAAGTATGAAATGATTACTAGTACAGTTGTCCATTACTACAAACTCTACTTTGATTCTGACACATTGTGAGGGATGAGGAAAAATTAGTGTTAAATCAATTATTCCAAGGGGCTTCATGCTCTCACTTGCACTACTAAATTTGACACCTTGTATTGGCATAAGTTTTTCTTTCCAGTCTGGGACAATGGTTTTTAAATAACTTTTGCCAACACAAGTGCAATATGCTCCTGTATCCAAGTTAACCTTTCCTTCTTGGTTATCAACCATAACAATACTAATACTTGATTTTCCAGCTGTATATCCCATTCCTCTTGCAGGTTTGGTTCTATACATTTTGGCATCTTGTATGTTTGTCAGATTTGTGTCAGATGTTCCAACTTGTGGCAAGTTTGAGTTAACATCCAGTACTTCATAAATTATATCAATATTATTAATTTGTGCATTAATTATATTGATTTCATCACTTTCAGAGCTTTCTGACTCTTCTGACTCTTTTTCAGAGTCAGATTCCTCTTCTTTGTCATTGTGGCTCTCTGTTTCCACAATTTCATTAATCTTTGCTTTTTTAAGGCAATTATTGGCTAAGTGTCCAATATTTCCACATTTATGGCATTTTCTTTGCTCATTATTGTTGGATTTATTGGGCTTAAAGGATTCTTTTGACTTATCTTTTTTGATAAATGGTTTATTTGGGCTTTTAATGTCCAATTTTTTCCAAGTCCTGCCAATTTTTGTCCTTGTCACTATATCTTCTAGTGCATTTATATACTCTTCTGTGGAGCATGGTTCTATACACCTGCTTCTTAGGGCATGTTCTAGTTCCCCTCCACATTTTTTAAGTATTTTCATATGTACCATCTTCTGTGACATTTCTGGGTACAGTGCATTAAGCCTTTCAGCTTGTTTTAAGAACCAAGTTAAAGGTTTATCTTTCTCTGGGTCAAAGAAAGAGTTTTCAAATGCATTTTCTATCTTATACCTCCAGGCATCATTTGCCCACTTGGTGATTATTTCTTGTTTCCACCAAGACCAGGTATTTTTACCATTTGTCTGTCTTATGCCATAATACCATCTTTTTGCAGATTTCTCAAATAATGAATGTAATCTTGCAGTGATTAATTCATCTGGTATGGCATAGTCTTCTTGTAACATGTCAATTGTTTTAATAAATGACATGTGGTCATATTCACCTTCTCCTGTGAATGTTGGCCATTCCTTCAATTGAGGTGCTTCTTTCATTAAGACTTGGTTATTGTCTTGGTGACTCAAGTCTGCTATGAAAGGATTTGACAATTCTTCTTTTGTTTTAACAGGGCTTCTTATATGAGAAAATGGTGTTGATAACTTTGGCATATTTAAATTAGCCTCATTAATTTTATCCATTTTTTCTGTAATAAGCCTTATTTCACTTTGAATATCATCTTTCAGATGCATTCTTGCTTCATCACTTTTTTCCACATGGTCCAAAAGTAATTTTTGTTGTGATGAAGTCTTTTCTTAAAATTTTTCTACAGAAATACTTAATTTATTTAATTTTTCTGTAAGATTGTCAATACTCACATCATAATTGATTGTCAAAGTCTTATCTTTGATATCTTTTATGTATTTATACAATTCTTGTTGTCCTTGTATTAATTTTTGAGTATTGTCAATTAAATTCTTTGGTTTATTATTTTCAACAATAAACTTAATGTTGTCAATTTCTTTCTTGTTTTGCACAACAATTTTTGTTAAAGAAGATAAATTGTTATTTATTTCTTGTAGTGATAATAAACTGTCTTTAATTTCTTTTAGAGGTAATATACTATTTTTAATTTCTGTTAAAGTATTTACAACATCTTTGGACAAGGTTATTTCTTTGGGAAATGAGGTTGTCTCATTCTTTGCTCTTCCTTGTCCTTGAATTCCATCAAGGTTCTGGCCATGTTGAAAACATTGTCCATGGCATCCTTTTGGATTCTTGGGATTCTGTAGCTTGGGGAATATGGTTTCCTCCAATGCTTTTTCTTGTTCTTCTTCCCTTCTTGGGTAAGTGGGTTGGCTTGAGGCTTGCTGGTAGAAGCTACTGGGGCTTCTTCCTTGGTTGCCTCCCTCTTTTTGGCATGATAATCCTTGATTTTTTTGATTTGAGGTTTGGATGACAGTGGATTCCATCCATTGGAGTATTTCACTATCTCCTCCTCTTTGAGGAACTTTTTCAGGATGTGCCAGGAGTTCATCACTCCTTGGTGTATTTGAGGCAGCATTTCCCAGTCTTTGTCCTTGTATACTGTGTAATACTGCTTGTACTGGCTCATGTAGATGTCTATTTGAGCCCTCTGAATGTGATTTGTACCTATTTGAGTTACTCATACTTAGTTCCAATTCAGGCTCAGATATCATGGGCATTTCTGGGACTTGCCTTTGGGATAAGGCACTTCCTTGTGTGGATTCTGTTCCACTGGGGATATTGCCCTTTCTTTTCCCTTTTGAGGGATCAATTCTACTTCTGAGTCCAGCTCCATCTGATTGGATGGAGTATTGGGAACCTCTTCTGGTAGTCATAATTAAAGAATAAAAAAAAATAAAAATATTTTAGAATAAAATTCTTTTATGGCAATTTAAAAAGAGGTGCTCACCTTCAGAGTCTTGAATGGTGGGCCCTGGAAAGTCTAATTTCTTAGCTTTCTTTCTTTTGGTGATAACTCGTGTTGGAGAACTTTGACAAGTTTCTTCCACCAATCTCTCAACAGTAGCTTGGTTGTCTTCTGTTGGGTTATCTTCAAACACTAAAAAAGACAAATAAATATAAGTCTTTTTTATAAGAAGTGTTATTTTTGGCAAGATATGGCAATTTTCCACGTAGAAATTGCTTTTATATCTTTAAAAAAGTGAAATAAATAAAGAAATGAATAAAAATGAATAAAAATAACTTTTTTTATTGGTTTTTAATATTTTTTAATATTTTTTATGTATATTTTTATTTTTAAAGAATAAAATAAAAAATGAATATGATTCTTATAAAATTAAATTATAATAAAAATTATTTTTAATTTATAAAATATCTCTTTTAATCACTAGAGTCACTCAAAGAAAGTTCTTGCAAGTCTAAGGATGTGAAAAACCACGTGTAAGACAGTACAATTGCTTTCCAAATGCCTCAATAGCTTTTAAAATCAATAAAATATAAAATTATTATATAATTTTATGATTATAAATATAATTTATTATTGGATAAACCCAAATAGAATCTTTTTAAAGGTCTTTTAAGTAAATATCACGGCCAGGCCCCCAAATGTAAGGTTTGACTATGAAACAATAAGTAAAGAATTACTAATTTATTACTTATTGTACTCTGAATGTCCTTATAATTAAAGTAAATAAGATTAAAATAATAATAATAATAAAGGAATATTATTATTATGGCGTAAAAATATTATATTATTAAATAAATATAATAATATAAATTAATATTATATGAAATTATAATATTATAAATAATATATTAATATAAAATAATTAATATATTATAAAGCTCTTTATTATTGTTACCAACAAATAATAAAGGCGTAAAAAACTGTTTTTTATAAATAAAAAACAATTAATAACAATAATATTACTAATATTAAAGTTATATATTAATATAAATACTATTTATATTAATTAAGAATTATTAAGAGTAATAATAAGAGAGAAATTATTATGATAAGATGAAATAACCTACTTTTAACACTTAAAATAATAATTTTGAGATATTTTACGCCAAAAGAATATAATACAACTTTTTCAAATTGTATTTACAATAAAAAATAAAGAAAATTACTAAATTTCTTGATTTTACGTGGAAATGAGTTTTTAGAGAGATTTTTAACAAAAACAATTAAATAAATGATTTAATCACGTCAAAATAGATGATTATAGCAAGGTGGTCTTTGGTCTTTAATAATATAACAGTTTTATATATAAAGAATAAAGAAATTACCTTTGATTTAATTGATTTAATGTTTTTGATGCGTCTGAGGGGAAAATAGAGTAAAAAGAGCTCTATTTATAGTAAATACCTCCCTCCTAGAGTCCAACAGGCTTCTAGTAGACGTGTACTGATCATATCCACTGGAATTGATCAATATTTTAAGGTTTGAGGGTGATTACATCATGATCAAACCATATTACATCATTATTACACCATTATTTAGAGTTATCACTATAACTCTAAGTTTGATGACATCATAGGCTTGGCAGAACCCCAAATTTCGTGGATTTTATTAGTTTTAATCATAAACTAATAGTATTCACCAATTTTATCACTCTTAAGACTGTTAAACTTAAATTAAGGTTACAGTATGTGATCATAACTGCTCAAATTAAGCTCAAACTTTGATCCTCAATAACTTTTAAGATTTACACGCTACAGCAATTCAGAGAGTGAATTCTGATAGCCTGACATAACCTTATTATTCTGCCAAGAGCTTTTCATTACATCATCAAAACTCTAATTTTGATGATTTTTCTTGTAACTCATCTTTTCTGTCGAAATTCAACATTTTAGACTTCAAACCTTGATTTCAGGGGGTTATACCCTGAATTTAATAATAAAAATTACATCATTCTTCACGAATGAACTAGTAGAATCCAACTGTATACTTTTTTTTAAGTTTGGAGCACTTTCACAACAAAATGGTCAACAGCTCTGTTGATTTTTATCAATATTTCATCATAGGTTTTAACCTTGTTTATAACTTGTAAAATAAAGTTCATATCTGTGTTCTTACAGTAATTACGTTGTAACTTTATTTTTGGTCCATCATTCTATCATGTATAGTTTAGAAGATAATAGCTATGATCCTTGAATATATGCGTTGACCAAAAAAGTGCATATATTCAGGATAATTCCTTAAGTATTAACATTGGAAATTAGCTTATTAATTGTTTTATGTGTGGATTTTCATGGGGAATCCACTGGTACAATTTATTTCACATGTTGTTTCATTAGTTCTTGAGATAAATAAGTTTTTATGGTTTTTATAAGGTATTATACCTTATAATTCCTTAAATATTGACTTTACAGATATGCCATAAAAATGGTATATGTGTATTTTTCCATGGGGAATCCAATGGTATAATTTGTTTTACAAGTTGATTCATTGTTTTTTAAGTTAAACCAATTTTAGTACCAATTTATGGTATTTTTTGTATATTTGAGTAATTATTTTTAATGTATAATTATTCTAATTAATTTTAATATAATTATATTAAAGGTATAATTATTCTGAGTCTTTTTTGTGACCTTATTGGGTATGTGGTCATATCTCAAAGGCTCACATGGAGTGTGAATGGCAGGGTTGATATTATCTCCCTCATTGTTTTTCCATCCACCACTGTGTCAAAGGTGTCCTCTTCCAGGTCTTCTGGTTCTGGACAAGCTTTCTCTGTCCTCTGGCTGGTGCCTTTGGAAGCCAAGGTCTCTGAGGTATACAGGTGACATATAACTGTTTGCTAGCAGTCAAAAGCTTTATGTTCTTAGGTTATTTACCTTTGACTGTGCCTTGTACAAATTTGTTGTCTGCTGATTTGGGAAATTTACTTTTAGAGGTTACAACTGGGTTAACTATAGTAATCTTCCCTGTACAAGCTGTTAAGGTTGGTTTACCTTGTATTGATGCAGAGTTTTGTCGTTTTCTACTTCTCTGTGTGGCTCTTGGTGTCCACTTCTTTGATGTAATTAGGCCTTCACTGTGCCTCTTTCCTTTTCCCTTGCTTCCCTCTGGTTCTGAGGGTGTCACTGGTGTGTTGGCCTGTGACTGGGTCTCTAGTGGGATATAATTCTCTTCCACTGAATCAAAGTAGAAAAAAGAGGGCTTAATGTCAGTTAAGACTGCTTAAGATGCTGTTTGCACGTCTAGGAATGGCCTCTGGGCTTGTATATTATTACAATATTCCCTTGTATAATGACAGTGTAATTGAATTAACAATTTCACGTCAGAAATACAGCTTTTGGTACCCTGTTTACATTGTTTATGTACCAGTATACCTCAGACTAACTTGTGGTTTTCAAGTATAGTCTGTATGAAGTGGTTCTGTATAAGTGTGATTGAGTGAACAATACACTTAACCATGCCTCAAATGTTGGTTTTACAGTCAGAGGTTTTCTTATTTTTTAAAAAATACAGGACTTATTGATGACTTAAGTGTTTTTATATGTAAAACATGTCAAAACTAAAGGTATTGTGGGTATCAGCCATGTGACAAATACTCTTATAATATGAGTATGAAATGGTAAATAAACCAATTTGATAAATGAAATATATAATATATATATTATTTAATAAAAAAATATGCTTTTAAGTTCCAAAAAAGGTTTAAAACACGTCCAGGCCCCCAAAATGTCAGGTTGAGTCTATTATAAAGGTATATAAATGTATTTACAACTTTCAACTATGACTGTGAAATGGTAAAATAGAGCTATAAGATGTTATAAGATCTTATAAATGATTTAATTTAAAATAAAAGGGCTTTACTATATGAGAATATAGTGGTGGTGAGCGCTGTAGAAAGCCCTGGGTGCAGCTTTACCTGTTGGGTTACAATAATTAAAATTATAATTATACCTGGTTTTTTTCCAAGAGTATAACTGTTTTTTACAGTTTTACTACGTAGAAATTCAAGAGAAGGATGAGGAATGCTATTCTGGCTGTGAAAAGCCTCCTTTTTATCCTGAAATGGGGTGGAAGGGCTGTTAGACCTTTCCACATAGAGGAAGTGAAGATTTCTTCACTCTCTGGGACAGGCTTGTCATTTTCAAGGACCTGTATAGCCTGTATTGGGCTCAGATGTGGCTTTGAAACCACATCTGGGCATATTTCACCAATACAGGGTGAATATTTTCATATAGGGACCACAAAGCCCTCTTCTGATGTGTATGACATGTAGAATGCTTTACAGAAACTGTATGGGACCCCAGTATTGACTGAATTATGAGGTATTGAACTATAAACATGCTTGTTTGTCAGTTTGACACCTCATAATCATGGTTATGAGATATTATCCCATCGTAAAGCTGTATTGGTAAGAAATGTGGGATTTTGACCTTAAAACAGCTATAGCTTAGTCAGTTCTTGAGATATCAACCACAAAGCTAAATCAGTGTGTAGCCCTGTATGTGTTCTACACAATAGTACCTTATTTGATATGGTTATCATTAAATATGGCAAAGTTATGCCATGTACAAGATTTTTGTACATATGTGTGGTTTAGGTGAAAAGCTGTATTGGGCTTGTTTGCCTCATGACTTCTGCTATAGTTGAGATATGAGGAAATGGATGACACCATCAGATATCCCTGATTGTGCCCTTTCCAAAAAGACCCCACTTTAGGTATCTCACACTGAAACTGTAGAAGTTAGATGAGAGGTGAATGTTTTGTTCAACCTTATTAGGTCTGAATTTGACCATAACTCCAGTAATATTGGTTCTGGCTCAGTTTGGCTGGTACCATTGGATAACCCTGACTTAGATCTTCATGTTTCATACCCATTTGATGGGGTTAAGCTTCTTAATCTGTATTTCAGATGAGAGGTGAAAATTAAGGTTTATGCTCAACAATAACTTTGAGTATGAATAACTTTGTTATTCTTTGTCCTATGATGATGGGACTTGTATATTTGAAAAGGGATTAGTTTACTCTTTCCTTTGATACCTTTTGAGATAATTTGGCTCAGCTCCATGTTTTGGTGGTATCTTGGCTATACCATTGATTTATGGTATTTTGGCTGTCATGCTTGTGCTCTGGTTTTGAGTCACAGGCTAACAAACAGTTTCATAGACACATCTTACAGTTTTTTTGCCAGTTTATTTTCCAGAGACAATTCTAGAATAAATCATGGAGATTAATCAGGTATCAGAAGATTAAGAAACGAGATTTAATCAAAATATAACTGATATTTGAATCCTCAAAAAGGAATTCAAATTGGAAGAAATCTTTGATATCAATTATTCTGATACATTTAAGATTTTGAATGAACCTTTGACAGAAGAATAGCAAGATTCATGACTTTGAATTGATTTTGCTTTGAAATAGAGAATATTGAAAAAAGATTACTAAAACAATAAAATTTATTTGAGCTTTTGATATTTAAGATAAGTATAGATCCCTAAGAAGTAGGTTGGAATAAAAACAGTTTCTCAGAATATTTGATTCATAAATCTAATTTAAAAGGATTATGAAGTTAATTTAGATATTCCTAAGATCCAACTACAAGATTTATTCAATCAACAGAAAATATATATAATATTTTATTCAAATCTAAATAATTTTATTTTGGGAGAGAACTCACTTATTATTATTTCAGAATCCTTTTTTATCATTTTTTAATTCAAATCCTCATACATATTCAATAAAACTAAACATAGCTTTTGATAATTATTTTATGGTATGAAAGAGAAGAGATATTTGTAGATTTGAGCCTTGAGGTATATTTTATATATCCAAATAGGCCACAATTAAATTAAAAATAAATTCTGAATTATGCATAACTCATAAGTCATGCATATATCCAAAATTCAGCATTTTTGATTTCAGAAAATATGAATAAGTTTTTATTGAGTAAGTAAATCCATGAATTTAAGGCCAGATTTGGATTCTACACAAAAATTCACCTAGCGTAGCTCCATAGAGTGAATAACCTTGAACCAACTCCTTGAGGCGGTAATATGTAAAATACTTCAATACCACATCATTAATACCACATAAAAGATCCGTGAAAATTTTTGTTTTTCTCAATTTCACCCCAAAATAATGGGAATGTGAGAAATCCCATGTTACATACACACTAAGAATAGTGTTATGCATGTTTTGGGCACTTAATATAATGGTATTCTTAAATGGACCTTTGGTAGACCAATAGTGGATATATCACTTGAAGCTTAATTTTCTATTTTGACCTGAAAAATAGGCAAGGGGGACAAAAGACATCAAAAAGATCCAGGGTACCCAACTTCTGAGGCCTCAGAGGTGTGGAAAGCTCCAAAGCTTGGATCCATGGCTGATCTTGGCCTAATTAGTAAACTAAAACCTTTTGGGAACCTGGTTACCATGTTACAACTACAGTAAATCTTAACAAAATAGCAAATAACCTGCTATTTTGATGTGCCAAGGAGGTAAAGAGCTACTTAGACTCCTGTAACCATGTCAATTCTTACTGATTTTCCATTCATAAATCCCAAAAGAGTAATTAAAATCCTTTTTGGACTTGTATCCATTGAGTTACCTCATAGCAACCAGTAACACACTGATATTTGCAATTCTACATAGAAATGAGGTAAAACCTTCAAAAATTCATTAATAATACAATTCTTAATGGATCTCTCTGAAGCTTTCAGGACCAATAGAGAACTGTATTATCTATGATATAACCACAAAGAACTATGGTTTCACTAGTAAAATTGAAAGTTTTACTTACAGTCCATTTGTAAGGTGTGGATATGAAACTTTGATTAAAAATCAAGTACTTTTCCTGTCCTTAAAATTTGTATAAGGTAAAAATCAATTAAAAATGGTAAGAAATATTATTTTTAAGAGAAAAATAAAAATTTATCCAAAAATACTCTACAAGAGATATTTAAGGCTACAAAAGAAATTTCTTCAAGAGCAATTTCAATTGGAATTAATTGAGAAAAGACCTGCAAGAAATTGAATAAAGGACAAAGTATTTAAAAAGAATATTAAAGAGAAAACACACCCAAAAGTGACCAGAGTGAATTTGGAAATAAAGTGACAAAGTTTACAGTGATGAAAGATGCTTTAATTCACTTTTGGGGTGGTTCAGGGGTAAAAATGATGATAAGAGTTACAAAGAATAATTATAATGATTTTTTCACGTGGTTAAAAGGTTTAAAATGACTTAAAAAAGGTGGTTGGAATCTTTTGTTAATTGGTTTAACAATGTTTAAACTAATTATAAAAGGAAAAGATTCTAACATGAAGAGAAAAGTGGGGCAAAGAAGACATTCTTTTATAGCCATCAATTTTTTACTCCAAAAGTAAAATTTACTCTTTTCAGTCGTGAAGAACATTCTGACAACAGAAAAGCCAATTATGGCATCATTGAACCCTGGTTTAGACCAAAAAAGGGCTGGTTTAAGCCATTTTTAGCCATTTTAGACCCTTAAATCAGCCATTACTATAGCATTACCTGGTCTAGAGCCTTCAAAACGCATCATAATGTGTGCAAGAGACGTAAGACCAGCTAAAACTGTTTTTACTATCATTGTTTTATCTTAAGGGTAGTTTTACCCTCTTGGCAACAGCTAAAACTACCCCAGTTGGTATCAAAACCTCATCATCAATTGAGTCCACAGACCCTGTAGCTCAATTCCAGGCTGATGAACTTTTGCGTGAATTTTGACACCACATGCCTGTCAGCAAGGACTTTGGGGGTCTAGCTTCCCCTTAGAGCTGGAGTTCCTTTTCCCCCCCAAATTTAATCTTTCCAATTTATTTTTCCTTTAATTCCTCATCATGTATTATACTTATAATTTACATAAGTAATTCAATTGAGTTGTACAGTTCAATACAGTAATAATTGATACCTAATATGTAAATCAAAGTTCACTTATGTAATACACGCACACATTTAGACATGTCAATTGCATTCAATTGAAAATACTTCAATTACTCATAACTTCCAAACTAAACACAACACCTCAATTTTAACACAAAATTTGATGGTTAACACCACATGTGGTGTGAATTAAATTAAAGTTTTTAGGATTTTCAATTTTTGAATTGAAAATACTAAAAACTTGATTTAAGCTTATTTAGAGTTGAGTTACAAGAATCTCACTCAGAGGTGACCCCACCTAATTTTTTATGAGGAATAAAATGGTGAAATAATTTTTATATGTTTGTTTATTGCATAAAAATTTATAATATATTTTATATAACTTTTTACCAAAAATATTTAAATTTCACAAATTTTATTAAAAATTCATTTTTACTTAATTTTTACAAGTAAAAATATAATTTCATAATTTTAAATTTTATTGTAATGTTATTTTTAAATTATAATTAAATTTTGATTTTTAAATATAAATTTGTATTTCTATTCTAATTTTTATTTTTATAATATAAATAAATTTATTTTATTTATATTTGTATCTTAATTTATCTTTTGTGGTCTTTTGGGTATATGAAAATACCTCTAAGGCTCACACCATTTTTGACTATTCTACATGAAACACTGAATCTTCAAAAATTCACAGTAATTACAACCTGTGATTAAATTGCTAATAGCTTTGATACCTTTGAGAAATCAATTATTATTTTGGAATAAAAGAAGATTTACAGATGTTACCTTTTTATTCTTAACCATATTAGGGTTGGTAGTCACATAAAAGCATTAATTAAGTAATTATGATAATCTTACGTGACAACAGATGATGCAATAAATAATCCAAAAGGGTTTATTGTTTTCTCACTCACTGGTTTTTCAGTTTTCTCCATGGCATGCCTCTGTGAGCTGTTGTTGACTTAAAAGAGGCCTCCTCTTGCTGTTTTTTCCACATTATCATCATCGTATTATCATTTAAATCATTGTTACCAACAAGTATTAGTTAAAGCTATGCTTGAGGGTTTTAAATCTTTCAGAATAAATCAGAAGGACTTTAAATCATATAATACAACTATATATTGTTGTAATACTGTGATAAATACATTTTGATCCCTTAAACCCACCATTCTACATCAAATCTCTCTGTCTTATCTTTCAATAAGCTCTTTGGAATATTAGTGAGTGATTTATCCTTAATTCTTAAAGTTTTTCTCTAAATTTGGTTTTCTTAAGGAGATATCATGATAGTCATTCTTTCAAAAGATAATTATATATTAAAATGATTTTATTATTTTAATAAAATAAGTTTTATTATTAAAATCTTCTAGTAATTGATTCTTGTAGACAATTACTTTCTCACTGTTAAAATCACGAGTGGTGTTTAACAGGTGAAAGAAAGAATTCTTTAATTATTTAACTGTGGTTATAATAATACTCTGTTATTATATTTCATAAGAACAGACATATTACTGTTGATTAATAGTGATATTATCATCAGTGTCATAGTCACATCTTACAGATACAGCTCTTCTGATATGGAATAGAGTAGTGTCATGGACTGGCATATTTGCAAATATCATTAGTGACAGGGATCCCAAATTCACTTCAGCACTATGGACAAATCTTCACCAATTATTTGGGACAAAATTATCCTTCTCTACAGCATACCACCCACAAACTGATGGTTTGACTGAAAGGATGATACAAACCTTGGAAGATATTGTAAGAAGAATTTGTGCATATGGCCTTGAATTTAAAGATTGTGATGGATTTGCCCATGATTGGTGTACTCTTTTACCAGAATTGGAATTGGAATATGAAATATCCATTCATGCCAGTACCAACCAAACTCTTGTTATTCTAGAAAAAGGATGGAATCCCAAATTACCTCAAGATTCCTTGAGGAAAGATTTGGTTGAGATACATCCTACAGCTGCTAGCTTCAAAGGAATGCTAGACAAAACAAGAAACCATGCAGTAAAGTGCATGGAAGACTCTTTTGCATATGCTAAGGACAAATGGGACAAGTCACATACCACTCCAGATTTCAAAGTGGGGGATTTAGTACTTGTATCCACCACTAACCTCAATAACATCAAACGATGTAAAAATCTCAAACATTACTTTGCAGGACCTTTTTTTATTAAGCCCTCCATGGAGAAAATGCTGTTGAAGTAGAATTATCTGAAGAACTTAGCAATAAGCATTCCATATTTCCAGTGAGCTTGATAAAGCCATATAAATCTAGTGATGCTGAGAAATTTCCTTTGAGTAATAAAGTTACCCAAGTTATACCTCCTGTTGAATCATCTGGTATTGAGAAGAGTACCAAAATTCTCAAAGAAAGAAAGTTGAGAACCAATAAAGTAAGGGAATACCTTGTTAGGTACAGTGACCCAACTTGTGATGATGAATTGTTAGCAGAAAAGGACATACCCGAAGCTACTAAACTTCACAGAAGTTTCAGACACACTAGAAATAACAATATTAAAAAGTAATATATACCTTTTTTAGGGGGAGGGAATGTGAGCCTTAGAAGTATTTTCATATACCCAAAAGACCACAAATGATAAATTAAGATACAAATATAAATAAAATAAATTTATTTATATTATAAAGATAAAAATTGAAATATAAATACAAACTTATATTTAAAAATCAAAATTTAATTAAAATTTAAAAATAAAAATTACAATAAAACTTAAAATTATGAAAATACATTTTTACTTGTAAAAATTAAGTAAAACTAAATTTTAAATAAAAACTATGAGATTAAAATATTTTTGGTAAAAAGTTATATAAAATATACTAAAGCTTTTTATCCAATCAAAAAACATAAAGAAATTATCACACCATTGGATTCCTCATAAAAAATAAAGTGGGGTCACTTCTGGGTAAAATTTCTGTAACTCAAGTCTAAATAAGCTTAAATTAAGTTTTTAGTATTTTTTGTACAAAAGGATGAAAATCCTCAAAACCTTGATTTAGTTCACACCACATGTGGCGTTAACCATCAATTATTGTGTTAAAATTGAGGTGTTGTGTTTAGTTTAGAAGTTATGAGGAATTGAAGTATTTTCAATTGAAATGTCAAAATGTGTGCGTGTATTACATAAGTGAACTTTAATTTACATATGAGGTATTAATTATTAAAGATGTGTAATTAAAAACTCAATTGAATTACATATTTGAATTATAATTGTATTACATGATGAGGAAGTAAAGGAAAAAATAAATGGGAAAGATTAATTCTGGGGGGCAAAGACACTCTAGCCTTAAGGGGGAGCTAGACCCCCAAAATCCTTTCTGACTTGCGTGGTATGTCAAACTCCACACAAACTTACATTACTTTTGGCCTGGAATTGAGTCACAGGGTCTGTGACTAAATTGATGATGAGGTTTTGATACCAACCAGGGTAGTTTAAACTGCTTCCAAGAGGGTAAAACTACCCTTAGGTTAAATCAATGTTAGTAAGAACAGCTTTAACTGATTTCTAAGCCTCTTGCACACATTATGACGTCTTTTGAAGGCTCTACACCAGGTATTGCTATAGTAATGGCTTATATAAGGGTCTAAAATGGCTAAAAATAGCAAAAAATGGTTTAAACCAGCCCTTTTTTGCTCTAAAACAGGTTTCAATGATGCCATAATTGGCTTTTCTGTTGTAAGACTATTTTTCACGACTGACAATAGTAAATTTTACTTTTGGAGTAAGAAAATTGATGGCTATAAAAGAATGTCTTCTTTGTCCCACTGTAAGGTGTGGATATGAAACTTTGATTAAAAATCAAGTTCTTTTCCTGTCCTCAAGATTTTTATAAGGTAAAAATCAATTAAAAATAGTAAGAAATATTATTTTTAAGATAAAACACACCAATTTCATTGTTTATAACTTTATTAGTATAAAACAATAATATTATAAAGACTTATTGTTTTACCAACAATAAAAATTTATCCAAAAATACTCTACAAGAGATATTTAAGGCTACAAAAGAAATTTCTTCAAGAGCAATTTCAATTGGAATTAATCAAGCAAAGGACTTCAAGAAATTAATTGAAGAACATAGTCTTCAAAAAGAATATTAAATGAAAAACATGCCCAAAATTTACCAGAGTGAATTTGGAAACAAAGTGACCATGTTAACAGTGATGAAAGATTCTTTAATTCACTTTTGGGGTAGTTCAGGGGTAAAAATGATGATAAGAGTTACAAAAAAAGATTATAATTATTTTTTCACATGGTTAAAAGGTTTAAAATGATTTATAAAAGGTTGTTTGAATCTTTTATTGATTGGCTTAACAGTGTTTAAACTAATTATAAAAGGAAAAGATTCTAACATGAAGAGGAAAGTGGGGCAAAGAAGACATTCTTTTATAGCCATCAATTTTCTTACTCCAAAAGTAAAATTTACTATTGTCAGTTGTGCAAAACAGTGTGACAACAGCAAAGCTTCGTATGACATCATTGAACCCTGGTTTAGACCAAAAAGGGCTGGTTTAAGCCATTTTAGACCCTTAAATTAGCCATTACTATAGCAATACCTGGTCTAGAGCCTTCAAAACACGTCATAATGTGTTAAACAGGCGTAGAAACCAGTTAAAACTGTTTTTAATAACATTGTTTTAACTTAAGGGTAGTTTTACCCTCTTGGCAGCAGTTAAAACTACCCTGGTTGGTATCAAAACCTCATCATCAATTGAGTCACAGACCCTGTGACTAAATTCCAGGCCAAAAGTAATGTAAGTTTGCGTGGAGTTTGACATCCCACACCAGTCAGCAAGGATTTTGGGGGTCTGGCTCCCCCTTAGAGCTAGAGTTCCTTTTCCCCCCCAATTTATTTTTTCCTTTAATTCCTAATCATGTATTATACTTGTAATTTACATATGTAATTCAATTGAATTGTACAGTAAAATACAGTAATAATTGATACCTCATATGTAAATCAAAGCTCACTTATGTAATACACGTGCACATTTTGACATTTCAATTGAATTCAATTTAAATACTTCAATTCCTCATAACTTCTAAACTAAACACAAAACCTAAATTTTAACACAAAATTTGATGGCTAACACCAGATGTGGTGTGAATTAAATTAAAGTTTTGAGTATTTTCAATTTTTGTATTGAAAATACTAAAAACTTAATTTAAGCTTATTTAGAGTTGAGTTACAAAATTTCACTCAGAGGTGACCCCACCTAATTTTTTATGAGGAATCAAATGGTGAAATAATTTTTATATGTTTATTTATTGGATAAAAAGCTATAATATATTTTATATAAATTTTTACCAAATATATTTTAATTTCACAATTTTGATTATAAATTCATTTTTACTCCATCTTTACAAGTAAAAATATAATTTCATAACTTTAAATTTTATTGTAATTTTATTTTTGAATTATAATTAAATTTTGTTTTTTAAATATGAATTTTTATTTATATTTCAATTTTTATAATATAAATAAATTTATTTTATTTATATTTGTGTCTTAATTTGTCTTTTGTGGTCTTTTGGGTATATGAAAATACCTCTAAGGCTCACACCCACTTTTCTCTTCATGTTAGAATCTTTTCCTTTTATAATTAGTTTAAACACTATTAAACAAATCAATAAAAGATTCCAACCACCCTTTTTTAAAACATTTTAAACCTTTTGACCACGTGAAAAAATCATTATAATCATCGTTTGTAACTCTTATAATCAGTTTTACCCCTGAACCACCCCAAAAGTGAAATAAAGAATCTTTCATCACTGTTAACTTTGTCACTTTGTTTCCAAATTCACTCTGGTCACTTTTGGGTGTTTTTTCTCTTTAAATATCTTTTTAAAGACTTTGATCTTTAATTAATTGCTTCAAGTTCTTTTCTCAATTAATTCCAATTGAAATTGCTCTTGAAGAAATTTCTTTTGTAGCCTTAAATATCTTTTGTGGAGTATTTTTGGATAAATCTTTATTGTTGGTAAAACAATAAATTTTTATTATATTATTTTTTTATAGTTAAAAAGCTAAAAACAATAAAAATTGGCATTTTTTCTCTTTAAAAATACTATTTCTTACCATTTTTAAAAAAAATTACCTTATACAAATTTTGAGGACAGGAAAAGTACTTGATATTTTATTAAAGCTTCTTATCCACACCTTACAATTCTTCTCAGACTGGCTATCAAGGTGATGATATAAGTTTTGAGAAAGAAATAATCACTTAAGCCAAAAGAATCTTTAAAGATATCAGAGAAGCCCTTTTCAAAGACCAATGGAAGAAATCACCCCAATTCTTCAGCATTTTCAAGATTTTTTGACTGGAAAAGCTCCTTATGATCAAATTACCAAAATTCAAGAGGATGAAGAATATTATGAAGACCCAATAGAATGAAAAAATATCCATGGAAAACCTCAAGGGGCCAAAAATAAAAATAAAAATAAAAATAAATATAAATATAAATATAAAAATGAAAATGAAAATAAAAATAAAAATAAAAATAAAAATAAAAATAAAAATAAAAATAAAAATAAAAATAAAAATAAAAATAAAAATAAAAATAAAAATAAAAATAAAAATAAAAATAAAAATAAAAATAAAAATAAAAATAAAAATAAAAATAAAAGAGATCCCTCAACATTTGAAATCGTTGGAAGTGAATCAAAGAGAAGAGGAAGACCCCCATCAAAAGTGACCAGCACAACAACTTCAAGATCACAGTCAATTTCACCCCTTCAAATTATGGAAGAAGATTCATCTGAAGATTCTGAGGTCTCATTATCCAACTCAATAACTTAATCAGATTCACTAAATTCAGGAAATGAATAGAACGAATATGTAAAATCAGGATTTACCCTCAGAAGGCCCATAAGATTGGCCAATAGTAGAAGAACCCCACAAGGAAAGTCCCAAAATACTGAAACAA
Organism: Austropuccinia psidii; assembly: GCA_023105745.1. Taxonomy (NCBI): domain Eukaryota; kingdom Fungi; phylum Basidiomycota; class Pucciniomycetes; order Pucciniales; family Sphaerophragmiaceae; genus Austropuccinia; species Austropuccinia psidii. The sequence continues at coordinate 28,584,550 of JALGQZ010000005.1, forward strand.
CTTTGAAGACATATGATGCACTTGTCTTACCCTGTGAGCATTTCCAAAGAAATTATCATAGAAGTGATGAATTCTACAAGCTCTTTGTGAGTTTTTGATTCATTTTAATGTGAAATAGTTTTGTTTATTTTATTATTTATACATTTTAAACCCATTTTTATTAGGTACCTGGATCAGAAGACTTTTTAAAGATTATATTGAAATACACCTTCAAGCCGATTAATGTCAAGGGTGATGGAAACCATGGCTTCAGAGCAGTATCCCATTACATTTACAAGACTCAAGATCAATGAGCTGATTTCAGAGGTAACTTGGCTGAAGAAATTAAAAGAATCAAGACTTTTATGAAGCCATGAACACTTTGGTACACTCAGTATCCTCTTATTTGGACAGAATTGAGTGTTATGGAGATGTTGGCCAGGCTCCAAAGAGCAATGGATTTCCATGCCTGGTATGGGGGATCTGATTGCAAATAAGTATCAAAGACCAGTTTTCTTTCATTCCATAGTCCAATATTTCTCTTTTTTTCCTTGTTTCTGTCCTCCAAATAATAATACACCCATTGTCATCTGTTGTTTGGATAGCTGTTCCCATTTTGTTCCATTGGATATCATCATTTGAAAGGCTTACCCTGTCCCCCAATTACTTTGAATTGTGAATTTCATGCCCAACTGCAATCCCTGGGGTGGGAAGATAAATTTAAGAAACAAAGGATGTTATATTTGTCCAATCTTCCCCCCCTCAGAAAAAAACCATTATTTTGGAGGTTGATTCAAATTAGTTTCTTTGTATATACAATTTATGCAAATTATCCCCCTCCTCAGTCCTATTCATGCTTAAATTCCACCTCAGTCTCTTTTTTCATCAAAAATGGGCCACCACTGTACTTAAAAATAGGAATAATAGAAACATGAAAGAAAAACAACTTCTTAAGCCTTCACTTGTCCCACCAAAAGAAAACACCAAAATTATACGCTTCTGTGGTTTTATTCTCAAGAGTCTCCCCTTTATTTTAAAAAAGCAAAATTTGAAATTACTAAGTGGGAACATTTTTAATTAATTTCTCACAAAAATTGGCTAAATTAGAGAAATTTGGAAAAAAATGAAAAAATTTGGGGATCTTGACATCCCATTTCAGGACAACTATGGCAATAAAATCCTCAAAACTAAGCCTGAGGAATTCCTTTTGAAAAAACAGGCCACTTACATGTGTTTCACAACAGCCTATGTGAATGTTAGAAATATTTGGAAAATTTCTTATAAAGAAAAATCACAGAATTTTGTTTTCAAATTTAACTTAAAATTAAAGCAATTTTTAATAGAATTGGAAATAAATAATTTTAGACATCTTATTTCAAAATTCTATAACAAGTAAAACATATATTAAAACTATGAACTTTATTTTGAGGTGAGCTTTTTAATGAAAGAAAATTCTTTTATATCCATAATAAGATAATTCTAATGAGCCTTATCAGGAGTTTTCTTTGTGTGTATTTTTTACTTTTGTTTCTCTTATCATTGTTGGCTTTTTATATAAATATTGATTTTTTATATTGAATGTTTTTTTGTTACCTTATAAAAACCCTCAAATCAAAATTTGAAATTTATTTTTTGTAAAAAATTTCTTTTGAATTTATAAAATTTCCCAGTAAGTTATCACAATCATAAAATTTTCAACAATATAATCTTACTCATCTAATAAGAGAAATTATCAATATTTTCAAAGAGAAATTTAAACATCTTTATTAATTTTGATTTTTACCAAATCATTCTTATCATAATTAACCTTTTCTTCAATTTAGTGATAGAAAATTTCAATTTTCTTTTTTTTAAAAATAAAATATTCAATAAAAAAAGAAGTATTAATTACATAAGAATTTCTTTTGAATTTTGAAAATAACTAAGACAAGATATCTTTAATAGAAAACCTTTTAAAGTAATTTAAATCAAAACAGTAACAGCATAGAAAAAATATAATAAAATTAAGTTAAGAATTGAATTTGAAAGAATTGTTGAATTCTGCAAAGGAAGAAAATTCCCCAAGAATTCATAATGATCATAGTAACAAAATTTTTGAATTTTTGAATTTCAAGAGGCTCAACGAGATTAATCTCAAACAAAAAAAGATTTTTCATTTCAAATAAATATTTCAAAAATAATAAATCAGCTTAACATTTTAAATAGAAAAAAAATTTCTAAAGAAAATAATTTATTAGTTTATTTGGATTAATGAAACAAGTGTTACCCATCTATGAACAAAATTGTAAAAAAACTCAGTAGTAAAACTTAGATTATCAAAATGAAGAAAGAGATATTCCGAGATGTTTTTAAATTTCAATTTACAAATTTTCTTGAATAAAATTGAGTTTTAATAGGAATTTTAAATTATTACAAAAATCTCTTCACTAGTAATCTTGTGTAAAAGAAAATAAGTAAGCTGAAGGAAGATTTTATCATATATTTTTGTAAAGGGCTTATTATCAAATAATTAAGATTTAGCTAAGAAAAATTTTAATAATATATATATTTAGTCCTCTAAATAATATTCAATGTGAGTATATCTTCTTTTATTGACCTAATTATTGAGTATATTTAATAATTTTCATGAAATTCTGAACACATAATTTCTCAGAATAATTCTGAAATGATTTCTATATCGCTGGAGAGTTGAAGTCTTTCAGAAATTAAATCATATTCAAGCTAAAAAAACTCCATTCTTTGGCTACTATCATTCAAAGTAGAGCCAACTTATAATCGTCAAGACATTCCATCAAAACACCCTGTCACCAGGGATTACAACTCAGTACCCCACTGAGCTTAAAGTATTGAACAGGCTAAAATGGATTTCTTGGGTAATAATTAAAATAGAAAAATATATATCTATATTCAACAAAACAATATTTCTTACAATTGTAAAATAAGTATATAATAAAATGATTTAAAAAAGAAAAATTGCCAATATCACTATTGAAGATTTTTCAGGAAAAATCAGATAATTGGTAATGATATTATCAATAATACTCACTGATAAGTAAAAGAAAAAAAAATTCCATGTTCATAAAAAATTAAAATTAACTTCCTATTCTTTTAATGATCTGGGAGAAATGTTTCAGGGATCAAGAGAGGCCATAAGATGTAAGAGCTTCTCTTGGAGAACAAGGGGGAGATTTTTTCAATATATTGGACGAGGTATGAAATAAAGCTCGTTGGAAAAAAATCTGAGTTTTGTATATTCCAGTTGTAGGAAGGGGGATTTAGAACTCTATTGAAAGGTTTTATTGAGATCTGGTAGTGAATTAAAGGATGTCCATCCTTTGAGTTCAATTCAACACTGTTTCAAAGGGACTGGAAGGTGAGTTAAAGCTTTATTCAAGTCAAAAAGGTGCTTGGAAGGGTATTTAAGTGCTTTAAATGGTGAAGCGACCCCGGGTTCTGTACTATGACGTAAAAAGAGCCTATAAATCTTGAAGCTTACAGGAAATTACTTTTTTATAATCTAAAAATTCCAGTTATAGGCTCAAAGGTTTAGCATACGTTTGATCTTATTAAAACTTGAATATTTAATTTTTTTTTGAAATATTCAATTAATGAAAAATTAGGTCAATTCTGAAAAAAAGGGAAAATTTTTATTACAATTCTTCAATTTCTTTCGAAATAAATTAGTTGTGTAATAGCATACATAATCCATTCATTTCAAGAAAATTAAGTTTCAATTTCAAATTAATTGCAATATCTTTTCAGAAACTTCATGTTTTTTAAATTGATAAAATATTTTTATCTTTTTATCTTTTAGTTGAATTTTGACTTTGGAATAAGATATTATAGACTCAAAGCTATTCCATACAGATCATAATACCTTTGCTTAAGGGATGGAGTTTATAGGGATAGCTCCAAAAACATGCAAGAAATTAACAGAATCCATTTATGCTAATTTTCTTCATATTAATTTTTTTATAACCAATTTAAATATGATTATTATTTTGAGGGCTCATTACTCTTGTAGTTTATGAATGAGCTTTTTTACGTATAATTTCCACAAAATTTTGCCTAAATCTTGTCAATAAAGCCTTTCATGATGAGTTTAACTTGTTTTCTATTTAAAATCAAATGAGTTGAAAAAATGATTCTCAATGAAAATAATGGAAAGGGGTAGAAAAAGTCAGAAAAAACTTGAAGGGTTTTTTAAATTGGAATAAAGCAGAACTTCACCTCAAAGTTTGATTTCAATAAGTTTTACTGTAAATCCCCTTTCTTTTTGAAAAAATAAACAACCATCAAGCCAAAATTTTCAAAAGAATATCTGGCATATCAATAAAGCTTTAAATACTTTAACCAAAGGTTTAAAATTTTAAATCAATCACATATCTATTGCTGTGCAGAGATTTCATAATTAAATTTACAATTGTTACATCAATGTATCAATCTCAAAGCAAAATTCATTGCCGTTTTTTTTGATTGAAACCAAGTCAAGAACTAAATAGATGTTGATTCCATTCAAGAACAATAAAATTCATAAAGTTTAAAAGAAGTTCTCCTATTTTTTAGGTTGTTTTAATTTTTTCACTCTAATCAAAGATTTGAGGATCTAACTCCTTTGAATTTTCCCGTAGAGGTTGGAGTTTGCTGACAAAGACTACAAGAGAATTTCTAGAATGACTTGTTTAGGTTCTTTTGAGCCACTGTTTATTCTCAACTTTTTCTACTTATACCCCTAGAATGCTGTTATCCTTGGCTTTCATTTTAGTGAAGGGCTTGACTACTGAGTTCTTATTCCTATTTGCTCTGCCTTGGTATATTTTTTTCGAAAAACCTTCCAAGCTCTTCAATGAATCTTGTGGAGCTTTTTGAAACTCTATGGTAAAGCGTTCACCGCAATATAATTCTATCGTCAAGGGGTTTCAGTCAAACAATCATCCCCAGAATTACCAACTCCCCCAAGGGTCGTTTGGGATCTCTGAGCCAAACGTAATGGACAGTGATCCTGTAGAATTTTATCCAAACTCACACTCCTTCCACTTTCACTATATATGCCGACCGTTGCTAGGCAGGCTGGCCACCGGTGAGGTACTCAAATTATAACCGCTGATCAGCTCGCGCGATTGACCGGAAAGGTACCCATTGCACATTCACGCTGATTCGAGCAGAGGTGTGGGGTGGAACCGGTAGGGTACTCGCACCTTTTGCATATTAACCTGGAAGTTCCTTTAGCGTCTTAAGTGTAGTGCCCTGCTAAACTTCCCACATTTTTTTCTTTTGGATAAAAAAAATCTACAAATTTGGCAAGATAACACAAGAAAATGCAGTCGATTGATCATGTCAATGTTTCCGACACCATCGAGACTATTGAATCTGAAGATTTTTTCGACGTTCTCATCATTGGTGGAGGTGAGCCCGTCATCTCTAACAGCTGATTTTATTGATTGGAGCGCTAGCCTCTTCTTCACCAAATCCCATTGTTTTTTGTTTTTTTATGTTTATTGATTTATTTTTTGACAAATAGGTCCGCATGCGTTGGGCGTAGCAGCTAGATTGAGAGAACCGCGTCCTGCGGCGCTTTACACAGACATTGAGCATTCCAGATTGTCTTTTCTCCAGCGCCCAGGATCTGTTAAACTTCCTCGTCAACCTAAACGCCCGTATCAGCTTCGCGCTCCTGTCCCGATTTCTTGCAATGACAGAGCTAGGGAAAACGGCGAATCCTTTCCTAAAATTTTGGCACTCGATGCTAGCTCTTCAAACTGGCTTGGAAGATGGGATGGCTTTTTTGAGCAACTTGATATATCTCATTTGAGAAGTCCGATGTTTTTTCATCCATCGCCTGCAGATGTTGATGGACTCGAAGCCTTTGCCAAAAAACTGGACAGAGAGAACGAGTGCATAGAGTCTGGCGGAGTGGAAGACGTTTTGCCTACCGTGGGTCAATCTCAACGTGGCGGAGATAAATTACGTAAAAGAGCCACCAGAAAAAAGGTAAGCTTTACAGGTCCTCTCCAACTCCCCTTTTCCAAAGCCTAAATTTTAAGGTTTAATAATGAATTACTTTTGAAACATCAGGGAAGCACAAAATCATCGCTTGGGGCACAAATAAATGAAAGGGAAAGAACTTCCTATGCAAGGCCAAGTAGTCGAATCTTTCGTGAATTTTGCGCTGCAGAGTTAATAGAGAGGTAAGCTGAATTTTCTTGTCCTCAAAGTTTCAAAGTGAAAATTTAAGTTTGATGTGACTGCCAAGGTACCATCTTGATTCCGTCATTCATCAAGACACTGTGATGGAATTGAGCTTCGGTGACCTTCACATCAAAACAGAGGGACTGGGGCGTGGATTCACAGTGAAAACCAAACTAGGAAGAAAATATGGAGCAAAGTTTGTGGTCATGTCCATTGGTGGTCAGTATCATCACGATGGAACTTGAGGCATCAGCCTGGCGTATAGTTGCTTCACAAGACAGCCTTATTGGTTTTTCTCACATTTGATCTTTTGCTGTGTTTTTAAAATAGGTCAAGAGTGCCCTGCCATACCACAATGTATTAGTGCATATCAAGCGGCTCACGGCCAAACGGATTCCTTTCATCAAGGCTTGGGCTGGTGTCATTCGAGATGTTTTTCATATGGAGGCACAAAAGAATTTAAAGAAGCAGTTAAATCGTGCAAACTAAACCCAGATCTGAGCATTGTGGTCATTGGCGGTGGGTAAGTTAGTTTCAAAAAACCAAATATCGCAACGCCTAACTAACGTAAAACGTTTTCGAACTGGTTGAAATTCTATCATTCTTGGGCTGAGCAGGCTAACTTCTGCGCAAATCGCTGATTTGGCGATCCGGAAAGGAGCTTCGAAAGTCGTTTTGATCTGTCGTGGCTACTTGAAGAGTTAATTCCTGCTCATTCTTCACTTATGAATAATTATAAGGGGGCTGATTTTCTTCATTTGATTACAAAATACAGCAAAGCACTACGATTTTCCATTGTCTTGGGTAACCAAGTATAGCAATTTAGAGAAGATGTCTTTTTGGCAGGAGGATTGTCGAGAAGGTGACTAGTTGTTTTTATTTCACCCCATTACTTAAATTTTAAAGACAAAAATAGCAAAGCTACCTGTCAAGTATATATGCACCTGAATAGATGCTGACTTATAACTTTGACCAGCACGATTAAAGATGGTTAAGCAGGCAAGAAACGGCGGATCAGTGAATCCTTCGACGTTGGCATTGCTGAAACGACGAGTGGCAGAGGGGGCCCTCACTTTGCATACGCACAGTTCCGTCACACAAGCTACTCGTGATAATGATACCGGGAGATGGCGTCTCCAATTAACTTATCATCCCCCCAACGCCAAAGAGTCTAACATCAAGATTCTTGAAAATGTTCTATTCATTGTTGCATCTACCGGTGGAAAGTTGGATTTTGCATCTGTTCCCTTTTTGGCTCCACTCCTGAAACCTGCCAAGCAGGATGAGTCGGAGCTGTCTTCCCAGCCAAAATTGTCGGAGAAAATTCAATCTGTTCAAGTACCAGGTATTATTGGGGGTCTGCCCGTGCTTTCGGAAGATTTACAATGGGGTACAGAGCTTCCTTTGTTTGTAACAGGTGCTTATGCAAGCTTAGAAATAGGTCAGTGAAATAGGTCCATTTTCAAGTGGTGGGTTTGAGCTAAAGCCTTTTTGTGGGATCGTAATGAAAAAATGTTTTAGGTCCCGACGCTGCAAACCTCAGTGGCACCAGGGCAGGATCGGAGCGAGTAGTTTCCAAGCTCAACCAATTACTGCAAGATGAATGGTTCCACGAATATCACCACCAACCTCATGTTTCGCATCGCCAGAAAGCCACTAGCCAGGTTTCCAATGTGACATCAGCACTGCAACTTTTGAATACTTTAGAAAATGACAAGATTGTTCAGAGTGACTCTGCGCCCCACAAAGAGTTGTGTGCGTCTAGAAGGTGCGGGTTCAAGATGGGAGCACGAGAAAGAAGAGCTGGTAACGTCGGAGGGTGGTTTGACGGATTGGAGGAGGTAGTGGTGTAAAATAACATCTGTAAAATTTCTCTAACAAACAATTCTATGACCTTTTCTCCAATAGGCTCTGTTATGGGAACACTGAAAAAGTAACTATATATTTTTTTGAAAAAAAGGTACCCTTGCCTATTTATTTGTCTGGAAGCTTGACTACCAAATGAATTGGTATTTATATGCTTTCATGAATCAGCAGCTCAAAAGTGAATAATTGATTATGTGATAATATATTAATAGAGAAGAAATATGCAATCTCGAGTCAAGGCTGACAGCAAAATCAGTCTTTGTTTAAGAGCGAAAGGTTTTTAGGTTATTGGAACCAAATCCTAAGCTCACAAAAAGGATGAATGTTCAAATTACAGAACTAATCTGAATCTAAAAATGAATATGATACTTTTAAGCTATTAATAAATAATTAGATTTTTAATGAGCTCATTCTTAAAGACTAAAAAACAAAAAACCTTACCTCTAGTATGATATTTTAAAGTTAATTTTTTTTCATTATGATCAAGAAAAAAAAGATAAAGAATTCTTTATAATTCTATTTATAGAGTATTGTCTTCTTTGGTAGAAAATGTTTGTTTGTGAAGAGGTTCATTTAAGAACAAGAAAGAATTTTATTTTTTGTGTAGAAATTTGAATCTTAATGCAAAAAATATTAAACTTTACTCAAATATTAAAATACAAGGATGAAATAAGCTTGAATTTTTTTTCAAAGAAATTATCTGGTGTGTTTTGTATTCCACTTTTTGGTATATATTGAAACTCCCTATTTATATATATAATCATAATGGGCAGATTTGGAATACAAATTTGATAATCTAATTTTATCATAAAAGGTTTCTAATTCAACAAGTTGAATAAAAAAACTCAAAAAAATTGAGTTTATTGAATTTGATACCTTCTGAAATACACTCAACTTGAAAATTTTTATATCTATTTTTGTTTTTTTAGAAAAGTATTTTTCTTGATCTAGTTTTTCAGTTTTTTTGTAAAATTAAGCTGTTGATTTCTATTTTAACATTGTTTTCAACGAAAATTTCTTCTCCTTTCCTTAAAATAATGATTTTTTATATCTTTTAATCATTGTTTTAAAATAAAAGTTATGATATAAATATATATACCATTAATTATAGATTTCAAATTCTTCATCATTGAATGAAATAGTATTAAATATTGGAATACTTGAAATCAGCTCAAGCTCATCTGAAACAGAAAGTACCTTGATTGGAAAGAACAAATGGATTTCAAGAGCCAAAGTATATAGGATGGGTGAACAATCACAAATTCTGAGAAGAGGTCAGGAAAAAGAAATGTCCAAAAATCAATCTAATGATAATAGTGAGAGCTCATTCCTTGATAAATCTGGATATGAAAGAACTTCTGATCAACTTGAAGCATAATCCAATTAAGATAGTAAACTTAACTGTTTTTTATATCATTTAAATGATAATTTCTTTTTTAGATCTGTTTGATGAATTTAGCAATAGGAACTGGGAAATAAAGAAACTCATATTGTCAGGGTGGCTCTATGATATAGCCTTACAATTATAGTAAAATGCTACAACTCTGAGCATGACACACAAATAATGATTATAACTAAGTGTTAAGATGATTAATAGATGATTAATAAGGGTGTTGGGGATTTACTCATGAGAATTAGGGATGGAGAGTTCTTCTGAAAGCCCTAGGTGCATTGTTTATCTATTGATTTACAATATTAAACCCTTCAATAAGAAAATTATGGTTATACCTGTTTGATTCTAAGAGTACCACTGCTTTAAGAAACTATACCACATAGGAATACTAAGAACAGGAGTTTGAATTTTCCTTCTGGTAAGAAAAAGGCTCCTTTTAGCTTGTTCTGGGGTAGTGGGAGGTTGCTTACCTCTGCAAATAACCACAGAGTGAAGTTTTTCACTATGATGGGATGATTTGTGGTTCTCTATACTAGTTTAAGGTTTGAATATGAAACAATAAGTAAAAATTCCTAATATTTTACTTATTTCACTCTGAATGTCCTTATAAATAAAATAAATGAGATAAAAAGAACTATAATAATAAAGAATTATTATAATTAAGGCATAAAAATGTAACTATATTATTAAATAAATATAAAAATAATATAATAGATAAATATATTAATATATAATAACTAATATATTTAAAATCACTGTATTATTGTTACCAACAAATAATAAAGGCATAAAAAATTGTTTTTTTATTAATAAAAAACAATTAATAATAATAATATTACCAATATTAAAGTTATATATTAACATGAATACTACTTATATTAATTGGAGAATTATTAATAGTAATAATAGAGAGAAATTATCATAATAAGAGAAAATACCCAAATTTTTATTTTTAATGTAATAATTTTGGATGAATTTATGCCAAATAATGTAAGTACAACTTATTTATATTTTATTTACAAATAAAAATAAGAGAAACAATAAATTTTCTTGATTTTACATGGAAATGAGATTTTTAAGAGAATTATAGCACAACAGCAGAAAAATTGAAGTAATCATGTCAGAAATTATACTTATAATAAATATTACCTTTGGTCTTTGATAATATAAAAGATTTATATATGAAGAATAAATATTTTACCTTTTGATTTAATTGTTTTAATGTTTTGATACATCTAGGGGGAAAATAGAGTAGAAAGAGCTCTATTTACAGTAAATACCTCCCTTCTAGAGTCCAGTGGGCTTCTAGTAGACATGTACTGATGGTATCTACTAGAAATGATCAGTAGTTTAAGGTTTAGTGATGATTACATCATGATTAATCCATCTTATCTCATTATCATGCTATTATTTAGAGTTATCACTATAGCTCTAAGTTTGATGACATCATAGGCTTTGAAGAAGCCTAAAGTTCATGGATTTTATTAGTATTAACTATAATCTAATATTATTCACCAGTTTTATCACTTATATAACTGTTAAACTTAAAATAAGATTACAGTGAGTGATCATAAATGATCAAATTTAAGATTAAACTTTGATCACTAATAACTTTCAAGTTATACAGGCTACAGCTATTCTGAGAGTGGATTCTGATAGCTTAGCATGTCCGCATTAAGCTTCCAAAAGAATTTCATTACATCATCAAAACTCTATTTTTGATGATTTTTCTTGTAACTCATCTTTTCTGTTGAAATTTAATATTTTAAACTTCAAACCATGATTTCAAGGGGTTATACCTTGAATATTAAAATAAGAAATTACATAATTTTTCACCTATGAGCTAGTAGAATCTTACTGTCCATTTTTTTTAAGTTTGGACCACTTTCACAACAAAGTGATCAACAGCTCCATTGATTTTAATCAATAATCCATTACAGGTTTTAACCTTTTTTATAGATTATAAAATAAAGTTCATATCTGTGTTTTTAAAGTAATTATGTGGTGACTATATTTTTGGTTTATCTCTCTATCATCTATATTTCAAGAGATATTAGCTGAAAACCGGGAATATATGCGTTGACCCAAAAAGTGCATATATTCAGCTTAATTTCTTAAGTATTGACTTTGGAGAATAGCTTTACAATTGTTTTATGTGTGGGCCTTTATGTAGAATTCAATGGTACAGTTTATTTCACATGTTGTTTAATTGGCTTCTGAGTTAAATAAGGCTTTATACCTTTTTTAAGGTATTATTACATATTCTTCAGTAATTATTGACTTTTTGGATATGCTATAAAAATAAAATATGTGTATTTTACCATGAGGAATCTGATGGTGTGATTTATTTCACATTTTTACTTATTTGATTCTGAGTTAATTCAGATTTTGTCCTTATTTATGGTATTTTTACTAGTCTTTGAGATAATTATTATAAGTATAATTATTACAGAAATTCCGTTGTGACCTTGTTGGATATGTGGTCATATCTCAAAGGATCAAATTCCCTACCACCAAAAAAGATTGTACCACAGTCTTATATAGTTAATTAGGGTATAACCCACTTTCCACCCAATTCAATAGACTTTGTTAGTCTTGGAGCTCAATAATGCTTGATTTTTCTATTCTTTAGGCTTTCTTTCATGTCTGAACCTTCTTAATATTTCATCAGCATATTTTATATCCTTCTCAAGTAGCCATTCATCTTCTTGAGTTGGATTTCTATACCTTACAAGGTATTCCCTTTCTTTTTTTATTTGTTGTCCCTCTTTCTTTAAGGACTTTCACAATTTTCTTTTCTTCTACTTCTTCTAAAGGGGGTATTTCAAGTGGCAGTTTATTTCTTAGTGAAAATTATTCCTTGTCACTTGAGCTGTAAGGCTTTATCAGACTTACAGGCAAAGCTGGGTATTTGTTCAGTAGTTCACCTATGAGCTCTAATTGCACAGCATTAGGTAGATGTAGTGCTTTTATCGAAAATGTTCCTGCAAATGAATATTTCAATTTATTTGGGCCTTGTATATTATTGAAATTTAGAGTTGACACTAGGACCAAGTCTCCTATTTTGAAGTCAGGTGGTTTATGACTTTTATCCCATCCCATCATTCTTTTGCATACCCTAAAGAGTCTTGCATACATCTGTTTGCATGGTGTCTTGCTTTGCCAAGCATTAACTTGAAGCTAATTGCTGTTGGGTGTATATCCACTAAGTCCTTTTTGAGGGTATCATAAGGGAGTCTTGGATTCCAGACTTTTTCTAGCATTGCAGGTGTTTTGCCAGTTGAAGAATGGACTGATGTCTTATATTCCAATTCTAATGCAGGTATCAGAGTGCACCAATCATGGGTAAAACCATCAGAATCCTTTAATTCTAGGCCATAAGCACAGAATCTTCTGATCATGTCTTCTAATGTCTGTATCATTCTTTCTGCTAGACCATCAGTTTGGGGGTGGTAAGCTGTTGAGGATGATAGTTTTGTTCCAAACAGGTTATGGAGGTTTGTCCATAATTCTGAAATGAATTTTGGGTCTCTATCAGTTATGATGTTTTGGAATAAGCCTATGTGGCTGATAATTTTATTCCATATCATTATGGCTGTATCCATAGCTGTATCATCCTTGTGACATGGTAAAAAAATTGGGCTTTTGCTGTATCTGTCAGAGATAGTATAGGTGTTTAGAGCTCTAAAGTCCCCTACCGTCCTTAATTTTCCATTATGCCAGGTTATAATGACAGGTGTAGTGACCGCTACCTGTTTCTTATGTACTACCTTCCTTAATACTCCAAGGTCCATTAGTTCTTTAATGTGTACCTCTAAAGCTTCTCTAGCTCTTGGGATGTCTGGATAAGCTGGTCTTCTTAATAGAGGTGGATAACGGTTTTCTAGTTTAAGGATTATGTCTACCTCATGTTGAATTATGGAACCTAGTGGTTCCTTGTCAGTTGAAAAGGCATTTTTATATTTAAATAAGAGGTAAATCAATTTTTCTTTCATTTTTACTGTCAATTCATGATTGCATTCTGCCTCTTTTGGCTGTGCAGTTATGAAAAAATCCATTTCTGGGCTTTTTTCTTCATTCTTGATAACTGTAATTTGTCTTTTGTTATTGAAAAACCAAATTTTGGCTTTTATTGTCTCCCATGGTAAAATATCTATATTTTTGGTTAGAGATATCTATGCCATAAATTGACAAGTAGTCATTTCCCTGTATGAAATGGTTACTAGTGTAGTTGTCCATTACCAAAAACTCTACTTTCAATCTCATACATTGTGAAGGATGAGGAAAAATGAGTGTTAAGTTTATTATTCCAAGGGGCTTCATGCTTTCACTTGCACTACTAAATTTGACTCCTTGTATTGGTATAAGTTTTTCTTCCCAATCTGGTACAATTGTTTTCAAATAACTTTTACCAACACAGTTACAATATGCTCCTGTATCTAAGTTAACTTTTGCATCTTGGCTTCCCACCATGATAATACTTATACTTGATTATCCAGCTGTATATCCATCCCTTTTGCTGGTTTGGCTCTATACAATTTAGCATCTTGTATGTTTGTGAGGCTTGTATCAGATGTTCCAACTTGTGGTAAGTTTGAATTGACATCCAGTACTTCATATAAAAAATCAATATTATTAATTTGTGCATTGATTATATTAATTTCATCACTCTCAGAAGTTTCTGATTATTAAGTGTCCTTTTCAAAATCAGATTCTTCTTCTTTATCATTGTGGCCCTGTGTTTCCACAATTTCATTTATTTTTGCTTTTTTGAGTTAATTATTGGCTAAGTGTCCAACACCTCCACATTTGTGGCACTTTCTTTCCTCATTATTGTTGGATGTATTGGGCTTGAGAGTTTCTCTTGGTTTATCCTTCCTGATAAATGGCTTGTTTGGACTTTTAATGTCCAATTTCTTCCAAGTTCTGCCAATTTTTTTCCTTGTCACTATGTCTTCTAGTGCATTGATATACTCTTCCATGGAGGATGGTTCTATACACCTGCTTCTCAGGGCATGCCCCAATTCTCCTCCACATTTCTTAAGTATTTCCATGTGTGCCATTTTGGAGGATATAGTTTTGGATATAATCTCATAGTTTTAGAGGCTTCTTTCTAATGATTCATGACTATGAAGGAGAATTCTCTTACTATCAAATGAGTCAATGAAAATTGCAAATGGTTACTTCTCTTATCTGAGCTCAGAGAGTAGAACTAAATAACATCATGAATAAGCAGAAATAGTTTTCAACTTTATTTTTTTGTGGTTCTTTTTTGTTAATAAAACCAAGGGTTCAGGTCAGGAGAAATTAAATTCGGAATTTATGTAAATATTGGATTCTAATTGTTTTGGTAAGTAAAACTTTCCTCTGATAAATAGTGAGTAAAACAACAGAATTGTGGAAAAATAGATCAATTGAATGAATTATAACCACTGAAAAAGAAATCTTGCAGTTATTTGTGAGGAATTGAAAGTAAAATAAAAATATATCTAGAGTAATTCATTCCTCTTAATCATGTTGGTTTCACAAAACATTTGTGAAAACCACATAACAAGCCAATTAAACAGGGGATATGCAAAAGGCTCGCGTTTTGAGATGAAGCTGATATACTCAATAAATTTATCCAATAGCCCAACTAAATGAATCAAAAAAGCTTTAATATGAAAATAAACACTTGTATATAAAGTAAGACCAGCTTTTGTTGAATAGGCTCATCAGATGACAATCTAAAGATCTAATGAGATTGACTACTGATACTGCTTACAAAATAGCTGTATTGGATCAGAAATGTTGCCCAATAGTTACTTCATTCAAACTCCGGTGAAATAAGAATTGGGATTGGGATTGATTATTGAATAATTTCAAATAATACTCGAGATTGGATAATAGTGAGACAGAAAATAATTTAATGAATAAACTCCAAGCTTCTGGGTATTAATTTATTTCATTAAGCTATTTTTTCAGTATTGAAAAGAAAAATGTATAGAGTCAAGTGTTGAATATATGATGGTTATTGAAGGAGGTGTTAAAAAAGCATCATTTTTATTGATCAAGCTCCTGTAAGAATCATGTGTTCATTATAAAGGAATATTTATACAATTTCAAATTCATAAACATGTCCTAATATTGCACAAGTAAAATGTTTTTCTATGAATATTATTCTTCTATTTGTTAGCTAAGAAAGATTCCTTATCCAAAAAATCTCTTATATAAATATAATGGTCATATTACAGTCACACCTTTGGTATGATTGAGAAACACACTATACATACATTGAGAAGAAAAAATAGATATCCTGAGTAACAAGATATCACTAGCAATGAATTCACCCAAAAAGGGCCATAGTGTCAATGGAAAACAGGAAAATGATTAATAATATAATGAAAATATCTCAAGATAAAGATCTCATAGGTAGGTTGAGCTCAAGTGCTAGCTTAGATCTTCAAAATTGCTACAATTGCTTTATTGGTCCATAAAAGCTCTCCTTGAGGTTTAAGAAGACTCTGAAAAGATTAAGATTATTGTAAGGATCCATAACACTTACTTTTTCTCAGGAGATTTGGAAAAGAATTAATTAGACCAGTATAAAGCTCTTACTAAAATAATCTAAAGATATAAAAATCTATTACATTAACCTGATTATTTGACACATTGGAAGAGGTGATGAGTTTAAGCTTTTGCTCAGTGAAAGTTTATCCAGAACTAAAAATAATTATGTCTCAGAAATTCTTAGCCAAATTAAGAAAAATGGTACCAAATCAGAAAAATATAACAATTATTATGATATTTGTGAGCCTTGAGGTATATTTTACATACCCAAATAGGCAAAAATTAACTTCAAAATAAAATCTGAATTATCCATAACTCATAAGTCATGCATATATCCAAAATTCATCATTTTTGATTTCAGAAAAGATGAATAACTTTTTATTGAGTAAGTAAATCCATGGATTTAAGGCCAGATTTGGATTCTACACAAAACTTCACCTAGGGTAGCTCCATAGGGTTAATAAGCTCAAATTCACTCCTTGAGGTGGTAATATGGAAAAAACTTCAGTACCACATAAAAGATCTGTGAAAATTATTGTTTTTCTGAATTTCATGCCAAAATAATGGGAATGTGAGAAATCCCATGTTACATATACACTAAGAATAGTGTTATGCATGTTTTGGGCACTGAATATCATGGTATTCTTACATGGACTGTTGGTACACCCATAGTGGATATCTCACTTGAAGCTTAAATTTCTATTTTGACGTGAAAAATAAGCAAGGGGGACAAAAGACATCAAAGAGAGCCAGGGTGCCCCACTTCTGAGGCCTAAGAGGCGTGGACAGCTCCAAGGCTTGGATTCATGGCGGATCTTGGCCCAATCAGTAAACTAAAACACTTTGGGAACTTGGTTACCATGTTAAAACTACAGTAAATCTTAAGAAAACAGCAAATAACCTGCTATTTTGATGTGCCAAGGAGGTAAAGAGCTACTTAGACTCCTGTAAACATGTTTATTTTCAATGACTTTCCATGGATAGACCCTAGAAGAGTAATTAAAACCCTTTTTGGACTTGTATCCATTGATTTACCTCATAGCAACCAGTTAAACACTGATATTTGCAATTCTACATAGAAATGAGGTAAAAACTTCAAAAATTCATTAAAAATACAATTCTTAATGAATCTCTCTGAAGCTTTCAGGACCAATGGAGAACTTTATTATCTATGGTAAAACCAAAAAGAATTATAGTTTTACTAGTAAAATTAAAAGGTTTACGTACAGTCCATTTTTGACTATTCTACGTGGAACACTGAATCTTCAAAAATTTACGGTAATTACAACCTGTGATGAAATTGGAAATAACATTGATACCTTTGAGAGATAAATGATTATTTTGAAATAAAAGAAGATTTACAGATGTTAACCCTTTTATTCTTAACCATATTGGGGTTGGTAGTCACATAAAAGCATCAATTAAGTAATTATGATAATCTTACGTGACAACAGATGATGCAATCAATAATCCAAAAGGGTTTATTGTTTTCTCAATCACTGATTTTTCAGTTTTCTCCATGGCACGCCTCTGTGAGCTGTTGTTGACTTGAAACAGGCCTCCTCTTGCTGGTTTTTCCAAGAATAATCTTATTGTCCATTTATATCATTGTTACCAACAAGTAAGTATTAGTTAAACTATTCTTAAGTGTTTTGATTCTTTCAGACTCAATACGAAAGAGGTGAAATCATAGAATCCAACTATATGTTGTTGTGATCCTGCTATAAATCATTTTGATCCCTTAAATCCACAATTCTACGTCAAATTTCTGTACTTATATCTTTCAATAAGTTCTTTGGAGTATAAGTGAGTCATTTATCTTTAATTCTTAAGGTTTTTCTCTAAAATTAGTTTTTTTCAAGAATTATCTGTATAATTATTCTTGCAAAAGATAGTTATATATTGAAATAATTTTATCATTTTAATAAAAGAAGTTTTTATTATTAAATTCTTCTTGTAATTGATTCTTGTAGACAATTACTGCTCACTGTTAAAATCACTAGTAGTGTTTAACATGTGAAAGAAATAATTCTTTAATTATTTAATTGTGGTTATAATAATATTTTATTATTATATTTCATAATAACAGACATATTACTGTTGATTAATAGTAATATTATCATTGGTTTCATAGTCAAATCTTACATTTGGGGGCCTGGCCATCATTTCAACCACAGACTTGGCTTTAATCATATTCTAGACTTCATTTTCTGTTTCAAAAACTACCATACCTACCCATATCCTATATTTGGAGGCTTGGCCATGTTTTTTGAACCTTTTGCAATTAATTGATATATTTTCAAGCTCTAAAGTATAATAATTTAATAATTGTTTCCTTCAATTTGAAGTTGAAATCAATTGTTATGTTTGAAATTGTCTTAAAATTCTTTTTATTGAGGAATTTGGTTTAATTTTATACTGTTTTTACATGTGGTTTTTCACATCCAAAAACTTATAAAATTATTCTTTGAGTTACTCTGAATCAATTTTGATTCAAATTCTTAAGTTTTACTTTTTTTTTTAAAAAGAATGATTTTTTTTAATATTAAAAAATATAAAACTTTTAAAAAATATTGAAAAAAATTAGAAAAATTATTTTTCTTTTTTAAAATTTCTTCTAGTGTCTTTAATCAAATAATGTGAAGCTGGCAACAGACTCAGTAAGAGATATATCACTAGTCCAGAATCTGAAAAAAGTATTGAGGTGCACATTGCTAAAAGAGGCACCTTATTTAACTCAGAAAAGAATAAATTACCACCAAAAGGTGTGTGTTTTATCTTATATTTTCACTTTTTATCTTTAAATTGACATGAAAATGGTGCATACCAGAAATGGAAGAAACTATTCAGTCCAACCAGATGGATGTGGACAAGGAAGAGGAAAGACCAAATCTTCCTCAAAAAAGACACATCTGGAGGATGCCAGAGTTGCCCCCCATTCCCCAAGTTCTGTACCAACAGATTTTGACGTTTATTCTGAGTCTGAACTGATTCATGGCAATATTTCCAGGGCTGAACCATTTTCAGGTGGCACCAATAGAAATATATCAACTCCAGTACACAGATTGGTTCAGAGAAGCCAAAGAAGAAGAGTGGGAAATATGCCCAAGCCTTTGGAAGGGAGCCATGTACTCTTACTTACACATCAAGAGCTTTCTGGGTCAGGAGAAGACCATAGAACACTTAGGAGGTTGGAGCCCATTGTCTTGCAAAGACAAGGTCAAAAAGATAAAGAATTGGTTGAAGAACTAAAGTCTTTTATCCATAGACCAGAAAAAGGAACCGGAAATGACTCCAGCTTTGGACACAAAAGGCCCAGTGGCGTCTACCAGCTCCAAACCAGCTCCAGAAGTGCCCAAAAGACCTCAGAAGAAACAGAGAGATCCCAAGAACCATCAAGGCAAGGGTAAAGGCAAAGCCAATTGGCACAGACCTTACCCACAAGGGTACAATATCCCCAAATTGGAGCCTTCAGCAGTGGACAGTGTATTCAACATGGCCAGAACTCTGATGGAATTCACAGCCAAGGAGCAGGAAAGGATGAACAGAACCTTTCCACACAAATAATACAACAAATACATTTTGTAAAAAGTAGTATTGATGTAGAACTTGGGAAATTTGATGCAAAGATAAATAAAATTACATCACATATCAGTGAATTGAAAAGAAATGACAAGAAGAATACTGAATGGTATCAATTGACAAATGTCAGACTTGATTCCATCATCAATACATGTGACAGAATTGAGAGTAAATGTCAAAATGATGAAATGAAAGATCTTTCCATTTTTAACATTAATGTTCAACTTAAAATTCTAAAAGATCATATCTTAGAAATAGCTGAAAATACCAATCAGTTTGCTACACATTTAGCAAAAAGTGACAGTGAAAGGCAGAAATTAAAGAATGAAATCATTGCAAATGTGGAACAAATTCATAAATATTATGAACCACATATGCCAAGGCATTCTACACCTTTGACCAAAGAAAAAAATACTGTTAAAAGAAGTTTTACCCCACTCTCAGGAGAAATTGTTATCTCTGCAAAAGATATTCCCAAATTGGAAGAATGGCCAACATTCTCTGGTGAAGGTTAATACAACCATATTGAGTTCATCAGAACTATTGATATGTTGCAGGAAGACTTTACTATACCTGATGAAATTATAGTGGGAAAATTACACTGTCTGTTTACCAAAACTGCCAAGAAATGGTACTACAAGATGAGAATAGATCATGGAAAACATGACTGGTCTTGGTGGAAATCTGAAGTGATTACCAAATGGGCCAATAATTCTTGGAGGTTTAAAATGGAAAATGCTTTTGAAAATTCCATTTTTAACCCAGAAAAAGATAAACCACTTACTTGGTGCTTCAAGCAAAAAGACAGATTATCTGCTTTACACCCAGATATGTCTGACACTATGATTAATATGAAAATAATGAGAAATTGTGGAGGAGAACTGGAGCATGCTATCAAAAGCAGATGTTTAGAGCCCTGCTCAACAGAAGACTACATTAATGCAATGGAAGATATAATTACCAGAACAAGAATTGGTAAAACTTGGACTAAAATCCCTATGGAATCCAAGATAATCTCAAAGGTTCCCAGAGAGGACAGGAAACCTGAGAAGCCTGTCTTGAAGTGTCATAAATGTGGAAGCACTTCACATTTGGCCAACACTTTCACCAAAAAGACAAAAATCAATGAAGTTCAAGTCATTGAAAAAGTTCATTGTACTGAAGGAAAAGAAGAATCTGACCTAGATTCTGAAGTCTCTGAGGATACACCAGTAGAGGACTATACATTTGAAAACATTACAGCTTTCTTCGAGGTCACAGAAATCCATACTCACTTGCCACAGTACAGTGAGGACTGTCATAACCTGATCAATATCCAAGATGCGAGAATGTGTAAGACCAAACCTGCTAGAGGAAAAGGTTATACTGCTGGAGCATTTTGTATCACATCAATTCTGATGAATGATATCAAAGCCAAATTAAATTTGGATACAGTGGAATTTTGCACTTGTGTGGGCAACGATTATCCCCAAGTCATACTTTCTGCATGGAAAAACCATCTATTACCAATAGAAAGTGTCCAATTTAGTAGTGCCAGGAACAATATGTACCCTTTGGGAATATTAGACACTAATATTGTGTTCCCACACCCTGCAGGAAGTATAAGAATGAAGACAGAGATAGTAGTAATAGATAACTGCATATCTCAGCACATCATTCTTGGAAATGATTACTTGAATATTTATGGTATTGACATCAATAACCATCAAGACAGATATTTCACAATTGGGGATAACAAGAGACAGAAATTTGCTTTTTACAATATGCCAAAACAAATATCTGTAGTATCTTCTGTTAAGGATACTTATAAAGATGAATTTGTGTTTAATCAACTTGTTGAAGCACAAATTAATCCATCATTGTCACCAACGATGAGGAATGAACTTATTGATGTGTTATACACATACAATAATGCATTTGCCTCTGTTAATGAACCATTAGGTGCTATAAAAGGACATGAAGTTGATATTACTCTTAATATTGACAGGCCATATCCTCCAGTACTTAGAAGACCAGCTTATCCAGCCAGTCCCAGAGCTAGAGAAGCCTTGGAAAAACATATCCAAGTGTTAATCCAACTTGGTGTACTAAGGAAAGTAGGCCATAATGAGGAAGTTGAAGTGACAGCACCTGTTATTATTGCTTGGCATAATGATAAGTCAAGAATGGTTGGATATTTTAGAACATTGAATACCTACACAGTTCCAGATATGTATCCAATCCCTAGAATTCCAGAAACCTTGACTCAACTGTCTAAAGCCAAGTATATAACATCAATGGATGCATTGAAAGGCTTTCATCAAAATGTTTTCTGACGCCTAAAGCTAAGAAATTACTTAGAATTATCACTCACTGTGGTATTTATGAGTATCTTAGAATGCCATTTGGCATTAAAAGTGCTCCATCCCATTATCAATGAATGATTAATACGATCCTTCCCACAGAATTATCTGAAGGATGGCTTATCATTCATATTGATGATATTATCATATGTTCTGATTCATGGTCTTTGCACCTTGAAAGACTTGCAATAGTACTTCACAAAGTTGCAGAAGTGAATATAAAAATTTCACTCAAGAAATGCAATTTTGTATTTGAATATCTCAAAGCATTAGGACATGTTGTTTCTGGTTTAAGCTTGGGTATTGACAAAAAAAAAGTAGCAGCAGTGTTACCTAAGCCAATACCCCAGATTAAAAAAGAAATGATGTCTTTTCTTGGATTTTCCAGTTATTATAGGCAGCACTTGAAAGACTTTGAAATTCTAGCCAAGTCACTCTATAGAATCTGTGATCAACATACTGTATTTGAGATGACACAAGAGAGAATTAAAGCTTATGAGAAGATAAAGAAAGCTCTTACAGAAGCACCTTTACTCCTCATGCCTGACTGGAATATTCCTTTTAAATTTTACATTGATGCATGTGGAGATGGATTAGGGGAAGCCCTAAATCAAGTCCAAATTATTGATGACAAACCTACAGAAGGCCCAGTTTGGTACATATGAATACAAATTGAACCAACAGAAGCCAGATATGGTGCAAGCCAAATGGAGTGCTTAAGTTTGGTATGGGCACTTGAGAAATTACACTATTATCTTGATTGCAGTGTTTTTGAAGTGATAACTGACTGTAATGCCATGAAATGACTTCTTAAGATGAAAACTCCAAACAGACTTATGTTGAGATGGCAAATAGCCATTCAAGAATATAGAGGAAACATGACTATAGTTAATAAAGCAGGAAACATCCACAATAATTCTGATGGACTTAGTAGGTGGGCACTAAACAACACTCCTGATAGCCCAGCTTATGTACCTTTGGAAGCTGAACCTCAAATTCCAATTGAAGGCATTATCATAACTGATATTGGGACTGAATTCTTCGAAGAAGTCAGAGAATCTTATAAACAAGACAAGAATTGCCATATACTGACTTCTTTATTAGATAAAGACTTCAAAGATACATCTTTAGTCAAGGCACTAGATGAAGTTTGGAAAAATTCCTATTCTGAAGGAAGATTTCATTTGTTTGATGGGATTATTTACCACAGAACCAAACATTCTGGTGTAATGACATTATGTAGCAGATTGCTTATCAATACCATTCTTCATGATTGCCATGATAGCATATACTCTGGAGACCTCTCAGGAGACAGAAAACTTGAAAAAAGTGAGGACCTGTGCATGGTGGCCATCTTGGAGAAAAGAAACCATTGAATACTGCCATACCTGTGACAGATGTCAAAAGGAAAACAGGAGTACAGGCAAGAAATTTAGAATTATGATCCATATTCAAAAACCAAAATCCCCTTGGGAAGTTGTTCACATGGATTGGGTAACACCACGTCCTCCAAGTGGTGACAAACATTATAATGCTTGTTTAGTCATTGTAGACAGTTATAGCAAAACTCCCATATTCTTACCATGTCACAATGATGACACTGCTATGGATACAGCTCTTCTTCTATGGAGTAGAGGTATTTCTCATACAAGATTATTTAAGAATATCATAAGTGACAGAGATCTCAAGTTCACATCTGCATTTTGGACTAATCTTCATAGATCATTTGGGACTAATTTAGCATTCTCTACAGCATATCACCCTCAAACAGATGGGCTAGCAGAGAGGATGATTCAAACTTTAGAAGACATGATCAGGGGATTTTGTGCTGATGGGTTAGAATACAAAGCCTCACATGGCTTTACCCATGACTGGTGTACTCTTATACCTGAATTAGAATTGGCATATAAGACATAAGTCCATTCTTTCACAGGACAAACTCCTGCTATGTTAGAAAAAGGATGGAATCCAAGACTCTCAACAGACACACTGAGAAAAGACATGATTTACATTCATCCTACATTCTTCAGCTTCAAGATAATTCTTGATAAAGTTAAACATCATTAAAACCAAAGCATGGATGAAGCTTTGAATTATGCAAAGCAGAAGTGGGACAAGAGTCATAAAGTACCAGACTTCAAAGTAGGGGACTTAGTTCTAGTTTCAACCTTGAATTTTAATAATATCAGAGGCCCAAAGAAACTTAAAGACTCTTATGTAGGACCTTTTGTTATTGTTGCCTTACATGGAACCAATGCAGTTCAAGTGGAATTGAGTGGTGAATTGGAAAATAAACACCCCACTTTTCCAGTCAGCTTGATAAAACCTTATCAACCAGCTGACAAAGAATTGTTTCCTTTGAGGAACCCAACTCCTTTAGCTGTACCACCCATGGAACAGAATGAAGACAAAGAGATAAAGAAAGTCATTAAAGAAAGGAGACTTAGGGGTAAAAATCAAAGAGAATATCTTGTCAGATATAGAAATCCAGTACATGAAGATGAATGGCGGGCAGAATCAGATATATCTGACTCAGATAAACTCTTAAGAAGATTTAGACATGAAAGAAGGCCACAAGCCTGAATATTTCTATAAATGTACTTTGAATTACTTGATCTGAGTAATGTAAAGAGGTTGGACAGTGGACATTAACCCCCTTTGGGGCCTGTTTTTTCTTTATACCATTAATAAAATTGTAGTAAAATTTTATTTTTTGGTGGGAGGGAATGTGAGCCTTGAGGTATATTTTACATACCCAAATAGGCCACAATTATCTTAAAAATAAATTCTGAATTTCGCATAACTCATAAGTCATGCATGTATCCAAAATTCATCATTTTTGATTTCACAAAAGAAGAATAACGTTTTATTGAGTAAGTAAATCCATGGATGTAAGGCCAGATTTGGATTCTACACAAACCTTGACTTAGGTTAGCTCCATTGAGTGAATAAGCTCAAATTAAATCTTTGAGGTGGTAATATGAAAAAAACTACATAAAAGATCCATGAAAAATTTTGTTTTTCTTAATTTCAGGCCAAAATAATGGGAATGTGAGAAATCCCATGTTACATATACACTAAAAATAGTGTTATGCATGTTTTAGGCAATTAATATCATGGTATTCTTACATGGACCTTTGGTACACCCATAGTTGATATCTCACTTTAAGCTTAAATTTCTATTTTGACATGAAAAATAAGCAAGGGGGACAAAAGACATCAAAGAGAGCCAGGGTACCCAACTTCTGAGGCCTCAGAGGCATGGACAGCTCCAAGGCTTGGATTCATGGCTGATCTTGGCCCAATAAGTAAACTAAAATTCTTTGGTAACTTGGTTACCATGCTACAACTACAGTAAATCATAAGAAAATAGCAAATAACCTGCTATTTCGACATGCCAAGGAGCTAAAGAGCTACGTAGCCTCCTGTAACCATGTCAATTCTGAATTACTTTCCATGGATAGACCCTAGAAGAGTAATTAAAACCCTTTTTGGACTTGTATCCATTGATTTACCTCATAGAAACCAGCTAAACACTGATATTTGCAATTCTACATAGAAATGAGGTAAAAACTTCAAAAACTCATTAAAAACACAATTCTTAATAAATCTCTCTTAAACGTCCAGGACTAATGGAGAACTGTATTATCTATGGTAAAACCAAAAATAAGTATAGTTTTACTAGTAAAATTAAAAGGTTTACTTACAGTCCAATTTTGACTATTCTACGTGAAACACTGAATCTTCAAAAATTCACAGTAATTACAACCTGTGATGAAAATGCCAATAGAATTGATGACTTTGAGAAATAAATGATTATTTAGGAATAAAAGAAGATTTACAGGTGTTACTCTTTTTACTCTTAACCATATTTGGGTTGATAGTCACATAAAAGTATCAATTAAGTAATTATGATAATTTTACATGAAAATAGATGATGCAATCAATAATCCAAAAGGGTTTATTGTTTTCTCACTCACTGGTTTTTTATTTTGATCCATGGCATGCCTCTGTGAGCTGTTGTTGACTTAAAAGAGGCCTCCTCTTGCTGTTTTTTCCAAGAATAATCTTATTATCCATTTATATCATTGTTACCAACAAGTAAGTATTAGTTAAATCATTGTTAAGTGTTTTAATTTTTTCGGAATCAATAAGAAAGACCTGAAATCATAGAATCCAGCTATATGTTGGTGTAATCCTGCTATAAATCATTTTTATCCCTTAAATCAACAATTCTATGCCAAATTTCTCTACTTATACCTTTCAATAAGTTCTTTGGAGTATAAGTGAGTCATTTATCTTTAATTCTTATAGTTTTTCTCTAAAATTAGTTCTCTTCAAGAATTATCTGTATAATTATTCTTGCAAAAGATAATTATATATTAAAAAAGTTTTATTATTTTAATAAAAGAAGTTTTTATTATTAAATTCTTCCTCTAATTGATTCTTGTAGATGATTACTGCTCACTGTTAAAATCACTAGTAGCGTTTAACATGTGAAGGAAATGATTATCTAATTATTTAATTGTGGCTATAATAATATTTTATTATTATATTTCATAAGAACAGGCATATTACTGTTGATTTGTCAGCCTGTGACTCAAAACCAGAGCACAAGCATGACAGCCAAAATACCATAAACCAATGGTATAGCCAAGATACCACCAAAACATGGAGCTGAGCCAAATTAGCTCAGAAGGTATCAAAAGAAAGAGGAAACTCACCCCTTTCTGAAAATATAAGTCCCATCACCATAGGACAAGAAATAACAAAGTTATTCCTGCTCAAAGTCATTGCTGAGCATAAACCTTAATTTTCACCTCTCATCTAAAATCTAGAAGGAGAGGCTTAACCCCATCAAATGGGTATTCAAAATGAAGCTCTAAACCAGGGCTATCCAATGGTGCCAGCCAAACTGAGCTAGCACCAGTATTACTTGAGTTATGGTCAAATTCAGACCAAATAAGGGTGAACAAAACATTCACCTCTCATCTAACTTTTACAGTTTTAGTGTGAGATACTTAAAGTGGGGTCTTTTTGGAAAGAGCACAATCAGGGCTATCTGATGGTGCCATCCATTTCCTCATAACTCAACTACAACAGAAGTTATGGGCCAAACAAGCTTAATACAGCTTTTGACCAGACCACGCCAATATACAAAAATACTTGTACATGGGATAACTTTGTCATATTTAATGATAGCCATGTCAAGTTGGGTATCATTGTGTAGAGCTCATACAGGGCTATTCAATGAACCAACTTTGAGCTTGATATCTCAAAAACTGACAAAGTTATGACCATTTTAAGGTCAAAATCCCACCTGCTGTCAGATACAGCCTTACCATGGGATAATATCCCATAACCATGAATATGAGGTGTCAAATAGACGAAGAAGCATGTTTTTACTTCAATACCTCATATGTCAGTCAATACTGGGGTCCCATACAGTTTCTGTACAGCATTCTACACGTCATACACGTCAGAATCAGGCTGTGAGGTCCCCAGATGAAAATTTTCACCCTGTATTGGTGAAAACTGCCCAGATGTGGTTTCAAAACCACATCTGAGCCCAATACAGGGTGTACAGGCTGTTTGCAAACCACAAGCCTGTCCTGGAGAGTGAAAAATCTTCACTTCCTCTACGTGGAAAGGTCTAGCAGCCTTTCCACCTCAATTTCAGGATAAAAGGAGGGCTTTTCACAGCCAAAACCCTTTCCTCATCCTGCTCTTGAATAACCTACGTAGTAAACTGTCAAAAACAGCTTCACTCTTGGTTAATAATCAGGTATAATTATAATCTTAATTATTGTAGACTCTATTATTGTAATCCAACAGATAAAGCCTGCACCCAGGGTTCTCAATAGCGCTCACCACCACTATTCCTCAATAGTAGAACCCTTTTATTTTATTATAAAACCCTTATAAATCTTTTTTAAATCATTTTCTACCGTGTCACATACACAGTTAAAGTTGTAATTAGCCTAGTTATACCTTTATCATAGTATCATCCTGACATTTTGGGGGCCTGGCGGTGTTTTTTTTGACTTTTTGGACCTTACAAGTAAGTCTTTTCTCTTTTTTATGACTTATTAACCATTGTTTTTATCTTTTTTAGGCGTAATTTCCTTGTTTAAATATATATATTATATATATTTATTCTTTTTATACATACTCATATTTTAAAGAGTATTATTCACGTGGCTAATACCCACTGAATTTGATTATTTTTGGCGTGTTTTGTATATAAAAACACATAAGCCATCAATACAGTCCTGTATTCTCGACTGAATAAGGACACCTCTGACTGAAAAACCATCAGTTGAGGCATGGTCAAGTGTATTGTTAATTCAATAACACTTGTATACAAACCACTTTTACAGAGCACACTTGCAAACCACAAGTGTATCTGTGGGATACTGGCACACAAACAGTGTGACAGGGCACCATAAGCTGTATTTTTGACGTGAAATTGTTAATTCAATTACACTGTCATCATACAAGGGAATATTGTAATAATATACAAGCCCAGAGGCCATTCTTAGACGTGCAAAACCAGCCTTTTAAGAAGTCTTAACTGACATAAGCCCTCTTTTTCCTGTCTTGATTCAGTGGAAGAAAACTACATCCCACTTGAAACCCAGTCACAGGCCAACACACCAGTGACACCCTCAGAACCAGAGGGCAGCAAGGGTAAAGGAAAAAAGCTTAGTGAAGGCCTCATTACAGCCAAGAAGTGGACACCAATAGCCACTCAGAGGAGTAGAAAACCACAAAACTCTGCTTCAATACAAGGTAAACCAACCTTAACCACTTGTACAGGGAAGATTACAATTATTAACCCAGTTGTAACCTCCAAAGGCAAACTGCCCAAATCAGCAGATAACAAATTTGTACAAGGCACAGTCAAAGGTAAATACCCTAAGAACATAAAGTTGTTGACTGCTTGCAAACACTGATATGTCCCCTGCATACCTCAGAGACCTTGGCTTCCAAAGGAACCAGCCAGAGGATAGATCAGGAATGTCTAGAGCCAGAAGACCTGAAAGAAGACACATTGGACACAGTGGTGGATGGCAAAACAATGAGGGAGATAATATCAACCTTGCCATTCACACTGCAATTCAACAGAAACCTCAAACCAGAGGACTGGAAGGATATGGATCAAGTTCTTCAAATCCACCAACTCCTCAAAGATTTGTTTCAATGGAGCATGGACAACAAGAGTTTCAACCTAGCAACTCACTGGGCAGAACTGGGATCAAGTTGCCAGAAGATCTGTCTCAAAGAGATAGACTTCAAAGACCTTATGGTAATCACCAAGGGTTGGAATCCTACCAGGCAGCACAGACTCCTGGAGGCAAGGGCACAGAGGATAAGGGAGAATCAAGCCACTATCCAAGCTATAGAAGAACAGTTAACCCAGACAGGGCCTACTCATATTCCTTCAGGTTCACAAGGAGCATGCCAAATCAGCTCTCCAGTGGCTTCACACGATTCAGAAACCAGCAGATCAGTGGCCAAGAGTCACCATTCTTCACAATTCCAGGAAGTTTCCAGGAGAAGACAAGGCAACAAGGGCAAGAACAAAGCCTCCTTCAACCAGAGGAGGAAAGAGTCAGACCCCATGATCCAGAAGCTGTTAGATTTGGTAAAAGAAGTACACAAGAACCAGAAGTAGTTGTAAACCACTCTAGAATCAGTAGTCCTAGTAATAGAAACATTACCCCCACTCAGACTGAAAATAACATTATCACATCTGAGAGTAACATAAACAGTGACACACTGTGGTTACAAATGTCCCAATATGCTGAGCAATCTGCAAAGCAGGCTACAGAATTTGCAGCTGCCCAAGAGAGGTTGAGAAAAACTCAAGCCTCATTGGAGCAGATAGTTAAAAACCTTCAGGAAGGATATGCTCAACTGAGCAAAGCCTCTGAAGAAACCAACAAGAGACTGAACCAAGTCTCTGAAGAACAACACCATAGTAGCAGGGACAGGGAGTGTCTGAACCAAGACATCAACAAATTGTTTGATGCCTACCATAGCTTAAAGCCCCAACCACAAGGCCAAGCTATGGAGAATCCATATCAACCAGATGACATCAAACCAGATGCCATGTTGTTGAATAAGGCAAGATCTCCATCACAATACCAGGATGGAGATGGCATGTCTTATTCAGAGAAGGAAGCCTTGAAACAGCTTCCTGAGGCCTCAAGCTGGCCCAAATTCTCTGGATCAGGAGAATATGATCATATGGAACTCATAGATTATATTGATGGACTCTTCATTGATGTACCAAGCATACCAGATTACTGGATTACTGCTAGACTGAATACTGCATTTAAAGGTCATGCAAGTATATGGTACACAGAAATGAAAGAAATCCATGGAAGAAGAAATTGGCCATGGTGGAAGAGTCAAATAATCCAAAAGTACAGTAATGGAACTTGGATATGGCAAAAGACCATGTCATTTGAAAATGACAAATACTCTGTGGACAAAGATCCATATGAGTGGTGTCTTAGACAGTCTAAAAGACTTAAAGCCATTGATCCCAAAATGAACATTCAAATGAGGAATCATAAACTTCTGACACAACTTCCAGGAGAACTAGAGCATGCAGTAAAGTGCAGATGCAACCAAAATTGCACTCTAGATGATATAGCCAATACCTTACAAGACATAAGGAAAAGGACTAATATAGGGAAATTCACCCCATATAGAAGCAACAGTTTCAAAGAGAAACAGCCTTTCAGGGTGGAGTTTAAAGACAAACCCAGAGAAAGAGTGGCAGAAGTGGCAAAGAAAAAGAATTCTTGTCACAATTGTGGTTCAACAGACCACTATGCCAACAACTGTCCCAAAGCAAAGAGGAAAGTCTATGCTATAGAGAAAGTCCCTGAAGAAGAACCCCCAACAGAGGATTCTGAATCAGACTCTATGGGAGATGCCATTAGAGAACCATCTGATGAGGATCAAGACCCAAGAGAGGAATTTCTAGTGGAATACCAAGAGGAAACCTCACTAGAAATCCAGGATATACAGTTGGAAGCAGGCATACCAGAAGACACTGCCAACAAGAACTTGTGTAAACACACACAAGATGCACAAACATTCCTAGTCACACCAACCAAAGGAATGGCATATATACATGGAACAGCCACAAAAATGACTGTATGTATTGACAATGCTCAGCACCCACTGATCATTGACAGTGGAGCACACTGCTCCATAGTGGCCAGAAATTATCTGGATAACCACTTCCCAAACTGGGAAAAAGAACTCTTGCCCACCAGGGCAAAGAACTTTAAGAGTGCATCTGGAAAGATGACCTCTATTGGGACAATTATCAAAGAGATAATCATACCCCACAGGAAAGGTAATATCAGACTCAACCCAGAGTTTGTAGTGCTTGAAGATGCCCACATCCAAGGGTTTTTACTGGGAACAGATTACCAGAGGATGTATGGCATAGATATTTACAATAGTAAAAATAGGCATATTACCATTGGTACTAACAAGGAAAAGAAATTTTCTCTTGATATATACCAGATATCTTCTCAGGACCCACTGGAAGAACTTCTGAAAGAATTCAGAGAGGGACAGTTTAGCACTACCCTCACCAGTAAACAAAAACTAAGTTTACTGAAGATGCTGAGGAAGAATAGACCAGCATTTGCCATTGGTGAAGAACCATTAGGCAAGATCAAAGGCCATGATATAGAACTATATCTGGATGTGGAAAGACCTTATCCACCCATGTTAAGGAGACCTCCTTACCCAGCAAGTCTGGAGACCAGGAAAGAGATTGAGAAACATATCAATGAACTCCTGGACATGGATGTCATTAGGAAGATTGGACATAATGAAATAGTGGAAATCACCACTCCTGTCCTAATCACCTGGCATGATGGCAAGTGTAGATTGTGTGGAGACTTCAGAGCCCTGAACAACTACACAAAAGCAGACAGGTATCCCATACCAAGGATACCTCATGCCTTGGATAAATTGGCCAAAGCCAAATACATAACCAAGATGGATTGTATGAAGGGCTTCCACCAAAATGGAGTTAAACCAAACTCCATGAAATTACTCAGAATTATATGCCATATGGGCATATATGAGTACACCAGGATGCCATTTGGCATCAAGAATGCACCAGCCCACTTCCAAAGGATGATGGACACCATATTTCAAGAAGAAATAATGGAAGGCTGGATGGTAGTATATATTGATGATATCATTATATACTCAGAGACATGGGAAGACCATGTACAATACATAGACAGAGTGCTAAGTAAATGTACACCCATCAATCTGAAAATTTCACTTAAAAAGTGTAATTTTGGCCAACAAGAGCTACTAGCTCTAGGACATAAAGTCTCAGGCCTTAGTCTGGCAATTGACCAGAACAAAGTAGCAGCAGTACTGCAAAAGCCAGTACCAAAGAACATCAAAGAGATGCAATCTTTCCTTGGGTTTGCCAGCTACTATAGAAACCACATCAAAAACTTTGCCCACATAACTAGTAGTTTATACAAGTTATGCTCAAAGGATGTAGTTTTTGAAATTACCAAGGAAAGAAGGGATGCATATGAGAGGATCAAATATGAACTCACTAATGCACCTGTGCTTATCTTACCTGACTTTGAACTACCATTCAAGTTATATATAGATGCAGCATGCAGTCAAGGCCTAGGAGCAGCCCTTCACCAAAGAAAAATTGTGGATGGTGAACCAAGAGAAGGTGTAATATGTTACATCTCCAGGAAGCTGAAAGATTCAGAAGCCAGGTATGGGGCCACCCAGACAGAATGTCTATGTCTAGTCTGGGCTCTAGAAAAACTCCATTATTATTTGGAGGGTGCAGTCTTTGAAGTCTACACAGACTGCACAGCCTTGAAGTCTTTACTAAACATGAAGACTACCAATAGACACATGCTGAGATGGCAAATAGCCATCCAGGAGTATAGAGGGAACATGACCATCATATACAAGGAAGGTAAAAGCCATACCAATGCAGATGGCCACTGGACAATGTCAAAAGCAATCCAGCTTATGACCCTGAAGTTGCCGCAAAAATTCCTATCCAATTTATGGAAATAGACAGGAAGAAGAACTTCAGATTCTCTGAATGGGCACCAGGGAGTGGTACCCTTGACAGTGGAAACACTGATTCAGAAGGGACAGAAACCCCCATACTGGGAATAAGTTCCTCAGAACTGCACAATGAATTTTTCAATGCAGTAATGAAATCTTATGCTAAACACAAACAGTGTAGCATACTACTCCAACTCCTTCAACAAAAATACAGGAGCCCAGAACTGGAAACCCAGCTGGAGGAACCCTGGTTGAGGGCCTATAAGGACAATAAATTCTTCCTTATAGATGGCCTGATTTATCACAGAGAAAAGCACACCAGTGCACTCACAGTGATAGACAGAAACCACATCCCTTTAATCCTGCAGGAATGCCATGATTGCCCCTATATGGGACACATGAGTGAGGACAGGACTAAAGAGAGGGTAGCAAGCACAGCTTGGTGGCCCAAGTGGGAGCAAGAGTTGAGTGAATACATCAACACTTGTGAAAGATGCCAAAAGGCAAATAGAAAACATGGGAAGAAATATGGGTTACTTCAACACATAGGAGAACCCAAACACCCATGGGAAACCATCAACATGGACTGGGTCACAGGACTTGTCCCAGGAGGCAAAGAAAACTACAATGCCTGCCTAATCATAGTTGATAGGTTCAGCAAGAGCATGAGATGTCTACCATGCCATAAAGAGGACACAGCCATGGACACTGCTCTGTTATTTTGGAATAACATCATATCCACCTGTGGAGTCCCTAAGATCATAATTAGTGATAGGGACCCAAAATTCACATCTGAATTTTGGACCAATTTATATGACATGCTAGGCACCAAGCTTGCTTTTTCCACAGCTTACCATCCACAAACAGATGGCCTAGCTGAGAGGATGATCCAAACAATGGAGGACATCCTCAGGAGGTTCTGTGCCTATGGCATGGAATACAAGGACCATGAGGGATATACCCATGATTGGGTCACCCTCTTACCAGCAGTCCAACTGGCTTATAACACAAGCCAACACTCTACTACAGGAAAAACACCTGCACTGGTAGAGAAAGGGTGGAATCCCATGTTACCTGTGGATCACTTGAAGAAAAACCTTCTGACCATCCACCCCACAGCCAAAGACTTCCATGATATGTGGAAGAAAGCCTGTGATACTGCTGCCAAATGCATAGCTGAGGCCAAAGAGTATAATAAGCAAAGGTGGGACAAATCACATATGGAACCTGACTTCAAGGAAGGGGACCAGGTGTTAGTGTCTACACTGAACTTTAACAATCTCAAAGGACCCAAGAAAATGAGAGACTCATTTGTAGGGCCCTTCACTATCATTAAGTTGATAGGGAAGAATGCAGTAGAGGTCAAGCTCACTGAGGAATTTTCTAGGAAACACCCAGTCTTCCCAGTGAGCCTGGTGAAACCATACTTCCAAACAGAGGAGGATAAATTCCCCTCCAGGAAGAAGAACACCACTCCACCAGAAATAGTGGAATTGGAAGACTCTCCTGGACCTGTGAGTAAAATCATCAGGGCCAGAAAAATCAGACTTAATGGGAAAGATCAGAGACAATATCTAGTCAGATTCAAGAACCAGACAGCTGACAAAGACAAATGGTTGGCAGAGGATGCCATACCAGATGGGAACCTTCATTTAAGGAGATTCAGAGCCTCTAGGAGGACTGAACAGTCTCATCAAGGATGAGCCTTTTTTAGAGGGAGGGTATGTCAGCCTGTGACTCAAAACCAGAGCACAAGCATGACAGCCAAAATACCATAAACCAATGGTATAGCCAAGATACCACCAAAACATGGAGCTGAGCCAAATTAGCTCAGAAGGTATCAAAAGAAAGAGGAAACTCACCCCTTTCTGAAAATATAAGTCCCATCACCATAGGACAAGAAATAACAAAGTTATTCCTGCTCAAAGTCATTGCTGAGCATAAACCTTAATTTTCACCTCTCATCTAAAATCTAGAAGGAGAGGCTTAACCCCATCAAATGGGTATTCAAAATGAAGCTCTAAACCAGGGCTATCCAATGGTGCCAGCCAAACTGAGCTAGCACCAGTATTACTTGAGTTATGGTCAAATTCAGACCAAATAAGGGTGAACAAAACATTCACCTCTCATCTAACTTTTACAGTTTTAGTGTGAGATACTTAAAGTGGGGTCTTTTTGGAAAGAGCACAATCAGGGCTATCTGATGGTGCCATCCATTTCCTCATAACGCAACTACAACAGAAGTTATGGGCCAAACAAGCTTAATACAGCTTTTGACCAGACCACGCCAATATACAAAAATACTTGTACATGGGATAACTTTGTCATATTTAATGATAACCATGTCAAGTTGGGTATCATTGTGTAGAGCTCATACAGGGCTATTCAATGAACCAACTTTGAGCTTGATATCTCAAAAACTGACAAAGTTATGACCATTTTAAGGTCAAAATCCCACCTGCTGTCAGATACAGCCTTACCATGGGATAATATCCCATAACCATGAATATGAGGTGTCAAATAGACGAAGAAGCATGTTTTTACTTCAATACCTCATATGTCAGTCAATACTGGGGTCCCATACAGTTTCTGTACAGCATTCTACGCGTCATACACGTCAGAATCAGGCTGTGAGGTCCCCAGATGAAAATTTTCACCCTGTATTGGTGAAAACTGCCCAGATGTGGTTTCAAAACCACATCTGAGCCCAATACAGGGTGTACAGGCTGTTTGCAAACCACAAGCCTGTCCTGGAGAGTGAAAAATCTTCACTTCCTCTACGTGGAAAGGTCTAGCAGCCTTTCCACCTCAATTTCAGGATAAAAGGAGGGCTTTTCACAGCCAAAACCCTTTCCTCATCCTGCTCTTGAATAACCTACGTAGTAAACTGTCAAAAACAGTTTTACTCTTGGTTAATAATCAGTTATAATTATAATCTTAATTATTGTAGACTCTATTATTGTAATCCAACAGATAAAGCCTGCACCCAGGGTTCTCAATAGCGCTCACCACCACTATTCCTCAATAGTAGAACCCTTTTATTTTATTATAAAACCCTTATAAATCTTTTTTAAATCATTTTCTACCGTGTCACATACACAGTTAAAGTTGTAATTAGCCTAGTTATACCTTTATCATAGTATCATCCTGACATGATTAATAGTAATATTATCATCACTTTCATAGTCAAATCTTACAATATTTCTAATGAAAAGGAGGATCAATCCATATTTATGGAAATAAAGTATTGCTATGCGAAGATTAATTGGAAGCTCAAAATTACTAAAATCAAGGAAAATAATAGCTTTCATATTTATTGCGCTTCTGGTTTAGGTAATTAAGTGTAGAAAGGAGAGAACTTCATAAAGATAGTGATGGTATGGAGCTTTCATATCACTTAGTACATTATACTTGAATTAAAATTTAGTCAAAAATCACACAATAATAAAGTAAGATAATTGATTCAGATTATTAATTTGAATTCACCATGAGCAAAGTTGCTACACCTGCTAGATGGTTCACTATTTGTAAAGTAGTTTGAACCCAGATCAGGAGGGGGTTCGACAGTTCTTCTGAAATGGGTTTATCCCAGAATATTCTTTTTTGGCCAAATTCTCATTTCCTCCCAGCCATAAGAATATTATAAAAGAATGTCGAAATTCTTCCTATTATTTATTTCAAATACCTACATAAGTCAGATTAAATTCTTTTTTCATCTCTTGTAACTCCTAAATTAAGCCTTCCTTCTTACATCATTAGTGATTTTATTGAAAATTCCATTCTTTAATTTAAATATTGATGATTTTTATTCAAATATTATGTTTTTTTGCTACCTTAACCCTAATTTTTGTATGATTCAGCTTCCTTAATCTAAATTAAAAGTTTTAAAGTGCAAATTTTGAAACCTTTGAGGTAATATATGCCTAAGGATTATCCCTAGGATGTCTTTTTAAGAGAATCTTATACAACAGAGAATTCATATAAGGTTCAGAAAACATTGTAGATACTACCTTGTTTCCTGGAGCTTATTAAATATAATATTAAGTCATATTTGAAGTATTCAAGACAATGTTTGCATCAAAGCTTGCATATTTTAGAACTAGAATGATTTGGAGTTAAATGTCCACCTCTTTCTATCATGGGTGTGATTTTCATGATGAATAAAAAATTATTTAGATTGATTTATTTTTCACCTTTTTATTTTGGAAAATTATTCACCTTAAACAAAGGGTTATTGTTCTTATGTTATGCTCTTGGAAAAACCAGATTCCTCATTAATTTATCTAACTATAACTGCCAAATGTAGAAATATATATATTTATTAGGTCTTGTTGTATGGATAGCTATGATGATTTCAAAATTTAAAGTCAGAAACTTTGTCAAGATTTTACAGAAAATACAAAACTATTATTGTATGTTAAAACAATCTATTCTCAAGAAATACTTCTATTTTTGGTTTTTCTTCTATTCTATGTACCCAGGCCTGACATTAGTAATTTAAGCGGTTCATAAGGTATGCTGAATTCTCAATCCTTCAAAAAGATCTTGCCTAATAAGTATATTTTATTTAATTATTTAGAAAACTGTTTCTACATTACCATTAGGGTTTCTGAATAGCTATAATGAGCTTTTTATATATTTTAAGCAAGGTGATTATTTCATAAGCCAGTTTTGAGCTTCAAAATATTTTCACAATTAATCTGGTCATCAATGAATAAGGAATTTTTGGAATAGGATATTCCAATACTATCTATTATGAAGCTAAAAAAATCATGTATTGTTTTGATATTAGCAAAAATTAAAAAATTGGAGCTTCTCAATTTTCTAATGTGCTAAGTACATCCAAACCATGGGACCAATGAAAAATAACTTTTATCATTTGTATCTTCAAATGATCACTTGAAAAATACTATTTTCATCTGATAAATAAAGAAGAAAATCATATAATTATCAAAAATCATGAGTTTTATTGAGTCAATTTAATATACCTCTTTAAACAAGTATCCCATGGAATGAGTTATATCATTAAAAATGTGAATAAATTGATGAATTGTAAATCATTAT
This sequence comes from Austropuccinia psidii, assembly GCA_023105745.1. NCBI lineage: Eukaryota > Fungi > Basidiomycota > Pucciniomycetes > Pucciniales > Sphaerophragmiaceae > Austropuccinia > Austropuccinia psidii. Next base: position 28,622,614 of record JALGQZ010000005.1, read on the forward strand.
TGCAAATAGCCATCATATAGGCAAGGAAAAAATTAAAATCAATTTAATTAAAGGGTACATATTGAGAATCTCCTAATTATTATAATAATACATACTGTGAATTGAAATATTTACTTAAGGCACTGTTATTGTGACTATTGAATCAATATGATTTATTTGTTGTAGATTGGAATAGATATCTCTTCTTATTATGTTCAAATGCCATAAAATATCATTAAAAATATTTCTGATGCTCATTATCAATATGAAAAACAAAAGTAATTTTAATAAATGGTTCTCAAATGTATTTAAAAAACACAAAAATCAAATTTTTGATTGGGTTTCTTTTCTAATAGTATACATGAATTTTACAAAATTTAAAAAAAAGAGATAATTTAAAAAATGGAATCATGGGAATTTGAATTGTAAGGTCCTGTGGAGTTTTGTTACATTATATCATCTAGTAACACATTGGTGAATAATCATATGATTAAATAAACATGTGACCTTTTTTTGATAATAAGCTTAAGAATATATCCTCATGTTAAGAATATGTTTTTATTAGTTCATTTATTAATTCCAATAACCTATACATCATTTTTTAACATTGCAAAGTACTTAAATCTTAATTAGTATGATACTTTTTCACACAGGGATCCTGGAAGGTATCAAAATATGTTTTTATAGGTCATCATCTTATGAAATATACTATTTTAATTGTGAGGAGATGTTCCCTTTGAAATTGATAATACACAAATTAAATCATCTATATTCATATTTCTCCTCATCATGTGATAAACTGATTGTATATATCATCTCATGTTATATATTACAGAAATCAAGATTAAAATTTGAAAACATAAATTGATAAATATCCCAAATAAGATATTAAAGAGGTCCAGTTTGATCTTGAAAATCTGAAATGATATATGAAAAAATCAATATTCAAAAGAAGAGGGAGTGAATTATCTTTCTGTAATATTACTTCCTCAATGAATTTTCCATGTATATATAGCTATCAGGAGTAAAGTCCAATGCCTTAGACTAAAGATAATTTCATGGGGGCTTGAAGTTAATGAATATTATTTCAGTATTATATATTTATTTTTTTTGAAAATGGTATGACAGTTTGAGAAAAATGATGGGAATTCTTGAATTTCTGAGAATTTTGTGCCTTCTTTTCAGTTATATTCAACAATTCTTTGAGATTCATTTTGACTTTTCACTTCATATAAGTAGCTGAGGTAATGAGAATCCAAGTTATTAAAGAGTAACTTTGATGCCCTAGCTCTCTATGAAAGAATCTTTGAATAATAAATTCCTTCAGAATTCTCTTCATTCTCAGAGCAACAATCAATGGAGAGAAGTATTTTTGAAGTTACTTCTTTCTCAAGGTGTCTCAGTGTAGTGATAATTCTGTGTTTGAGTATCTTTGAGACCACTTGAATAAGTCATTACCCTTTGTTATGAAGTCAATTTAGGTGTTTCATACCTGATTTATTAGGTGAGGATTTGTTTTTGTCTTCCATTTGGATCTGGATTCATGAATTTATCTTTTTGACCTCTGAGCCACCTTTTGGACATTCCAATAATCACTTATTTTTGACAATGAGATAGATCAAGGGCATGATATTTAAAAGAGACTATGTGAAGTGCATGAAGCCAGTGCTTTGTAATAACTAAAAGAATGCGGTAATACCAAGGGTGTCAGGATGAGTCTATGATAATAAGGAAACAAGGCTATTTACAACTTTGAATATGACGGTGACATGGATAAAGAGTATTAAAAAAGGTTTAATTATAAATTAAAAGGGCTTTACTAATGAGAATTAGTGGTGGTGAGCACTGTTGAAAGCCCTGGGTGCAGCTTTATCTATTGGGTTATAATAATAAAAGACTACAATACTAGATCTTATAGTATAACCTGTTTTTCTCCAAGAGTATAACTGTTTTTGACAGTTTTACTATGTAACAATTCAAGAGCAGGATGGGGATTCCTTTTCTGGCAGTGAAAAGGACTCCTTTTATCCTGAAATGGGGTGAAAAGGCTTCTAGACCTTTTCACATAGAGGAAGTGAAGATGTTTTACTCTCAAGGACAGCATTGTGGTTTTCAAAAGGCCTTTGTAGCCTGTATTGGGCTCAGGTGTGGTTTTGAAACCACATCTGGACAGTTTTCACCAATACAGGGTGAATATTTTCATCTGGGGATCACACAGCCTGAATCTGACGTGTATGACACGTAGAATGCTGTACAGAACCTGTATGGGACCCCAGTATTGAATCAACTATGAGTTATTGAAGTAAAAACAAGCTTCGCCATTGGTTTAACCCCTCATAATCATGGTTGTGGGATATTATCCCATGGTAAGGCTGTATTGAGCAAACTATGGGATTTTGACCTTAAAACAGCCATAAATTTGTCAGTTTTTGAGATATCAACCTAAAAATTGGTTTTGTGTGTAGCCCTGAATGTTTTCTACACAATGGTACCTCATTTGATATGGCTATCATTAAATGTTGCAAAGTTATGTCATGTACAAGATTTTTGTACATATGCATGTTTTAGGCAAAAAGCTATATTGGGCTTGTTTTCCCTTATAACTTTTGTTCTAGATGAGATATGGGGAAGCTAATGAAACAATCAGATAGGCCTGATTGTGCTCTTCCCAAAAATACCCCACTTTAGGTATCTCACACAAAAACTGGAGAAGTTAGATGTGAGGTTAATATTTTATTCACCCTTATTTGGCCTGAATTTGACCATAACCTCTGTAATACTGGTGCTAGATCAGTTTTGCTGGTACCATTGGATAGCTGTGACTTAGTGTGAACCTTTGAGAGAAATATTTAATATAATTATACATTAAAAATAAGTACCTTAAAACTACAAAAATACCATAAATTGGTATAAAACTTGGTTTAACTTAAACACCAATGAATAAACATGTGAAATAAATTATACCATTGGATTTCTCATGGTAAAATACACATATACCATTTCTATGGCATATCTTTAAAGTCAATATTTAATAAGTTATAAGTAATAATACCTTATAAAAAACACAAATCCTTACTTATTTCAAATTCCAATGAAACAACATGTGAAATAAATGGTACCATTGGATTCTACATAAAAGTCCACACATTAAACAATTAATAAGCTAAGCTTCAAAACCAATACTTAAGGAATTAACCTGAATATATGCACTTTTTTGGTCAACACATATATTCAAGGATTTTAGCTAATATCTCTTGAATTATGCATGATAGAGTGATGAACCAAAAATAAAGTCATCACGTAGCTACTGTAGGAATACAGAAATGAAGTTCATTTCACAAGTTATAAGACAAAAGTTTGGCTTCTTAAATAACAAAAAACAAATCACAGTTATTAAGAATGAAGAAAAAATTCCAGAAGAGGAACTTTTTAAATCTGAACAACTTGAAGAGGCATAATTCAATCAAGAATTAACATAAAAAATGAAAGAAAAATTGATTTACCTCTTATTTAAGTATAAAAATGCCTTTGCAACTGACAAAGAGCCACTAGGTGCCATAATTGGACATGAAGTGGATATAATTCTTAATGTGGAAAAACCTTACCCACCTCTACTAAGGAGACCTGCTTACCCAGCTAGTCCAAGGGCTAGAGAAGCCTTAGAGGTACACATTAAAGAATTAATGGACCTTGGAGTATTAAGAAAGGTAGGACATAATGAACAGGTAGAAGTCACTACACCTGTCATTATAAATTGGCATAATGGAAAATCAAGGATGGTAGGAGACTTCAGAGCTCTGAACACCTATACCATTCCAGACAGGTATCCAATACCCAGGATCCATGAGACATTGACACAATTTTCACAAGCTCAGTTCATCACAGCCATGGATGCCTTAAAGGGTTTTCATCAAAATGTCTTAACAGACAATGCCAAAAAACTACTGAGGATAATAGTCCACTGTGGAATTTTTGAATACTTAAGAATGCCATTTGGCATAAAAAATGCACCTTCCCATTATCAAAGAATGATGAATACCATATTTCCTGAAGAATTATCAGAAGGATGGTTAATTATCTATATTGATTATATCATAGCTTGCTCAGAAACTTGGGAAAATCACCTTACAGGACTAGAAAGGGTACTACAGAAAATATTCCAAGTGAATATGAAAATTTCCTTGAAAAAGTGTCATTTTGCATACAGTGAACTAAAAGCACTAGGACATGTTGTATCTGGACTTAGTCTAGGCATAGACAAGAATAAAGTAGCAGCAGTACTACTTAAACCAATGCCTCAAACCAAAAAAGAAATGCAATCATTTATAGGATTTTCTGGTTACTATAGACAGCATATAAAGGACTTTTCAGAAATTACTAAATCCTTGTATAAGCTATGTGACCAACAAACAGTCTATGAAATGACAGAAGAAAGAGTCAAGGCATATGAGGAATTGAAAAATTCCTTAACAAATGCCCCATTTCTTCTAATTCCAGATTGGAAACTACCCTTCAAACTTTACATTGATGCTTGTGGAGAAGGACTGGGTGCTGCACTACACCAGACACAAATTAACAATGATAAACCAGTGGAAGGACCAATTTGTTTTATTTCAAGACAGATAAAGCCAACAGAAGCAAGATATGGAGCAAGCCAAATGGAATGCCTCTGATTAGTGTGGGCTATAGAAAAATTACATTACTATTTGGATAGCACAGTATTTGATGTGATTACAGACTGTAATGCTGTAAAATCTCTATTAAATATGAAAACTCCAAATAGACATATGCTGAGATGGCAGATTGCTATCCAAGAATATAGAGGAAATATGACTATTGTTCATAAATCTGGTAATATTCACAAAAATGCAGATGGTCTTAGCAGATGGGCTCTAGCAAATACCCCTGACAATCCAGCATGGGTACCACAAGAAGAACACCGTATAGAAGGAATATGTGTTACAGACATTGGCAAAGAATTATTTAAACAAGTTAAAGAAAGCTATAAGATAGACAAAAATTGCCATATCTTAAGCAAACTTCTAATGAAAGACTGCAAAGACCCATCACTTTCATTAAAACTAGATGAAATATGGAAAAAGGCATATGATGAAGGAAGATTCCACCTCCTTGATTAAATCCTTTACCATAGAAAAAAACACACATGTGCTATGGCCTTAACAGATAGAACCCTGATAAACACTATTTTACATGAGTGTCATGATAGTATTGCAGCTGGACACCTTTCAGAAGACAGAACACTAGAGAGGGTGAAATCCTGCTCTTGGTGGCCAAATTGGAAGAAAGATGTTATAGAATACTGCCAAACCTGTGACAGATGTCAAAAAGCCAACAGAGCCGCAGGAAAGAAATTTGTAATGATGATTCAAATCCAAGAACCAAAATCCCCTTGGGAAATAGCTCATATGGATTGGGTAACAGCATTACCTCCAGGAGGAGACAGAAGCTATAATGCATGCCTAGTATTGGTTGACAGGTATAGCAAAACTCCCATGTTCCTACCATGTCATAAAGATGACACAGCTATGGACACAGCCATAATGATATGGAATAAATTTATTAGCCATACAGGCTTATTCCAAAATATTATAAGTGACAGAGACCCAAAGTTCACTTCAGCATTCTGGACAAATCTCCATAACTTGTTTGGGACAAAGTTATCATTCTCAACAGCTTACCATCCTCAAACTGATGGTTTAGCAGAAAGAATGATACAGACCTTAGAGGACATGATCAGAAGGTTCTGTGCTTATGGGGTAGAATTCAAAGATTCTGATGGTTTTACCCATGATTGGTGTACACTAATACCAGCTCTTGAACTGGAATATAAGACATCAATCCATTCTTCTACTGGCAAAACACCAGCAATGCTAGAAAAAGGTTGGAATCCAAAACTTCCTTATGACACCCTCAAAAAGGACTTAGTGGATATACATCCAACAGCAAGAAGCTTTAAGATAATGCTTGATAAAGCAAGACACAATGCAAACAGATGTTTTCAAGACTCTTTCAAATATGCAAAAGAAAGATGGGATAAAATTCATAAGCCACCTGAGTTCAAAATAGGAGACTTGGTCCTAGTATCAACCCTTAATTTCAATAACATAAAAGGTCCAAAGAAATTGAAAGATTCCTTTTCAGGACCATTTATGATAAAAGCACTTCATGGAACCAATGCTGTGCAATTGGAACTCACAGGTGAACTAATGAACAAACACCCAGCTTTCCCTGTAAGTCTGATAAAACCTTACAGTTCAAGTGAAATGGAGTTATTTCCACTAAGAAATAAACCCCCACTTGAAATTCCCCCCTTGGAAGAAGGAGAAGAAAACAAAATAGTAAAAGTCCTTAAAGAAAGAAGGACAAGAAACAAAAAAGAAAGGGAATACCTTGTAGGGTATAGAAATTCAACTCAAGAAGATGAATGGCTACTTGAGAAAGATATAACAAATGCTGATTAACTACTAAGAAGGTTCAGACATAAAAGAAAGCCTGAAAAATAGAAAATTTAAGCATTATTGAGCTTCAAGACTAACAAAGTCTATTGAAGAGGTAGGACAGTGGATGATAACCTAATTACACATATCAGATTGTGGTACAATATTTTTTGGTGGTAGGGAATGTGTACCTTTGAGATATGACCACATACCCGAAAAGGTCACAAGAAATATTTAATATAATTATACATTAAAAATAAGTACCTTAAAACTACAAAAATACCATAAATTGGTATAAAACTTGGTTTAACTTAAAAACCAATGAATAAACATGTGAAATATGTTATACCATTGGATTCCCCATGGTAAAATACACATATACCATATTTGTGGCATATCTGTAAAGTCAATATTTAATAAGTTATAAGTAATAATACCTTATAAAAAACACAAATCCTTATTTATTTCAAATTCCAATGAAACAACATGTAAAATAAATGGTACCATTGGAGTCTCCATAAAACTCCACACATAAAACAATTAATAAGCTAAGCTTCAAAACCAATACTTAAGGAATTAACCTGAATATATGCACTTTTTTGGTCAACACATATATTCAAGGATTTTAGCTAATATCTCTTGAATTATGCATGATAGAGTGATGAACCAAAAAGAAAGTCATCACGTGATTACTGTAGAAGTACAGAAATGAAGTTTATTTCACAAGTTATGGACAAGGTTAAAATCTGTAAGGAATTATTGATTAAAATCAACAGAGCTGTTGACCACTTTGTTGTGAAAGTGGTCCAAACTTGAAAGGAATTGGACAGTTGGATTCTACTAGTTCATTTGTGAAGAATGATGTATTTTTTATTATAATATTCAAGGTATAACCCCTTGAAATCATAGTTTGAAGTTTAAAATATTAAATTTCGACAGAAAAGATGAGTTACAAGAAAAATCATCAAAAATAGAGTTTTGTTGATGTAATGAAATGCTCTTGGAAGCATAATACCGTTATGCCAAGTTATCAGAACTCACTCTCTGAATTGCTGTAGCGTGTAAGTCTTAAACGTTATTAAGGATCAAAAATTGAGCTTAATTTGATCATTTATGATCACTCACTGTAACCTTAAATTAAGTTTAACAGTCATATAAGTGATACAATTGGTGAATACTGTTAGTTTATGATTAAAACTAATAAAATCCACGAAATTTGGGGTTCTGCCAAGCCTTTGACGTCATCAAACTTAGAGTTATAGTGATAACTCTAAATAATGGCGTAATAATGATGTAATAATCACCAAACCTTAAAATATTGATCAATTCCAGTGGATATGATCAGTACACGTCTACTAGAAGACTGTTGGACTCTAGGAGGGAGGTATTTACTATAAATAGAGCTCATTCTGCTCTGTTTTCCCCTCAGACGCATCAAAAACATTAAATCAATACAATTAAAAAAAGTAATTGCTTTATTCTTTATATATAAAGCTTTTATATTATTAAAGACCAAAGATAATCTTATTATAGTCATCAATTTTGACGTGATTAAATCATTTGTTTAATTGTTTTTGTTGAAAATCTCTCTAAAACTCATTTCCACGTAAAAATCATGAATATTTGTAATTTTCTCTATTTTTTTATTGTGAATACAATTTGGATAAGTTGTATTTACATTATTTGGCGTAAATATCTCAAAATTATTATATTAAGGGTTAAAAGTAGGTTATTTTCTCTTATATTAATAATTTTCTCTATATTATTCTTTTAATAATTCTTCAATTAATATAAATAGTATTTATATTAATTTATAACTTTAATATTGGTAATATTATTGTTATCAATTGTTTTTTATTAATAAAGAACAATTTTTTACGCCTTTATTCTTTTTTTGTAACCATAATAAAGTGCTATTAAATATATTAATTATTTTATATTAAGATATTCATTTTATAATATAAATTATATTATCATATTTTATTAATAATATAATTATTTTTATGCCATAATTATAATAATTTTTTATTATTATAATTCTTTTTATCTTATTTATTTCATTTAAAAGGACATTCATAGTACAATAAGTAAAATATTGGTAATTTTTACTTATTGTTTCATAGTCAAACCTTACACTTAGATCCTCAATTGGAATACCCATTTGATGGGGTTAAGCCTCTTACTCTGTATTTCAGATGAGAGTTGAAAATTAAGGTTTATGCTCAGAAACAAATTTGATCAGGAATAACTTTGTTATTCTTTGTCCTATGATTATGGGACTTGTCTATTTGGAATGAGGTGAGTTTCCTCTCTCTTTTGATAGATTTTGAGCTTATTTGGCTCAGCTCCATGTTTTGGTGATATCTTGTCTATACCATTGATTTATGGTATCTGGCTGTCATGCTTGTGCTCTGGGTTTGAGTCACAGGCTGACATACCCTCCCTCTAAAAAAGGCTCATCATTTATGAGAATTTTCATTCCTTATAGAGGCTCTTTATCTCCTTAAATGAAGGTTACCACTTGGTATGGCATCTTTGGCCAGCCATTTGTCCTTCTCAGCTGTCTTGTTCTTGAATCTGACTAAGTACTGTCTCTGATCCTTACCATTAAGTCTGATCTTCCTTCCCTTGATGATTTTCTTCACTAGTCCTGGGGAATGCTCCACCTCCACTATTTCTGGTGGTGTGGGGTTCTTCTTCCTGGAGGGGAATTTATCCTCCACTATCTGGAAATATGGCTTGGCTAAACTCACTCAAAAGACTGGGTGTTTCCTTGAAATTCCTCTGTGACTTTGACTTCCACTGCATTCTTCCCTATCAATTCAATGATAGCAAAGGGCCCTACAAATGAGTCTCATATTCTTGGGTCCTTTGAGATTATTGAAGTTAAGTGTAGATACTAACACCTGGTCCCCTTCTTCAAAGTCAGGTTCCATATGTGATTTGTCCCACCTTTGCTTATTATATTCTTTTGCCTCAGCTATTCATTTGGCAGCTGTGTCACAAGCTCTCTTCCATCATCCTTTGGAAGTGGGCTGGTGCATTCCTCATGCCAAATGGCATCCTGGTGTACTCATATATGAAGGGCCCTAAAAATGAGTCTTTCATCTTCTTGGGTCCTTTGAGATTATTAAAGTTAAGTATAGATACTAACACCTGGTCCCCTTCTTTAAAGTCAGGTTCCATATGTGAGTTGTCCCAACTCTGCTTATTATATTCTTTTGCCTCAGATATGCATTTGGAAGCTGTGTCACAAGCTCTCTTCCATCATCCTTTGGAAGTGGGCTGGTGCATTCCTGATGCCAAATGGCATCCTGGTTTACTCATATATGCCCATATGGCATATATTTGATTCTGAGTAATTTCATGGAAATTGCTTTAGCTCCATTCTGGTGGAAGCCTTTCATACAATCCATTTTGGTGATGTATTTGGCTTTTGCTAGTTTGTCTAATGCATGAGGTATACTGGGTATAGGGTACCAGTCAGCATTGGTGTAGTTATTAAGAGCTCTGAAATCCCCACACAGCCTAGACTTGCCCACATGCCAGGTGATTAGGACAGGAGTGGTAATTTCCACTATTTCATTGTGTCCAATCTTTCTGATGACATCCATGTCCAGAAGCTCATTGATATTTTTTTCAATTTCCTTCCTGGTTTCCAGACTTGCTGGGTAAGGAGGTCTCCTTAGCATGGGTGGATAAGGTCCTTTCACATCCAGATATAGTTCTATATCATGGCCTTTAATATTGCCTAATGGTTCCTTTCCAATGGCAAATGCTGGTCTATTCCTTCTCAGCATTTTTAGTAAAATTAGTTTCTGTTTACTGGTGAGGGTAGTGCTAAACTGTCCCTCTCTGAATTCATTCAGTAGTTCTTTCAGTGGATCTTGGGCAGATGCTTGGTATATATCAAGTGAAAATTTCTTTTCCTTGTTGGTACCAATGGTAATGTGCCTGTTTTTACTGTTGTAAATGTCAATTGCATACATCCTTTGTTAATCTGTCCCCAGTAAGAACCCTTGGATGTGGGAATCATCAAGCACTACAGACTCTGCATTGAGTATGATATTACCCTTCCTGTGGGGTATAATTATCTCTTTGATAATTGTCCCAATGGAAGTCATCTTCCCTGAAGCACTTTTGAAGTTCTTAGCCTTGGTGGGAAAGAGCTGGTTTTCCCAATTTGGGAATTGGCTATCCAGATAATTTCTGGGCACTATGAAGCAGTGTGCTGCACTGTCAATAATCAATGGATGTTGAGCATTGTAAATACAAATGGTCATTTTTGTGGCTGTTCCATGTATGTATGCCATTCCTTTGGTTGATGTAACCAGGAATGTTTGTGCATCTTGTGTGTGTTTGCACAAGTTTTTGTTTGCAGTATCTTGTGGCATGCCTGCTTCCAACTTTATGTCCTGGATTTCCAGTGGAGTGTCCTCTTGGTAATCCACTAGAAATTCTTCTATTGTGTCTTGCTCTTCATCAGATTGTTCTCTGATGTCATCACCCATAGAGTCTTAGTCATAATCCTCTGTTGGGGATTTCTCCTCTGGGACTTTCTCAATGGCAGAGACTTTTTCCTTTGCCTTTGGACAGTTGTTGGCATAGTGGTCTGTTGAACCACAGGTGTGACAAGAAATTTTCTTCTTTGACACTTCTTCCACTCTTTCGCTGGGTTTATCTTTAAATTCTGCCCTGAAAGGTTGTTTCTCTTTGGAACTACTGCTTTTATATGGGGTGTATTTCCCTATATTAGTTCTTTCCCTTACATCTTGTAAGGTATTTGCAATGTCATCTAGAGTGCAATTGTGGTTTTATCTGCATTTTACTTCATGCTCTAGTTCTCCTGGCATTTGTGTCAGGAGTTTGTGATTCCTCATCTGAATGTTCATTTGAGGATCAATGGCTTTAAGTCTTTTAGACTGTCTGAGACACCAGTCATATGGATATTTTTCCAAAGAGTATTTGTCATTTTCAATTTACATGGTCTTCTGCCATATCCAAGTAACATTGCTTTACTTTTGGATGATTTGACTCTTCCATGATGGCCAGCTTCTTCTGCCATGGATTTCTTTCATTTCTGTGTACCATATACTAGCATGTCCTTTAAATGCTGTATTGAGTCTAGCAGTAATCCAGTAGTCTGGTATGCTTGGTAAATCAATGAAGAGTCCATCAGTATAATCTATGAGCTTCATATAATCATATTCTCCAGTTCCAGAGAATTCGGCCCAGCTTGAGGCCTCAAGAAGCTGTTTCAGGGCTTCTTTCTCTGAATAAGACATATTATCTCCATCCTGGTATTGTGATGGAAATCTTGCCTTATTCATCAACATGGAATCTGGTTTGATGTCATCTTGATGATATGGATTATCCATAACATGGCCTTGTGGTTGGGGCTTCATGTTATGGTAGACATTAAACAGTTTGTTTATGTCTTGATCCAGACAATCCCTTTCCCTTTTTGTGTGGTGTTGTTCTTCACAGACTATGTTCAGTATTTTGTTGGTTTCTTCAGAGGCATTTCTCAATTGAGAATGTCCTTCTTGAAGAGCTTTAACAATTTTCTCCATGGAGGCTGTTAGTTTTTTCATCCTCTCATGGCTTACTTCAAGTTCTGAAAGCTGCTTTTGACTTTTCTCAGCATATTGGGACATTTGTAACCACAGTGCATCACTGTTTAAGTTACTCTCAGGTGAGACAGCATTATGTTCAATCTGGGTGGGGGTAATATTTCTATTAAGGGGAATATTTTTTCTAGAGTTATTTACAGCTACTTCTGGTTCTTGTATACTTCTTTCACCAAGTCCAACAGTTTCTGGATCATTGGGTCTGACTCTCTCTGCCTTTGGTGAAAAGAGGCCTTGTTCTTGCCCTTGTGTCCTTGTCTTCTCCTGGAACCCTCCTGTGAGTGTGAAGAATGGTGACTCTTGGCCACTGACCTGTTGGTTTCCAAATGGTGTGAAGCCACTGGAGAGCTGATTTGGCCTGCTCCTTGTGAGCCTGAAGGAATCTGAATGTGCCCTGTCTTGGTCAGTTGTTCTTCTATAGCTTGGATAGTGGCTTGATTCTCCCTTATCCTGTTTGCCCTCACCTCCAGGAGTCTGAACTGCCTGGTGGGATTCCAACCTTTGGTGATTATCATAAGGTCTTTGAAGTCTATCTCTTTGAGACAGTTCTTCTGGAAGCTTTCTCCAAGTTCTGCCCAGTGAGATTCCAGGTTGAAACTCTTGTTGTCCATGCTCCATTGAAATAAATCTTTGAGGAGTTGGTGGAGCTGAAGAACTTGATCCATATCTTTCCATTCCTCTGGTTTGAGGTTCCTGTTGAATTGGAATCTGAATGTCAGTGTGGGTATGATTTCCCTCAGTGTTTTGCCATCCACCACTGTGTCCAAGGTGTCCTCTTCCAGGTCTTCTGGTTCTGGACAAGCCTTCTCTGTCCTCTGGTTGGCTCCTTTGGAAGCCAAGGTCTCTGAAGTATGCAGGTGACATATCAGTGTTTGCATGCAGTCAAAAACTTTATGTTCTTAGGGTATTTACCTTTGACTGTGCCTTTTACAAAGTTGTTGTCTGATGATTTGTGCAATTTACCTTTTGAGGTTACAACTGGGTTAATTATGGTAATCTTCCCTGTACAAGCTGTCAAGATTGGTTTACCTTGTATTGAAGCAGAGATTTGTGGTTTTTTACTCCTCTGGGTGGCAATTGGTGTCCACTTCCTTGCTGTAATAAAGCCTTCACTGTGTCTCTTTCCTTTTCCCCTGCTTCCCTCTGGTTCTGAGGGTGTCACTGGTGTGTTGGCCTGTGACTGGGATTCTAGTGGTATGTAGTTTTCTTCCACTGAATCAAACAGTAAATGTATAATGACAGTGTAATTGAATCAATACTTTCACATCAGAAATACAGATTACAGATATCTGGTACACTGTTTTTATGCCAGCATCTCACAGAATAACTTGTAATTAGCAAGTATAATCTGATAAAAAAGTGGTATGCAAGAGGGTAATTGAATCAACAATACAACCAACCATGCCTCAACTGTTGGTCATACAGTAAGAGGTGTCCTTATTTAATTGAAAAAAGGAATGTATCAATGGCTGAAAGTGTCTTTATATGTAAAACACACCAAAAACAAGGGTCTTGTGGTGGTTAAATTATAATCAACCACGCCACAATGTGATTAAAAAAGATAGAAGGTAGTGGTCTGTAACATATACCACTTAAAAATATATAAAAGATATGTGTTTTATATATCTTTTTAAAAAAGAATTATACCTAAAAAATAAATCAAATTGTCAGAATAGAGAAAATAAGAGAAAAAACTTACTTATATGGTCCAAAAAAGGTTAAAACACATGGCCAGGCCCCCAAAATGTCAGGCTGAGTCTATGGTAAAGATGTATAATAGTATTTACAGGCTTTAACTATGACTGTGACATGTTAAAAATAGTAAAAAAGGTTTTTTGATGGTTATAAGGGTTTTAGAATGAGATAATAAGGGCTTTACTATAATAATATAGTGGTGGTGAGCACTTCTGAAAGCCCTGAGTGCAGTCTTACCAGTTGGATTACTATGATAAGAGCTACAATACTTAAATTTAAAGTATAAACTGATTATTTTCAAAAGTATAACTGTTTTTGACAGTTGTACTGCATAGGAATTCAAGAGCAGGATGAGGATTCCTTTCCTGGCAGTGAACAGGTGTAAGATGTGACTTTGAAACTGATGATAATTTTACTATTAATCAACAGTACTATGTCTTTTCTTATGAAATATAATAATAAATTATTATAACAACAGTTCAATAATTAAATAATTATTTCTTTCATGTGTTATACTCTACTAGTGATTATTACAGTGAGCAGTAATTGTCTACAAGAATCAATTACAAGAAGAATTTAATAATAAAAACTTTTTTTCATTAAAATAATAAAATTATTTTAATATGTAACTATCTTTTGCAAGAATAATTATACAGATAATTCTTGAAGAAAACTCATTTTTTAGAGAAAAACGTTAAGAATTAAAGATAAATGACTCACTTATACTCCAAAGAGCTTATTGAAAGATATAAGTAGAGATATTTTACATAGAATTGTGGATTTAAGGGATCAAAATGATCTATAACAGGATTTACAAAAATACATAGTTGGATTCTATGATTTAACGTCTTTCTGATTGGTTCTGAAAGAATAAAACACTTAAGAATAGTTCAAGTAATACTTGCTTGTTGGTAATAATGATTTAAATGGATAATAAGATGATTCTTGGAAAAAACAGCAAGAGGAGGTCTCTTTTAAGTCAACAACAGCTCACAAAGGCGTACCATCAAGCAAACTAAAAAGCCAGTGAGTGAGAAAACAATAAATACTTTTGTATTATTTATTGCATCATCTGTTGTCATGTAAGATTATCATAAATACTTAATTGATGCTTTTATGTGACTACCAACCCCAATATGGTTAAGAATAAAAGGGGTAACATCTGTAAATCTTCTTTTATTTCAAAATGATAATTGATTTCTCAAAGTTATCAATGTTTTTGGCAATTTCATCACAGGTTTTAATTACTGTGAATTTTTGAAGATTCAGTGTTTCAAGTAGTATAGTCAAAAATGGACTGTAGGTAAACACTTTACTTTTACTAGTAGAACCATAATTATTTTTGGTTGTACCATAGATGATACAGTTCTCCATTGGTCCTGAAAGTCTCAGAGATATTAATTAAGAATTGTATTTTTAATGAATTTTTAAAGTTTTTACCTCATTCCTACGTAGGATTGCAAATATCAGTGTTTAGCTGGTTGCTATGAGTTATATCAATGGATACAAGTACAAAAAGGGATTTAATTACTCTTCCAGGGTTTATCCATGGAAATTCATTAAGAATTGACATGGTTACAGGAGTCTAAGTAGGTCTTTACCTCCTTGGCACATTGAAATAGCAGGTTATTTGCTATTTTCTTAAGATTTAATGTAGTTGTAACATGGTAACCAAGTTCCCAAAGTGTTTTAGTTTACTAATTGGGGCAAGATCAGCCATGGATCCAAGCTCTGGAGCTGTCCATGCCTCTGAGGCCTCAGAAGTTGGGTACCCTGGCTCTCTTGGATGTCTTTTGTCCCCCTTGCTTATTTTTAAGTCAAAATAGAAATTTAAGCTTAAAGTGAGATATCCACTATGGGTGTACCAAAAGTCCATGTATTAATAACATGATATTAAGTGCCCAAAATATGCATAAAACTATTTTTAGTGTATATGTAACATGGGATTTCTCATATTCTCATTATTTTGGCATGAATTCAAGAAAAACAAAAATTTTCACGGATCTTTTATGTGGTATTGATGATGTGGTATTGAATTATTTTCCGTATTACCACATCAAAGAGTTAATTTGAGCTTATTAACTCTATGGAGCTACCCTAGGTGTAGTCTTGTGTAGAATCCAAATCTGGCCTTAAATCCATGGATTTACTTACTCAATAAAAAGTTATTCATCTTTTCTGGAATTAAAAATGATGAATTTTGGATATATGCATGACTTATGGATTATGCATAGTTCAGAATTTGTCTTCAAGATAATTGTGGCCTATTTGGGTATGTAAAATATTCCTCAAGGCTCACAAAAGGGCTCCTTTTATCCTGAAATGGGGTGAAAAGGTTGCTACACCCTTTCATGTGGAGGAAGTGATGATTTTTCACTCTCAAAGACAGGCTTGTGGCTTTCAGAAGGCCTGTATAGCCTGTATTTGGCTCAGATGTGGTTTTGAAACCACATCTGGGCAGTTTTCACCAATACAGGGTGAAAACGTTCATCTGGGGACCACACAGCTTGATTCTGACATGTATGACGCGTAGAATTCTGTACAGAACCTGTATGGGACCCAGTATTGAATGAAAAATGAGGTATTGAAGTAAAAACAAGCTTCTTCATCACTTTGTCACCTCATAATCATTGTTCCCGGATATTATTCCAGGGTAAGGCTGTATTGGCCAAACTGTGAGATTTCAACCTTAAAAATGCCATAACTTGGTCAGTTTTTGAGATATCAACCTCATAATTGACTCAGTGTGTATCCCTGTATGTGCTCTACACAACGGTGCCTCATTTGATATGGTTATCATTAAACATAGAAAAGTTATCCCATGTACAAGATTTTTGTACATATGCGTGTTCTAGGCACAAAGCTGTATCGGGGTTGTTTGCCTTATAGCTTTTGCTCTAGATGAGATATGAGGAAATTGATGGCACAATCAGCTATCCCTGATTGTTATCTTCCCAAAAAGACCCCACTTTAGGTATCTCACACTAAAACTGGAGAAGTCAGATGTGAGGTGAATATTTTATTCACCCTTACTTTACCTGAATTTGGCCATAACTTCTATAATACTAATTCCAGCTCAGTTTGGCTGGAACCATTGGATATAGCTGACTTAGAACCTCAGTTTGAATACCCATATGATGTGGCTAAGCCTCTTACTCTGTATTTCAGATGAGAGGTGAAAATTAAGGTTTATGCTCAGAAACAACTTTGAGCAGGAATAACTTTGTTATCCTTTGTCTTGTGGTAATGGGACTTGTATATTTTGAAAGAAATAAGTTTTGTCTTTCTTTTGATACCTTTTGAGCTGATTTGGCTCAGCTCCATGTTTTGGTGCTATTTTGGCTATACCATTGATTTTTGGTATTTGGCTGTCATGCTTGTACTCTGGTTTTGAGTCACAGCCTGACAAACGATTTAAGGATAAATATTGTCAAAATAAAATATCTATTTGAAAGAATAAGCCACTACTAATTTCTGAAGAAATAGACAATTCATAAGATTTTTATGTTATTATTGAAATCCTTTGCAATTTGGAAACAAAAAATAACTGAGGAAAATTTTCTTTTATAGAAGGAAAGTTTCTCAAAGTTTATCTATAAATAATATTAGAAGGTTTTGGAGTTTAATTTACATTCATAAGTGCATAAAACCCAAAAAAAGTGCAATGTGAGGATCATGAGCCATTTTAAAGTTGAAGCTGATTGAAATATATATGTATCTCACTTAATTGCCTTTCAGATAGAGGATTTGATTTTTTCTTGTTTCTATTTTTGGGTATATGTTGAAAAGTGGGCTTAAAATATTTAATAAAGCAATATTTTGGAAAGAGAGCATACAAAAATAAGGTGGAAACCTTTAAGAGGCAGAATTGGAGAATTAAGAACTCTACTTCAGAGGCATGTCAAGCCAGATTCCAAATATATTCTAAACCACTCTCTAAATCTTTTAATTTATGTATTACACATTTACCAATGCATTCATATTCTTTTGAGTTTTCTTGCATATTAAGTTATGAAAAGTTTCATCTCATATAGCTTTCAAGCTCATGAATAGAGCTTTTGTTCTTAAATTAGATCAATTATTCATTCAAATCATTCAAAATATGGATCAATCAATGAAAATATGATCAAATTGAAAATAAATATCATTTTCAAATCCCCAAAAATCCCTAAGGCTTTCCAAACTAGATTAATTAAGTCATATGTAAGGTTGAGCTTATTTGACCAGGATTACAGTTGAATGAAATGTTTTGGAGTATTTCTTACTTATGAATACAAATGGTATTCTCAGATATCCCCCGGATTTCTCTGAGAGATTTAGTGACTTTCTCCTCATTTCTTGAATTAAAACAGAATATTCAGGTCTGTAATCAATATTATCAGCAGTATATTGAAGTCAGAAATTTGATATTAGCACCTCTTACATGTTCACTTACTTAATTAAGTACTAAGTCTTATTTCATAAGGATAAAACAGAAAACAAGAAACCAAAAGATTCTGAATTAAATAATAATTACAAAGTCTTCAACTAAATTTATAAGGAGAATTTGAGAAAATTAACAATAAAATGTTTTTCTGAGAATGAGCTATTTCTCTTTTTATTATTATTAATAGCTTTCTTTCTTTTATTCTTGTTTGAAGAGATAAAGTATAAAGAACTGTACTCCTGTAACTATGGAAAAATGTTTTTCCTTGATTATATTCAGTTTTGTGAGTTGTATCAAATACAGTTTTTTGAGTATATGATATTCTATTATACAGTTATTTTTTTTAATCTTCAGTTTTCCCCCAATTTATCTGAGGTTTGATTCAAATTATGTTTCATTTTTTTCTATTCTTTTTCTAATCTTTAAATGTGTTTAATTCATTTTAAAGTTTAATCTTGAATTTAAAGTTACAGTAGTAGCCCTGTAAAGCTGCTGCTGTAAAATTGTCCACGATCATCGAAAATCTTGCATTACAGACCCTGTAACACCTGCCCCTGAAAAACATCCGATTATTTTTATCAAATTTACATTAATTGGATTCTAAATTCCTGAAGTTTTATTTTCCACACCTCTCAGCTCTTTTCCAGTAGCAGTTTCTGTACTGCATAACACCTGCTACTGCTATTTCAATGAGGAAAAAATAAATACAAAGACAAACAATAAGGCATTATCTTCCCTTTCAAAAAGAGATCTAAGATTATTATTGATAGAAATACCTATGAGATTCATAAAAAAAAATCAAAATAACAATGAAACTAACAAAATTAATCATTAAGAAACAAAATATATGCATTTTGTATTTTTTAATATAAAAATGAATGACTAAGGATGAGAATTTGAAATATTTTATATATAATTTTGAGATTAAATAGATTTGAATATGAAATTCATAAAAAACCTCAAACAATTTAACTTTCTAATACATGGCTTTCATTATGAATTGGTAATTATGTAAGAAATATTTTAGAAAATTAATAAGTAGTGCTATTGCTATAAAGTGAAAGAAATTATCCAATTAATTAATAGAAAAGATTTCTCTATTTTGAAAAATGTCTTTGTATCATTATGGCCTTACAAAGACAAGTAGAAGTGTTTCAATTAAGAGTATATCTGTATAGCTAAATCTTTATAGTAAGTGATATTATAATGAAGATAAAAATTGAATGGGAGAGAAATTGAATATCAAACACTATTGTTTTATTTTATAGATTGAATAAAAAAAGAATCTATTATATTCATTGATATTCCAGTGGCTTGGAATAACCTGGAATTCAAACAAACAATTGAAACTTGGGTTCAACCTAGTTCAGAGGGAGGGCCAAAGTTCATTCCAAGCTAATTCAAAGCTTATTTGCCAAATGGAACACCTTCTGTCAGGTGTAGCCACTTTTATCATGGTGATTATATTGCTACTGTACTGTAAAGTAGCCTGGAAAAGAATTGTTGACGATTGGCTTCCAGGAATATCGCCGCGAGCAAGGAAGTTGCTTGCATAAGATTGTTTAAGACCGTTAACAATCTGATGTAAGCAACAGTTGTCGTCTGCGGAGTGCTTACAGGACCTCCAATTCAGCAGGCAACAGAAATTGACAATACTATAGGTGGTGTATGGAGAAGTCAGCTCCATACACCACCTAAGATCAATTAAAAAACCCAAAGATTTCATTGTGTGACCAGGGGCAAAAGGTCCTGCTGATTTTGATCAATTTTTTTTAATATTTTGATTATTCAAAAAACTTTTGATTTATTTTAGGAGTGTTTTTGCATGTATTTTTTATTTGTTTTTTGGGTTTTTGTTGGTATTTTTTAATTTTTATTGTTTCTTGGAATTTTAGTTTTATTGATGGGGAAAATTTCTGTATGAAAAGTAATTTCTTTTGGGGTCTCATATGGAAAAGACATTCTCTGAGAATTTGTGCAGCAAAGATTTAAGCATTTTGTATCATATAAGATACAAAAGTTTCAAGTTTTTAAATGATATTGTTGGATTTATTTGGATTGTTTCAAAGGGAAAAATCCGGAAAATAAGGAAAAATTATAGGATATATAAAAAATATGATAATTTTTGAATATGGTCAAATTAATTTGAAAGAATAAATAGCTATGGTAAGATTTTTCTTCATTATTTTTCAGAATTATGAGAGAAAATTCACATTTAAAATGTTTTTGATTCATGAAAATATAATCAATTCATTATATTTTGTTTGCTTATCATGCTGGGTTAATTTTAAACATAATGTGGCCATATTTTCAAAAATTATTGATCACAGCATGAATGTTTGTAATATTGGAATATATTTAGTTAATATATCTGTTTAGCCAGATTAAAAATGGATATTTTCACAGGGAAAGAAAATTTTTCAAATTGTCATTTGGAAATCAAGGGTAATTGTAAAATTAAAATGATTCAAATGGAAAGGTGCTCTTGTGTAAAGACACCACTGAATTGACAAAAGGTTATTCAACAAGCATCAAAAATTATTATTTATAGATAAAAGCAAATTGTGAATTATTAATGATGTATATTTTATTTGATAATTTGCACATTGTTAAATTTAAAGTTAGAAATTAGTAATTCAAAAGGTATTTTCATAAAAAATGGGCAAAAATCAAAATGGGATAATGGGAATTATCATGGAACTAGCTTGGGTGTAGGCTAGAAACAAGTCTGAAATTATTGCAAGACCATATCCATCTTATTTCCAATCCATTTTCAATTGATATCCCTAACTAAACTTTGATTAAAATAAGTCCAAATGAGTTTTTAGCCTCTTCATTTACCACTTATCACAAAGATCTCACTTCATATATGACCTATATATAAAAATCAATAGTAATAATGATCTGGAGCTCATTTTCCCAATTAAACGTTTTTATTACACTTTATTTTATGTTAAATTACATTTACTTCAGAGTATATTTCCACAGCTTGTGATATTTGAATTCCAATTACATTTTGAAAATGGTACATAATTTTTCCAAAGCCAATTTTTGTATATTACTGTAAGATGTGACTATGAAACTGATGATAATATTACTATTAATCAAAAGTGCTATGTCTGTTCTTATGAGATATAATAATAAAAAAATTATTATAACCACAATTAAATAATTATAAAATTATTTCTTTCACGTGTTATACACTAATAGTGATTATAACAGTGAGCAGTAATTGTCTACTAGAATCAATTACAAGAAGAATTTAATAATAAAAACTCCTTTATTAAAATAATAAAATTATTTTAATATATAATTATCCTTTACAAGAATAATTATGAATATAATTCTTGAAGAAAACTATTACTAGAGAAAAACTTTAAGAATTAAAAATAAATGACTCACTAATACTCCAAAGAACTTATTGATAGATAAGAGTAGAGAAATTTGACGTGGAATTGTGGATTTAAGGGATCAAAATTATTTATAGCAGGATCACAACAATATATAGTTGGATTCTATGATTTCACCTCTTTCGTATTGAGTCTGAAAGAATCAAAACACTTAAGAATAGCTTTAACTAATACTTACTTGTTGGTAATAATGATTTAATAAATTGATAAGATGATGATACGGAAAAAACAGCAAGAAGAGGCTTCTTTTAAGTCAACAACAGCTCACAGAGGCGTGCCATGGAGCAAACTGAAAAACCAGTGAGTGAGAAAACAATAAACCTTTTTGGATTAATGATTGCATCATCTGTTGTCACGTAAGATTATCATAATTACTTAATTGATGCTTTTATGTGACTACCAACCCCAATATGGTTAAGAATAAAAGGAGTAAAAACAGTAAATCTTCTTTTATTCTAAAATAATCATTGATTTCTCAAAGTTATCAATGTTATTGCCAATTTCATCACAGAATTTAATTACTGTGAATTTTTGAAGATTCAGTGTTTCACGTAGGATGGTCAAAAATGGACTGTAAGTAAAACTTTTAATTTTACTAATAAAGCTGTAATTCTTTTTGGTTGTACCATAGATAATACAGTTCTTCATTGGTTCTGAAAGTTTCAGAAAGATTCATTAAGAATTGTATTTTTAATGAATTTTTGAAGTTTTTACCTCATTTCTATGTAGAATTGCAAATAGCAGTATTTTGCTGGTTGCTATGAGGTAAATCAATGAATATGAGTCCCAAAAGGGTTTTAATTACTCTTTTAGGGTCTAGTCATGGAAAGTCATCAAGAATTGACGTGGTTACAGGAGTCTAAGTAGCTCATTACCTCCTTGGCATGTCAAAATAGCAGGTTATTTGCTATTTTCTTGTGATTACAGTAGGTGTAACTTGGTAACCAAGTTCCCAAAGAGTTTTAGTTTACCAATTGGGCCAAGATGAGCCATGGATCCATGCTCTGGAGCTATCCACGTCTCTGAGGCCTCAGAAGTTGGGTACCCTGGCTCTCTTTGATGTCTTTTGTCCCCCTTGCCTAATTTTTACGTCAAAATAGTAATTTAAGCTTAAAGTGAGATATCCAGTATGGGTGTACCAAAAGTCTATGTAATAATACCATAATATTAAGTGCTCGGAACATGCATAACACTATTCTTAGTGTATATGTAACATGGGATTTCTCACTTTCCCATTATTTTGGCTAAAAATCAAGAAAAACAAAAATTTTCACGGATCTTTTATGTGGTATTAATGATGTGGTATTGAAGTATTTTCCATTTTACCACCTTAAATACTTAAATTGAGCTTATTCACTCTATGGAGCTACCCTAGGTGAATTTTTGTGTAGAATCCAAATCTGGTCTTAAATCCATGGATTTACTTACTCAATAAAAAGCTATTCATCTTTTCTGAAATTGAAAATGATGAATTTTGGATATATGCATGACTTATGAGTTTTGCATAATTCAAAATTTCTTTTTAAGATAATTGTGGCCTATTTGGGTATGTAAAATATACCTCAAGGCTCACAATTACAGAGTTTTATTTCGCCTAATGTCATGTAAATTATAATTAAATGTGTATAATTCCACCCCATGTGATAGGGTTTGCACCCTTTTTATAATAATAACGAAGGATTAATTTCAATTACCCTCCAAAGTTTTTACAGAAACCATCATTACCAGAATTCAAAATTTGCCTTTCTACTCAAATCATCCTCACCTTCAATTTATTATTTCCTGATTCAAAAATCACTTGCACAGAAAAGTAACAACACTTTTCAGTTTCATACAGAGATATATACCAAAAATATTTCAATAAAGAATTCAAATGAATAAAAAATTATCATAAAAGTCAAAATAAAAGCTAGGAAAACTCCATTTGTTAAGTAATATCTTTGGTTTTTATCTTTTCTTGACTCTTATCTCATATTATTTCATTTCCTTCCTTAATTCCTATTCTTTAAAAGAACCATTTATCAAGAATTGTAGATTTACCACACTCAGAGGGTGAGTTTTTTGCACTTTTTGATTCTCAATATTTACTGATTAATATATGAGCTTATAAAGATATTATATCTATCTTATTGAAATACCATGTTTTAGCCCAAGGACCTTCTAGCAACCCCTCACAAATTCCTCTTCCCCCAGAAAATACAAATTCATATAATGCTGCTACCCATTTAATGATTGTTCAACATCAAAAACAAAAAGGAAAAAGAAAGAATTCACAAGTATCTAAGATTCTTGCAATGCATGCAAGAAATTCAGGTAATCCATCTGCAAATGCAGGCATGGCAATATCACTTTTAGATTAGGTGAAGGCTATGTTTGACATTCAAGCACCTTCCTTTTTACTCCCTCCACCCCCCACTGCAGAAGAGCTTGAAAATTTCAAACACCAATTTTTCACCTGTAAACATAAATACCAAGTCTATATGAATGACTCTTTGGAGTCTACAGAAAGGGAATTTGGAAATATTATTGAAAATGAAAAGTATTTTATTCAAAAATTCTCTTTGAAAGGAATGGAAAAAATCCTTCCTCCTAGTCAACACTCAGTTGGAACTTCCGAAGTGCAAGCAATAAATCCCCACAGTCAAGAATGGCTTCCTTATAGACATTAACTAAGGAAAAAGTGTGGGTTCCCCCAATGTAAATTGCCTTGGAATTCTCCTCCTTCATTCCCCTGGAACACATCCACAACAGTTGTTCTACTCCATGCCTGGGAGCTATGTTATTGGTATGGTGGTACATGAAATTATCAAATTAAAGAGGACATAAATAACTAAGTCAACAGAATTTCAATCATTGATAGATAGCTTCTTTGGAGGAAAGCCATTTGGAAGATGCAAAGCCCACTGGCATTGATGGAATCAGCACCAATTAGGAAAATTGTAATTTTGAGGAATTCCAATAAAAAGGTAGTTTATTTTTTCATGCACCAAATCATTGATATATATGATAAAACTGAGTTAACTGATTATAGCTTAAAATATATAACAATAAAAAAAATTCACCAGGAAGTTTCTTAAGAGCTTATTCTAAATGATCACCCAATTATAGCAGAAATCTTTCTGGTTGATAAAGTGATGTCTGAGGTGGAGCCAGACTCTCCTGGTTGGCCACTTCTTTCAATGTACTGGAGATCAAATCAAATTGATGAGGGATATAAAAACTTGCAAGAACCCCAAGAGCCAAAAGGGACTTCAATAGAAAATACAGCAACTTACACCAGACCCTCATATTGCCAAACTTCAGGATTTGGAAATATACCAAATAAAATCCCAGAAAATTGGGTGGCACCTGATGGAATGGTACCACTCACAGAGGTGGAAAAAAGGAGAATAAAGATCCAAGAGCCAGTTGATCTCTCCCCAGAAATTGAACACTTGAGAGGTATGACTAGGAGGCCAAATGTTACCCAGTCTCTCTTTCTGAAAAGATGAAAAATTCTTAAAATTATATTAGTTGATACTTTTTACCAGGATTTAATATTGAAAGTATCTTTTTTGTAAATTATTTGATACAAAAGCTGGCCAATACTCCAAGTTCCTACTTATACTTTTTTTAGTTCCAAATGTAAAGCCAATTTCAAGAGATGAGTTGTTCAAGATTTTCAATGATTTTCAAATAATTTTTACAATTCAAAAATTTCATCCCATAAAGCCTAATTGAAATCAGAAAATTATTACCTATGAGGTATTCCCTACACCTGGCATAAAGTAACTTGATTTCAGATTAGATATCAGATTATTCAAATACAAATAATAGAACATATTTTAATTGAATAAGAGTCATACATAAGTACTTCAAATCAATGAATTATAATAAATAATGGGAAAAGCTATGCTATATACAAAAGTTGAAACAAAAAAATCCAAATTTAATTTGTAGAGATCCTGTTAAATGTAATAATTCTAAGCTCAATAGAAATTATTCCTTTCAAAATTGATACCACTGAATCATGAAATTCATTAGGAAAGGGAAAATATGATTTCAAATTACACTTTCATGGACTCTCTTATCAAAAAATATTAATCACTCTCTTGAGATTACTGATTATTGGATGCCCACAAATTTTGAGATAAGACAAACCCAATCAGATTAATAATCCTTTCATAAAAACTACTTAAGTAACTGTTTTTATCCCAAAAAAGCCAAACAGTACTTATACTACATGGATCAGAATAGCAAATGGCCACTATATCTCATCAAAAAGTGGGGAAAATATGTATTTGAAATTGCACCACTTGCAACTTGAATATTTACCAAATTGGTGGAAGTCAATATAAAGGAGTTGGAAGATCTAAAAGGGCCCATGAAACACTTTGAGAGACCATTTGTTAAATAATCCCAGTGAGTGGAGATAATACCTCAATAAATTTTTCCATTTAATGATCTTTAAAATTCTTCCATATTCATATATTATATATTTCATACTCAATTCATAGCCAATCTGAACCAGAGAGTTTTTTCTTTCTCTCAGACAAGAAACTAACAACATAGTGTAATTGAATATTATTCAAACATTCTATCACAGCCTCTTATTCCAATATCTGTACTTCAAATACATACTAAAGATTAATTTGACGACTTTATACAGGCTTCAAACACACTCTATTTGGTCACAAAACATCCACACCTTTCTATAAACGCATTAGAACGCCCAAAGCCACCCCAAACCATCCCCAAAATTTACAATTCTTTCAGTAGATCACTACCATTCTACATTTATCAACATCCAACAGTGCTTTTATTCACCATTCAAATTGTGCGTGACAATATTCACAAGAATATTAGTAACAAAAATTGTGAGAAAAGCCTCAAAATGGAGCAAAAGAAGATCCAAAAAATGTCCAAATTACAAAAACATCTGATTTCAGTTGTCAAATTCAAAAAAGCTTAAAAACTCTCAAAAAAAGATTGAAATTTCTTAGTGAATTCCAAAACTATATATGTTGTCCAATCTGTTTTTGTCTCTATTCAGATTTAGGCAAAAAGTAACCCTTTGGAAATAACCCTCATTAAGACTCAAACATCCCTTGTATGTAGCCAATCCTTGGAGAATATTTACACCAAAAACAATGCAACACTTCCTTCCTCAGTAAAAATATAAACTCCAAGGAATCAAAACCCTGAAAATAATTTAATTGTCAATATTTCAAGAAATGGATCTCAAAAAAACCCTCACTCCCATAATTTGAAAATGACTTGGATTCACCCCTAAAATCTCCCCATGAAAATGGAGAAAGATTTTCAGATATATTTGATGGGCATGTTTGGATAGAATTATTAGATAATAAAGGCTTCAAGTTTATTGAAAATACAGGGAATCTAGTTTTTGGCTTATATACTGACTACAAAAATACCCAGGGCTCCAAGAGTATCTCACTAGGTGTGATATTTTTTATTTTCTTTAACTTACCTCTAGAAAGACAGTATTAATATCAAAAGCGTTATGTCTATGGATTCATTACAACACCCAGAAAAAAAACCTCAGAAAAATTAAACAACTTATTGAAGCCACTTGTTTGTGATCTCCAGGAGCTCTGGACAGGTTTTCACTTTGCTCCAACAGCTGACTTCCCCAATGGACATCTGATCAAGGCCGCACTTTTTTTATTAATTGGATATATCTCAGACTTGAGAAAGATTGGAGGTTTTTTATCTGATTTTGGAAATCAATTTTGTGCACATTGTAACCTCCTCATTAAATATATTGAAAATATTCAAAACACTCTTGGCCACTGAGGGATAAAGATAAGCATAGATGTGGAGCCATCAAATAGCTTCAAGCAATTAAAACCAGCCAAAGGAGGAAAATCTCTTCAGAGAATTTCTTTCATTACACTATATTAGGAGAGCTGCCTTACTGGAACCATTCACAAATTGTCACTATTGATTTTATGCATACTCTTCTATTAGGTCTTCTGACGGATTATGGTCTAACCTATCTCAAAGCTCAAAAAGCTGGAGAGTTATTATAATTAAGGGAATTGAAAAATCAAAAACACATGCATATTTCCACATTTGGAACATAAGGCTTGAATTACTCAAACCTCAAAAGGAAACATACTAAAATGGACGAGAACCCTGGTACAGCCAAGAGAGAAAAATTGACAATAACAAAACAGTCCAAGAGCTCAGCTTCAGAGTCATTCTATAGTGCTACTGAGATAGTTCAGGAATGGAAATAGAGAAAAAATCAGAGATAAAGTCTATCTCCAAAACAAAAAGCCATATACAAGACAAGTTCCACAGTTAATACCCTCAAACGAGAAGTATGAAACCCTCTAGAAATCTCTCACTCTAAATTGATATCTCAACTCAGAAGGTACTCAAGGATTTCATAACAAGGTGTTACTGATGATTCACTGAAGGAATAATCTGGAAAAGGAAAGGAAAAAAATCACTCCAAGATCAGCTTCATCATCCTGTCAAGAAATATCTCATCATTCACAAAGTAAATTGCCAAAGGAATCAGGAAAAAACATAAATCTACCTTCATGAGATCTTTTCCAGTGAATTCCTCATCTATCCCGCTATCAAATAAACAGCATTCTGCATCAATACCCTTGAGTGTATCACAAGAGAACCTGAGAATAACCAAAGAGGAGCTTGAATTTCTACATGAAGGTATCCAGAATATTATTATTTCAGAATGGATGCCCATATACCCAAAAAAAGGAATTTCTCCATGTGGAACCTTAAAAGCATCTTATTGGTTGATTTTATATACAGTACACATAGTCTTACTACTCATCCCAAAATTGAACTTTCAAAATATTCAAAATGCCTAAAAAGGAATCCTTCTTTAAAACACAGAGACTTTAGTATATTTGGTTAATATTTCAATTTCTCACTATATTTCAAAGTCTCAACTAACTTTGTTTGAGCAATTATTACTTAGCTATCACCAAAGCTTATTAACAAATGGGGACCCCAATCCAAAGCCAAAACTCACTATTTACATTTATCAACATTTATAAGAAATTATTTTCAACTATGGTACACCCGCTGTTTTTTCCTACTGGGAAGGAGAAAGAATCAATCACCCTGTGAAACTGGAAAATACAAATAAAAACATAGGTGATATTGTTTCTTTCTATTCAGTATTTGTTAATATTTAGATATATTAATGTTCCTACCGAATTTCAGCCCACCTTGACAAGTCCATCTTTCAAAAATTTCTCCAAAACATTTTCTTAAGAGAGATTGTGGAAGAATTAGGTGAGAAAATACCAAAATACACCTCCTATAATTCACCATTAAATTTTCCAAATTGAAATCTCCTACTATATGGTCAAAATTCAAAGGTCTCAGCCAAAGCAGATTCAATTACACTCACCACACTAAATCATTTGAAAAAACTATTGGGAAAAGCATCAAAAATAAATAATTTCTCTGAATTTGAATCTTCTGAATGGACCTTGTGTTCCTCCAGAAAGCTTAAGGGAATACCATTTCCCCTGCCTCATCACACCTTTGAAACTGCCAGATCACATTTGTGGAAGAATATGATAACAAATCATGATAATTTGCCATTGCGCCAGAAATAGTGTGGGATGAGGCGTCAAAATTATCTCTTGTTCTCACAAAAACTCACTCAACTCCCAGATTCTGAGGGACATGAAAATTCTTACAGAAACTTCAGTTATTTGAATGCCAAAATTGTTTTTTCTACTTCTTATGGGTTTCTAATAATAACTCAAGCCCAAATTTGTGAAAATTCTTCAAGCTACAAGAGCTAATTAAGAGCTCATGATTCTGATGATGCATTAATTTTTTCTGTTTTAATAAATCCATATTTAAATATTGAGCTATTATTAAAGTTAACATATAAGCTTCACTAAAATATATTGTTTGTTGAAAACTTGTATAATATCCCTTTCTAAATTGTATGCAACTTTAATCCCAAACTTTGAGACAAACTGCCACTTCAAAACTATCTTCCAGTATAAAATCCCTATATCTTTGGGACTTAGATTTTTTTATAAACAAATATTGATAAAAATATATTAAGGATAAAAATATTGGAACCAAAACATTTCCAAGTGATTTTACTTAATCGCATTTACTATAATTCTATTTTTCTGGTAAGATAAATAATTAGTATTCTGACTTTGAAAATGAAGTAATATTTGATAATTAGTGCAACTTTTAATAATTGTAAGTACCAAACTTGATAATTAGTGAAAGAAAATGGAAAGCTCATGGGGTCCCATTTCCCACTATCAATGGAATGAATTTCCTTACTTTACCCCTTAAATTTGTCAGAGAATTTTTATCATATCTACAGATTAAATCTTTTGAATGAGGATTATGATATTAATAATGATTTTCCAATATATTATGAGTAATTTAATATAAATACCAAGAAATCATCAAATTAATGGCTAGGAATGATGTACAAATATAATTTAAAAATCATGAATTGATATCACTAATATTCATTTTTCATGTAATTATTGTATATTATGAAAATAATATGTAGAGAATATGGCTTATTAGAACTATACAAAGGTAACTCTTAATTTATTTGAGTGAGACCAGATATCTGAATTTAGCTGATGACTTAACCTTCAATTTTCTATATATAGTTTCTGCAGTAAATACACATGGAAATTTCAACATTATTTCAAAAATACAAATTGAATACTAATTTCAATCATCACCAAAAAAGATTAATTTGACTCCCTTTGTGCGAATTAAACATAAAATATGAAGAAACCAATAGCTTCTCTGGTGTGATATTTTTAAAGGATAATATTTTGTAAGCCCTTTGTGATGAAGGAATTGAATTGGTAACTCTGGAATTCAGCATGAAATATTTTCTCCTACAATAGATAATAATACTTTTTATTATAAATATAGCAATATATAATTACAGAAATATCATGAGTATATGGCCACGGAAGATTATAAATCATGATATAAGCTTACGTTTTGAGGTTAATTATTGCATTCTGCTAGGGTCATAAGTCTGAAATAAATATTGTTATACCAAGATTTTTATTAATATTTGTTAAGAAAATATGCATGAAATTCATTACTAGAATGTATTATTTGAGGTTATTGTCATATTGAGATAAAATATCCCATTCAGTAACAGCATGGATTTCTTGTAGGCTCTTTTGAAATATAAAATGAGGGATATTTCTATCTTAAAACAAAAAATATTCACTATAGAAATGCTTCAGTGGGATAACCTACAGCAATGCAGAATCAAATTTTTACTAAAAAGGCAAAAAAAATCAAATTTCCAGGAAAATACTCATAGATTTCGACTAAGGGAATACAACAACTCCAAGAGTTCTAGATGGAATTGGAGATTTTTCTGAGCTTGGTCAGCTTCTAGATTATTTTCAAATTATCATCAACAGGAAGAATTCTGGATTCAGAGACTGACTATGGGCCAATCATATGTCATCATTCAAAAAAGCGTAAAATGGTGCTTAAAATTGAAGATTTTTAGAATAATTATGTTGTTATTTTGAGATATTGAGTTCAGATATAGAAAATCTCACCTAAGTTTTGCAAAACTTATTTATTGATAGATGCATTTCCTGATATTTTGAATTACCAATTATAGCCAAGCTATACTCAGGGTTTTCAAGTGAAATAATGTGGCTTGTAATTCTTCAAAATCTTCTATTTTTTAGGCTCAATTTCAATTTGGTGAGAGACCTATTCCCCATCTGATTCCTATTTCATTTTCGGAAAGAAACACTTGTTGTCAGGTGTAGCCTTTTTGCTCATGGTGATTGTTTAGGTAATATCAGCTCTTTGATTCAACAATTGATAAATATGTTTTAGTTTTCATTCTTGAACTAATTGTGGATTTATTATTGATAGTGATCCGATTTGGGAGTTTATCTTGGTATCCTAATTATTGAATACTTGATTAAATTATTCTAGAGTAAGATTTACCTATTAATTAATACTGGTTAAAAATTCATAAATATGTAAAATATTTACGGTTTTTGATTTTTTGACAAATAAATTGTAGTATAAAAGAAACTGTACAAGAGAATGGTCTCTGTAAGCTCAAAGTTTCTTGTATATTCAAAATTATTTTTTTCTGGTAAAAGACTCTTTCCTGAATAAATAATCTTGAGTTTTGTTCTGTAAAAGATTTTTGGGTTTCTTTTAAGACCTTGTAGGCTTCTAATAGTAATCCTAATGAGGAAATGTGCTTTCATACTCATTATTAAGCTTATATTTTTAATCAGAGAAAATGTTATGAAATATAAAATGTAATTTGGTCGAATTTAAAAATAATTCCCCATGATAATTGTGTATATTTTTCAAAACATTTCTCTTGAATGATTCCCATAGACTCTTCAATATTCCTATTTTATGTTTATTTCAGAATCATGATATGGCTCAAGTATTATTAAACTGTTCATTTTATTTTATCCTAAAGTCAATGGCCTCATATTCAAGAATGAGTGGCTTGTTAAGCTGGTATATGAAGTCAGCTGGAATAATGGGCCTAGGGATTTGAGAAGGATTGAGATTTATTACTTAAGAGATATTGTTAGGATTGAAGAAAATCTTGATAGAAAATAATTTATATTTTTTTAAAGCAAAAATCCCCATTAAAGACTTAAGATCCCCATGATGCAGCTTAGCTGGAAATTGAATTAACTATTATTTGATCAAAGCTACATACTCTTTTTGTGTTAAGTAAATAAGACTTTATCCTTTAGGAAATCAACTTCCCATTTTTTCCTGTATACTAATTGATTAGAATAATTATTTAATACATTAATCCTTCATATCTGTGAGCCTTAAGGTATATTTTACATACCCAAAGAGGCCAAAATTAATATTAAAACAAATTCTGAACTATTCATAACCCATCAGTCATGCATATATCCAAAATCTATCATTTTTAATTTGAGAAAAAATGAATAACCTTTTTGTGAGTAAGTAAGTTCATAGATTGAAAACCAGATTTGGATTCTACACCAAATATTCACCTAGGGTAGCTCCATAGAGGGAATGAGATTAAATTAACTCTATGTGGTTGCAACATGGAAAATACTTCAATACCACATAAAAGAATTGTGAAAATCTTTGTTTTTCTGAATTTTATGCCAAAATAATGGGAATGTGAGAAATCTCATGTTACATATACATCAATGTTAGTTTTATGAATGTTTATGGCACTTCAAAATACAATATTTTTACATAACAATTTGTTAAACCCATAGTGGATATTACTCTCAAAGCCTGAATTACTATTTTTGACGTGAAAATAATTAAGGGGGACAAAAGCAATCAAAGAGAGCCAGAGTACCCAGCTTCTGAGGCCTCTGAGGCATGGACAGCTCTCAAGCTTGGATCCACGGTTAATCATGGCCCAATTAGTATACCAAAACCTTTTGAAAACTTGGTTACCAAGTTGAAGTCCCATTAAATCACAAGAAAATACCATATAAGCTGCTATTTGGACATTACAAGGAGGTAATGAGCTACTGTGACTCCTTTAAACATGAAAATTCTTGATTATTTTCAATGGATAAAGCCTTAAAATATTGATTAACCCACTTTTAGACTAGTATCTATGCCTTTACCCCATGGCAACCAGCTACGACTGTGCTATTTGCAAATTTATGTAGAAATAAGGTAAAAACCTCAAAAATTCATTAAGAATACAGTTCTTAATGAATCCTTGTGAAACCTCCAGTACACATGGAAAAATAATAACTAATATAAGAACTACAAAGAATTATTACTTCATAATCAAAATCAAAGGTTTTACATATAGTCCATTTTTGATGATTCCATGCAAAACACTGAATCTTCAAAAATTCACAGGAAAGACAATTGGTGATAGAATTTCCAATAAAGTTGATAAATTTGAGATATTAATTATTATTTTGAAATAAAATAATTTTGAAAGCTTTTATGTATTTATCTCTTAACCATAAATGGGTTGGTAGTCACATAAAATGACTTAATTAAGTGATTATGATAATTCTTTTTGAAAATAAATGATTTCACCCATTTTCTAGAAAGGATTAATGATTTCTCAATCACTGGTTTTTCATTTTCTCCATAGAATGCCTTTGTGAGCTATTATTGACTTAAAAGAGGCTACATCTTGCTGTTTTTTCCAAATCATCTTATCATCCAATTATATTATTAGTACCAGCAAGTAAGTATTAGTTAATCCTTTTATTAATTGTTTTGATTATTTAATAATCAATCAGAAATACTTAAAATCATAGAGAAATAATATCTAAAATGATATTTAACTATCATATTGCTGATAACTCCTGTAACCAAGGGTTCAAAGATGTATTTCCTAGACCTCCTAGAATACTGAACAAAATATTCCTTGGTGGTCACCAACAAAATTGAATAAGTAAGGGGCTTTAAAACTGAAGAAGAAAAAAATTGAGAATCCTCATATCAGACGTATTCCATATATAATAAGAAAGATAATGTCAGTAATATGGCTAATTTTGAATTTCAGGGAGATACTTCTCTGTTTTATGTTTTATTTTTTGGTGAGATTGGGGTAAGTGGCTTCCTCTTGGTGATAAAATAATTATAATATGAGTTACTTGGGATGTTATGGAATATATAATGAGTTCTGATAAGTTGAATTCTGTTAGGATAAAGTAATAATATAGTAAGATCATTTTTAAAAGGGTTTAATTTTTTTCAAGAGTCACCAATAATAAGATAAAATAGTATGTTTTTAAATTTCACAGGTAAGATTATTTAATATTTGATATTAATGGGGTAAGCTAAAGCAGAATATTGATAAATGGCATTATTTGTTACTGGATAAACTATTGTTAATGGAGAAGTACCTCTAATCTTGGTTACTGGGTAGATTTTTTGATACTAATATTAAACTGATCTTAGCTACTGGGGAATATTCAACATTGTACTTTCACCAAGATTACCTACTGAGAAAACAAACTAAATATAATATACTGGTATGAACCCTAGGAAAGTAATCACTTATTCCTGTTCTTTAGGATATAATGTGCATGGGGAGACCTTCCAATTTTGGGGGAAGAGAGCCCCTCTATATATAGCTTTTGGGAGCCCATGGGGTCCTCCATAGGATCTGTCTTCTCCCAAGTTAATTTTTCTTCATTTTATTATGTGAATTTGTTTTTGGTGAGAATTCTTCTTGAATTTTTGAGGTGATTAAAGGTTCAGTGATTGTTTTTCTTATTCAAAGCCTCCAATCTGTAACATGATTCTATTTTGGTGAGTTGGCTATGAAATAATGTCTTGAAATCTCCAATAATTAATGATTTGATTTCATTTTTGATGGGGATTTTCTTGTGAAAAGACCCTTTTCTGTCACATTATATAGTTTTGGTTGTGTCCAAATTAACTTATTACCTTGGATTTCCTTTCCATATTTCAGACTTTTGGCTTGGTATATGGGGCTGTGGAATGTATGAAGGTGTTATTTCTGTGTTTATGCTTTTTGAAATTTGAATTGAGATAAGCTGGTAGCTTATGGAACTGATTTATTCTATGTTGTGCATAGCTGGTATGATTATTTTCTAGTTTGACACATTTTGTGAATTTTCATATGGTTCATCTTCTTGCATAACTTCATATGGATGAGAGTTAAATAAGGGTGTTTATTGCATGAAGCTTGTTTCTTTTGACTCACATGAGGTGATGAGTGGTTTAAAGTATTGGTATTGCTATTTTTATTAATTTTAAAACAAGGTGATTAATTGACTTTAATAAGCCTTGATGGCTGTGTACTACCAGAATTTCAGGCTATTTTGGAGTTAACAGTGGTTTTACTGTGTATATACACTAGGATATGTTCTGGATATTAATTTAGGGAATTACAGTGGGTTAGAGCTTTGCATGATGTGAGTCTCCTGTGTCTGTAGTTAATGAAGGCTTTGTTTTCTTGCTGCATGAGTCCAGTGGCTATAAGAAGGTTGTAAAGTTGGATGGGGTGTTACCTTTCTTTTTTAACTAGTTTTATATATGTAAATTGATTTTTACATAAGAGTAATAGAATTAAATACCATTCTTAACACATACACTTCCCTTTGGTACCTGTTCTGTGGGATTATTAATGAACTGCAACTTCTTCATGTAAAGTTAAAATTTTGTCAGAAAGTTTGAAATTAAGTCTGCCTATGGGTGAAGCATATTTCTGTTGTGCAAAAATATGAGCTTGAGCCTCGTGGGAAAATGTTACATAATGCCAAGCAAATATTTAACATAGCTATACCCCAAAACACTAGGATTACTAAAGGATGAGGGGGCTCATCGGTGAAGAAAAGACATTCTTTTTTATGACATGTACTAGACATCTCCTAATAGATACAAAAGCTCCCAAATAATAATAATCTTTACTCCAGAAGCATTAATTGTGGTTCTTTAGCCTGATACAGGCTTAGTTCATTCTGGTTTGTGGTTCTAAAAACACAAATAGTGAATATTTGACCCACAAAGGGCATATAAGTCTTTCAAGGACCCTGTAAAATGTCAGGCTAAGTCTATGATAAAGGTGTAGGATAGTATTTAAAAGCTTTAACTATTACTGTGACACAGTAAAAATAGTTTAAAAGGACTTTGATTTATGATAATAAGGGGTTATGATTATGATAAAAGGGATTTACTATTGTATAATAGTAGTGGTGATTGCTGCTGAAAGCCCTGGGTGCAGTCTTACCAGTTGGGGTACTATAATAAGAGCTGCAATACTTAAATTTCAAGTATAACCTGTTTATTTTCCAAGCGTATAACTGTTTTTGACAGTTGTACTATGTAGGAATTCAAGAGCAGGATGGGGATTCCTTTTCTGGAAGTGAAAAGGCCTCCTTTTATTTTGAAATGGGGTGAGAAAGCTGCTAGACCTTTTCAGGTAGAGGAAGTGAAGATTTTTCACTTTCAAGGATAGAGTTGTGGTTTTCAGAAGGCCTGTATAGCCTGTATAGGGCTCAGATGTGGTTTTGAAACCACATCTGGGCAGCTTTCACCAATACAGGGTGAAATTTTCATCTGGGGACCACACAGCTTGATTCTGATGTTTATGACCCATAGAATGCTGTACAGAACCTGTATGGAACCCCAGTATTGAATGAACTATGAGGTACTAAGTTAAAAACAAGCTTCTTTGTCAGTTTGACACCTCATAATCATGGTTATGGGATATTATCCCAGGGTAAGGCTGCATTGGCCAAACTGTAGGATCTCGACCTTCAAACAGCAATAACTTGATTAGTTTTTGAGATATCAAACTCCAAATTCGTTCAGTGTGTAGCCCTGTATGTTTCCTACACAATTTTACCTCCTTTGATATTGTTATCATTAAATATGGCAAAGTTTTCCCATGTACAAGAGTTTTTTACATAGGCGTTTTTTAGGCAAAAAGCTGTATTGGGCTTGTTTTCCTTATAGCTTTTTCTCTAGATGATATATGGGGGATTGAATGACACCATCAGATAGCCCTGATTGTTCTCTTTCTAAAAAGACCCCACTTTAGGCATCTCACACCAAAACTGTAGAAGTTAGATGTGAGGTGAATATTTGATTCACCCTTATTTTTCCTGAATTTGGCCATAGCTTCTATAATACTAATGCTAGCTCAGTTTGGCTGGTACCATTGGATAGCCCTGACTTAGAGCTTTATTTTGAATACCCATTTGATAGGGTTATACCTCTTACCCTGTATTTCAGATGAGAGGTGAAAATTAAGGTTTATGCTCAGCAACAAATTTGAGCATGAATAACTTTGTTATTCTTTTTCCTATGGTGATGGGACTTGTATATTTGGAAAGGGGTGAGTTTCCTCTTTCTTTTGATACCTTTTGGGCTGATTTGGCTCAGCTCCATGTTTTGGTGGGGTCTTCGCTATACCATTGATTTATGGTATTTGGCTGTCATGCTGGTGCTCTGGCTTTGAGTCACCGGCTGACATAAAACGTCTTGGGATATTTCTGACAAATAAGAATAGTAAAACATATCTGTGAGGCTTTGACTATCCCTATCAAAAATTCCCTAGTCAATATTAATGTTTAATAGAGTCACAAGGGGTATATAGACTTGTAAAGATCTTATCCACAAATTTCTGGATATGAAATCTTTCAGACCAGATATCTCAGCCAGTAATTTTGATACAGATAAAATAAGAAATCATTGTTCTAGGAACTTATAGTATCTTAACCTCACTACCCTGTATGTACTTCCTATTCTTACTATAAAGAAGTAAGACCTGGATGCTTCTCATATTCTTAGAAGCTCTTTATGAGTTGAAAAAACCTTCATACCAGATATCCTTTGAAGTTTTGAAGATATAAGGCTCTCAATAATAAATAATTGAGTGTTTGATGAGCTTCTCAATTTTTACCACTAATTTTATACCTTTTCTCAAGTATGGACATTTTACAGGGGCTTTTATCTAGGTAAATCCTGCTTGTTAAACTTGAATTCTGTGCAAAAATATATCACAGTAAATTCTTTATATGCAGGTTTGATAAGTGGATAGACGTAGAGGATTAATGAACCTTTGGTGGGTTCTGTAAAAGGCCTCTTTTTATTTCGAAGGATTTTATATAAGTAAAAGGAAAATATTTACTAACTGATGAAGGAGGGGTGCAACAGGGAAATAGATAGAACCATTGGAAGATGAGAATGCGAGCTTCTATAATGATAACCATTGAATATTTATTTTGATTCAAGACACACAAGGTAGATGAGAAGTGGAATGAAGGCTTTGGATCAGTGGATAACTAATAGAAAGCAAAAAGTTTTCTTCCTTTGCCAATTATCATTGACTTTGTATGAGTATTTTATACCCTTGACTAGTGCATATTCTTAAAGGGGATACTTTCCTCTTTAAGTCTCTGCCTATGAGAGTTATTTGATTAATATTGAGCTGAAGGGTTAAGAAATATTTTATGGTTTATTCATTTAATTCTGTTGCTCGGTATAGAGTGATAGGATAGCATAAGCCCTCACCAGAAAAGCTTCATCACTTATGAGACTCTTCTGGTTTCCTGGGAGCTTTTAATATTATCCGGTGCAGCTGAATATTTGGTATATATTTTTCAGGGAGCGATTTTCATTTTTCTGAAAGTTTGTTTTTAAGCCTAAAAATACAATGTCTATGGTATTTACCATTCATTCTAACTCTAATTAATTCAAAGATTTTCTCACTGGTTCAGGTGAATATTAATCCTCTAATATATTTTGAGGAGTGGAATTACTTTTCCTTTTAGGGACTTTCTTTGCTGATGTTTCATGAAAGGCTTTGACAAGGATTAATTGGAATACTTTGTATTTCCTGGAGAATTTCTCAGTGAGTTTCTATTCTAGGTCATTTTATCATTTTAAAAGGTCTTACATATAAATATCTCATCTTAAATTCAGGTTGTTGAAATTTGATGTGAATACTAGCGCATGGTCTCCTTAAATTTAGTATGGATCTTGAGTATTTTGGCCATATCCTTGTTTCTTGTAAATATTTTCTTCTACTATATATTCAGCTGAAGTTTAAAATTCCTTTTTCTATGTAGAATTAAATTCTTTCTGTGGGTTAGATTTCAAGGGAGTCTTTCTTCAATCAATACACTTTAAAAAAGGGGCTCCAAGATTTTTCCAATTTTGAGGGTTCTTTTCCTGTGATGGAGAAATAAATGGTTTTGTAGGAAAGCTGTACTTCTTCTCAGAGTGTTACCCAAGAATATTTATTCACTTAATTATCGGTGTATTTTATTTCATATTCACATGATCTCCTGATGATTTCCTCTATTTATTGGAATCATCATCTTGTCCAGTGAATCTATTTATGGATGGTTGGCTGTGAAGAAGGCCAATTTGATGCCCAGAATATCCTATAATTTAGTCCAAACTTCTGTGATATTTGGGTCCTTGTCACTTATTATTGATCCTGGTAATTCAAACTTCTTTATCATTTTACTCTGGAGAAATATTCAAGTACTAATTACAATATATTATTTATGGAATATTAGGAATCTAAAAAACTATGTACATCAGTATACCACAACTAGCAATTCATTTAAGCTCTCTTGTTTCCCAGGGACATGTGCTGTCACCAACTCCATGTTGAGGATTATCTATTGACTCCTGGGTTCTTCACTTTTATGGGGGAATCAAGCCTCTTTCCATAGATTTGGGGCTTATATAAAGATGAATATTCAAAAAATAAACTATCACAAGTGAATTATCACCAATGACAAAGGATGACTTGTTTTTAATAAAATGTTTCTGAGAAATTCGAATTTTATCTTGTAAGCATGATGTGATATTATAACTGTATTAATTAATCAAATAGGTCTCCCAAGCAATCATTATTGGCTATATGATTATTTCAAATTGAGAATCCACCATTTTTATTGGTTTCCATGGTGAGATATACATTATTACTTCTGGAGATACACACATGCCATACGTACTCTGGTACTATTTGTCAAGTAAGAAGCACTGCAATTAAGAGTTTTCCCATACCCAAAAATTCTGAGTTTTATCTTAAATTCACTTTATTGTGTGATATAATGATATCTCTGATTATTGTTCCCACTGAGTCCTTCTTCCCTGGTTCACTCAAGCTTCTTTCCTTTTTTGACAGGACACCCTCATCACACCTAGAGAAATGGTAATTCCGGTAATGTTTAGAAACTTTTGAGAGCTTTATTAGGTTTTAAAAATATGATGTTTGTGGAGTTCTAAATATACGTTGTCAAATATTTTTTGGTTTCCCATCAATGTATGCCATGCCCTGCTTTGGGGAGAACAAACGTTTTTTGGAGTTCTGGCTATCATTCAAAACTGATTTTCTTATACTTTATTGGGGAATAACTAATTCCAGCTGAATAAATTGGATTGATAGAGGATTTTTCCCTTTCTGTTCCACTAGATATTTGTATGTGGTCTTAGAGTAACAACTGAGGTATTCTCTGATTGCATCACCCATTATACCAGAATCATATTTCTCCACTTGCACTTTGTCTCCCAATCCTTGATTAATGGTATAGAATTTATTTTCCCCCTTTTTACAGTTACTTGAATAGTAAGCTGGTGCTCCATAATTGTGAAATAAGTCATTCTTTTTGGGTGCTTGAGTCCCATTCTTCATTTCTTTGAAAGTATTGAAATTTTGGTTGA
Source organism: Austropuccinia psidii (assembly GCA_023105745.1). Taxonomy (NCBI): domain Eukaryota; kingdom Fungi; phylum Basidiomycota; class Pucciniomycetes; order Pucciniales; family Sphaerophragmiaceae; genus Austropuccinia; species Austropuccinia psidii. The sequence continues at coordinate 28,663,394 of JALGQZ010000005.1, forward strand.
ATGTGAACTCTTTGTTACACTTGCAGCTTACTAAATCTTCCAGGTCCTCTGTAAGCCTGTTTAAGCAGTCAGGATTCCTCAGCACTATAGTAATACTATTGTCAAATTCTTCAATCATCTTGAGTTCATTTATGAAGAACTAATATTAATCTTTCCTCAAATTTTACTTGGAATCTTGAAAGTAAATTGTCTGTTTCCATATCCAGGGGCTATTGCTGTATTTTTGAATCAATTTCCTATTCCACACTTGCCAGTTTTGATTTATTTTTTATTATTTAATTTAAGTGAAACATATTTTTATTATTAAAATCTTCTTGTAATTGATTCTTGTAGACAATGACTGCTAACTGTTAAAATTACTAGTAGTGTTCAACACATGAAAGAAATAATTCTTTAATTATTTAATTGTGGTTATAATAATATTTTATTATTATATTTCATAAGAACAGACATAGTACTGTTGATTAATAGTAATATTACCATCAGTTTCATATTCAAATAAATTCCATAAATTTGAGACTTCTGCCAAGCCTATGATGTCATCAAACTTAGAGTTACAGTGATAACTCTAAATAATGGCATAATAGTGAGGTAAGATGGTTTGATCATGATTTAATCATCACCAAACCTTAAACAATTGATCAATTCTGGTAGAAGGAATTAGTACACCTCTACTAGAAGCCTACTGGACTTTAGAAGGGAGGTATTTTCTATAAATAGAGCTCTTTTTATTCTATTTTCCCCTCAGATGCTTACAAAACACTTGTCAGGTTGGATCTATGATAAATTAGTAAATAGGCTAATTACAGCTTTAAATATTAATGTGACATGGTAGCAAATATTAGAAATAAAGGTATTAGGAAGTAATAAAGATTTATAATTGAGAAAAAAGGGTTTTACTATTAAATAATAGTGGTTGTGAGCGCTATTGAAAACCCTGGGTGCAGTCTTACCAGTTGGATTACTATAATAAGAGCTACAATACTTAAATTTGAAGTATAACCTGATTATTTTTCAAGAGTATAACTGTTTTTGACAGTTGTACTATGTAGGAACTTAGGGTCAGGATGTGGAAACCTTTTCTGGCTGTGCAAAGGCCTCTTTTTATCCTGAAATGGGATGGAAAGGCTGCTAGACCTTTCCACGTAGAGGAAGTGAAGATTTTCACTCTTTAAGACAGGCTTGTGACTTGCAAAAGGCCTGTATAGCCTTTATTGGGCTCAGATGTGGTTTTGAAACCACATCTGGGCAGATTTCACCAATACAGGGTGAAAATTTTATCTGGGGACCACACAGCTTGATTCTGATGTGTATGGCGCATAGAATGCTGTACAGAACCTGTATGGAACCCCAGTATTGGATGAACTATGAGGTATTGAAGTAAAAACAAGCTTCTTTGTCAGTTCTACACCTCATAATCATGGTTATGGGATATTATCCCATGGTAAGGCTGTATTGGCCAAACTGTGGGATTTTGACCTCATAACAGCCATGCCTTTGTCAGTTTTTGAGATATCAACCTCAAAATTGGCTCATTGTGTAGCCCCGTATGTGATATACACAATGGTACCTCATTTGGCATGATTATCATTAAATATGGCAAAGCTATCCCATGTACAAGATTTTTGTACATGTGCGTGTTTTAGGCAAAAAGCTGTATTGGGCTTGTTTTCCTCATAACATTTGCTATATGTGCAATATGGGGAAATGCATGGAGCCATCAGATAGCCCTTATTGTGCTTTTTCTAAAAAGACCCCACTCAAACTGTGGAAGTTAGATGAGAGATGAATGTTTTATTCACCCTTATTTGGCCTGAACTTGACCATAATCTCTGTAATACCTGTGTTAGCTCAGTTTGGTTAGTACCATTGGATAGCCCTGACCAAGAGATTCATTTTGAATACCCATTTGATGGGGTTAAGCCCCTTACGCTGTATTTCAGATGAGAAGTGAAAATTAAGGCTTATTCTCAGCAACAACTTTGAGAAGGAATAACTTTGTTATTCTTTGTCCTATGATGATGGGACTTGTATATTTGAAAATGGGTGAGTTTCCTCTCTCCTTTGATACCTTTTGAGCTGATTTGGCTCAGCTCCATGTTTTGGTGGTATCTTTACTATACCATTGGTTTCATGGTATTTGGCTGTCATTCTTGTGCTCTGGTTTTGAGTTACAGGCTGACATACCCTCCCTCTAAAAAGGCTCATCATTGATGAGACTGTTCAGTCCTCCTAAAGGCTCTGAATCTCTCTAAATGAATTTTCCCATCTGGTATGGCATCTTCTGCCAACCATTTGTCTTTATCAGCTGTCTGGTTCTTGAATCTGACCAAGTACTGTTTCTGATCCTAACCATTAAGTCTGATCTTCCTGGCCTTGATAATTTTCTTCACTGGTCCAGGGGAGTCCTCCACTTCCACTATTTCTGGTGGTGTGGGGTCTTCCTTCTGGAGGGGAATTTATCCTCCTCTGTCTGGAAGTATGGCTTGACTAAGCTTACTGGAAAGACTGGGTGTTTCCTGGAAAATTTCTCTGTGAGTTTGACTTCCACTGCATTCTTCCCTATCAATTTAATCATAGTAAAGGGCCCTAAAATGAGTCTCTCATTTTCTTAGGTCCTTTAATATTATCAAAGTTTAGTGTAGACACTAACACCTGGTCCCCTTCCTTAAATTCAGGCTCCATGTGTGTCTTGTCCCACCTCTGCTTGTTATATTCCTTGGCCTCAGATATTCATCTGGCAGCTTTGTCACGGGCCTTCTTCCACATGTAATGAAAGTCTTTGGCTGTGGGGTGGATGGTTAAAAGGTTTTTCTTCAAGTGATCCACTGGCAACAAAGGGTTCCACCCTTTTTCTACCAATGAAGGTGTTTTTCCTGTGGTAGAGTGCTGACTTGTATTATAAGCCAGTTGGACTGCTGGTAGAAGGGTAACCCAGTCATGGGTGTATCCTTCATGGTCCTTGTATTCCATGCCATAGGCACAGAATCTTCTAAGGATGTCTTCCATTGTCTGGATCATCCTTTCAGATAGTCCATCTGTTTGTGGATGGTAAGCTGTGGAAAATGCAAGTTTGGTTCCCAGAATGTCATAAAGGTTGGTCCAAAATTCAGGTGTGAACTTTGGGTCCCTATCACGAATGATGATTTTAGGGACTCCACAGGTAGATATGATGTGATTCCAGAATAACAGAGCAGTATCCATGGCTGTGTCCTCTTTATGGCATGGCAGACACCTCATACGCTTGCTAAACCTATCAACTATGATCAAACATGCATTGTAGTTTCCTTTTCCTCCTGGGACAAGTCCTGTAACCAAGTCCATGTTGATGGTTTCCCATGGGTGTTTGCCTTCTTCTATATGTTGAATTAATTCAAACTTCTTCCCATGTTTCCTATTTTCCTTTTGGCATCTTTCACAAGTGTTGATATATTCACTCAACTTTTGTTCCCACCTGGGCCACCAAGCTGTGCTTTCTACCCTCTCTTTGGCCCTGTTCTCACTCGATTGTCCCATGTAGGGGCAGTCATGACATTCTTTCAGGATCACAGAGATGTGATCTCTGTCCACCACTGTGAGTGCACTTGTGTGCTTCTTTCTATGGTAGAGCGGGCCATCTCTAAGGAAGAATTTTTTATCCTTAAAGTCCCTCAACCAGGGTTCTTCCAGCTGGGATTCCAGTTCTGGGCTCCTGTACTTGTTTTGAAGGAGTTGTAGTAATATGCCACACTGTTTGTGTTTGGTATAGGATTTTTGGACTTCACTTAAGAATTCATTGTGCATTTCTGATGAACTTACTCCCAGTATGGGGGTTTCTGTTCCTTCTGAATCAGTGTTTCCACTTTCAAGGGTACTACTTTCTGGTTTGCATTCAGAGAATCTGGAGTTCTTCTTCCTATTTATTTCCATGAAATTCATAGGGATCTTGGCTGCAACTTCAGGGTCATAAGCTGGATTGCTTTTGTCATTATCCAGTGGCCATATGCTGAGGTCATCTGCATTGGTATGGCTTTTACCTTCTTTTTATGTGATGATCATATTCCCTCTATACTCCTGGATGACTATTTGCCACCTCAGCATGTGTCTATTGGTAGCCTTCATGTTTAGTAAAGACTTCAAGGCTGTGCAGTCTGTGTAGACTTCAAAGACTGCACCCTCCAAATAATAATGGAGTTTCTCTATAGCCCAGACTAGGCACAGACATTCAGTCTGGGTGGCCCCATACCTGGCTTCTGAATATTTCAGTTGCCTAGAGATGTAACATATTACTCCCTCTCTTGGTTCACCATCTACCATTTGTCTATGGTGAAGAGCTGCTCCTAGGCCTTGGATACATGCTGCATCTATGTATAACTTAAATGGTAGTTCAAAGTCAGGCAAGATGAGCACAGGTGCATTTGTGAGTTCATATTTGATCCTCTCATATGCATCCCTTCTTTCCTTGGTAATTTCAAAAACTACATCTTTTGAACATAACTTGTATAAACTACTAGTTATGTGGGCAAAACTTTTGATGTGGTTTCTATAGTAGCTCGCAAATCCAAGGAACGATTGCATCTCTTTGATGTTTCTTGGTACTGGCTTTTGCAGTACTGCTGCTACTTTATTCTGGTCAGTTGCCAGGCTAAGACCTGAGACTTTATGTCCTAGAGCTAGTAGCTCTTGTTGGCCAAAATTACAATTTTTAGGTGAAATTTTTAAATTGATGGGTGTACATTTACTTAGCACTCTGTCTATGTATTGCACATGGTCTTCCCATGTCTCTGAGTATATAATGATATCATCAATATATACTACCATCCAGCCTTCCATTATTTCCTCTTGAAATATTGTGTCCATCATCCTTTGGAAGTGGGCTGATGCATTTCTAATGCCAAATGGCATCCTGATGTACTCATATATGCCAGTATGGCATATGATTCTGAGTAACTTCATGGAGTTTGGTTTAACTCCATTCTGGTGGAAGCCTTCCATACAATCCTTTTTGGTTATGTACTTGGCTTTTGCCAGTTTGTCTAGGGCATGGGGTATCCTGGGTATAGGATACCTGTCAGCGTTGGTGTAGTTATTCATAGCTCTGAAATCTCCACACAGCCTAGACTTGCCATAATGCCAGGTTATCAGGACAGGAGTGTTGATTTCCACTATTTCATTATATCCAATTTTCCTGATGACATCCATGTCCAGGAGATCATTGATGTGTTTTTCAATTTCTTTCCTGGTTTCCGGGATTTCTGGGTAAGGAGGCCTCCTGAGGATGGGTGGATAAGGTCTCTCCACATCCAGATATAGTTCTATATAATAGCCTCTAAATTTTCCCAATGGTTCTTCACCAATGGCAAATGCTGGTCTATTCTTTCTCAGAATCTTCAGTAGACTTAGCTTTTGTTTACTGGTGAGGGTAGTGCTAACCTGTCCCTCTCTGAATTCATTCAGTAATTCTTCAATTGAATCCTGAGCAGATATTTGGTATATGTCAAGTGAGAATTTCTTCTCCTTGTTGGTACCAATGGTAATGTGCCTGTTTTTACTATTGTAAATATCAATGCCATAAATCCTCCAGTAATCTGTCCCTAGGAGGAACCCTTGGATGTGGGCATCATCAAGCACTACAAACTCTGGGTTGAGACTGATATTACCCTTCCTGTGGGGTATAATCATCTCTTTGATAATTTTCCCAATAGAAGTCATCTTCCCTGAAGCCCTTTTAAAGTTCTTTGCTTTGGTGGGCAGGAGCTGTTTTTCCCAATTTGGGAAGTGGCTATTCAGATAATTTCTGGCCACTATGGAGCAGTGTTCTCCACTATCAATGATCAATGGATGTTGAGCATTATCAATAAAAACAGTCATTTTTGTGGCTGTTCCATGTATGTATGCCATTCCTTTGGTTGGTTTGACCAGGAATTTTTGTGCATCTTGTGTGTGTTTGCACAAGTTTTTGTTGGCAGTGTCTTGTGGCATGCCTGCTTCCAACTGTATTACCTGGATTTCTAGTGGGGTTTCCTCTTGGTATTCCACTAAAAATTCCTCTCTTGGGTCTTTCTCTTAATCAGATTGTTCTCTAATAGCATCTCCCATGGAGTCTGAGTCAGAATCCTCTGTTGGGGCTTCCTCCTCTGGGACATTTTCAATGGCATAGACTTTTTTCTTTGCCTTTGGACATTTGTTGGCATAGTGGTCTGTTGAACCACGATTGAGACAAGAATTTTTCTTTTTTGCCATTTCTGCCACTCTTTCCTTGGGTTTGTCTTTAAACTCTACCCTGAAAGGTTGTTTTTCTTTGAAAGTAATGCTTCTATATGGGGTGAATTTCCCTATGTTAGTTCTTTTCCTTACATCTTGTAAGGTATTGGCAATATCATCTAGAGTGCAATTTTGGTTGCATCTGCATTTCACTGCATGCTCTAGTTCTCCTGGCATTTGAGTCAGAAGTTTGTGATTCCTCATTTGAATATTCATTTGAGGATCAATGGCTTTAAGTCTTTTAGACTGTCTAAGACACCACTCATATGGATCTTTGTCCACTGAATATTTGTCATTTTCAAATGACATGATTTTTTGCCATATCCAAGTGCCATTGCTGTACTTTTGGATAATTGGACTCTTCCACCATGGCCAGTTTCTCCTGCAATGGATTTCTTTCATCTATGTGCACCATATACTAGCATGACCTTTAGATGCTGTATTGACTCTAGCAGTAATCTAGTAGTCTGGTATGCTTGTTACATCTATGAAGAGTCCATCAATATAATCTATGAGCTCCATATGATCATATTCTCCAGTTCCGGAGAATTTGGGCCAGCTTGAGGCCTCAGGAAGCTGTTTCAAGGCTTCCTTCTCAGAATAAGACATATTATCTCCATCTTGGTACTGTGATGGAGATCTTGCTTTATTCACCAATATGGCATCTGGTTTGATGTCATCTTGGTGATATGGATTATCTATAGCATGGCCTTGTGCTTGGGGCTTCATGCTATGGTAGACACTAAACAGATTTTTTGTGTCTTTATCCAGACAATCCCTGTCCCTTTTGCTGTGGTGTTGTTCTTCAAAGACTAGATTCATTCTTTTGTTTGTTTCTCCAGAGGCTTTGCTCAACTGAGCATGTCCTTCTTGAAGATTTTTGACAATTTTGTCCATGGAGGCTGTTAATATTTTCATCCTCTCATGGCTTGCTTGGAGTTCTGAAAACTGCTTTTGAGTTTGCTCAGAAAATTGGGACATTTGTAACCACAGTGCATCACGTTTTAGGCTACTCTCAGGTGTAACAACATCATGTTCAATCTGAGTGGGGGTAGTATTTCTATTAAGGGGGCTACTGATTCTAGAGTTATTTAAAGCTACTTATGGTTTGTGCGCACTTCTTTCACCAAGTCCCATATATTCTGGATCATTGGGTCTGACTCTTTCTTCCTCTGACTGAAAGTGGTCTTGTTTTTGGACTTGTATCCTTGTCTTCTCCTGGAAACTTCCTGGGATTGTGAAGAATGGTGACTCTTGGCCACTGATCTGCTGGTTTATGAATGGTTTGAAGCCACTGGAGAGCTGATTGGTCCTGCTCCTTGTGAGCCTGAAGGAATCTGAGTAGGCCCTGTCTGGGTCAGTTGTTCTTCTATAGCTTGGATAGTGGCTTGATTCTCCCTTATCCTTTTTGCCCTCACCTCCAGGAGTCTGAACTGCCTGGTGAGATTCCAACCTTTGGTAATTATCATAAGTTTTTTGAAGTCTTTCTCTTTGATACAGATCCTCTGGCAACTTGCTCCAAGTTCTTCCCAGTGAGATGCCAGGTTGAACCTCTTGTTGTCCATGCTCCATTGAAATTAATCTTTGAGGAGTTGGTGGAGCTGAAGAACATGATCCATATCTTTCCAGTCCTTTGTTTTGAGGTTCCTGTTGAATTGGAAAGTGAATGGAAGGGTGGGTATTATTTCCCTCAGTGTTTTGCCATCCACCACTGTGTCCAAGTTGTCCTCTTCCAGGTCTTCTGGTTCTGGACAAGCCTTTTCTGTCCTTTGGTTGGTTCCTCTGGAAGCCAAGGTCTCTGAGGTATACAGGTGACATATCAGGGATTGCAAGCAGTCAAAAACTTTCTCCTCTTAGGGTATTTACCTTTGACTGTGCCTTTTAAAAAGTTGTTGTCTGATGATTTAGGCGATTTACCTTTAGAGGTTACAACTGGGTTAATTATGGTGATTTTCCCTGTACAAGTGGCTAAGGTTGGTTTACCTTGTATTGAAGCAGAGTTTCGTGGTTTTCTACTCCTCTGGGTGGAAATGGGTGTCCACTTTCTTTCTGTGATAAGGCCTTCACTGTGCCTCTTCCCTTTTCCCTTACTTCCCTCTGGTTCTGAGGGTGTCACTGGTGTGTTGGACTGTGACTGGGTTTCTAGTGGGATATAGTTTTCTTCCACTGAATCAAACAGGAAAAGAGGGCTTATTGTCAGTTAAGACTTCTTAAAAAATGCTGTTTGCACGTCTAAGAATGGCCTCTGGGCTTGTATGTTACTAAAATGTGCCTTGTATAATGAAAGTGTAATTGAATTAACAATTTCACATCAAAATTATAGCTTACAGATGCCTGGTGTACTGGTTTTATACCAGTATCCCACAGATTAACTTGTAGTTAGCAAGCATAATCTGTATAAAAGTGGTTGTGTAAGAGGTTAATTGAGTCAACAATACACCTCACCATGCCTCAACTGTTGGTTTTACAGTAAGAGGTGTCCTTGTTTAATTAAAAACTTGGACTGTATTAATGGCTGTAATGTGTTTTTATATGCAAAACACACCAAAAATAAGCTTAAAGTGGCTATTGTCCACGTATTATTATCAATGATAATTTTAAAAGAGGTTGGTATAAAACATATACCAAAAGGAAATATATAATATAAGATATGTTTTATATATATTTTGATGATTTTTACGCCTAAAAAGATGAAAAAAATGTCAGACGTAAATAAAATAAGTAAAAATACTCACTTTTAAGGTCCAAAAGATCAAAAAATCACGGCCAGGCCCCAAAATGTCAGGTTGAATCTATGATAAAGTAGTAAATAGGCTAATTACAACTTTAAATATGATTTTGAAATGGTAGTAGTATTAGAAATAAAGGTATTAAAAGTAATGAAGGTTCATAATTGAGAAAAAAGGGTTTTACTATTAGATAATAGTGGTGGTGAGCGCTATTGAAAACCCTGGGTGCAGTCTTACCAGTTGTATTACTATAATAAGAGCTACAATACTTAAATTTAAAGTATAACCTGATTATTTTCCAATAGTATAGCTGTTTTTGACAGTTGTACTATGTAGGAATTCAGGAGCAGGATGAGAAAACCTTTTCTGGCTGTGAAAAGGCCCCTTTTTTATCGTGAAATGGGATGGAAAGGCTTCTAGACCTTTCCACGTGGAGGAAGTGAAGATTTTTCACTCTCTAACACAGGCTTTTGGCTTGCAAAAGGCCTGTATGGCCTGTATTGGGCTCAGATGTGGTTTTGAAACCACATCTGGGCAGTTTTCACCAATACAGGGTGAAACCTTTCATCTGGGTACCCCACAGCTTGATTCTGATGTGTATGACATGTAGAATGCTGTACAGAACCTGTACGGGACCCCGGTATTGAATGAAATATGATGTATTGAATTAAAAACAAGCTTCTTTGTCCGTTTGACACCTCATAATCATGGTTATGAGATATTATCCCATGGTGAGGCTTTATTGGCCAAACTGTGTGATTTTGACCTTAGAGCAGCCATAACTTTGTCAGTTTTTGAGATATCAACCTCAAAATTGGTTCGGTGTGTATCCCTGTATGTGATATACAAAATGGTACCTCATTTGGTATGGTTTTCATTAAATATCGCAAAGGTATCTCATGTAGAAGATTTTTGTACATGTGCATGTTTTAGGCAAAAAGCTGTATTGGGCTTGTTTGCCTCATAACTTCTTTTCTAGGTGAGATATGGGGAAATGCATGGCACAATCAGATAGCCCTGATTTTTCTCTTTCTAAAAAGACCCCACTTTTAAGTATCTCACACTAAAACTGTAGAAGTTAGATGAGAGATGAATATTTTATTCACCCTTATTTGGCCTGAATTTGACCATAACCTCTGTAATACTGGTGCTAGCTCAGTTTTGTTGGTACCATTGGATAGCCCTGGCTTAGAGCTTCATTTTGCATACCCATTTGATGGGGTTAGGCCTCTTACTCCATATTTCAGATGAGCGGTGAAAATTAAGTTTTATGCTCAGCAACAACTTTGAGCAGGAATAATTTTGTTATTCTTTGTCCTATGATGATGGGACTTGTATATTTGGAAAGGGGTGATTTTCCTCTTTCTTTTGAAACATTCTGAGCTGATTTGGCTCAGGGACATTTTTTGGTGGTATCTTGACTATACCATTGGTTTTATGGTATTTGGGTGTCATGCTTGTGCTCTGGTTTTGAGTCACAGGCTGACAACACTAAATAACTAAAACAAAAAAGGTAATTTCTTTATTCTTTATATATAAAACTCTTATATTATTAAAGACCAAAGATCATCCTTATTATAATCATCATTATTGATGTGATTATTTCAATTATTTAATTGTTTTGTTTAAAATTCTCTTAAAAACCTCAATTCCACGTAAAATCAAGATAAATTGTTATTTCTATTAATTTTCATTGTAAATACAATTTAAATAAGTTGTATTTATATTTTTTGGCTTAGAATCATGCAAAATTATTATGTTAAGTATTAAAATTAGGTTATTTCTTCTTATTATAATAATCTTTCTCTCTATTCTTTAATTAATATAAATAGTATTTATATTGACTTATAACTTCAATATTAGTAATATCATTGTTAGGAATTTTTTTTAATAAAAAACCATTTTTTACACCTTTATTATTTGTTGGTAACAATAATAAAGTGCTTTTAAATATATTAATTATCTTATATTAATATATTTATTTAGGGTATTGGTAAAAACACGTAAGCAAATTGGTAAAAACACGTAACAGCTTACGTGTTTTTACTAAAAACTTACGTGTTTTGGCCATAATTTGGTAAAAACACGTACGTTTTTAGTAAAAGCACGTAAGGGGTGCCCTGGGCCCATTTTTAATTAAAAATGAAACACCATTGGGCCTGTATTGGGCCAAAACATGCCCAAAAGAGGTTTTTTCCCCACAAAACCTCTCTAACTCCAAATTGTTTCAGATTTTTTTGCCCAGCCCCCCCAAAAAAAACAAACAAGCTCAAACACCCCAATAATCCACATTATCCCCACCACAAACCATTTTTTTTTTTTTGGAAAAACAGCATTACCAAAGATATTTTGCAAAGCTTTTCACACTTTTTTTTCTTTTTTTCCCCCAAAGACTGCATTTTACACCACAACAACCTGCTTTCAAGCCTCTCAATTTTCAATTTTTTACCATCCCTCATCAATTAATCCCACATTTAAACCACTTTCTGTCACTCTTAACCACTTCTGTTCATTTTTCACACCTTTTTTCACCTCTTTTTCACATTTCGAAAGGTTCTTACCCCATTCCAAATCCCCCAATTCCCCCTTTTTTACTTTTATACATAATTTTCATTAAAAAAATGCTTCAACCTCCCACTGAAGGTGAATTTCAGACCCTTGAGCTTCTTTGGAAACATGTGCATAATGTTGCCAGGGCTCAGGGGTATGCTGTGTCCACCTTGAGGTCCAATATGACCCACAACCAAATTGAAATATGTTGTGACAGGTCTGGCACCCCAAATCCCAACAAAAGCCCCTCCAAAACAGTCACCTCAAGAAAGCTTGACTTTCCTTTTAGACTTTATGCCAGGAAATATGCCAAGAGTACTACTTGGACTCTTAAAGTCAAAAATCCTGAACATAGCCATGATGCCACTGAAAATATCATGGCACATCCTGCTTTCAGGAAATTCAATGAGCAAGAAACATCCCAAATTGCTCAAATGTCTGAATCACTGCTCATGCCAAGGCAAATTCAGGCCCAATTATGCAGCCAGAGGGAGTCTGACAGGCCTGTAATCCTTCAAGACATTTATAACCAAGTCAAGAAAATCAAGAAAGACAAACTGCAAGGCAGAAGGCCCATTGATGCTCTTATTGACACTCTCAAAGAAGAAAATTTTGTTTGGTCCTCTGCAAGGGATTCTGAGGGACACATTACCTCCTTGCTTTTTACTCACCCCCTGGCCATAAAACTTCTTCATGGCTTTCCTCATGTCATTCTTATGGATTGTACTTATAAAACCAATAAGTACAAAATGCCCCTTTTTCATATTGATGGATTCAGCTCAACAAATAAGACCTTTTCTGGGGCTTTTTGTTTGATGAAGAATGAAAATGAAACTTCATATACTTGGGCATTAAATCAATACATTGAAAAGGTCCTCAACAACACCAATCTTGTTCCCCCTCCAGTTATTGTTATTGACAGGGATCTGGCCTTGAAAAACTCTATTAAGAAGCTCTTCCCAGACTCCAAAGTCATGCTATGCATTTGGCACATCAACAAGGATGTATCTGCTCATTGCATGAAGAAAATTAGTCATGGAACTAATTTTGAAAATTTTATGGGCCTTTGGAATCAAGTAATATACTTCTTCACTTTATTTCATTTTATTTCACTTTTTTTCTTATTATTGTCTTTATTAATGACTTTGGGATTCTTTTCTCAGCTTATGTATTCACCCACTGAAAAGTCTTTCAAAGACAACTGGAAGAAGCTTCAAAAGCAAGTTAAAAATGCTGAGGTCTTGCAGTATTTGGAAAATACCTGGCTTCCTCTAAAGGAGTATTATGTGCCAGCCTGGACCAACCACCATTGCCACCTGGGTGTGGGCTCCACCTCCAGAGTTGAAGGTGCCCATGCCATGGTTAAACTTTGGCTACAAAAGTCCACTGGTACTCTCCTGGAGGTAGTCAGGGCACTCCACATGGCATTCAGAAAACAATTTATTGAAATTATCAACAGAATATCCAAAGAAATGATTGTCCATGTCAAGAATTTTCCTCCACACATCTGTGCCCTCAATGGCAAGGTGTCTCATTATGCTCTTCAGATTGCCTTTGAAAATTTCAAAACAAAATTTCCTCCAAATGAAAAATGCACCAACAAATACAACAATTATAAAGGCATTCCTTGCAAGCATAAGACCCAAAAGGCATTTGCCAAGCGCCAAAGGCTTGAACTATCAGACTTCCATCCTCAATGGCATTTGAATTTGCCTGTGAGGGTTTTTGAATTTCTTCTTATTATTATTTTTCTTATTAACTGATTTTATTTGTCATATTCTTCTCAGACTGGTTTTCAAGTTGATGATCAAAGTGTTGAAAAAGAAAGAAAGAATGAAGCCAAGAAAATATTTGAAGACATTGGGGAAGATCTGTTCCAAAGACCAATGGCAGAAATCACTCCAATACTCCAACATTTTCAAGATGTTTTGACTGGAAAAGTCCCATTTGATCAAATTCCCAAGAGTCAAGAGGATGATCAATATTATGAAGACCCTCTAGAATGCAAGAATATCCGTGGAAGACCCCAAGGAGCCAAGAATAAAAACAAAAGAGAACCTTCAAGATTTGAAATTATTGAAAGTAAATCCAAGAGAAGAGGAAGACCCCCCTCAAAAGTGACCAGTACAACAACATCAAGATCCCAGTCAAATGTCCCCTCTCCAATTATGGAAGTGGACTCATCTGAAGATTCTGAAGATTCTGAGGACTCATTATCTAAATCCATCAGTTCATCAGATTCACTACCCTCAGCAACTGAATTAAATAAATCAGAAGTAACCCTTAGAAGGTCAAGAAGATTGGCAATTGGAAGCAAAACATCACAAAGAAAATCACACAAGCCTGCCACCAGTTTGAATATCTATGATGCAATTGACTTGACCTGTGAGCATTGTCAAAGCAACTATCACACAAGTGATGAATGCTCCAAGTTGTTTGTGAGTTTCTGATTCTTTTTAATGCAATTTTATGTTGTTTATTTTGATATTTATTCATTTTTTGGACTTATTTTATCAGATAACTGGCTCAGAAGACTTGCCCAAGTTTATATTGAAATACACCTTCAAGGCCATCAATGTCCAGGGTGATGGAAACTGTGGTTACAGAACAGTATCCCACTTCATTTACAAGACTCAAGATCAATGGGCCGATGTCAGAGGTGACTTGGCTGAAGAAATTCAACAAAATCAAGACCTTTATGAAGCCATGAACACCTTAATTCCCTCAGTATCCTCTTATTTGGAAAGAATTGAATGGTATGAAGATGTTGGCCAGGCTCCAAAAAGCAAGTGGATGTCCATGCCTGACATGGGGGATCCAATTGCAAATAAGTATAAAAGACCAGTTCTCTTTTATTCCACAGCCCAATCTTTTTCTTTTTTCCCTTATTTCTGTCCTCCAAATGATAATCCCCCCATTTTCATCTGCTTCTTGAATAGTTGTGCTCATTTTGTTCCTTTGGACATCATCATTTCTAAAGTTTATCCTGTCCCCCCCATTACTGTGAACTGGGAGATTCATGCCCAACCACAAGCCCTGGGGTGGGCTGATAAATTTAAGAAACACAGAATGTTGTATTTGTCCAATCTTCCTCCCCCCTCTCAGAAAAAACCCACTATTTTGGAGGTTGATTCTGATTGAATGATTTTTGTATATACAATTTATGCCAATTATCCCCCTCCTCAGTCATATTTATTGCTTAAATACCACCTCAGTCTCACTTTTTATCAAAATTGTGGAACTTTTGTACTTGAAAATATTCATATTACACACAAGAGAAAAAACAGTTAAAAAAACACTCATTGCGCCTTCACTTGTTGTCCCACCCAAAAAAATTTCCCAATTCATGAGCTTCTGGTTCTTTATTGTCCAGATTGAACCCTTTAATTTAAAAAAAATGAAGGAAATTCATAAGTGGGAAGTTATTAAATTTACCTTTTAAAAATAGGCATATTACAATGACGGGAAAAAACATTTGAAAAAAAACTCTTTTTGCGCCTTCACTTGTCCCAACCAAAAAAATTCCCAAAATTATGGGATTCTGGTGCTTTATTCTTCACATTGAACCCTTCATTTTAAAAAAAATTAATTAAATTCATAAGTGGGAAGATTTTAAATGAATTTTTGAAAAAAATATGCCATTTTGGCATATTGGCCAAATTTGTGAAATTTGGAAAAAAAAAATTGAAAAAATTTGTGCTTATTGACATGCCAAGTCGGGAAAAATATGGCAAAAAAAAATTAAAAAAATCCTCAAAACTGAGCCTGAGGAATTTTTTTTGAAAATTAAGGTCACTTACGTGTTTTTACCATAAATTGGTAAAAACACGTAAGGGCTTATGTGTGTTTACCAAAACCCTTTATTTATTATATTCTTTTTTTAAATATAAATTATATTATTATATTTATTTAATAATAGAATTATCTTTACGCCTTAATTATAATAATTCTTTATTATTATAATCATTTTTTATCTTATTTATTTTATTTATAAGAAAATTAATAGTACAATAAGTAAAATATCAGTAATTTTTACTTATTCTTTCATAGTCAAACCTTACATTTAGAGCCTTTCAATATGAGAAATAAACACAAAAAATATTACTGAGACATAATAACTTAATATCAACATTGAAATAGATAAGGGAAAAACACATTTTAGTAAATAAATTGAATTTCATTTTCTGTGAAAAGAAAATTTAAAGTGGCTTCTTGAAGCCATATCTATATTTTTACAACACCTTTTAGCTGTTTGTATCAAAAAAACAGCTTCATAATTTAATTAAAAACCAGGCTGAAAGCTACTGTGGTTATGCTAGGGGTTCTTTTTTTAGTAAGATAGCTCTATGAATCTATGAACTATCAAAAAAACACCTGAATTATATTAATGTGAGCTCAAGAATTATTTAATTTCTTTAAATCATTTTTACATTTGAAAATTAAGTTACCAATATCTTGATAAATAATGAATTCCATAATTAAAAAATCACATTGTATACACTGGAGTTTTCCATTAGAAAATTACACCTATGCCTTAAAAATAGGATTTATAAGTCATAATATTATATCCTCATTCATTATCTTTCCATTTATATAGTTTTGCCAAATTTCCTTTCTTAGAAAAGGAATTCCAAAATCTTCATTTGTTTAGTTTGAAAGACCCTTATATATCCATTATGTGATAGTTTTTTGAATCTGATTAATCTATTGAAAAAATTGAAGTGAAGTAGGTATACAAAGTACTTTGTTTCCTTGAAAAACTACATTATAAAAATTCAAAAACAACTAGATATGTAAAAGACATTTATATATGAAGATATTCAATATTTATTTTATAATTTATGAGAACTAATAAACTAAAGTCTCATTATACAGAGCTTCATTTGAAAAGAACACTTCATCTAGTCTCTGGTTAGAATAAATCAAGTATATTCTTCAATTGATTCTCATATCAAAATACATCTACTTTTGAATTAAGAAAAATAAGTTATCAAATTATGTTGAAAATATTTTGTCAAAAAATGTTATCAAAGCACTGTGAATATAAATCTAAGATATTATTAAAATTTAAATTCTTTAATAAAATATACAAAAAATGAAACTCTCAATCAAAAATTCATAGCCTTAAAAATTTTGATACCAATTTATTTATGTTTTTTTTAGAGATTATATATGTAATATTTTCTGAAATCTATTAAATAACTTATAAGATTGAAGGAAATATCCCAAAAAATGAAACAAACAATTTTTATGTTCTAATGATTTAAAATCAAATATTATTTTTGAAATATGGGTTCATTAGTAATCTCAGAAAAAGAAACTCTTTTTTAGGTGTAATCATCTATTTTAAATGGAATCAAGTTTTTAATATAGGTCAACCTCTCTTTTTTTTTCTGTACGGACCATCCAGGAGACCCCTCAAGATCAAGTTCCCTCAATAGGATAGTTTTTTGGAAGTGAATTTGGTAACCAAAAATGAAGGACAGGATTTCAACTGCCGCCCCCTAGGGGGTCTCCTTCGCACAAGGACTTCACCACATGGGATTTCACCCGGTAAACACTCCCCCCGTCATCCAGCCCCTAGAGGCTTGGATTGTGGCATACCGTCAATATTTTTAAGCTGATTCTGAATATATTATCTTTATTCATTGGAGAGCTTTAAAGAAACTAATACTCTATTCTAAACAAGGCTGAATATGAAGGCTAAATCTCATCTCTTGGACCTATACCTTCCAAATGAAAAATAATTTAAATTTTTCATGTTTTATAATGAGTTCTCCTATATGTACATAATAAATCCTGGTCCAAATTTAGACTTGAGTCAATTTCATAAGATAAAAATTTTTTATAATAATTGATCTTAATAAAAAAACTAAATTAAATAAAGATAGCTTAAATTATTATTCTTTCTCATTATATTTAACAGTCAAAATATTCTTTCAACTAATTTTAGAGAATCACATATACCATTGTTCTTCTGGATTGAATTTTAATTCCAAATTTTATATAAGACCTTCAACAAAATAAATATTTGTATTTAATAAGTAATATTAAGAGGTTTATTCTCAATATGAATGGATTTTTTTCAAAAGAGTGCAAAAATATCTCTTTTTCTTTACATAAATTCAGAGCAGTTAAAACTACCCAGAAAGAGCCACTTTAGAGCATTCAAACTATGCTCTTTTATTCAAACTATTGACATCAATTGTGAGCCTTGAGGTATATTTCACATACCTGAATAGGCCACAATTAATATTTAAAGAAATTCTGAATTATGCACAACCCATAAGTTATGCATATATCCACAATTTATTTTTTTTCATTTAAGAAAGGCTGTATAGACTTTTTGTGAGTAAGTAAATCCATTGATTTAATGCCAGATTTGGATTCTACACAAAACTTCAATTAGGTCAGCTCCATAGAGTGAATAAGCTTAAACTAACTCTATGTGGTGGTAATATGGAGAATTCTTCAAAAACACATGAAATGATTGTGAAAATATTTGTTTTTCTCAATTTCACACCAAAATAATGGGAGTTTGAAAAATCCGATGTAACATATACACTATTATCAGCTTTATGCATTTTTTGCTGCTTATAATGACAGTATTCTTAAACAAAGTCTTGGTAAACTCATAGTGGAGATCAGTCTTGAATCCTGAATTACTACTTTTGCCATGAAGATAGCTGAGGAGAACAAAAGACATCAAAGAGAGCCAGGCTACCCAACTTCTGAGTCCTCTGATTCGTGAATCTCCGAAGCTTGTATCAATGGCTTATCACTTCCCAATTATTATACCAAAACTTTTTTGGAACTTGGTTACCAAGTTCAACTCCCATTAAATCATAATAAAATTACAAATAAGCTGCTATTTTGACATGAAAAGGAGGTGATGAGCTACTTTGACTCCTTTAACCATGTCAATTCTTAATTATTTTCCATTTATAAAGCCTTAAAAGAGTAATTAAACCCTTTTTGCAATAGTATACATGCCTTTACCCCATGGAAACCAGCTACAACTGCACTATTTGCAATTCTACATAGAAATAAGGTAAAAACTTCAAAAATGCATTTAAAATACAATTCTGTATTGATGTTTCTTAAGATCTCAGTTAAAATGTAGAAAATGATAATATATGTATAAATCAAAAATTTATCACTTCATAATCAAAACTAAAAGTTTTACTTACCATCCATTTTTAATGATTCCACATGAAAAACCAAATCTTCAAAAATTCACAGAAAATACAATCTGTGATGAATTCTTCAATAAAATTTATACCTTAGAAAATTAATTATTATTTATAAATAAGAGAATATTGACAGTTTTCACTCCTTTATTTCTCAACCATAAATGGGTTGGTAGTCATGTAAAATGACTTAATTAAGTAATTATGATAATCTTACATGACAATAAAAATGATGTAACCCATTATTTAAAAAGTATTAATGGCTTCTAGATGACTGGTTTTTCAGTTTTCTCCTTGGAACACCTTTTTGAGATGTTATTGACTTAAAAGAGGCCTCCTCTTGCTGTTCTACCAAATCATCTTATTATTCAATTACATCTTTAGTACCAACAAGTAAGTATCAGTTAGTTCTTTTCTTAAGTGCTTTAAATATTTCAGAATCAATAATGGAGACTTGAAATAATATAACTAAGCTATTTCCAATATTATTTAACTATAAACTGTTGTATTACTGCTATAAATCAAATTTTTATCCTTCAAATCCACAATTAGTCTGTCAAATCCCACTACCAATTATTTACAATGTATCATTGGAATATTAGTGAGTTTGTTTCTTAATTCTTGAATTTTTTATCAAGTGATATTTTTATTCAAGAATTATTTTTGAAAATTCTTGAAAAAGATAATGATATATTAAAATAATTTATATTATTTTAATAAGAAGTTTTATTATTAAATAATTCTTGTAATTGATTCTTGTAGACAATTACTGCTTACTGTTTTAATCACCAGTAGTTTATAACAGGTAAAAGAAATAAATAATTCATTAATTAATTGATTAATTAATTATGATTTTAATAAATTCATTTATCATATTTCATAACAACAGTCATAGTACTGTTGATTAATAGTAATATTAACAACAGTTTTATAGACAAATCTTACATTGGGGGTCTTGGCTGTGTTTTTGGACCTTGTACCCCCAATAAATAGATTTTGGAGCTCTTGAATATATTAATTTGAATATTTGTTTTCTTTTAATTTAAAGTTAAAATTATTTTTATTTTTGAAATTGTCTTTTAAATATTTTTAATTTAATAATTGTGATTAATCTTATATTGCTTTACATATGGATTTTTACATCCAAAAACTTATAAAATTCTTCTTTTAGTTACTCTGAATTAAATTTTGAGTCAAAATCTTAAATTTTACTATTTTTTTGAAAGAATAATATTTTTAATATATAAAAAAACTTATAAAAAGATATTAAATAATAATTCAAAAGTATAAAAAGAAAATTCTTTTATCAATTTTTCTCTATTGTCTTTAATCAAGTACATTTCAGCTGGTAATAAGCTCAGTAATAGATATATTACCAGTCCAGAATTTTAAGAAAGAAGTGAAGTGCAAATTGCTAAAAGAGGCACTTTATTTAAAGCAGAGTTATCTGAACAACCACCAAAAGGTGTGTGTTCTTTTTCTTTATTTTACATTTTCTCTTATATCAACATGAAAATGGTGCATACCAGAAATGTACGAAAGTATTTAGTCCAACCAGATAGATCTGAACAAAGAAGATGCAAGGACAGGGGCAGACCTGGAAGGCCTTCCTCAAGAAACACATGTTTGGAGAATTCCAGAGTTGCCCCCCATTCCCCAAGGTCTTTACCAACAACCTTTGATATTGACTCTGAGCCTGAACTTATTAAAGTTAATATTTTAAGAGCTGAACCACTTCTAAGCTGAAACAATAGAACTACATTGGTACCAGTACAAACTCTGGTACAGATCAGCCAAGGAAGAGTAATGGGACATTTGTACAAGCCTTTGGCAGGGGGGCAGGAACTGCTACTTACACATCAAGAGCTTTCTTCATAGGGAGAAGACCATAGAACCTTTAGGAGGATGGAGTCCCTTGCCTTGCAAATAAAAGTTCAAAATATAAAGAATTGATTCAAGAACCAAATTCCTTTATCCATAGACCAAAAGAAGGAGCTGGAAATGACCCTAGCCTTGGATAAAGAAGGACCACTAGAATCAAAAAGCTCCAAACTGGCTCCAGAACAGTCCCAAGACAATCCTAAAGGACCTCAGAAGAAACAGAGAGATCCTAGGAACAATCAAGAAAAGGCCAATTTGCACAGACCTGACCCACAAGGGTACAGGATTCCCAAATTCAAACCTTCATATCTGTACATTGTGTTCAATATGGCCAGAACCATTATGGAGTTCACAGCCAAGGAACAGGAAAGGATTAACAGGAACTTTAAATGCAAATTATAGATGAAACTAGATATATTCAGTCTATTATGGATGTAATATTTAAGAAATTTGATACAGAATTAAAGAAATTAACATCCAACATCAATGACTTAAAAAACAATGACAGGACCTTCACTGAATGGTGCAAAGTGACAGATTTCAGAATTGAGTCCATTTCCAACACATGTGAAATAATTTGGAGTAAATTTCAAGTACAAAGTAATTAATTGGATAATCTTCCAACTGATAACATTAATGACCAGCTTAAAACTCTGAAAAAGCATTTCTTGGAAATAGTTTACAATACCAATCTTTTTTCCACACATTTGGAAATAAGTTACAGTGAATGGCAGAAATTAAAGAATGAGATAATCTCACATTTGGACCAAATTCACATATTCCAAGACATTCTACACCTCTAACTGAAGAAAAACCTTCTTTGAAAGAGAGCTTAACCCCTTTTCTAGGAAAAAATTTAATCTCTGAAAGAGATATTCCCAAACTAGAAGAATGGCCAACATTCTCTGGTGAAGGTGAATATAGCCATATTGAGCTCATTAGGACAATTGATATTTTGCATGAATATTTTAATATACCTAATAAAATGATTATAGGAAAATTATACTCCTTTTCTACCAAAGGTTTCAACAAATGTTATTACAAGATAAGACAATAACACAGGAAACATTATTGGCTTGGGTGGAAATCGGAGATTATCACCAAGCGGGCCAACTCCTGGATATTCAAAGGGAAAATTCTTTTGAGAGTTCCATTTTTAATTCAGAAAGAGATAAACCACTTACTTGGTACTTCAAAAAAAAGACAGATTATCTGCTTTACACCCAGATATATCTGACTCCATGATCAATACTGAAAGATTAAGAAAATGTGGAGGGGAACTAGAATGGTCTATCAAGTGCAGATGTGTGTAACCATTTTTAACAGAGGAATATATTAGCTCTATGGAAGATATAATTACTAAAACAAAGATTGGTAAAACCTGGACTATAAACTGAATGGAGTTCAAAAGAGCTCCAAAGACTTCTAGAGAGGATAGAATGCCTGAAAGACCTGTCTTCAAGTGTCATAAATGTGGAATCACCTCACATTTAGCCAACACTTGTAACAAAAAGACTAAAATCAAGAAATTAAAACCAATTTAAGAGTTTCAGTGTGCTGAATAGAAAGAAGAATCTAGCAAAGGTTCTGCAATATCTTATGACATACCAGCAGAAGATAATCCTATTGAGAACATTACAGCTCTCTTTGGAGTCACTGAAGTCCATACTCATTTACCATAATAAAGTGGTGATTGCTGAAAGCTTATTAATATTGAGGATTCCATAATATGTAAAAATGAACCTGCTTGTGAGCCTTAGAGGTATTTTCATATACCCAAAAGACCCCAAACAGAAATAAAATAAGTTCATTTATATTGTTAAAATATAAATATGAATTTATATACAAAATCAGAAATTTAATTATAATTTAAAAATAAGAATACATTAAATTTGAAAATTGTAAAAACACATTTTTACTTGAAAAATTGAGTAAAAATGAATTTTCAACAAAATTACCCAAAATAAAATAATTTTGGAAAAAAGTTAAACAAAATTTATCATAAATTTCTATCTAACAAACAAACATATAAAATTTGTTTCACCATTGGATTCCTCATAAAAAATTAGGTGGGGTAACCTCTGAGTGGAATTTTTGTAACTCAACTCTAAATAACCTTAAATTAAGTTTTTTTTATTTTCTGTATAAAAGTTGAAAATCCTCAAAACCTTAATTCAATTCACATCACATGTAGTATTAATCATCATTTTTTGTGTTAAAATTAAGTTGTTGTGTATATTTTAGAAGTTATGAGGAATTGAAGTATTTTCAATTGAATTGTCAAAATGTGTGTGTGTGTATTACATAAGTGAAATTTGATTTACATATGAGGTGTCAATTATTACAGTAGTGTACTGTAAAATTCAATTAAATTACATATGTAAATTGTAAGTATAATACATGATGAGGAATTAAAGGAAAAAACAAATTGGAAAGATTAAATTTGAGGGGGGGAAGGAACTCTAGCTCTAAGGGGGAGCCAGACCCCCAAATTCCTTGCTGACAGGCGTGAGATGTTAAAATACACGCAAAGGTTCATCAATTTTGGCCTGGAATTGAGTCACAGGGTCTGTGTCTCAATTGATGATGAGATTTTGATGCCAACCAGGGTAGATTTAATTGTTTCCAAGAGGGTAAAACTTCCCTTAAGATAAAACAATCTTAGTAAAAACAGTTTTAACTGGTTTCTACGTCTCTTACACTCATTCTGACGTTTTTTTAAGGCTCTAGGCCAGGTATTACTATAGTAATGGCTGATTTAAGGGTCCAAAATGGCTAAAACCAGCCCTTTTTTGGTCTAAACTAGGGTTCAATGATTCCACAATTGGATTTTCTGTTTTCAGAGTGTTTTCCACGACTGACAAGAGTAAATTTTACTTTTGGAGTAAGAAAATTTATGGCTATAAAATAATGTCTTCTTTGTCCCACTTTTCTCTTCATGTTAGAATCTTTTCCTTTTATCATTAGTTTAAACACTGTTAAACCAATCAATAAAGGATTCCAACCACCCTTTTCATATCATTTTAAACCTTTTAACCACGTGAAAAAATGATTATAATCATTTTTTGTAACTCTTATAATCATTTTTACCCCTGAACCACCCCAAAAGTGAATTAAAGCATCTTTCATCACTGTTAACTTTGTCACTTTGTTTTCAAATTCACTCTGGTCACTTTTGGGCGTGTTTTCTCTTTAAATATCTTTTTTGAATACTTTTCTCTTTAATTAATTGCTTTCAGCTCTTTGCTCAATTAATTCCAATTGAAATTTGTCTTGAAGAAATTTCTTTTGTAGCCTTAAATATCTCTTGTGGAGTATTTTTGGATAAATCTTTATTATATTATTTTTTTATCTTTACAAAGTTAAAAAACATAAAATTGGCGTTTTTTCTCTTTAAAAATACTATTTCTTACCATTTTGAAATAATTTTACCTTATACAAATTTTGAGGCCAGGAAAAGTACTAGATATTTTATCAAAGTTTCATATCCACACCTTACACTGCTAGAGGAAAAAGATCCACTTCTGGAGCATCTTGTATTACATCAGTCTTATTGAATTATATTTAAGCTAAATTCAATGTGCACACAGGGGAATTTTGTACTTGTGTATGAAAAGACTACCTTCAAATTATACTTAAACAATGGAAAACCCATCTATTACCAATAGAAGGAGTACAAATTTGTAAGTGCCAGTAATAACATGTACCCTTTGGGAATATTGGACACTAAATTGATATATCCTCACCATAAAGGAAGTATGAGAATAAAAAAGAGATAGTAGTAATTGACAGATGCACTTCTCAAAATACTATTCTTGGAAATTACTACTTGAATATTCATTTTATTGACATAAATAACCATAAAGACATATATTTTACAATTGGGTAAAACATAATATGTAAATTTTCTTTTTCCAATTTGCCCAAACAAATATCAGTAGTATCTTCAAATAAAGATACACATCAAGAGGAATTTGTGTAAAATAAACTTGGTGAAGCACAAATTAATCAAACATTGTCATCAAAAATGAAACAAGAGCTTATAGATGTGTTATACACATATAAAGATGCTCCTAATTCAGATCATAAAAATTTAGGCCCCAGTAGAGGGCATGAAGCTGATATTACTCTTAATATTGATAGACCATAACCTCCAGTACCTGAAAGGCCAACTTACCTGCAAAGCCCAAGAGCTAGAGAAGCCTTGAAAAAACATATCTAAGAGTTAATACAACCTGGTGTACTAAGAAAAGTAGGCCATGAGGAGGAAGTTGAAGTGACAACTCCTGTCATTATTGCTTGGAATAATATCAAATCAAGGATTGTTGGAGATTTTAGAGCTCTGAAAGCCTACACAGCTCCTAGAATCCAAAAAACCTTGACCCAATTATGCAAAGCCAAGTACATAACTTCAATGTATGAATTGAAGGGCTTTAGCAAGAAGTTATTTATACCCAAAGCCAAGAAATTACTCAGAATTATCACTCACTGTGGTATTCATTAGTATCTTAGAGTTCCATTGGGGATTAAAAATTTTCCATTTCATTATCAAAGAATGATGAATACCATCTTCCCCACATAATTATCTGAAGGATGGCACATTATTCATATTGATGATATTATTATATGCTCAGACTCATGGTCTTTGCACCTTTAAAGACTTGCAAGAGTACTTGACAAAGCTGCAGGAGTGAATATGATGATTTCACTCAAGAAATGCAATTTTGGATTTGAAGAAATTAGAGCATTGGAAATATTTTTTCTGGTTTAAGCTGGGGTATTGAAAAAAATGAATTATAACCAGTGTTACTTAAGCCAATACCCCAAAATAAAAAATGGATGATGTCTTTTATTAAATTTGCCAGTTATTACAGGTAGCACTTGAAAAATTTTGCAAGTCTAGCCAAGTCACTCTATAGAATCTGTGATCAACAGACAGTATTTGAGATGACACAAGAAAGAATTAAAGCCTATTAGAAGATATGGAAATCTCTTACAGAGGCACTTTTACTCATTACATCAGATTGGAATATACCTTTTATATTGGACATTGATGAATGTTGAGATGAACTAGGGGCAGCCCTACATCAAGTACAAATTATTGATTACAAACCCAAAGAAGGACAATTCTGTTATATCTCAAGACAAATCAAACCAGCAGAGTCCATATATGGTGCAAGCCAAATGGAATGTGTAGATTTGGTATGAGCAATTTAGAGATTACACTATTATCTTTATGGAAGTGTTTTAAAGGTGATAACTGACTGTAATGCGGTAAAGTCACTTCTGAACATGAAAAAACCCAACAGACACATGCTTAGATGGCAAATGGCCATTCAAGAATATAGATAAAACATGAATATATCTCATAAAGCAGGGAATATAAATAAGAATTCTGATGGACTTAGCATGTTTGCATTAGCCAATACATAACCACATATTCCAATTGAAGGCATTAAGATAACTGATATAGGGACTGAGTTCTTTGAAAAAGTCAGAGAGTCTTATAAGCTAGACACAAATTTCCATATCTTGACATCCTTGTTGGACAAAGACTGAAAATACACAGCTTTGGTTGATTAACTGTATGAAATATGGAAAAATTCCTATTCTGAAGGAAGATTTTGCTTTTTTGATGGCATAATCTATGTGAGCCTTTGAGATATGACCACATATTCAAAAAGGTCACAGCAAAATTTCTGTAATAGTTATACTTATAATAACTATCTCAAAGACTAGTAAAAATACCATAAATAAGTACAAAATCTGAATTAACTCAGAATCTAATGTGTAAAAATTCGAAATAAATTACACCATTAGATTCCTCATGGTAAAATACACATATGTTATTTTTATGGCATATCTGCAAAGTCAATAATTACTGGAGTATAAGTAATAATACCTTAAAAAATGAATAAAACCTTATTTAACTCAGAAACCAATGAAACAACATGTGAAATAAGTTTTAGCATTGGTTTCTCCATAAACCTCCACATATAAAACAATTATAAAGCTATTCTATAAAGTCAATACTTAAGGAATTAAGCTGAATATATGCACTTTTTTGGTCACTGCATATATTCATGGTTTTTAGCTAATATCTCTTGAAATATACAAGATAGAGAGATAAACCAAAAAGAAAGTCACCACATAGTTACTGTTTTAACACAGATATGAACCTTATTTCACAAGTTATAAACAAGGTTAAAACTTGTAATGGATTATTGAATAAAATTAATGAAGCTGTTGATCACTTTGTTGTGAAAGTGGTCCAAACTTAAAAGAATGAGACAGTCAGATTCTACTAGTTCAGAAGTTAATAATTAATTAACTTTTATTATAATATTCAAGGTATAACCCCTTGAAATCATGGTTTGAAGTTTAAAATATTAAATTTCAACAGAAAAGATGAGTTACAAGAAAAATCATCAAAAATAGAGTTTTGATGATGTAATGAGATTCTCTTTGCAGTTTGATTAGGACATACCAAGCTATCAGAATTCGCTCCCAGAATAGATGTAGCGTGTATAACTCAAAAGCTATTAATGATCAAAGTTGTAGCTTAAATTTGATCATGTATGATCACTCACTGTAATCTTATTTTAAGCTTAACAGTCATATAAGTGATAAAACTGGTTAATACTATTGGAGTATGATTAATACTAATAAAATCCACAAATTTTAGGCTTATTCCAAGCCTATGATGTCATCAAGCTTAGAGTTATAGCTATAACTCTAAATAATGGCATAATAATGAGATAAGATGGTTTGATCATGATGTAATCATCACTAAACCCTAAAATACTGATCATTTCCAGTGAATATCATCAGTACACGTCTACTAGAAGCCTATTGGACTCTATATGGGAGGTATCCACTATAAATAGAGCTCTTCTTACTCTATTTCCCCCTCATATGCATCAAAACATTAAAACAATTAAAACCAAAGGCAAAATCTTTATTCTATATATATAAATCTTCTATATTATTATAGACCAAAGACAACCTTTATTAGAATCATCATTCTTGACATGATTAATACAATTTTTCTGCTGTTTTGTTATATTTCTCTCTAAAGTCTCAAATCCACATAAAATCAAGAAAATTTGTAATTTCTCTTAATTTTTATTGTAAATACAATTTAAATAAGTTGTATTTATATTATTTGGCTGTCACAGGGGCTCTTCTAAAATGAAGAGGGCCTGGCACTCAGTGAACAGACTTACTTATGGAGGGCTCAGAAGAAAATACTCAAATGATAAGAGTAATGGAGTAAGAGGATAAATTCCTAGTCATAAAATAATAAGCATAAAAGAAAAGAGAGACAAAACAAAAGCAATAATAAAGAGCCAACCACAAATAATCCTGAGTCACTGTTTCAACCTGTTCAGAAAAGAGAAAAGGATTAATAAAGGATATGGCCACCAGGACTCTACTGAACAGGTGAGGGAAGGCAAAGACTAACTTAATAAGTAATAAAATAATATTCCAAAAGTGAGAATAAAATAATATTAAATAATAAATCAACTATTTTAATTAACTGGGGGAAAAACCCCCAGGTGGGTGAAGAGGGGCTGGTATATGTGAGACATACCAGCCTTGGGGTTTGAGTGTTGAGATACTGGCCTGTATGCTGGAAGAAGTTGGATGTGGGATTGAATCCTGTATTGGTGAATCCAATACAGGTGATACAGTCAATACAGGTATTTGCGCCTGTATTGATGACAGGCCTGTATTTGGTGAATCCTGTATTTGAGTCTTGCCTGTATGGAACTATATTGAGGTATGAAAACTGTATTGAGGTATGAAAGCTGTATTGGGTGAATTATTGAATGAAACCCCCTTGCTGATTGGGTTCTGAAGGGTATCCATGATATAATGATTTGCTGATGATGATTGGAAATGCCCCTGCCTCCTTGGCTGTGACATTGGCATAAGCTCATTCGGAATTATTATACAAAGTGTTAAAATTAGGTTAATTTCTCTTAGCATAATAATTACTATTTACTATTACTCTTAATTATTAGTTAATTAATATAAATAGTATTTATATTAATTCATAACATTAATATTAGTAATATTATTGTTATTAATTGTTTTTTATGAATAAAAAACAATTTTTTATGCCTTTATTATTTTTTGGTAACAATAATAAAGATCTTTTGAATATATTAATTATTATATATTGATATAATTTTTTTTACGCCTTAATTATAATAACTCTTTATTATTATAGTTATTTTTATCTTATTTATTTTATTTATAAGGAAATTCAGAGTACAATAAGCAAAATATTAGTAATTTTTACTTATTGTTTCATAGTCAAACCTTATATTTGTGGGCCTGTCCATGATATTTACTTTAAAGACCTTTAAAAAAGATTCTAATGGGGTTTATCCAAAAATAAACCATAATTATAATCATAAAATTATATAATAATTTTATATTTATTGATTTTAAAAGCTATTGAGGCATTTGGAAAGCAAATGTACTGTCTTACATGTGGTTTTTCACATCCTTAGACTTGCAAGAACTTTCTTTGAGTGACTCTAGTGATTAAAAGAGATATCTTATAAATTAATAATTTTATATTAGAAATTAATTTCCAGAATCATATACATTTTTACTTTATTCTTTAAAAATAAGAACATAAAAAATATTAAAACCAATAAAAAAAGGTATTTTTATTCATTTTTCTTCATTTCTTTATTCATTTCATTTATTCAAAGATATAAAAGCCATTTTTTACATGGAAAATTGCCATATCTCACCAAAAATAAACACTTCTTACAAAAGACTTATATTTATTTGTCTTTTTCAGTGTTTGAAGATAATCCAACAGAGGACAGTCAAGCCACTGTTGAAAGATTGGTGGAATAAACTTGCCCAAGTTCTCCAACACCAATTGTAACCAAGAAAAAGAAAGCTAATAAATTAGACTTTCCAGGACCCACTATTCAGGACTCTGAAGGTGAGTACCTCCTTTATAAATTAAGAAGAATTCTTGTCCTGAAATCTTCTCATTTCTTGTTTCTCAAATTATGACTCCCAGAAGAGGCTCCCAATACTCCATCCAATCAGATGGGGCTGGACTCAGAGGTAGAATTTATCCATCAAAAGGGAAAAGAAAGGGCAAAATCCCCAGTGGAACAGAATCCACACAAGGAAGTGCCTTATCCCAAAGGCAAGTCCCAGAAATGCCCATGATATCTGAACCAGAGTTAAAACTAAGTATGAGTAACTCAAACAGGTACAAATCACATTCAGAGGGCTCATATAGACATTTACATGAGCCAGTAAAAGTAGTACTACACAGTGTACAAATACAAGGACTGGGAAATTTTGCCACAAATACACCAAGGAGTGATGAACTCCTGGCACATCCTCAAAAGGTTCCGCAAAGAGGAGGAAATAGTAAGATACTCCAATGGATGGAATCTACTATCATCCAAACCTCAAATCAAAAAGATCAAGGAGTACCACACCAAAAAGAAGGAGGCAACCAAGGAAGAAGCCCCAGTAAATTTTACCAGCAAGCCCCATGCCAACCCACTTCCCCAAGAAGGGAAGAAGAAAACAAAAAGAACTTGAGGAAACCATATTCCCCAAGCTAAAAGATTCCAAAACTCCAAAAAGATGCCAAGGAAAATGTCTTCAACATGGCCAGAGCCTTTATGGAATTTGTGAGCCTGTGAGGTATGTATAATATACCCATAAGGCCACGAAAAACTTTATACACAGTTAAATTTGTCTTCAACAGACTTTTTAATTTAATTTAAAATAAAAAATAACAAAAAATAAGTATAACTTTTTTTGATAAGCAAAGCTATAAATATTATGTCATTTTTGGATTCTACACCAAAAATAACCTAGGGTACATCCATAAGGTGTTATACCCAAAAACACTTATTTCTTATGTTATTGGAAGATTTAAGAATCTCACAGTACCAATGTAACTTTTTTGACATTTTTTGAAAATTGTCAAATTTAAGCTTGAATAAGCTTAAATTTAAAGTTGCATAAGGTTTATGCAAACTTACTGAATGTAAGGTGTGGATATGAAACTTTGATTATAAATCAAGTACTTTTCCTGTAAGATGTGACTATGAAACTGATGATAATATTACTATTAATCAACAGTACTATGTCTGTTCTTATGAAATATAATAATAAAATATTATTATAACCACAATTAAATAATTAAAGAATTATTTCTTTCACGTGTTAAGCACTACTAGTGATTTTAACAGTGAGTAAGTAATTGTCTACAAGAATCAATTACAAGAAGAATTTAATAATAAAAACTTCTTTTATTAAAATAATAAAAATTATTTTAATATATAATTATCTTTTGCAAGAATAATTATAAAGCTAATCCTTGAAGAAAACTATTACTAGAGAAAAACTTTAAGAATCAAAGATAAATGACTCACTAATACTCTAAAGAACTTATTGATAGATAAAAGTAGAGAAATTTGACATAGAATTGTGGATTTAGGAGATCAAAATGATTTATAGCAAGATTACAAAAATATATAGTCTTATTCTATGATTTCATGACTTTCTGATTGATTCTGAAAGATTTAAAACACTTAAGAATAGTTTAACTAATACTTACTTGTTGGTAACAATGATATAAAATGATAATAAGATGATGATACGGAAAAAACAGCAAGAGAAGACCTCTTTTAAGTCAACAAAAGCTCACAGAGGCGTGCCATGGAGCAAACTGAAAAACCAGTGAGTGAGAAAGCATTAAGCCCTTTTGGATTAGTACTTACATCATCTGTTGTCACG
This sequence comes from Austropuccinia psidii, assembly GCA_023105745.1. Taxonomy (NCBI): domain Eukaryota; kingdom Fungi; phylum Basidiomycota; class Pucciniomycetes; order Pucciniales; family Sphaerophragmiaceae; genus Austropuccinia; species Austropuccinia psidii. The sequence continues at coordinate 28,694,784 of JALGQZ010000005.1, forward strand.
TAAAATTGTCATAATAGCTTAATTGATGCTTTTAGGTGAATACCAACCCCAATATGGTTAAGAATAAAAGTAGTAACATTTGTAAATCTTCTTTTATTCCAAAGTAATCATTGATTTCCCAAAGTTATCAATGTTATTGACAATTTCATCACAGGTTGTATTTACTGTGAATTTTGGAAGATTCAGTATTTCACATAGAATAACCAAAAATGTACTGTAGGTAAAACTTTCAATTTTACTAGTAAAACTGTAATTATTTTTGGTTGTACCATATATAATACAGTTCTCAATTGGTCCTGAAAGTTTCAGAAAGATTCATTAAGAATTGTATTTTTAATGAATTTTTCAAGTTTTTACCTCATTTCTATGTAGAATTGCAAATATCAGTGTTTGACTGGTTGCTATGAGGTAAATCAATGGATACAAGTCCAAAAAGGGTTTCAATTACTCTTTTGGGGTTTATCCATGGAAATTCATTAGTAATTGACATGGTTACAGGAGTGTAAGTAGCTCTTTACCTCCTTGGCACGTCAAAATAGCAGGTTATTTGCTATTTTCTGGTGTTTTACAGTAGTTGTAACTTGGTAACCAAGTTCCCAAAGAGGTTTAGTTTACCAATTGGGTCAAGATCAGCCATGGAACCAAGCTTTGGAGCTATCCACGCCTCTGGGGCCTCAGAAGTTGGGTACCCTGGCTCTCTTTGATGTCTTTTGTCCCCCTTGCTTATTTTTCACGTCAAAATAGAAATTTAAGCTTAAAGTGAGATATCCACTATGGGTGTACCAAAAGTGCATGTAAGAATACCATAATATTAAGTGCTCAAAAAATGTATAACACTATTCTTAGTGTATATGTAACATGGGATTTCTCACTTTCCCATTATTTTGGCGTAAAATCAAGAAAAACAAAAATTTTCACGGATCTTTTATGTGGTATTAATGATGTGGTGTTGAAGTATTTTCCATATTACCACCTCAAAGAGTTAATTTGAGCTTATTCACTCTATTGAGCTACCCTAGGTGAATTTTTGTGTAGAATCCAAATCTGGCCTTAAATCCATGGATTTACTTACTCAATAAAAAGTTGTTCATCTTTTCTGAAATCAAAAATGATGAATTTTGAATATATGCATGATTTATGAGTTATGTATAATTCAATATTTCTTTTTAAGATAATTGTGGCCTATTTGGGTGTAACAACCATCCATGAGGGGTAAGGGTATTCATTCATACACCCACTCAAACACCTCAAATCAGCAAATCCAGTATCTGCATCAGCAGTCAGTTTCAGCAATCTTCATTCTGAAACATGCATACAGTTTAGTACATCAATACAGCCTGTCAATACTTGTACAGGTTGGATTCACCCAATACAGTTTCATACACCAGTATGAAACTGTATGATCACTCAAACACACCACACCTCTTGTACAGGCTCTGTACAGCTGTACAGGACCTGTATTGGCCAGACTCAATTCAATAATCAATTATTCTCATGAAAATTCTTCTCTGGATCAGGTCTGGTGATTCTCACATATACCAGCCCCTCTTTCTCCCCCCTGGGGACTTTTCCCCAGTTAATTAATTTAGTTTATTTATTATTTCATAATTATTCTTATCCTTATTTTGGGTATTATAATTATTTAATCTTAAGTTAGTCTTTGCATTTCTCTTTGCCTGTACAGTATGAGCTGGGTGGCCATATCCTTATTAACCCTTCTCTTTCCATTCTGACAGGTTGAAACAGTGGACTTGGACTTGTTTTTGGTTGGCTCTTCTATTCTTTTACTCTTATCCTTTGTTGCTGCTTTTCTTATATTCATTCTTGTAGTAATCCATCTTAACACTCTTAAGTGTATCTCATCTTATCTTATCTTTGAGCCCTCCATAAGTGAGTGCCAGGCCCTCTTCACTTCGAAGAGCCCCTGTGACATTAAATTAATTAACTCATATTTGATTCTTTCTTTTCATTCATTTATATTCATTTTCTCTCATTCATCAATTATGATTTAACGATCTTTAATGATTATGATTTTCTCTTTTATCAATTTTCATCTCATTCATTTCATTTATATGAAAATTAATCCTTTCTTCTTTCTTAATCAATGCTGACCATTTCATCATTTCATTCTATTTTATCAAATCAAATTTTTCTGTGTTTTTATTCAGGTCTTATTCAGGAGTAATTGATTGGTTATTTGATTGGATTATTCATTGGGATTCATTGGTTGATTGGGTTATTGATTCAGGATTTCATTTGGATTATTGATTGACTTTTGAACTCTCAAGATATTGATTGATCCTCAAGAATTTATTTTTATTTATTGATTGATTTTGACTCATCAAGATATTGAATTGATTTCTGAAGATTTTGAATTGATTGATTGATTCCTCAAGACCTTGATTTCATATTGAAGACACTGAATTATTGATTTATTGATTATTGATTTACTCAAGATTATTGATATTTGATCTGAATTGATTGTTGATTGATTGAATTGATTTGATTGTCTATTGAATTTGATTTCACATCAAGATTTGAATTGATTCCTCAAGATTCATCAAGATTTTATTGTGATTGATTTGGCCAAGCCTGATTATTCTTCTTAATACCATCAAGTTATTTTAATTCTTTTCATAATGCCAGTCCAGCATAGCCCCCCAGAAAAGAATACTAGATCCCAGAAAATTCCAGCTGTTCTCACTCCTACAGCAAGGGCTCCTCTTGACCGCACACCATCAGTTCATCAACTGAGTGCAAACTTGGACAGAGGACCACCAATGAAAGGAGCAGAACCCTCAAGAAGAGGTGGAATGAAATCTAGAAGATAAAGATCCTTTTCTGGACTTTTGGGTGGCTACCCTGGCATGTCTGAAGGTGCAAGAGCAAGATTAGCGGAAGTTGAAGATGAAGAGGGGGAAGAGTCTGTGGAAGAGGAAGATTCTGGGGAAACTGAAGTGGCAGATGCCTTGGCAAATGCTCCAGAGGTGCCTCAGGGTTCTAATCTAGCCCTTTCTAGTCAACCTCTTGTCTCTCAAACTGATCCAAGTCTCCTCAAGATGATGGAGCAGATGACTCAATTTATGGGGCAGCTCACTCAAGCAGTTGCTCCCAGGGACAATTCCAAAGCCCCTGCTTTCAAGACTCCATCCATGAAGGCACCTGATTCTTTTGATGGTACTCAAGCTCATAAATTGAGAGGGTTTATCCAATCCTGTCAATTAATCTTCCATAATGATCCAGCAAATTTCTTCTCTGACAGTAAGAAAGTTCTTTACTCAACTTCTTTTCTCACTGGTAGGGCTGGAAAATAGATTGAACCCTATCTCTCAAATATCTCCAATGAAGACCCTTCCTACCTCCTCAATAATTGGCCATTATTTGAATCTCAATTATTCACTCTGTTTGGTGACCCCAATGAAGTCAGGAAAGCTGAACAAGAGTTGGACAATTTGAGGATGAAGGAAAGTGGTCATGTATCCTTGTACATTGCAGATTTCAGAAGCTTAATGTCAAGAATTGGAGATTGGGGGGAAAGAGCTTATATCCATGTTTACAGAAGAGGATTGGCATCAAGATTATTGGATCAGTTGGCTTCTCACCCTGGAACTTTTGATACTCTTCAAGAACTTATGGATGTCACTTTAGAATTAGACACAAGATATCATGAGAGGCAAAAGGAAAAGGGTGGCAATCAAGAAAAGAAGCCTCCAGTCAGTGGATCCAATCAGTCTAGGCCTCCTCAAAACTCATTTCCAAAGAGGCCTCATCAGAAGAAGAATAAGAAGGACAAGCAATTTCAATCTTCAAAGGACAAACCCCATGCTGCTCTCCTCAATAAGGACAATAAATTAATCGGTTCTGAAAAGGAGAGGAGGATTCAAGCAGGGTTGTGTACTTATTGTGGTGGCAAGCACCCAATTGAAAAATGTTTCAAGAGACCTCAGAACAAGCCTGGGTCATCATCAAGAGGCTTCCCTAGCAAGCAGGGAAAAGCCTGAGTGGGGATCATGATGTGTTCAATGGTTCTCACTTATTTCCTTCAAGAGCACAATTGTGCACTCTGAATACTAGTGTCAAGAAATCTTTAAAGTTTCTTATTTTCTCTTCTGTCTCTGATATTTTTTATAGTATTCTCCTTGATTCTGGTGCTACAAACTCTTTTATTGCAAAGAATTTTGTTCTCAAGTACTCATTGACTATGTCAGAGCTCCCTGAAAAGATTCCTCTTTTCATTCTGGATTCTAATGAATCCCCTGCCTTGTTCATCACCCATTATACCAAGTGGGTAGTTGACTTGCCTTCCTTCCCAAGCTTTGAATGGGACTTCTTTATCATAGATTCACCCAAGGGAGAAGACCTGATATTGGGCTATGATTTCCTTTACCATTTTAATCCCATTATTGATTGGAAAAATGGATTGATCACCTATGATTCTAGTCATAAGGATTCTAGTGGTATTATTCCTTCTACTAGTAATGACTTAGCCACTGCTGTCAACAGTGTTGCTCTGGCTGGTGAACTTAAGACACCTTCCATTCCTTCTTCTGTCCATATCCCTTCCATAATTCCCTCTCAGTCATTACTTCCATTAAGAGATGAAGTCTTCAAAGAGATAAAGGATGTTGGAGAAGATGTTGCCATATCTTCACTTCATCTCTTTCAAGGGGATATGGACCTTCCTCCCTTATCTTTTCATACCTCCCTGGAGGAGCAGTGAGATGAGGAGGAAGAGCCAGAAGAAATTGAAACTGTGTTGAAGGTAGTCCCTCCTGCTTATCACCAATATTTGGATGTATTCTCCAAGGTGAAAGCTGAGAAACTTCCTCCACACCGCGCCTGTGATCACCATATCGAATTGGAGGGTCTTCTACCTCCAATTGGTGTTATCTACTCATTATCAAATCAAGAGTCAGAAACACTGTGGGCCTACATTTCAGAGAATGTAGAGAAAGGTTTTGTTAGACCAAGCTCCTCTTCAACAGGAGCACCTGTCCTTTTTGTAAAGAAAAAGGATGGAGGTCTTTGTTTGTGTGTTGACTACCGCAAACTCAATGCTGTCACTAGGAAGAACAGATACCCTGTTCCTCCTATGAACCAGCTTCTTACTGTATTCAACGGTTCCACTATCTTCTTCAAGATAGACTTGCGTGGTGCATATAACCTTCTGAGAATCAAAGAGGGGGATGAGCACTTAACTGCCTTTAGAACCAAGTATGGTAGTTATGAGTATTTGGTCATGCCATTTGGTTTGACCAATGCTACTGCTTCTTTCCAGAATCTAGTAAATGATATCTTTGCAGATTTTTTGGATGTGTTTGTTGTGGTCTATTTAGATGATATTATGGTATTTTCCAGCTCTGAGGAGGAACATGTCAAACATGTGACCTCTGTCCTCCAAAGACTGAGGGACAATAATTTGTTTGCCAAAGCCTCCAAGTGTGTATTCCATGCCTCAAGTGTAGAATACTTGGGCTATGTTGTTTCAAGTGATGGCCTCAAGATGGATTCTTCAAAAGTTCAGCAAATCCTCAATTGGCCTCAGCCCAAAAACATCAAGGCCCTTCAATCTTTCCTTGGCTTTGCCAATTTTTATCAACGTTTCATTAAAAATTATTCTAAAAAAATCACTTCTCTCACTTCCCTCCTTAAAAAAGATTCTCCTTTCATCTTCAATGAGGAAGCTCTTGGTCAGTTTCAAGCACTCAAAGAAGCTTTCACCTCTGCTCCTATCGTATCTCACTTTAATCCTTCTCTACCTACTATAGTAGAGACTGATGCTTCTGATTATGCTTTGGGCGCCGTACTGAGCCAGGTGAATGACTCAGGAAAGCACCCCATTGCATTTGATAGTCGCAAGCTCTTACCAGCTGAACTCAACTATGAAATCCATGACAAGGAACTCCTTGGCATAGTTTGGGCTCTCAAGCGCTGGAGAGCATTTCTTCTTTCTCTTTCCAATCCTTTTGAGGTCTTGACAGACCACTCTTCCTTGCAGTATTTTATGTCTTCCAAAGTTCTTACTCATTGTCAGGCCCGTTGGGCCGAATTTCTCTCAGAATTTCATTTCACTATTGCTTACCGCCCAGGCAGGCTGGCCACTTTACCAGATGCCTTGTCACGTCGGGACGACGTGTACCCAGAGAGGGGGGTGGACTTCATCAGCAAGAATACTCAAAATTTTCATCAAGTACTTAAGCAAGATGGAATTCAAGAGTCAAGATTCTTTTCAATCAAAGTGGAAATTTTCTCAGATTTAGTGGACAAGATTCAAAAAGAAGTATGGCAAGACAAAGACTATAAAGAAATACTCAAGCAACTAGCAAGAGGTGAATCAATTCCAGATTATTCTCTTGAACCTCAAGCCAAGTTTTTATTATTCAAAGATAGAGTGGTAATTCCAAGCAATGAAGAACTTCAGCTCAATATTCTTCAAAAGCGTCATGACTCACCATTGGCTGGCCATCCTGGCCAGGAGAAGACCCTCAAGCTCATCAAGAGGGATTTTTACTGGGCTGGCATGAATCAATTCATCAAGGACTATGTGTCCTCATGTCAGCAATGTTCAAGAAACAAGAACATTCACCACAAGAAGTTTGGACTACTCAAGCCTCTTTCAATTCCGTCTGGTCCTTGGAATTCGTTATCAATGGACTTCATCACTCAATCGCCACTGTCAAACAACTTCGATTCAATTTTAGTAGTTGTGGACAGATTCTCAAAAATGGCAATCTTCATTCCAACCTATGGAACAATCACTGCTCTGGACTTAGCTCAAATCTTCATTAGTCATGTATTTTCCAAGCATGGCCTTCCAGTCAGTATCATCAGTGATAGAGGATCCTTATTTGTTTCATCATTTTGGACTCAATTGTGTCAGCAGCTCAAGATATCAAGAGATCTTTCAACTGCATTTCACCCTGAAACAGATGGACAGACAGAGAGGGTAAATCAGATATTAGAACAGTACCTTCGGATGTATGTCAGCTATCATCAAGATGACTGGTACACCTGGCTCCCTCTGGCTGAATTTGCCTATAATAATGCAGAACATTCATCAACCAAGCAATCACCTTTTTTCACAATTTATGGAAGAAATCCCAGCTTTGACTCAATCCACATTTCTCAAGACTCACCTGCTGGAAAGTTATAAACAAAACTCCAATCAGTACAGCAAGTTGTCAAAGAAGAATTAGAGTCAGCAATAAGGAGATTCAAGAAGTATGCAGATAGAAATAGGGCAATTCCACCTGATTTCCAACCTGGGGACAAAGTATGGCTATCCTCCAAGAACATCAAGACCACAAGACCAACCAAGAAGCTATCAGAAAGATGGTTGGGACCTTTTGAAGTTCTGAAGAAGATTGGTAGTCATGCATATCACCTCAAGTTGCCTCAGCAATGGAAGACAGTTCACCCTGTATTCCATGTGTCCTTATTAGAACCAGTCAAGCATTCAGCTATCCCAAATCGACATCAATTGCCACCAACACCAATCCTGGTGGAGGAGCAAGAAGAATGGGAAGTGGCTCAGGTTCTGGACTCAAAACTCAAAAGAGGTAAATTATGGTATCTTGTAGAGTGGAAAGGATTCAGTGAAGACCCAGAAAGAACCACTTGGGAACCAGCTTCCAACCTTACCAACTCACCAGACCTTGTCAAGGATTTCCATTCATTATATCCAGACAAGCCTGGTCCCAATACCTCAAGAGTTTGATTTTATGGTGCTTGGTGGGGAGAAGAAGTTATGAAAGTAAGTTCCTCTCCTGGCATGCACTTTTAAGGGGGTATTCTACCCATATGTTGTTGTAAGCATCACCTTGGCCACTTTGTGAGCACTTGTCAATTCTTTGGACAGGTTCAGGAAGCATACAACATCAATACCCTCCGCTTGGACCTTATCAAGATATGGCCAAGTGTTTCTTTCTTTCTTTATTACCATTTCAATTTATGCCAATCATCATAATTCAAGACGTTCTTTACTTCAAGTCATTTACGGCAATTCATTTCAGTAGTCATTTATGGCAATTCATTTCAGAAGGTGTTTATGGCAATTTATTTCCGTTTTATGGTGCTTGGTGGGGAGTGGAAGTTGTAAAAGTAAGTTCCAACTCCTGGTATGCATCCCTGAGGGTTCTTCCTCTTGTAAAAACATTACCTTGGCCACTCTGTGAGCATCAAATGCTTGGTTTTCATTTTTCAGACACTTCTTGGCCAGAATCAAGCAACTCACCACAAGAAGGACCAACCATCAGGAATTTTTCTTTATTTCTTTCTTTACTCTCATTTTCTCTTATTATTTTTCTTTCTTTCTTTACTTGTATAATTTTCTTTCTTTTATTTCTTTAAAGCAGCAGCATCCCCTCCCCAAGTCATGTATTGGGAGGTTCCATTATCTTTTTATTTTTTATTTTTTAGTATTTATATAAGTGGGGATAGAAGCCAAACCAAACACAAACAAGGAAAAGGAAAACTAGTTATCTCTACCCAAGTCATCAAAAGTTCTCTGGAAGTCATTTATCAACTCATCCTCATACCAGGCAAATTTTGCAGCCGTCTCTTCAGAAGCAGTACCTGGAATAGTCCTGTCATTGGCATACATAATCACCTCTCTGCTATTTCTATCAACCCTCCTGAACAATCTGGCCACAGCATCTTGATTTTCACTCGCCGCGTTGGGATCTTCTCTGGTAACCCGGATAGGCCAATGTTCTCTTCTTTGGAAGACTTGAGCGGCAGGAAACGGCAAAGGGGATAATCCATCTCTTTTTCTGCTGCAGCTGGCCACAGGTTGGAGTTGACGGGAGGTGGTTATGGGTGAGTTTCTAGACTGTTGAACTGGAGATGGTCTTATTGCTGGATTCAAGGCAGGCCTAGTGGTATGGGAAGTAGTTGGTGAAGGAGGAGCAAGGGTTGTAGGAATGGAGGCAAGCATTGGTTGGAAGTTTCTTGGAGTGCTGGGAATAATTTGGCTTTGAAATCTGGTGTTGGCAAGAGGTTGAGAAGAGGAATTGCTGGATGGATGGCCACTTGAATGAGGAATAACTTGAACTTCTTCACCATCCAACTCATCACTTCCTTCAGCATCTGGATCTGTTGGGGAATCAACAATTCTTCTTAGTTTCTTCACTACTTTCACTACTCCATCAGCATTGGTCCTTGAAATTGGGATTTCTGAGCTGTAGTGTATGGGCCTACCACCAATTGGAATGGACCCTCCAACATTAGTCCATCTGGCCACATCCCTCTGCCTGGAACCAGTCACTACATAAAAATATCAGCATCAATTCAATCAAAATATGCAATTCACTCACATTGAGAAAACCCAGAAGTTGCATCAGGGGTAGGTTCCTCAATAATGGGGAATTCCTGCCCATAAGGCCCATCCTTCCTACTCCATAAGTGCCTCCTGACCTGGGACAAAGTTGATCCGGTACGGCGGCATGGCTTCTTCCCAATAAAGCAGAAATGGCATTTTGACAATCGAGGATTGTAATGTTGAAAGCAATCCTTACCCCTGGCCAAACACTCAGTACAGGCAGGATCAAGAACTTCAACTGCTCTGAACCCATCATATGTTTGGGAGGGGTCAAAATGGCCAGAAGACGCCATGGAAGGAGAAGACAATCGACTGAAGACGCCAGAACCATGAAGAACAGATGGTGGCGGTGCAGAAGGGGAAGATTCAGTGAGTTCAGTCAGTTTGGAACTCATAACTGAAGAATATGCAAGCAGAAGATTCAAGACGTCAGAATAAATCCACTCCACATCAAGAAAAAGGAATTTGACTCAAGGAAATGGGGCCATAACTCAATTATGCCCCACCTCAAAGCCTATAAGGTGAAGGTTCACACCCCTTTGGGGCTGAACTCATCACCCAGGGCCTCCCCTGCAACTTTGGGGGAGGCCAAGATCTTGATGGTCCTGGACCCCTTCAATGGGTCCAGGCCATATATGGTGAAAAATTGGGAATGGGCCATTTTTGGGCCCCTTGGTCACCCTGGGTCCCCAGCAAATTTGGGCCCAGGGGCTCCATTTTGGTCCTGGGGGCCTCCAATAGCCCCCACGGACCGCGGACCGCGGCGCACGGCCCACGGACCGTAGGACCCCAAAGACAAAAAAAAAGCCTATTATGGCCAAAAATCAAAAAAAATGCCCTAATCACTAAAACACCCAAAAAGGCCAAAAAGGCCATAAAAAGTAAATTGCATCAAGATCACTCAGGATGGAGGCCACAGCCCAAAAAACATTTGGAGGGCTGTCTGAGGCCATTTCCTTGGACAAGAGGGACAGGACCCCTTGGAGGAAAGTTTCATTCATTAATTGGATTAAGTCTGGGCCAATGATTACAAGTCATATAATCATTGGGCACCATTTTTTGAGCACAAGTGCTCAATGGCCTTTATTCTGGGATATATCCCAAGGCATGGCTGATTGAATCAAAAGAAAAGAATGGCATATTTTGGAAGGAATACTCACTCAAGCTTGGAAAAAAAAAGGGGGGAATCAATTGAATTTGGCAGGGAAGAAATAATGAAGGATTTTCAGGATAATGGTCAAGAGGAAAAGAAAATTAAAAAGAAAATTTTTTGAAAAAATGTGGGGATATTGAGATGCCGCTCAACAGTGGCAGGGTATTATGGTGTTCAGGAGCCCACCAGTTTCAAGAGGGGGATACTGTAACAACCATCCATCAGGGGTAAGGGTATTCATTCATACACCCACTCAAACACCTCAAATCAGCAAATCCAGTATCTGCATCAGCAGTCAGTTTCAGCAATCTTCATTCTGAAACATGCATACAGTTTGGTACATCAATACAGCCTGTCAATACTTGTACAGGTTGGATTCACCCAATACAGTTTCAATACACCAGTATGAAACTGTATGATCACTCAAACACACCACACCTCTTGTACAGGTTCTGTACAGCTGTACAGGACCTGTATTGGCCAGACTCAATTCAATAATCAATTATTCTCATGAAAATTCTTCTCTGGATCAGGGCTGGTGATTCTCACATATACCAGCCCCTCTTTCTCCCCCCTGGGGACTTTTCCCCAGTTAATTAATTTAGTTTATTTATTATTTCATAATTATTCTTATCCTTATTTTGGGTATTATAATTATTTAATCTTAAGTTAGTCTTTGCATTTCTCTTTGCCTGTACAGTATGAGTTGGGTGGCCATATCCTTATTAACCCTTCTCTTTCCATTCTGACAGGTTGAAACAGTGGACTTGGACTTGTTTGTGGTTGGCTCTTCTATTCTTTTACTCTTATCCTTTGTTGCTGCTTTTCTTATATTCATTCTTGTAGTAATCCATCTTAACACTCTTAAGTGTATCTCATCTTATCTTATCTTTGAGCCCTCCATAAGTGGGTCCCAGTTTACTGAGTGCCAGGCCCTCTTCACTTCGAAGAGCCCCTGTGACATTGGGTATGTAAAATATACCTCAAGGCTCACATTCCCTCCCACCAAAAATTAAAATTGTACTACAATTTTATTAGTGATAAAAGAATAAGGCCCCAAAGGGGGTTAATGTCCACTGTCCAACCTCTTTACATCACTCAGATCAAGTAATTTTAAAGCACATTTATAGACATATTCAGGCTTGTGGCCTTCTTTCATGTCTAAATATTCTTAAGAGTTTATCTGAGTCAGGTATTTCTGATTCTGCCATCCATTCATCTTCATGTACTGGATTTCTATATCTGACAAGATATTCTCTTTGATTTTTACCCGTAAGTCTCCTTTCTTTAATGACTTTCTTTATCTTTTTGTCTTCATTCTGTTCCACAGGTGGTACAGTTAAAGGAGTTGGGTTTGTTAAAGGAAACAATTCTTTATCAAGCTGACTGGAAAGGTGGGGTATTTATTTTCCAATTCACCGCTCAATTCCACTTGAGCTGCATTGGTTCCGTGTAAAGCAACAATAACAAAAGGTCCTACATAAGAATCTTTAAGCTTCTTTGGGCCTTTGATATTATTAAAATTCAAGGTTGAAACTAAAACTAAGTCCCCTACTTTGAAGTCTGGTACTTTATGACTCTTGTCCCACTTCTGTTTTGCATAATTAAAGGCATCATCCATACTTTGTTTTGCATGAAGTCTTACTTTATCAAGCATTATTTTGAAGCTGGAAGCTGTAGGATGAATGTCAATCAAGTCTTTCCTCAGTGTGTCTGCTGGGAGTCTTGGATTCCATCCTTTCTCTAACATAGCAGGTGTTTGTCCTGTGGAAGAATGGACTGATGTCTTATATGCCAATTCTAATGCAGGTATCAGAGTGCACCAGTCATGGGTAAAGCCATCTGAGTCTTTGAATTATAATCCATAAGCACAGAATCTCCTGATCATGTCTTCTAGAGTCTGAATCATCCTCTCTGCCAGCCCATCTGTTTGAGGGTGGTATGCTGTAGAGAATGATAACTTAGTCCCAAACAATCTATGAAGATTGGTCCAAAGTGCAGATGTGAATTTAGGATCTCTTTCACTTATGATATTCTTAAATAATCCTGTATGAGAAATAACTCTACTCCATAAAAGAAGAGCTGTATCCATAGCAGTGTCATCTTTATGACATGGTAAGAATATGGGAGTTTTGCTATATCTGTCTACTATGACTAAACAAGAATTATAACTTCTTTCACCACTTGGAGGAAGTGCTGTGACCCAATCCATGTGAACAACTTCCCATGGGGATTTTGGTTCTTGAATATGGATCATAAGTCCAAATTTCTTGCCTGTACTCCTGTTTGCTTTTTGGAATCTGTCACAGGTATGGCAATATTCAATGGTTTCTTTTCTCCAAGATGGCCACCATGCACAGTTCTTCACTTTTTCAAGTGTTCTGTCTTCTGACAGGTGTTCAGAGTAGATATTATCATGAAATTCATGAAGAATGGTATTGATAAGTAATCTACTGCACAATGTCATAATACAAGAATGTTTTGTTCTGTGGTAAATGATCCCATCAAACAAGTGAAATCTTCCTTAAGAATAGGAATTTTTCCAAACTTCATCAAGTGCATTAACTAAAGATGTATCCTTGCAGTCTTTATCTAATAAAGAAGTCAAGATATGGAAACTCTTGTCTTGTTTATAAGATTCTCTGACCTCCTCAAAGAATTCAGTCCCAATATCAGTTATGTTAATTCCTTCAATTGGAATCTGTGGTTCAGCTTCCAAAGGTACATAAGCTGGGTTATCAGGAGTGTTGGCTAATGCCCACCTGCTAAGTCCATCAGCATTCTTGTGAATGTTTCCTGCTTTGTGGACTATAGTCATGTTTCCTCTATATTCCTGAATGGCTATTTGCCATCTCAACATGTGTCTGTTGGGAGTTTTCATGTTAAGAAGTGATTTTACTGCATTACAGTCAGTTATCACTTCAAAAACACTGCCATCAAGATAATAGTGTAATTTCTCAAGTGCCCATACCAAACATAAGCACTCCATTTGGCTTGCACCATATCTGGCTTCTGTTGGTTTGATTTGTCTTGAGATTTAACAAACTGGTCCTTCTGTAGGTTTGTCATCAATAATTTGGACTTGATGTAGGGCTGCCCCTAATCCATCTCCACATGCATCAATGTACAACTTAAAAGGAATATTCCAGTCGGGCATGAGGAGTAAAGGTGCTTCTGTAAGGGCTTTCTTTATCTTCTCATAAGCTATAACTCTCTCCTGTGTCATCTCAAAGACAGTCTGTTGATCACAGATTCTATAGAGTGATTTGGCTAGAATTGCAAAGTCTTTTAAGTGTTGCCTATAGTAACTAGCAAATCCAAGAAAAGACATCATTTCTTTCTTATTCTGGGGTATTGGCTTAAGTAGTACTGCTGCCACTTTATTTTTGTCAATACCCAAGCTTAAACCAGAAACAACATGTCCTAATGCTTTAAGTTCTTCAAAACCAAAGTTGCATTTCTGAAGTGAAATTTTCATATTCACTTCTGCAACTTTGTGAAGTACCTTTGCAAGTCTTTCAAGGTGCAAAGACCATGTATTAGAACATATGATAATATCATCAATATAAATGATAAGCCATCCTTCAGACAATTCTGTGGGGAAGATGGTATTCATCATTCTTTGATAATGAGATGGAGCATTTTCAATGCCAAATGGCATTCTAAGATACTCAAAAATACCACAGTGAGTGATAATTCTAAGTAATTTCTTAGCTTTAGGCGTCAAAAAATTTTGATGGAAGCCTTTCAATGCATCCATTGATGTTATATACTTGGCTTTATACAATTGAGTCAAGGGTTCTTGGATTCTAGGGATTGGATACCTATCTGGAACTGTGTAGGTATTCAAAGCTCTAAAATCCCCAACCATTCTTGACTTATCATTATGCCAAGCAATGATAACAGGTGTTGTCACTTCAACCTCCTCATTATGGCCTACTTTCCTTAGTACACCAAGTTGGATTAACTCTTGGATATGTTTCTCCAAGGCTTCTCTAGCTCTGGGACTGGCTGGATAAGCTGGTCTTCTAAGTACTGGGGGATATGATCTGTCAATATTAAGAGTAATATCAGCTTCATGTCCTCTTATAGCACCTAATGGTTCATTATCAAAGGCAAATGCAGTATTGTATGTGTATAACATGTCAATAAGTTTATACCTCATTTTTGGTGACAATTATGGATTAATTTGTGCTTCAACAAGTTGTGTGGACACAAATTCTTCCTTATAAGTATCTTTCTCAGAAGATAATACTGATATTTGCTTTGGCATATTGGAGAAAGCAAATTTTTTTCTCCTGTTCTCTCCAATTGTGAAATATCTGTCTTTATGTTTATTGATATCAATACCATAAATACTTAAGTAATCATTTCCAAGAATGATATGTTGAGATTTGCAGTTGTCCATTACTACAACCTCAGCTTTCATTCTTATACTTCCTGTTCGATGGGGAAATACAATAATAGTGTCTAATATACCCAAAGGGTACATATTGGGACTGGCACTACTAAATTGTACACCTTCTATTGGTAATAGATGGTTTTCCCATTCAGGAAGTATAGTTTGGAGATAATCTTTGCCTACAAAAGTGCAAAATGCTCCTGTATCCAAATTGACTTTGGCTTCAACATTATTCATCAGAATTGATGTGATACAAGATGCTCCAGAAGTATAACCTTTTCCTTTAGCAGGTTTGGTTTTACACATTCTGGCATCCTGAATATTAATAAGGCTGTAGCAATCTTCACTATACTGTGGCAAGTGGGTATGGACTTCAGTTACTTCAAAGAAAGCTGTGATGTTTTCAATGGGATAGTCCTCCACTGGTGTATCTTCAAAGATTGCAGAATCTTGATCAGATTCTTCCTTTTCTTCAGTACACTGAAATTCTTCAATGACTTGAACTTCATTGATTTTTGTCTTTTTTGTGCAAGTGTTGGCTAAATGTGAAGTGCTTCCACATTTATGACACTTTAAGACAGGTTTTTCTGGTCTCTTGTCCTCTCTGGGAATCTTAGAGGTCATCTTGGATTCTGTTGGGATTTTAGACCAAGTTTTACCAATTCTTGTTCTGGCAATGATATCTTCCATAGCATTAATGTAGTCTTCTGTTGAGCAGGGTTCCACACATCTGCTTTTGATAGCATGTTCCAATTCTCCTCCACACTTTCTTAATATTTTCATATTAATCATAGTGTCAGACATATCTGGTTGTAAAGCAGATAATCTGTCTTTTTGTTTGAAGAACCAAGTAAGTGGTTTATCTTTCTCTGAGTTAAAAATGGCACTTTCAAAGGCATTTTCTATTTTAAACCTCCAAGAATTGTTGGCCCATTTGGTGATCACTTCAGATTTCTACCAAGACCAATCATGTTTACCATGATCAATCCTCATTTTGTAATACCATTTCTTTGCAGTTCTGGTAAACAGACAATGTAATTTTCCCACTATGATTTCATCAGGTATATTAAAGTCTTCTTGCAACATATCAATAGTCCTGATGAATTCAATATGGTTGTATTCTCCT
The DNA here is from genome assembly GCA_023105745.1 of Austropuccinia psidii. Lineage (NCBI taxonomy): Eukaryota > Fungi > Basidiomycota > Pucciniomycetes > Pucciniales > Sphaerophragmiaceae > Austropuccinia > Austropuccinia psidii. Next base: position 28,710,784 of record JALGQZ010000005.1, read on the forward strand.
TCACCAGAGAATGTTGGCCATTCTTCTATTTTGGGAATATCTCTTGCAGAGTAGGCATTTTCTCCCAAGAGTGGGGTGAGACTTTCTTTAACAGAAAGTTTTTCTTCAGTTAAAGGTGTAGAATGTCTTGGCATATGTGGTTCATGATTCTTATGAATTTGACCCACACTTGCAATTATCTCATCCTTCAACTTCTGCCTTTCACTGTCACTTTTTGCTAAGTGTATAGCAAATTGATTGGTATTCTCAACTATCTTCAAGACATGGTCTTGCAGAGTCTTAAGTTGATCATTCATTTTAAAAATGGAAAGATCTTCTATCTCATCATGCTGAACTTGGCACATGTTTTCAATTCTATTGCAAGAATTGGTAATTGAGTCAAGTCTGGCATTTGTTACTTGGTGCAATTCAATGTATTTCTTGTCATTTTTCTTTAATTCAACTATATCTGATGCAGTTTTAGTTAACTTTCCATCAAGTTTACCAATTTCTACATTAATACTAGTCTGTACACCAATTATTTCCATGGAAAGTTTCTGTTCATTCTTTCCTGCTCTTTGGCTGTGAATTCCATCAGAGTCCTGGCCATATTGAAGACACTGTCCATGGCTGAAGGCTCCAATTTGGGGATCCTGTACCCTTTTGGGTAAGGTCTGTGCCAATTGGCTTTGCCTTTTCCTTTGCCTTGATGGTTCTTGGGACCTTTCTGCTTCTTCTGAGGTCCCTTGGGCTTGTCCTTGGACACTTTTGGAGCTGGTTTGGAGCTGGTGGACGCCACTGGTGCCTCTGTCTCCAAAGCTGGAGTCATTTCCAACTCTTTCTTCTGGTCTATGGATAAAAGACTTTGGTTCTTCAACCAATTCTTTATCTTTTTGACCTTGTCTTTGCAAGACAGTGGGCTCCAACCTCCTAAGAGTTCTATGGTCTTCTCCTGACCCAGAAAGCTCTTGATGTGTAAGTAGGAGTTCATGGCCCCCTGCCAAAGGCTTGGGCAGATTTCCCACTCTTCCTCTTTGGCTGCTCTGAACCAATTCTTGTACTGGCATTGATATATTTCTATTGCCGCCACTTGAAAATGGTTTAGCCCTGCAAATAGTATCATGAATTAGTTCAGGCTCAGAATTAACGTCAAAATCTGTTGGTACAGACCTTGGGGAATGGGGGGCAACTCTGGCATCCTCCAGATGTGTCTTTCTTGTGGAAGATTTGGCACTTCTGGATTTGGTCTTGCCTCTTCCTTGTCCACATCCATCTGGTTGGACTGAATAGTTGCTTCCATTTCTGGTATGCACCATTTTTACGTCAATTTAAGGATAAAGAGTAAATTTAAAGATAAAAACACACCTTTTGGTGGTAATTTATTCTTTTCTGAGTTAAATAAGGTGCCTCTTTTAGCAATTTGCACCTCAATACTTTCTTCAGATTCTTCTTCTGAAGATTCAGGACTAGTGATGTATCTTTTACTGAGTCTGTTGCCAGCTGCACAGTATTTGATTAAAGACACTTAAAGAGAAAATATGATAAAAGAAATTATTTTTTATGAGTTAAGATATTTTAAAAGATTTTTTATGAGTTTTATTATTTTTTGATATTAAAAAAATATTCTTTTCAAAGAAAAAAGTATTAAAATTTAAGAATTTGAATAAAAAAAATTAAGTCAGAGTAACTCAAAGAATAATTTTATGAGTTTTTGGATGTGAAAAAGCCACGTGTAAAAACAGTACAAAATTAAACCAAATTCCTCAATGAAATAAGATTTTAAGACAATTTCAAAATTAAAAATAATTTCTTCTTTAAATTGAAGAAAGAAAATATTAAATTAATATATTTTAGTACTTAAAAATATATTAATTAAGGGTACAAGGTTCAAAAAACACGGCCAGGCCCCCAAATGTAAGATGTGACTATGAAACTGATGATAATATTACTATTAATCAACAGTACTATGTCTTTTCTTATGAAATATAAGAATAAAATATTATTATAACCACAATTAAATAATTAAAGAATCATTTCTTTCACGTGTTAAGCACTACTAGTGATTTTAACAGTGAGTAAGTAATTGTCTACAAGAATCAATTACAAGAAGAATTTAATAATAAAAACTTCTTTTATTAAAATAATGAAATTATTTTAATATATAATTATCTTTTGCAAGAATAATTATAAAGCTAATCCTTGAAAAAAACTATTACTAGAGAAAAACCTTAATAGTTAAAGATAAATGACTCACTAATACTCCAAAGAGCTTATTGATAGGTAAAAGTAGAGAAATTTGACGTAGAATTGTGTATTTAAGAGATTAAAATGATTTATAGCAAGATTACAACAATATATAGTTGGATTCTCTGATTTCACGTCTTTATGATTGATTCTGAAAGATTTAAAACACCTAAGAATAGTTTAACTAATACTTACTTGTTGGTAACAATGATATAAAATGATAATAAGATGATGATACAGTAAAAAGAGCAAGAGAAGGCCTCTTTTAAGTCAAAAAAAGCTCACAGAGGCGTGCCATGGAGCAAACGTAAAAACCAGTGATTGAGAAAGCATTAAGCCCTTTTGGATTAGTACTTACATCATCTGTTGTCAGGTAAAATTGTCATAATAGCTTAATTGATGCTTTTAGGTGACTACCAACCCCAATATGGTTAAGAATAAAAGTAGTAACATTTGTAAATCTTCTTTTATTCCAAATTAATAATTGATTTCCCAAAGTTATCAATGTTATTGACAATTTCATCACAGGTTGTATTTACTGTGAATTTTTGAAGATTCAGTGTTTCACATAGAATAACCAAAAATGGACTGTAAGTAAAACTATTAATTTACTAGTAAAACTGTAATTCTTTTTGGTTGTACCATAGATAATACAGTTCTAAATTGGTCCTGAAAGTTTCAGAAAGAGTAATTAAGAATTGTATTTTTAATGAATTTTTTAAGTTTTTACCTCATTTCTACGTAGAATTGCAAATATCAGTGTTTGACTGGTTGCTATGAGGTAAATCAATGGATAAAAGTCCAAAAAGGGTTTCAATTACTCTTTTGGGGTTTATCCATGGAAATTCATTAGTAATTGACATGGTTACAGGAGTGTAAGTAGCTCTTTACCTCCTTGGCACGTCAAAATAGCAGGTTATTTGCTATTTTCTGGTGTTTTACAGTAGTTGTAACTTGGTAACCAAGTTCCCAAAGAGGTTTATTTTACCAATTGGGTCAAGGTCAGCCATGGAGCCAATCTTTGGAGCTATCCACGCCTCTGGGGCCTCATAAGTTGGGTACCCTGGCTCTCTTTGATGTCTTTTGTCCCCCTTGCTTATTTTTTACGTCAAAATAGAAATTTAAGCTTCAAGTGAGATATCCATTATGGGTGTGCCAAAAGTGCATGTAAGAATACCATAATATTAAGTGCTCAAAAAATGTATAACACTATTCTTAGTGTATATGTAACATGGGATTTCTCACTTTCCCATTATTTTGGCGTAAAATCAAGAAAAACAAAACTTTTCATGGATCTTTTATGTGGTATTAATGATGTGGTGTTGAAGTAATTTCCATATTACCACCTCAAAGAGTTAATTTGAGCTTATTCACTCTATGGAGCTACCCTAGGTGAATTTTTGTGTAGAATCCAAATCTGGCCTTAAATCCATGGATTTACTTACTCAATAAAAAGTTGTTCATCTTTTCTGAAATCAAAAATGATGAATTTTGAATATATGCATGATTTATGAGTTATGTATAATTTAAAATTTCTTTTTAAGATAATTGTGGCCTATTTGGGTATGTAAAATATACCTCAAGGCTCACATTTCCTGTCCTCAAAATTTGTATAAGGTAAAACTCAATTAAAAATAGTAAGAAATATTATTTTTAAGAGAAAACACACCAATTTTACTGTTTATAACTTTATTAGTATAGAAAAATAATATTATAAAGATTTATTGTTTTACCAACAATAAAAATTTATCCAAAGAATACTCTACAAGAGATATTTTAAGGCTACAAAAGAAATTTCTTCAAGAGCAATTTCAATTGGAATTAATTGAGCAAAGAACTGCAAGCAATTAAATAAAGAACGAAGTCTTTAAGAAGAATATTAAAGAGAAAACACACCCAAAAGTGACCAGAGTGAATTTGGAAACAAAGTGACAAAGTTTACAGTGATGAAAGATGCTTTAATTCACTTTTGGGGTGGTTCAGGGGTAAAAATGATTATAAGAGTTACAAACAATGATTATAATGATTTTTTCACGTGGTTAAAAGGTTTAAAATGATTTAAGAAAGGTGGTTGGAATCTTTTATTGATTGTTTTAACAGTGTTTAAACTAATTATAAAAGGAAAAGATTCTGTCAGGATGAGTCTATGTTGAAGAGGTAATAGAGCTATTTACAACTAAAACTATGACTGTGACACGTGGAAAATAATTTAAAAATGTTTTATAAGGGTTAAAGATGGATTATTTTAATAATTTAAGGGCTTTACTATAATAAATATAGTGGTGGTGAGTGCTGTTGAAAGCCCTGGGTGCAGCTTTACCTGTTGGGTTACAATAATAAAGACTACAATACTTTATATTAAGAGTATACCTGTTTATTACCCAAGAGTAAAACTGTTTTTGATAGTTTACTACGTAGGGTATTCAAGAGTAGGATGAGGAGACAATTCTAGCTGTGAAAAGCCTCCTTTTTATCCTGAAATGGGGTGGAAAGGGTGCTAGACCTTTCCACGTAGAGGAAGTGAAGATTTTTCACTCTCTAGGACTAACTTGACGTTTGCAAACAGCCTGTATGCCCTGTATTGGGCTCAGATGTGGTTTTTAAACCACATCTGGGCAGTTTTCACCAATACAGGGTGAAAATTTTCATCTGGGGACCTCACAGCCTGATTCTGACGTGTATGACGCGTAGAATGCTGTACAGAAACTGTATGGGACCCCAGTATTGACTGACTTATGAGTTGTTGAAGTATTAAGATGCTTCTTTGTCTATTTGACACCTCATAATCAGAGTACAACTGTATCCTTTCATAATACAGTTGTATTGGTCATATTGTGGGATTATAACCTTCAAATGACCATACCTCTGTCAGTTTTGAGATATCATGCTCAAAGTTGGTTCATTAAATAGCCCTGTATGAGCTCTACACAATGATACCCAATTTGGTAGGGTTATCAATAAACATGACAAAGTTATCCCATGTACAAGGTTTTTGTACATAGGCGTGGTTTGGGCAAAAAGCTGTATTGAGCTTGTTTGCCTCATAACTTCTGTTATAGGAGAGATATGAAGAAGTGGATGGTACCATAAGATAGCCCTGACTGTGCTCTTTCCAAAAAGACCCCACTTCAAGTATCCCACACTAAAACTGTAGAAGTTAGATGAGAGGTGAATGTTTTGTTCACCCTTATTTGGTCTGAATTTGACCATAACTCAAGTAATACTATTGCTAGCTCAGTTTGGCTGGTACCATTGGATAGCCCTGACTTAGAGCTTCATTTTGAATACCCATTTAATGGGTTTAAGCCTCTCCTTCTAGATTTTGGATGAGAGGTGAAAATTAAGGTTTATGCTGAGCAATAACTTTGAGCAGAAATAACTTTGTTATTTCTTGTCCTATGGTGATGAGACTTATGTTTTCAGAAAGAGGTGAGTTTCCTCTTTCTTTTGATACCTTTTGAGCTGATTCGGCTCAGCTCCATGTTTTGGTGGTATCTTGGCTATACCATTGGTTTATGGTATTTTGGCTGTCATGCTTGTGCTCTGGTTTTGAGTCACAGGCTGACAGATTCTAACATGAAGAGAAAAGTGGGGCAAAGAAGACATTCTTTTATAGCCATCAATTCTCTTACTCCAAAAGTAAAATTTACTCTTGTAAGTCGTGAAAAACAGTCAGACAACAGAAAAGCCAATTATGGCATGATTGAACCCTAGTTTAGACCAAAAAGGGCTGGTTTAAGCCATTTTTAGCCATTTTAGACCCTTAAATCAGCCATTACTATAGCAATACCTGGTCTAGAGCCTTTAAAACACGTCAGAATGTGTGTAAGAGACGTAGAAACCAGTTAAAACTGTTTTTACTATGATTGTTTTATCTTAAGGGTAGTTTTACCCTCTTGGCCACAGCTAAAACTACCCCAGTTGGAATCAAAACCTCATCATCAATTGAGTCCACAGACCCTGTAACTCAATTCCAGGCAAAAATTAATGAACTTTTGCGTGAATTTTGACACCACACGCCTGTCAGCAAGGATTTTGGGGGTCTAGCTCCCCCTTAGAGCTGGAGTTCCTTTCCCCCCCCCCCCAAATTTAATCTTTCCAATTTATTTTTCCTTTACTTCCTCATCATGTATTATACTTATAATTTACATATGTAATTCAATTGAATTGTACAGTAAAATACAGTAATAATTGATACCTCATATGTAAATCAAAGTTCACTTATGTAATACACGCGCACATTTTGACATTTCAATTGAATTCAATTGAAAATACTTCAATTCATCACAACTTCTAAACTAAACACAACACCTCAATTTCAACACAAGAATTGATGGTTAACACCACATGTGGTGTGAATTAAATTAAAGTTTTGAGGATTTGCAACTTTTGTATTGAAAATACTAAAAACTTAATTTAGGCTTATTTAGAGTTGAGTTACAAGAATTTCACTCAGAGGTGACCTCACCTGATTTTTTATGAGGAATCCAATGGTGAAATAATTTTTATGTTTATTTATTGGATAAAAAGTTATAATAATTTTTATTTAACTTTTTTCCAAATTTATATATTTTTTTACAATTTTGTTAAAATTTCATTTTTACTTAATTTTTTCAAGTATAAATGTAATTTTATAATTCCAAAATTTAATGTAATTTTCTTTTTAAATTGCAATTAAATTTTTTATTTTTAATATAATTTTATTTTAATAATATCAATAAATTTATTTTATTTATATTTATATGTTAATTTTGTATTTGTGGTCTTTTGGGTATATGAAATTACCTCTAAGGCTCACACCAAAATTTTAGTTAAATTTGAGGTGTGGTGTATATTTACTGAATTGGCTAAGGATTTTCCATACAGAATTTAAATCCTGCGTGAGCTCAATTTAAAAGGGTTTAAGGCCTAATTATGGCTTTAAATAAATAAAAGGGCAAAATGCACGCAGAAAGGTGGGACAAAGGAAAAAGACCAAATAGAGCTGGGGTACCCAACTTTTTGGATCTTCAAGGATTCAATTAAGGTTGTCCACCTGTATTAGAGGATTTTCAACCTTACTTAAACTTTAATATTAGACTTTGATCCAACATTAAAGTTTAAACTGGTTTTATCCCAATTCAGACAGGAATTTCAAGCTGCCAAAGGGTAAATCCCAATATGCAGGCTTTAATTTAAGGTTTTAAAAGCTGTCAAAGCTTAAATAAGCTTGAAGCTTTAAGGTTACAAGAATTAAAACCTTATCAAAACTTAAGGTTTAGTGTGTATTGCTATTTTACGTGGAAAAATAGCAATAACTTCAAAAATTCATTAAAAATTCAATTCTTAATGGATTTGCTTGAACGTTTCACACAGCTTACAATTTAATATTATCTGTATATAAATTAAATTTAAAGTATCTTGAATAAATAAATTTCCTGGGTATTTAGCCTGGAAATTTACTCTTTTAATTAAAGCTCAAAGAAAATTGTAATTTCTTTAAAAATTAATTAAAAATTGAGTTCAAGAGATTTCTGCTTGAAACTCTATTTTTAAGTTGTTCATGTGATGAACTTTAATATAAATAAGTTTATTTATATTAAAAACTTAAAATAATTAGCTCAAATGAGGATTAAAGTTACATGGAGTTAAGAATAACACTGATAACTTTGAATTGGAATTAAAAATAAGTTACCTTAAGTTAAGAACTTTATTTTTAAGCATGGTTTTTCAGTTTTGACCTGAGCACGCCCTCTATATTCATTATTAATCATGAGAGCTTTTCTGAAGACATAAAAAGAGTCTTTTCATCACTTTTTTTGTCCATCATTCATTATTAATCCAATCATATTAGAATTTTAAACAGGTAAAGTTTTATTAAATATAAAATCTTATTATTAAAGTAATTTTTAATTTATTTTACTTTTTATGAATTACAATTAAAGAATTGAAATCATAGAATTCAGATTATTGTTGTAATCACCAATAATACATTTTATTATATAAAATTATCATCTTAAATATCTTTTAAAAATCCACAAATTCCTCTTAAAAACTCTTTAATCATAATTTTTATTATAAAAAGTTGTTTTATCTTTGAAAATATTGATTTTTGGCGTATTTTCAACTTATAATTATTATTCAATATAATAACTGTTGTTGTTTGACTTGTTGTATTAAATAAATATTATAAGTAAGTTTTCTCTAAAGTTCTATATCTTTTTTATATAGAATTTTATTCTATAAGAGTTATTTCTGCACAGTGTGTGTCTTAATTCTTTCATAAATAATATTTATATTATTTATAAGTGGTTAATATTCATATTTTTCAGGTGTAATTGTCTCATTAAGAGCTTTACACTTCTTATTGTTATAACTGTCAGTGACTATAACAATAATAGAATAACTATAATTTATTATAATTATGGATTTTTTTTTTATTATATTTTATAATAATAATTCATTTTTTATATATAATTATTCTTAATAATTATATTTCATTTTGTGGTTATAATATCTTATTATATTATATATTTCTACTGAGTACAGGCATAGTACTCTTGATATTGCTACTATTATCAAGAGTTTCATAGACAAACCTTACAGAATTCAAGGACAAGGAGGAGCAAAGAATGAGACAACCTCATTTCTTAAAGATATAAACTTGTCCCCAGATGTTGTAAATACTTTAACAGAAATAAAAAATTGTATATTACCTCTAAAAGAAATTAAAAATAGTTTATTGTCATTACAAGAAATAAACAATAATTTATCTTCTTTAACAAAAATTGTTGTACAAAACAAGAAAGAAATTGACAACATTAAGTTTATTGTTGAAAATAACAAACCAAAAATTTTAATTGACAATACTCAAAAATTGATACAAGGACAACAAGAATTGTATAAATACATCAAAGGTATCAAGGATAAAGCTTTGAAAATCAATTATGACGTGATTATTGACAATCTTACAGAAAAATTGAACAAATTAAGTATTTCTGTAGAAACATTTGAAGAAAAGACTTCATCACACTGAAAATTACTTTTAGACCATGTGGAAAAAAGGGATGAAGCAAGAATGAATCTGAAAGATGATATTCAAAATAAAATAAGGCTTATTACTGAAAAAATGGACAAAATTAATAAGTCTAACTCAAATATGCCAAAGTTATCAACTCCATTTTCTCACATAAGAAGCCCTGTTAAACCAAAAGGGGAATTAACAAATCCATTCATAACAGACTTAATTCACCAAGACAATAACCAAGTCTTAATGAAGGAAGCACTTCAATTAAAAGAATGGCCAACATTCACAGGAGAAGTTGAATATGACCATATGTCATTTATTAAGACAATTGAAATGTTACAACAAGATTATGCCATACCATGCAAACTGATCACTGCCAGATTACACTCACTATTTGAGAAATCTTCAAAAATATGGTATTATAGCATAAGGCAAATAAATGGCAAAAGTACCTGGTCTTGGTGGAAACAAGAAATAATCACTAAGTGGGCTAATGATGCCTGGAGGTACAAAATACAAACTGCATTTGAAAACTCCTTCTTTGACCCAGACAAATATAAACCTTTGACTTGGTTCTTAAAACAAGTTGAAAGATTAAATGCACTATACCCAGAAATGTCACAAAAAATGGTACATATGAAAATACTCAAGAAATGTGGAGGAAAACTGGAACATGCCCTGAGAAGAAGGTGTATAGAGCCATTCTTGACAGAAGAGTATATAAATGCACTAGAAGACATAGTGACAAGAACAAAAATTGGCAGAACTTGGAAAAAATTGGACATTAAAAGTCCAAATAAACCATTTATCAAAAAAGATAAATCAAAAAAAGCTTTCAAACCCAATACAGCCAAGAGTAATGAGCACATAAAATTCCAAAAGTGTGGAGGTATTGGACACTTAGCCAATAATTTCCTTAAAAAAGCAAAAATCAATGAAATTGTGGAAACAGAGGACCACAATGATAAAGAAGAAGAATCTGATTCTTAAAAGGACACTGAAGAATCAAAAACTTCTTAAAGTGATGAAATCAATATAATCAATGCACAAATTAATAATATCAATTTAATATATGAAGTACTGGATGTCAATTCAAACTTACCACAAGTGGGAAAATCTAATACAAACCTCACAAATATACAAGATGCTAAATTGTATAGAACCAAACCAGAAAAAGGAATGGGATATACAGCTTTCAAATCAAGTATAAGTATTTTCATGGTGGGAAACCAAGAGGCAAAAGCTAACTTAGATACAGGAGCATATTGTACATGTGTTGGTAAAAGTTATTTGAAAACAATTGTACCAGATTGGGAAGAAAAACTTATACCAATACAAGGAGTCAAATTTAGTAGTGCAAGTGAAAGCATGAAGCTCCTTGTAATAATTGACTTAACACTCATTTTTCCTCATCCTTCACAATGTATCAGATTGAAAGTAGAATTTGTAGTAATAGACAACTGCACTAGTAATCATTTTACACTTGGAAATAACTAATTATCAGTCTATGGCATAGATATCTTTAACCAAAAACATAGATATTTTACCATAGGAGACAATAAAACACAAAAATTTGGCTTTTTTAATAACAAAAGACAAATTACAGTTGTCAAAAATGAAGAAAAAAGCCCAGAAACAAATTTTGTCATAACTGAACAGCTAAAAGAGGCAGAATTGAATAATGAATTAACTGTAAAAATGAAATAAAAGTTGATTGAACTCTTAGCTAAATATAAAAATGCCTTTGAAACTGACAAAGAACCACTAGGTGCCATAATTGGACATGAGGTAGACATAATCCTTAATGTAGAAAAACATTATCCACCTCTATTAAGAAGACCAGCTTATCCAGCCAGCCCAAGAGCTAGAGAAGCTTTAGAGGTACACATTAAAGAACTAATGGACCTTGGAGTATTAAGGAAAGTAGGACATAATGAACAGGTAGAGGTCACTACACCTGTAATTATAACCTGGCACAATGGAAAATCAAGGATGGTAGGGGACTTTAGAGCTCTAAACACCTATACTACCCCTGACAGATACCCAATACCCAGAATCCCTGAGACATTAACACAATCATCTCAGGCTAAGTTCATTACAGCCATGGATGCTCTAAAGGGTTTTCATACAAATGTCTTAACAGACAACTCCAAGAAACTACTAAGGATAATAGTCCACTGTGGAATCTTTGAATATCTCAGAATGTCATTTGGTATAAAAAATGCACCATCACATTATCAAAGGATGATGAATACCATATTTCCTGAAGAATTATCAGAATGATGGCTGATTATTTATATTGATGATATCATAATTTGCTCAGAGACTTGGGAAAGTCACTTATCAAGACTAGAGAGAGTATTGCAAAAAATAGTCAAAGTAAACATGAAAATATCTCTGAAAAAGTGTCATTTTTCATACAGTGAACTGAAAGAACTAGGACATGTTGTATCTGGACTAAGTTTAAGCATAGAAAAAAACAAAATAGCAGAAGTACTATTGAAACCAATGTGCCAAACTAAGAAAGAAATGCAATGATTTATAGAATTTGCTGGTTACTACAGACAGCATATAAAAGATTTTTTAAGAATTGCTAAGTCATTGTATAAGCTCTGTGACCAACAGAGAGTCTATGAAATGACTGAAGAAAGAGTTAAGGCATATGAATAATTGAAAAATTCCTTAACAAATGCCCCGTTTCTTCTAATGCCAGATTGGAAGCTACCCTTTACACTATACATTGATGCTTGTGGAGAAGGACTAGGTTCTGCACTACACCAGACACAAATAATCAATGACAAACCTGTTGAAGGACCAATTTGCTTCATTTCAAGAAGAAAGGTATGGAGCAAGCCAAATGGAATGCCTCAGCTTATTGTGGGCTTTAGAAAAATTACACTATTATTTGGATGGAACAGTGTTTGATGTAATTACATATTGCAATGCTGTAAAATCTTTACTTAACATGAAAACCCCAAATAGACATATGCTAAGATGGCAAATTGCCATCCAAGAATCTAGAGGAAATATGACTATAGATCATAAATTTGGTAATATTAATAAAAATGCAGATGGTCTTAGCAGATGGGCTCTGGCAAATACACCTGATAATCCAGCATGGGTACCACAAGAAGAGCACCATATAGAAGGCATATGTGTAACAGATATAGGCACAGAATTCTTTAACCAAGTTAAAGAAAGCTATAAAATGGATAAAAACTTCCATATCTTATGTCAACTTCTAATTAAAGACTGTAAAGACCCATCACTTTAATCAAGACTAGATGAAACATGGAAAAAAGCATATGATGAAGGAAGATTCCACCTCCTTGATGGAATCCTTTACCATAGAACTAAACATACATGTGTTATGGCTTTAACAGATAGAGCTCTAATAAACACTATACTACATGAATGCCATGATAGTGTTTTTCTGGACATCTCTCAGAAGACAGAACACTAGAGAGGGTAAAATCCTGCTCTTGGTGGCCAAATTGGAAGAAAGATGTTTCAGAATACTGCCAGACCTGTGACAGATGCCAAAAAGCAAACAGAGCCAAAGAAAAGAAATTTGGAATGATGATCCAAATCCAAGAGCCAAAATGCCCTTGGGAAATAGCTCATATGGATTGGGTAACAGCATTACCTCCAGGAGGAGACAGAAGTTACAATGCTTGCCTAGTATTAGTTGACAGATATAGCAAAACCCCAATGTTCTTACCATTTCACAAGGATGATACAGCTATGGATACAGCCATAATGATATGGAATAAAGTTATTAGCCATACAGGCTTATTCCAAAACATCATAAGTGATAGAGACCCAAAATTCACTTCAGAATTATGGACAAACCTCCATAACCTATTTGGGACAAAACTATCATTCTCAACAGCTTACCACCCCCAAACTGATGGTCTATCAGAAAGAATGATACAGACATTAGAAGACATGATAAGAAGACTCTGTTCTTATGGCCTAGAATTCAAATATTCTGATGGTTTTACCCATGATTGGTGTACATTAATACCAGCTCTTGAACTGGCATATAAAACATCAATCCATTCTTCAGCTGGCAAAACACATTCAATGCTAGAAAAAGGTTTTAATCCAAGACTCCCTTATGATACCCTCAAAAAGGACTTAGTGGATATATACCCAACAGAAAGTAGCTTCAAGTTAATTCTTGACAAAGCAAGACACCATGCAAACAGATGTATGCAAGATTCTTTCAAATATTCAAAAGAAATATGTGATAAAAGTCATAAACCACCTGACTTCAAAATAGGAGACTTGGTCCTAGTGTCAACTCTAAATTTCAATAATATAAAAAGCCCAAAGAAATTGAAAGATTCCTTTGCAGGACCATTTATGATAAAATCACTACATGGACCTAATGCTGTGCAATTAGAGCTCACATGTGAACTAACGAACAAACACCCAGCTTTCCCTGTAATCTTGATAAAACCTTACAGCTCAAGTGACAAGGAGTTATTTCCACTTGAAATACCCCCTTTAGAGGAAGGAGAAGAAAAGAAAATTGTAAAATTCCTTAAATAAAGAAGGACAAGAAAAAAAAGAAAGGGAATACCTTGTAAGATATAGAAACCCAGCTCTAGAAGATGAATGGCTACTTGAGAAGGATATAACAAATGCTGATAAACTATTAAAAAGGTTCAGACATGAAAGAAAACCTAAATAATAGAAAGATCAAGCATTATTGAGCTTCAAGACTAACAAATTCTATTGAAGAGGTAGGACAGTGGATGATACCCTAATTAACTATATCAGGTTTTGATACAATATTTTTTGGTGGTAGGGGATGGGGGCCTTTGAGATATTACCACATATCCAAAAAGGTCACAGCAACATTTCTGTAATAATTATACTTATAATAATTATTTCAAAGACCAGTAAAAATACCATAAATAAGTACAAAACCTGAATTAACTTGGAATATAATGAGTAAACATGTGAAATGAATTACACCATTAGATTCCTCATGGTAAAATACACATATGTCATATTTATGGCATATCTGAAAAGTCAATAATTACTGAAGTATAAGTAATAATACATTGAAAAAGGTATAAAACCTTATTTAACTCAGAGACCAATGAAACAACATGTAAAATAAATTTTACCATTGGATTCTACATGAAGATACACATATAAAACAATTAATAAGCTCTTCTCTAAAGTCAATACTTAAGGAATTAAGCTGAATATATGCACTTTTTTGGTCAATGCATATATTCATGGTTTTTAGCTAATATCTCTTGAAATATACAAGATAGAGAGACAAACAAAAAATAAATTAACCACGTAATTACTGAAAGAAACACAGATATGAACTTTATTTCACAAGTTATAAACAAGCTTAAAACTTGTAATGGATTATTGAATAAAATCAATGGAGCTGTTGACCGCTTTGTTGTGAAAGTGGTCCAAACTTAAAAAGAAGTAGAAAGTCAGATTCTACTAGCTCATACGTGAAGAATGATGTAATTTTCATTATAATATTCAAGGTATAACCCCTTGAAATTATGGTTTGAAGTGTAAAATGCTAAATTTCAACATAAAAGATGAGTTACAAGAAAAATCATCAAAGATAGAGTTTTGATGATGTAATAAAATGCCCTTGGAAGTTTAATATAGAAATTCCAAGCTATCAGAATAGATGTAGCATGTATAACTTAAAAATTATTAATGATCAAAGTTTAAGCTTAAATTTGATCATTCATGATCACTCACTGTAATCTTATTTTAAGTTTAACAGTCATATAAGTGATAAAACTGGTGAATACTATTAGATTATAATTAATACTAATAAAATCCACAAATCTTAGGCTTCTTCCAAGCCTTTGATGTCATCAAACTTAGAGTTATAGTGATAACTCTAAATAATGGCATAATAATAAGATAAGATGGTTTGATCATGACATAATCATCACTAAACCTTGAGATACTGATCATTTCCAGTTGATACCATCAGTACACATCTACTAGAAGCCTACTGGACTCTAGATGGGATGTATTTACTATAAACAGATCTCTTTTTACTCTATTTCCCCCTCAGATGCATCAAAACATTAAAACAATTAAAACCAAAGGTAAAATCTTTATTCTATATATATATATCTCTTATATTAGTATAGACCAAAGATAATATTTATTATAATCATCATTTTTGACGTGATTAATTCAATTGTTCTTCTTTATTGTTATATTTCTCTCTAAAATCTCAAATCCATGTAAAATCAAGAAAATTTGCAATTTCTCTTAATTTTTATTGTAAATACAATTTGAATAAGTTGTATTTATATTATTTGGCATAGAATTATTCAAAATTATTATACTAAGTGTTAAAAGTAGTTTATTTTCTCTTATTATAATAATTCCTCTTTACTATTACTCTTAATTATTCTTGAATTAATATGAATAGTATTTATATTGATTCATAACTTTAATATTAGTAATATTATTGTTATTAATTTTTTTTTATTAATAAAAACCAATTTTTTATGCCTTTATTATTTGTTGGTAGCAATAATAAAGAGTTTTCAATATATTAATTATTATATATTAATATAGTTATTTATTATTGTATTTTATTTATTTAATAATATGATTTTTTTTTATTCCTTAATTTTAATAATTCTTCATTATTATAATTACTTTTCTCTTATTTATTCTATTTATAAGGAAATTCAGAGTATGATAAGTAAAATATTAGTAATTTTTACTCATTGTTTCATAGTCAAACCTTACAATCTACCACAGAACCAAACATTCCTGTTTAATTAAATTATTCAGTAGATTTCTTATTAATACTATTCTTCATTAATCTCATGATATTATCTATTCTGAACACCTTTCAGGGGACAGAACACTTGATAAAGTCAAAAACTGTGCATGGTGGCTATGTTGGAGGAAAGAAATCATTTAATATTGCCATACTTTTGACAGATGTTAAAAATCAACCAGAAGCACAGGCAAGAAATTTGGAATTATTATCCATATTCAAGAACCAAAATCCCCTTGGGAAGTTGTTCACATGGATTTGGCTACATAGCTTCCTCAAAGTGGTGACAAAAGCTATCATGCTTATTTAGTCATAGTAGAAAGCCACAGCAAAACTCCCATATTCTTACCATTTCATAGAGATGACACTTCTATGGATACAGCTCTTCTTCTATGGAATAGTGCTATTTCTCATACAGGGTCATTTAAGAATATCATAAGTGACAGAGATTCCAAGTTCACATATGCACTTTGTACCAATCTTCATAGATGGTTTGGGACCAATTTATCATTTTCTACAGAATACTATCCTCAAGCTTATGGCCTAGCAGAGAGAATGATTCAAGCTTTTGAGTACATTATAAGGAGATTCTGTGCCTGTGGATTCAAATTTAAAGAATTAGATGGCTTTACCCATGACTAGTGCACTCTAATACCTGAATTAGAACTGGAATATAAGACATCATTTCATTCTTCTACAGGTCAGTCTCCTGCTATGTTAGAAAAATGATGGAATCCAAGACTCCCAGAAGACACAATGAGGGAAGACTTAATTGAAATCCATCTTAAAGCTTCCAGCTTCAAGATTCTTCTTGATAAAGTAAAACCTCATGCAAAACAGAGAATTAATGACACTTTTTACTATGAAAAACAGAAGTGGGATAAAATTCATAAAGTACCAGACTTCAAAGTAGGGGACTTAGTTCTAGTTTCAAAAATGAATTTTAATAATATTAAAGGTCCAAATAAACTCAAATATTCTTATGTAGGAACTTGTGTTATTGTTTCCTTACATGGAACCAATGCATTTCAAGTGGAATTTAGTGGTTAATTGGAAAATAAACACCCCACCTTCCCAGTCAGCTTGATAAAATATTATCAACCAGCTGACAAGGATTCCTTTTCTTTAGCTGTACCACCAGTGGAACAGAATGAAAACAAAAATATTAA
The DNA here is from genome assembly GCA_023105745.1 of Austropuccinia psidii. Taxonomy (NCBI): domain Eukaryota; kingdom Fungi; phylum Basidiomycota; class Pucciniomycetes; order Pucciniales; family Sphaerophragmiaceae; genus Austropuccinia; species Austropuccinia psidii. Next base: position 28,727,984 of record JALGQZ010000005.1, read on the forward strand.
GAAATTTTTCAAAGAAAGGAGACTTAGTGGTAAAAATCAAAGAGAATATATTGTCAGATATAAAAAACCAATACATGAAGATTAATGGCTGACAGAATCAGACATACCTTACTCAGATAAGCTTTTGAGAGGATTTAGGAATGAAATAAGGCCACAATCCTGAATATTCCTATAAATGTGCTTTACATTACTTGATCTTAGTAATATAAAGAGGTTGGAAAGTGGAAATCAACCCCCTTTTGGGCCTTTTTCTTCTACAATATCATTGATAAAATTGTAGTACAATTTTATTTTTTGTTTGGAGGGAATGTGAGCTTTGAGGTATATTTTACATACCAAAATAGGCCACAATTAATATTAAAATAAATTCTGAACTATGTAGAACCCATAAGTAATGAATATATCCAAGATTTATCATTTTTTATTCAAGAAAAGATGTATAGCTTCTTTGTAAGTAAGTGAATGCATGGATTTAAGGCCAAATCTGGATTCTACACACAAATTCACCTAGGGTAGCTCCATAGATTTAATAAGCTTAAATTAACTCTATGTGGTGGTAATATGGAAAATAATTCAATACCACATAAAAGAATTGTGAAAATTTTTGTTTTTCTCAATTTCATTTTCCATGGATAAAGCCTTAAAAGAGTAATTAAACCCTTTTTCAACTAGTATCAATGTCTTTACCTCATGGCAACCAGCTACAACTGTGCTATTTGCAATGCTATGTAGAAATAAGATAAAAACTTCAAAAATTCATTAAAAGGGCAATTCTTGATTAATCTTTCTGAATATTTCAAGACCAATGGAGAAAATGATAATACATATAAAAACCAAAAATAATTATTACTTGAGAATTAAAATGAAAATTTTTACTTACAGTCCATTTTTGATGATTCTACATGAAACACTGAATCTTCAAAAATTCACAGAAAATACAATCTGTGATGAAATTTCCAATAACATTGATAGCTTTTATGAATTAATTATTATTTTTTAATTATAAAATTCTTAAAGTTCTTACTCCTTTATTTCTTAAACATAAATTGTGTGGTAGTCACATAAAATGACTTAATTAAATAATTACAATAATCCTACATGACAATCAAAATGATGTAACCCACTATCCAAAATGTATCAATGGCTTCAAACACACTGTTTCTTCAGTTTTCTCCTTGGAAAGTCTTTGTGAGCTGTTATTGACTTAAAATAGGCCTCCTCTTGCTTTTTTACCAAATCATCTTATTATTCAATTATATCTTTGGTACCAACAAGTAAGTATCAGTTAATTATTTTATTATAGGTTTTAAATATTTCAGAATCAATCAGAAATACTTGGAATCATAGAAATAAGCTATCTACAATATTATTTAACTATAAATGGCTGTATTACTGCTATAAATCAAATTTTGATCCTTCAAATCCACAATTAATCTGTCAAGTCCCTTTACCAATTCTTTACAGGGTAGTATTGGATTATTAGTGAGTGTTTTTCTTAATTCTTCAAGTTCTTCTATAATAATAGTTTTCTTCAATAATCAATTTTATAGTTATTCTTGAAAAAGATAATTCTATATTTAGTCTAATAAGAATTTTTATTATTAAATACTTCTTGTAATTGATTCTTGTAGACAATCACTTCTTACTGTTATAATCACTAGTAGTGTATAACAATTCAAAGGCATAATTAAGTAATTAAGTATTTAATTGTGGCTATAATAGATTTCTTTATTATATTTCATAAGAACAGTCATATTACTGTTGATTAATAGTAATATTATCAACATTTCCATAGACACATCTTACACTGATGCCCAAGCACTTTATTACAGATCTATTAGAGCCTCCAAATCCCACAAAAATGAAAGACTTAATGTGTTTTAATTTTAATTTCATAGTAAAATTATTTTAAGGAAATTAAAATTGAAATTCCTTTGTTTAATTAAAGACTGAAACTTGATTAAAATATTATAATTCTATAAACCAAGAAAATTATTACAAATTCTCAATAACAAAGATTCTGAGTGGGGGATTTCTCTACACAAGATTCAGACAATCTTAAATACATTTGAAAACCCTCTCCCACAATTCCACATATATCCTAATTCAAAAAGGCAGTTGGCTTACTTCTGAGCTATATTGCTTTCTGATCATCCAAAGAGGCTTTCAACCCTTTCCTTGTTTACAAAGCCACAATTAATTTAGGAATAAAATATTGCATGACTATTTAAATTTTAATTGGTTTTTTCAGCTCCAAGCTTTAGCTTCCTTGCTATGTTGTAAAAATGTTCTAGTAGTTTAATGCCCAAATTGGACAAATAAATGGCATAGTTATTTTTTAAGCAAACTGAGTATGGGATATCTCATTTTAGCTTTTTCAGGTGGTTCATAAAAAACACTGAGTACAATAGGCAGTATGAAGCATTTTTTTTTTGCTTTTTTGATTGACCCTTACTCATCTCACAATCTGTTGAAACAGATTGGAAAGGTGAATCTTGACAAGATCAACTTTACTGAGCAACATGACTATCATTTCATGATACTTTCTACTTGACGTCTCAGAAACTACTGTTTTTGGAAAAAATCTTCAGTATGTTTCAGCCTAGTTGGAGGCATGCTTTTAGAAATCTTCTCCAAGACGGTCCTTTTGTGCCATGGCTTATATTTACTCTTCAATTTTGACATAATTTGGAATCTTGGATGGCTTGTTTGTATGAAATCATACTTTGAAGACAGAATTGAGGGACATTTTCTTTTTTTAGGTCTTTGGAGATAAAGCAGTGGCTTGAATGGCTCAGAGAAGCCACTCAAAGGAATGGCCCCTTTGATTATTCCATCCCGGCCTTACGGCGGCCGTAGCCTCAATACAAATTCACTGCACGATCCACGGCTAACAGGTGGCCGTGCTTTGACGTTGAAGGCTGAACCCCCCTTCATTGAGCTGCTTGGATGCCGGGGCAACTTGTGTGCTGGTAATTCTTGATTTTAAAAACCAGCCACCGAGCACAAATCGTAGCAAGAACACTAAGAACGACGACGAAGACAGCCTTTGCGATGAGACTGATCTCAGGAGTTATTTTATCTTTGCATTTTATCGTCTCATCAATTTATTCATATCAATTTGTTGGCCTCAACGATGGCCAATCTTCGTCGACTAATCATGACCTAGCGCCTTGTTCAATGATAAACCCATCTACTAATGAAATAATTGACCTCAATCGGCTTTCTCAATCAACTGGTTAGCATAAAATCAATCTACAATCTCTGATATTAAGAGTCATTGTACAAAAAGAAAGTAGATAATGGCAAATAGGAAGGCGGAATGAAAAAGAATGAAAGGCATTCGAACCATTTTACCTAATTGAAATTCTAAACAGGTCTTGATTATATGGCGATCGATGAAGAGAGCGGCGACGTTTTCAAGATCAATGTTTGTAGGGCGTAAGTCGTGAACTAACTTTACCAAAATGGGCACCAAAAGCTGAAGGAATGTGGGACATTGCAAAGGAAATAGCGTCCTGTTGTTTTTGTCCTCAGCCTTTCTCGTCCCGATATAATTGATTGACATGGAATTTGATTGGATTGCACTTTATGACTTCTAAACAGGGTTATGGCCGAAATCTGGAACGTACCGTCGCCTGGATCGGTTGGAATTTATAGATCACGCCCAAATCAGAAGGATGACAGTTTAGGGTAAATGAATGATATCCATAGAACTCATAATACTACCACCCTTGTTAATGCCACTTACGATCCGAGCTACTTGGGACTAATGCATGCACATTGTTTGCATCCACCATGCCCATGCAGGGAGTTCAACACAACTCTAAGGCCGCATGGCAACTCAGCTTCGATCGTTTATCGCAACGGGTCACCTTGCCCTTCAAACCCTCAAGTCAGAATGGGTGAGTCTGGTTTGGATTCTTGAGGTGAAACTCACTTCTGGTCGACCTATTATCGATTAGAATAAATCAATTCTTGGAACATCGCCTATGGTTTTTCTCCATAGCTATACTTAACTTAAACAGTGGTCTTTGTCTTGGTTGAAACGGTTTGAATAGGTTCTGTAATCTCATTTGAGTGTGCAGATGATGTGTGGCATGCTGGCAGTCCAGTCTTTGCTGGTTCAGCTGACGGGTAAGCATCCCACTTCAATACTCCCTCCATCTTTTCCTTGCAGCCAATATCCTTCGTTTTTTATAATGGTCATGAGCTTGGTGGCCAAGACCAAAATTTTCAAAGCTGATATTTACTCTCTGCGACGATGGCATCTGGATTTGAAAGATGTCAGTTCTTTTTCACTTGGAGAACATCATTTGCATGTGGTTCCTTGGTTCAGCGATCTTTACGACATTCACTTCAGGTCATGGCTATGGCGTAAGCCATTTAGCCAGTCATGCAATTTTCCTTCAGTACTAGTTACAGATGCTATCATCCAAAAGAGAGAGCGCTAACCAGTTTTTCTCTTTGTTGTTTTTTGATGATGAAAACCTCAGACTTTTAATGATCTTTGGTGTTTATTACATACTCTTTTTCTTTTATCGTCGATGTTATCTTCACATGCGCGGTCAAGATCAATTCTCTTCAACACCTATGACAAGCATCACCCCACAAATCTCGATTCTGATCAGCAAGCTAAAAGACGGGTTTTTGAATGCTTTCGGGTATTCTAGTCAATATCGAACTTGGTCACCGACGACGGCACGAGCGTGGTGGGAGCAAAACAGCTACCAGCATTTAAGACCCACCCCTCAAGAAGCTGGCAATTATGAATTCAATAATAATAATAATATCAAATTTGATACTTCGTTCGAGCCTGTCGAATTGGAACATGCCCATCAAACTTATCAAAGCTTGAACAAAACTTCAAATCAATTTCCTACAGCATCCTCAAATCCACCAGCAGTCATCCCCATCATAACACGTACTGATGTTTACAACCAAATTACCACCGCCTAATAATAACCCTAAAAGATTCAAGCTTTCTTATAATTTGATGATGGACATTTGACCATAACTATGTAAAGCTTAGAAGGGTTTTTTTGACTATATATATATAAATAATTGTTGATGTTTTGAATAAAAGTATATGTTGATGACTGAAGGATTTTTTCTAGATTTTTATGAGAAATTTCTCGTTTTGTGGGAGTTTATTCAATTTTGTATCTTTAAATTATTTCCAAATTCGCATGGGCCATTCAATAAAACACAAACTTGCATAAAAATTGGAGGTTTGAAGATAATGTAATGTTGAGGTCAAGTAAATTGTTACAAAACCGAATGTAAAAAAAAATAAGAAAAGTGATTTTTGTTGAGCTTATTTCACTATGTTTTCCGCGCTAATGGACTCAAAGATTGACCGAATGTATTCTTACAACTTAATGAACCATTTCCTTTTTGTACATCACTGCTGTACCCGAATACATATCTTTTGCAGTAGACTCTCTGTCCTATTCAATAGCGATTAGCGGACAACAAAGCCTATGGGTAGCACAGGTCATGGGCTAGTATGTTTTGCTTTATTGAAGCTATGATGTATGGTCAGGCAACTTGAAGTCTGTGACCTTTTTGTTATAATTTATGAATCAATATTTTCATAAAGTCTTTATTCATTTCAACAAGCATTCTTTATTTACATAACTTATAGCCAATGCAATGAAGGATAAAGAAAGTAGGTGACACTTAACAGTTTGAAGCCAAAAAAGTTTTGAATGGAAGTTTGTTGTTAGTTCTTTAATAATGAAGAGCCCAAGTCTTGTGCACAGGATTACAATGAATCATGGAGACAGACAGCTTCAGCTTATTTTTCATGTGAGATATACTTGCTCAGGAAGGAAATTTCCTTTTGAGCCTCTTTTTCAGTAGGTTTTTATATTCCCACATTACCATTGAGATTGACTTGTGAGTGTGATTCACCTTGAGTCAAGTAGGTATTTTGGGGGGAAATTTGGCACCAAAAAATTCCCCATGTGACCAACACTCAAAATCCCCCTTTTTTTGTGGATCAAGGAGCTCATCTGAGCTCATTAAATTGTTTGAATGCCCAATTCTTAACTTGGCAAGTTGGTTAGATTCACTTTCAATTGAATTTCCAGCCTTAGTAGATTTAATATTTTAATAATAAATTTGTATTGGAATTTTTCATAAAAAAAATATTGGAATGATCTTTATTCTCTTTTAATAGATGATAATTTTTAAATTATGTGATTAAGGACCAATTTAGTCTTTTTAAAATGAAAATTTTGATATATTTAGTAGTTCTTATAAATTTTTTGAAATTATATATCTAAATTAAATATAATTCTTAATTCAATAGAATAAAGAATTTTTAGATAAAATAATAAAATCTTGAAATTAAATTTAAGAAACATATTTTTTTAATTAGTTTAAAATTTAATTTCAAAATTTTTGGGTTATATAACTTTTTTTATTTTTTTTTTTGGTTTTAATTTCAATCAGAGAATTAAGGATTTTTTTTTTTCAAAATTTGAAATTTGTCTTTATTTTATATTTTTTTTTTTGAAAATTTGATTTATTATTCTTAAATAAAAATCCATTTTTTTTTTTTGAAAAAAAAAAAAAAAAAGATACTAGTATTCATTTTTGATTTTTTTTTTTGTTTGATATTTCATTTTTTTTAATTTTGATTTATTAAGTATATCCTATTTACAAAGAAAATAATTTTAAAATTTCAATAATTAATTAATTAATTTAAAAAATAAAATAAAAAATTTAATTAAATTTAAGTTTATGATATCATTTATTTATTTTACAAAAAAAAAAAAAAAGGTTTAAAATTCAATTAATAATTATTATTTATTTCAAAATAATAAATGATAATATTTACTTTAATTTTCATAATTGAAATTAAATAATAAAATTCCTTCATTTTTCTTTTTATTATTATTATTAAAAGATTATAAAAAACTCATAAAAAGAATATAAAAAATAAATTAATTCATTATTATTTTTTTTTATTAACTGAATTATTTAAAAGAAAATTCAATCAATCAATAAATAAATAAATAACAAATTTATAAAAATTAAATAATAAACTTTAATTAATGTTATTAGATTCATTTAAGTTTAATCATAAGATTAAAATTAAAGTATTTAATTATCAAATTTAATTTGTTTCAAGTTCAAAAAATTCATAAATATAAGTATTAATTTCATTTTCATTTTTTTTTTTTTTTTTTTTGGAAAGCTTTAAATAAATGATTTGTTAGAAAGAATTCATCATTAATAAATTTAAAAAAAAATTATTTGAATTTTTTTGATGTATTTTTTTTTCAGGATTTTAAATTCTAATTATTTACAAATTTAGACTTCAATCATATTTTTTAAATATAAAACAATAATTGTCATTTTCCTTTATTCATTTTTTTTTTAAAAAAGGTATTTATTTTTTTGTATATAAATAATAATATACATTATTCAGATATCAAGTAGATTAAAATATAAAAAATAATAATTGTGATATTTTTTTCATTTAATATTTTTCTCAAAATAGAATCAAAAGATTTGTTTTTATGAAAAAATATGGCAAAGTTCTAGAAATTATAAAAATTCCAAACCATTATATATTATATATATAGATTTATTAAGTTTTTCAAGTTAAATACTCTTAAGGAACTTTAATTCAATTTAAGAAAATAAGATTAACATATTCTTGGTTTAACTTTTTTGATATTATTCAGTAGTAAAAAGTGATATATCTCAGGGATAAGGTTTGTGGTAGAAATCAAGACTTGAATATAAATTCAGGAAATAGGTACACTGGCAGAATTTTTCAAGCTTCATGAAATGAGTGCAATAAGAAATTGAAGAATATCACAAAACTTTAATCACAAAAGATTTTAGCATAGCTTTAGTGATATCAAAAGAAAATAAAAACAATATACTTTCTTGGTTAGGAATCAAAATTTAGTACATTTGAAATCTTGTATTTAATGGAAAAATTTCAACTCTTTTTCAAAAAAGCTTTAGAAACAGCTTAAAGTGCATATGGCCCCATTTATAGGGAGTAATCTGAAGGGTTGAATATAATCTCAGTCTTTCATGTTTGAAAAGATTGTTTTATTTGCTTAAAAAACAATTTGGCTATTAATTCCAAAGAGTATTTTAAATCAATGATAGTTTTGACATCTTCAAATGTCAACATACTGTACAGTTGTACATGATTTGAATGAATGTATGGTAATAAGACCAAAGAGGCAAACACTTACTCCAGTCTTAATTGATAGAATGGCACAAGACAATCCGCAAGCTGTGCCAAAGGTTTTGAGTTTAATGAACGTTGCAAACTTTTCGAATCCTAGACCGACGTCAGAAGGCGGCGCGCCCGCGATCCCGAGGAGAGATCTCAGAATTGTTGAGGGTTTCTGCAATGGGGCAAGGCATGGTTTGGTAATTCTAGGACTTTGTTGTTCCAATCTATTGTTATCAAGTTCAAGTGACCATGGGATAAGCAATGTCCATAAACAAATTGTAAAGTCAATGTTTTGCCCAAGTTGCAATATTCTTACCAGAGGGTGTTTTTGCCCATGGACAATTGTATGTTATGAATACATCATCACGGGCAAAGATATCTAGAATAATCTGTTGTGGCCTCAGCGAGAGTAAAGGAAAAAATGCAGTAAATTTTTGCATAAATATATTCTAGCAATAGTAGTGATGAGCACTACAATATTTTTGCATTTGAACATAAAATGTGTGCTCACTTGATGTAGTCTTCGGATTGGCTCAAAGACCTGGCTCATAAGCTGTGGAGGCGGCAAAGCCATCTTGATTGCTAGTTCTCTACTGAAAAGCTAAGTTCTACTGATGGCAAGAAATAGTGAGATGTCGATTGAGATGTACAGTAGTTTTCATCAAGATATGTGATCAATCTAGCCAAAATTTAAATTTTGAATCCAGAACTTAGCGTCCAATGCCAGCGGTTTGCCATAAATTTATCGAGGAGGACACGAAAACTGAATATAAGACATAGCAAGTATCGTCAGTTGATTTCAATTTGGAAGCAACTATCGAAAGGAGCAGAGTAATTCTGGGTAATTCTAGTATGAAGTGCTTTTAAAAAGGTGAATGGCTCAGATTGCAAACTATTTTACTTTGATAGAAACCCCTCATCCCTATAAACTGACACAAGCACGCCAAAAAGCTAAATCAAAAACACAGTGAATGGCCAAATCGCTTCCTTTTCATCTCTCTAAAACGAGTAGGCAAACTGGTGGATAAGACACAAGCCAAACTGTTCTTTCATTGGCTTTCTTGCGGTTGCATCAGGTTTATATTGAAAACGCGGTCAGGTTCGATTATTTTGCTTTCATCATAGACAGATAGAGAAGATTTTTAAATATCAAGGTATTCAAACCAGGGATATCATAATGGTACCTTTTCAGCATGTACCGAGAAATTACCCTAGCTCTATGGAAAGCAGCTTTACCAACTAATCATCGATATGCACTATATGTAGAATGGCACTATAGTGATAATTTTTATTTTGGTAAATGCTGGTCTTCCCAAGCATCGAATTTCCTGCACATGCTGAAAACGTGCCGACATGAGGTCCCCGAGTCGGATACCGATCATTTATTTAGACAAGGATGAAAGGAAGGAAAGAGAAATCCGTGGATGTTCATAACCAAAAAATGCACCATTCTTTCTTGTCTGCTGAGATTTTTTCCACGATGGTGGGAGGGAACGCTGCCAAGATTCGTTGCGGCTTTTGTAGCAGGCCTGGCCAAGCTGAGAAAGATGCTTGTGGCGAGTGTGGCATGCCGGTTTATCCTTAAACCGAGTTGCACCAGCAGTGCCTGCTCAGCTCAGAAAGCCCGGATCTCGGCCCGACCGCTCCAGAAGCTCAACCAACCACCGCCGTGGTGCTCCGGCGGTCGTCTGGCGCCGTCACATCATCTTCATCATCATCATCATCTTTCCATTCAAATCAACAAACAGTATGCATTCAGGAGCCCTTCGACCAGCTCTTCGGAGCGTTGCTGCTCGGTCCGTCTCTCGTCGTACCTACGTCAAGTCAGTCCGAATTTCCTGCCTTATTCCTCCTACCCACGATATTTTATGATCTTAAATCTGAAGCCAAGCTCTGATAATTCATCGGCAACTTCTCAAAACTCATACAAAAGATTTTATTCTTTCTGAATTAATTTTGTGTCCAACAGCGCAGGCGAGGGTGCCCTTGGAGAATCATTTTTGAAAGAGCGAGAAGCGATTAGAAAGCATGCATCTGGTTCGTCAGAGCTTTGGAGAAAGATTACGTACGTTTTGTTTCATTTGATCCGGTACTCCCATGAAAACTTGAGTGGTCTCTAACAAGGATTTGGCCATATTTCCTGGTGTGTTTTTCTAGTTATTATGTTGGTTTCCCATCAATCGTTCTTGCTCTAATCAATGCCTACAATCTTGCTCAAGAACATGAACGCCATTTGTGAGTTATGTTTTCCTCCGGCATCGATCTTTGCATCCGTACTAGCCACTTGATGAAGCCAATCCATCATGCTTGCCAGGGAACACATCAAAGAAGAAAATGGCGGTGAGCTTCCAGAGCGTATTCACTACGACTATTTAAACATTCGTAACAAGCCGTTTCCTTGGGGAAACAAGGTAAGAATTTCCTTCTTGCAAATTAAATTATGATGAATAGTATCCATTAAATTGTGGATTTTTATTTTTGAACTGCTGTTTTGTCGCACTTGTAGACATTGTTTTATAACCCTAAAGTCAACCTCCCAGTAGATTAAAAGGCTGCATTTGGCATGTAAAAGAAGTTTTTGGCTGACCACTCCAGTCGTTGCCACGTAACATAAATAATCTTTACAACTTTAGCCTACATGTTGAAATTCAAAGTTTTTTTTTTTCATTTCAAAGTAAAACATTTCAATGATGGTCATGCGTATGTTAACAATGCTGAATTAATGGGGGTTGACAGCCAATTCCAGTGGCATCTGATGGCCTGGTTGTAATTTGTTCTTTTAACTTCGGCTCATTTTTTCCATCAAGCCTGCATAATATTTTGAAGGTCCTCTGGTTTTTTTGCTATCCGCAAGGATGTCATTGCAATTGCCATCATATGTCAACCCCATTACTGCTTGGGAGATAATTTCTTTGTTAGGACAAGCCTATGGTACTAATGCGCTGTGGTAGGTCTACATGACCAAGTATCATTTAAGGGCTAATAACTATATAAGGAATGTTGTCTATGAAGTTCTTTGAATCTGGAAAGAAAATTACATTAATGAATAATTTAAGGGCTTAATTTGAAGAAACTGCCCCATAATCTTTGATAAATATATGAACAGATTAATTACATTATAATTGAAACACAGATAAATAATTCCTTTTATAAATTTTAATAGCTTTTTTGCTGTTTTTTTAAATGAAATTATTACTATTTTTATTTTATTTTGACAAATTAAAAAAAATTAATTTATTAGGGGGTGTCAAAGTTACCAAATCCTACACTCAAAATCCTGTTTTTTTTTTCTGCCAACTTCCAAATGAAGTTTTTGGGATTTGGGAAATCCCACACCTCAAGAGGTGTGGTATTTTGAGGTACAAAAAACCAGGGTTTTTGGTTTCAAATCCCACCTTTGGCTTCACTTAAAGCATCATTTTTTTGACACACACCTCAGTAAGTGCATGTTAAATTACATGAAACTTCCCTTCTCTTGCATAACATCTGAATATGCTGGTCCTTTATTGAAGTATTTCATTTCAAATTGCATCAAATATAGAAATTTTCATCATTTACAATGCCAAAGGCATCCCAAAGGTTACCTTTACTTCAGATATTAAAATCACTGCAGTTCATTGATGCTTTCAACTCTGATAGTGATTATGGTATCCAGGAAGATATAGCCTTATTAGATATGATAACATCACAAAAATACATCAAGACTTGTAGAAGATATCCTTTACATTACATGTATACAATGAATGATTTACAAACCGTATTATCTGGAAAGCTTCACCAACTTTGTTGCACCACACATGACTCATTTGAAAAATCGGTTGCACAAATTCAAGATTATTGGAAATTTCAAAATTCATCACAAAACAAATAACATAATCCTGAAATACAATTGGCTGTGGCACTATCAAGGTAAGGATCAAATGGAAATAGGGTCTCTTTGGGGAAGATTGGAATGTTGTTTGGAATTAGCCATGGGGCTTTTTTTTTGTACAGTTAAAGAGTGATTGAGATGTTAATTTGGTTAAAGAAAAGAATGATTGTGTGGCCAACAATAGAACAATTCAGAGAGATTTCTCAAGTTATGCAGGTGGAAGGCTTCCCTGGGTGAATTGGATTTATTAATGGGAGTCTCATACCATTATCAAAGAGGCCTCCTAATGATGGTGAATCCTATTTTGATCATAAAAAGAGGTAAGATTTTGAATCTTCATACTTTATTTCATTTTGAATGATTATTCAAAGCTAAGGTATTCTATGTCAATAAAACTGGTTTGCAATATAAACAAACAGTTCACTGCTTTACATGTGGGTTGTCCTGGGTCACTTCATGATTCAAATTTATATAAACATATGAAAATAGCACAAAAAACTCAAGAATTTTATGAAAAAAATAAGTGCTTAATAGCCAATTCAGCATATCAAAGCTCTCCTTGGGTTATTCCAGATTATAAGGGAGTTGTGGCACAGAATGAAGACAACTGTACTTTCAATTACTTTCTAGCAAAATCAAGGGTCAAAATTGAGCATGCAATCAGGATTTTTAAGGGCTGGTGGTTTTCTTTAAGGTAAATGAAAAATAAAATGAGGGATAATCAAGGAATCAAAGACTTTGTTAGTTGGGCTGTTTCTTGTACAATTTTACATAATATGTTAGCAAAAATTGGAGATGAATGGTTTTATTTATACAAAGATGATAATCCACCACCATAAGAAAATATGTACAGTAATGACAATAGGGAATATGTTGTAAATATTCATGAGAAAATTAAACCTATTACTTTGGAATAGAAAGATAATGAATTGTGAATTTCATCATTAAAATTTACTTCTGTACTAAATTTCAAGGCTTAAAATGGAGAGGAGATGTTATTCATAAAATGAAACTATTTACAATTATTAATTTTTAGTTCTCTTTTGGTCTTTCTTATTTCTTTCAAAGCTACCATTGAATTTTGAATTAATTTCAGTATGTTTCATTTTTAAAAATTCCTCACCTTCATTAAATAATCTATGGTTGATTTTAAAATAGAATCCAAAATGAGTAATTTCTTCATGATTGAAAATTTCTGGAGGAGGGTTTTTTGTATGAGGAACCATTAATTATTTATTCCAAAGAATTTCAATGATTGCAGGTTTTTTTTTGGAAAATAAATCTCCATTTTTAATTCAGGGAACTGCAAGCCATCTACAGTTGGGGTGAATACAGTTGGAAGTGGATGAAAACCTTTTTTAGACACAAAATAAAATATAACATAAGTCAAGGAATTGAGGGAATTAACATCTTGATGTGGGTCATTGAAAAATCCATCTTGAGCAAAAATGACATTGGTAAAGGATTTACATTATTGTTTGTTATTGGGCAAAGTCTATTAAAGGCGACTGAAATTTGGTAATTTGTCAGCTTCCATTCATTCTTGATTTTTCATTTTCTTCTAATTTGAAAAAGTGATTAATTCTAGAATTAATTAAATCTTCATATTGTTAAATTTTCAACCATTGAATATTATATTTTTCAATTTCATGAGGTGTCAAACCAAGTTTTCAGGAGTAAAAACCTATATTTTTTTTAAATTAATTAGTAATTATTGAAATAAAAATCAGAAAATATGACAAAACTGTGGATTTTCCAGACTCATAACCTGGAAAAAAGCCAAAATATTTAATAATTCCCCTGAGGATATTCTTGTTGGTTTTTATTTCTTGCCTCTTTTTGGATAAGCTTATTAAAGTTAAAATTAGTCTTTTTAAGATGTGAGAGTTTCCAGAAGAATTTTAAAATGGGGTGATTTTATAAAGTAAAAAAGTTAAGGAAAGATTATTGGTTTTTATAAATGATTACATGTAAAATGTGGATATGAAACTTTGCTTAAAAATCAAGTACTTTTCCTGTCCTCAAAATTTGTTTAAGGTAAAAAATGATTAAAAATAGTATGAAATAGTATTTTTAAGAGAAAAAACACCAATTTTATTATTTTTAACTTTATAAGTATAAAAAAATAATATTATAAAGATTTATTGTTTTACCAACAATAAAAATTTATCCAAAAAATACTCTGCAAGAGATATTTAAGGATACAAAAGAAATTTCTTTAAGAGCAATTTCAATTGGAATTAATTGAGCAAAGAACTGCAAGAAATTAATTAAGGAACAAAGTATTTGAAAAAGAGATTTTAAAGAGAAAAAATGCTCAAAAGTGACCAGAGTGAATTTGGAAACAAAGTGACAAAGTTAACAGCAATGGAAGATGCTTTAATTCACTTATGGGGTGGTTCAAGGGTAAAAATGATTATAAGAGTTACAAACAATGATTATAATGATTTTTTCACGTGGTTAAAAGGTTTAAAATTATATGGAAATGGTGGTTGGAATCTTTTATTGATTTGTTTAAAAGTGTTTAAACTAATTATAAAAGGAAAATATTCTAACATGAAGAGAAAAGTGGGGAAAAAAAGACATTCTTTTATAGCCATCAGTTTTCTTACTCCAAAAGTAAAATTTATTCTATTCAGTCGTACAAAACACTCTGACAACAGAAAAGCCAATTATGGCATCATTGAACCTTGGTTTAGACCAAAAAAGGGCTGGTTTTAGCCATTTTAGACCCTTAAATCAGCCATTACTATAGTAATACCTGATCTAGAGCCTTCAAAACACGTCATAATGTGTGTAAGAGATGTAGAAATCAGTTAAAACTGTTTTTACTAAGATTTTTTTAAATTAAGGGTAGTCTTACCCTCTTGGAAACAGTTAAAACTGCCCTGGTTGGTATCAAAACCTCATCATCAATTGAGACACAGACCCTGTGACTCAATTCCAGGCCAAAAGTGATGAGCTTTTGTGTAGATTTTGACATCCCATGCCTTCCAGAAAGGATTTTGGGGGTCTGGCTCCCCCTTAGAGCTAGAGTTCCTTTCCCCCCAGAATTAATCTTTCCAATTTATTTTTCTTTAATTCCTCATCATGTAATACACTTGTAATTTACACATGCAATTCAATTGAGTTTTTACAGTACAAAATTGTACTAATTGATACCTCATATGTAAATTAAAGTTTACTTATGTAATACCAGTGCACCTTTTGACATTTCAATTGAAAATAATTCAATTCCTCATAACTTCTAAAATACACAAAACACCTCAATTTTAACACAAAAATTGATGGTTAACACCCAATGTGGTGTGAATTAAATTAAGGTTTTGAGGATTTTCAACTTTTTTACAGAAAATACTAAAAACTTAATTTAAGCTTATTTAGGGTTGAGTTACAGAAATTTTACCCAGAGGTGACCCCACCTTATTTTTTATGAAGAATCCAATGGTGAAGTGATTTTCTTATGTTTCTTTATTGGATAAAAAGCTATAATATATTTTATGTAGATTTTTACCAAAATTATTTTAATTTTATTAATTTTATTGAAAATTCATTTTTACTTAATTTTTTCAAGTAAAAAATGTATTTTCATAATTTGAAAATTTAATTCAATTTTTATTTCAAATTATAATTAAATTTTTATTTTTGTATGTAAATTTGTATTTATATTTTAATGTTTATGTTGATAATATAAATAAATTCATTTTATTTATATTTGTATCTTATTTGTTATTTGTGGTCTTTTGGGTATATGAAAATACCTCTAAGGTTCACATTACATAAGTATGGGGTATAGTGTTTAGTGATGGAAGTTTCAAGCATTTGAAATTGGCTTCTTTCTTTAAATTGAAATGGATGAGATATTTTTGTATTATCTTTTGGAATGCCCAAGCTGTGATATTGTCTGTTTATAATAATGGATATGTTGTCTTTGACTTTGGGTGAGTTTTATTTTTTGATTTGTATTTGTATTATCAACCTCATCATGTTCTATATTTGGTTTAGTCCTAACCATGAAATAAAGAGTAGTAATATTAATTTCATAATCTTTGAAACCCCACTGATGTACTGACTCTGGTTTAGTCCTAATCATGACATCATCAGATTGGTGTTGAGAGAGAGAGAGCAGGAGTTTTCTTTTCATATTTTAATGATGAAGGAAGTGGATTGGTATGAAATGAAATTGTTAAAAAAAACCCCTTATAAATAATCCACCCCTATATTAAAAAACAAATAAAAGGTCAAAAAAATAAAAAAAGTCAACACAGCAATCAGAATCATGATAAATCATCATAGAGACCCAAAAATAAGTTAAAAAAACAATGATCATCAGAAAAAAATTAAAAAAAGAAGAAAAAAAACAGCATTGAAGTAATCATCATAAAGAAATAAAAAAAAATTCATGATTATTAGTCATTATCATGAAGAAATAAAAAGGAAATCAAAAAGATAAGTCATTATCATCAGAAAATAAAAAAAAATAAAAAAAATTAGGATGATAATTCATTATCATCAAGAAATTAAAGAAAATTAAAAAAATATCATGATGAGTGATTATCATCAAGGAATTAAAAAAAAATAAAAAATATCATAATCAGGAAAAGAAAAGAAAAAAAAACTGTAAGAAATTATAATGAAGAACTAAGAAAGAAAAAAAAACAGGTTGGTTTTCATCATCTATAATGATGAAAAAAAATAAAAAAAATTGAAAAATGGCATATGGCCTTATTGGGGGCCATGGTGAGTCAAATAAAAAAAATCCCAAATTAATTCAGAGCAATTTAGAAGCCTGAATGTCTAGAAACTACCAGAGTGATATTTTGGAGGCTCTAGGTGGGTTTAAGGTGGATAGGCTGGTGGGTGATGGGTGATGAGGGAGTTGAAGCTGGAAGAGGTGGGTTTGACATGGATAGATGATGATGATTATGATTTTGGAGGTGATATCTGATTACATGAGAATGAGGATCAAGAGAAAAAAAACACCTTTTTATTTTTTTTAATAAAGACACAATGAATGCAAACACACAGAGTTGAATATCTGAAAAGAAACTAAATAATTTTGAGTGAGACTTAGTGAGTGAATAAATGAAAAAATACCAGTTTTGTTTTGGTTAAAAGGAACCTGGATTGATTGAATTGATTATGAGAAACCAAATTAGAAATTGAAATAAGAGGGAGAATTGAAATTGAATTTGAAAAAGAAATTAAAACTTAAAATAAGAGGGAGAAATGAAATTGAATTTGAAAAAAATTGTAATCAGTATTTGGAAAATAAAAGTTCAGCCCAAAAGTTTCCAAAATTTAAATTTCAAAAAGATTGAATTCCAATTTTGAAATATAAAGTCAAATTTAAAATTTGAGCCACAATTCTGTGCAAACATCATTTTTATTTTTCAAAAAACACAATTCAAAACAAATACACCTCAAAAATCACCCCTTATGAAAAGTGATTAACACTTTGTCATAATCAGAAGAGCAGTTAAATTTGAATTTAAAATTGAAATTTTCAAGATCAACTTTCAGTTATGAATTACTCTTTGGTATCAAAATGAAAGGTGGAATAATACCAGGGAAATACATTCCTGTCGTAACCAATGGATTGATTCCATGATCTCAATGCATAAATGCATTTATCCTTCCTTGGAATCATTGAATATTTGATATGCTTTATTTATTAATAACCCAAAAAATATGAAATCATTTATACCTAATACATTATTATTAAGCATCATTTTTTACTTATTAAAATAAAAATATGCTCAAACTCTGCAATTGGCTTGCTCAATGACAATGCTACTATAGTGAGTTCCATCTGGAATTACTTTTCCTTCAGCTCCAATTAGCCATTCCACTTTTCTTTTTCAAATGCATGATACGTGTTATTTTTTTTAATCAAGCTCAAGGTTTTGTTGCAACTTGAACTCTTCAAAAAATTGATTTCAAATATTCCTCACTTTCTCTTGATGCCACCTCTCCTTGCCCCACTCCAAACTAGCATTACCACTTGCTTCACAGGCTAAGAAACATATTTTTTCTCAGTAGGATTAAACACAGTAACAAAAATTTCAAGAAATACCCTTTTGCTGTGATTCAAGAAGACTTTCATATGTAGGTGAAAACATATCCATGTAAATTTTCCAATATCCACTCTTGTCATTCAAGTTGGGGGTCAATGCTTGATTGTGCTTTTGTGTCAAAGGAGTTATAGATTTACTTAGCTGGTCCAAGAAGAAATAATCAACATTGGCTTTTAAAAATATCAGTCTCAAACATACTTACTGATTCATCATGACAACATCATGCTTGAGCTAAGTAATCATTATTATTAACCAAATGATCAAGATTGAGAGGTGATTCCAAAAAATTATTCCCCTTTCAAATTCAAATGAGCTTTAATCATCTCAGATAAAAATAAAAAAGAGATTACAGCTTACCTTATTAAGTAAAAGCTCATCTTAATCATCACCATTGAAGCTGTCTTTTCTTGAAAATCATAGATTGCAATAGGAATGATATTGGGCTTGTGATAAAGGCCTGCAACCATTTCAACATAGAAAGGACACATAATTGCAAGATTTTCACTCATTAATTCAATATATTTACTCTAATCTTCCTTGGTAAGTACAGCCCAAGTTAAATTGTCATTTTTTTACTTCCATATACTTCTTTTTATATTTTCACCATTGATCTAGGATTCTGCTTGAGCTAAGGCTTAGGAAATGACATAATGTTTTGTTGAGCTTAATGGCCATAAGATGAAACCCATGATGCTTTGATAAAAGCAGCATTCCTATTAAAGTTGTGCCACTAGTACCAAAAAAGGACTAAAAATTTGATTTTATTGAAAGCCAATTGATTATGGTTAAATAATATGTACATATTAAATCACCTTATGGATAAGGAAGGCCAAAGGTGATCTTCATATCTGACCTTTTGTGTTTTGCTTTGGCACAAGGCATTATTATATGGACAAAGAAATATAAATTGATTATAAGATTTTTGATCCAATTGTCAAAAATAGATTTTGGAAGAGTATTTTGTACAGTTATTAATTATGAATTATTAATACTAATATGGGTTAGGTTGGAAACTGAAATACCAAATGGATGGTATTTAGGGAAAATACCAGGGGACTGACTTGAAATCCTATGTTATTTACACATGAAAACCCTGGGTTTTAATGCTGGGATTTGGAAAGCAAATTCTGTGTTATTTGAAGGTGGGATTTAATGAGTTTGACACCCCCTATTATTTATTTTTATTGAAATTATTGTTATTTTTTATATCTTTCTTTTTGGTATGCATATACTATTTAAAAAGAAAAGACTCTTAAGCTCAAAGTAAAAAAAAGGTTTATAGTTCTTAAATTTTAGGAATTAAATAACTAATTACAATTTTAATTAATTATTCTCAAGTTATTCCTTTATTTAATAAAATTATATTGATTTTTTATTAAATTATTAGAAAAAAAAACATAAATTTATTCATTTATTTTTTATTTCTTCCTTTAATTTCAATTCTTTGATTTTGATATTATCAAGTGAGTATACTCAGAAATTTTGAAGAAATTAACTTGAGTAGTATTTTCAATTCATTATTTTTACAGTTATTTAAGGACTCATTTAAAGTATACTTGATATCAAAATATTATTATATTAGATTATTTCATTCATATGAATAGGGGAGTTCAAGGCATGGGTTTTTTTTGGCTCATTGAAAATAAAAAGCTGACTCACACTTTATTTCTCAATCAATTAAATGTGACTCCATGAAATACCATTTGTTTTAGCTCATGGTATGGTACATGAGCTGGCTCAATGATTTTTGCAGACCACTCCCAATAAATCGGTGAAAACACCCCATTATTGATTCAGATGCTGAACTTCCCATCACAATTGAAACCATTGAAAAGACTACTAGGACATATTAAATTTGTTTTCCAAGGGAAAACTATGACATTTTATTTTTAGGAAAAGCTGAATATCAACATTTTTGACAGGGTAAGTAACAAATTTTGTGACTTAAATCATTAAAAAACCCCACTTAATCATCTATACTGATTTTGTACAACTTAACAGATTTAGGAGACTATGTAACACCATCCATCTTCTGTTTCACCACTTTCAAGACCTGGGTTTAGAATCTTGAATCCGAATGGAAATCAATGGTAATATTTTTATATGGAAAAAGACACCTTCATAATAAGAATAAGTATAATTATAATAATGATAGCTATAGGACTAATCCTTACCAAGACCACAGATATGACACCAAATTGCTTTCTTCCAGACAAAACAGGGCTTTCCCACATGACAGGATTGATTCTGATTACAGTGGGTTCTTGTATAAATATTCAGGAAGACAGTCAGCTCCATTTACCACAGAAGAGGTTAATTCCTTCCCAAATTCTCAGATAAAAACCCAAAGAGGATAAGTAAGACAAATAAAAAAATTGTGGAGGATAAGATGCATAAGCGCAAGAAACAAAAGGCAGCTCACTCAAATGGGGTGGGCTCAAAAAATAGGAATCCAGGGTTTGGCCAGTGAGATCTTTAAAATATATGCAAGTATTTTGAAGACACAAAAAATTATAATGGTGAGTTTCCATGTCAGTTTCTGGGGATGATAGATTAGTTATTGATATATTTTTTGTCTTTTTAAAGAAAATTAGCTTTATTATAGTAAGAATCAACATGAGGAAAGAAGAAGCATACCAAATAAAAGGCCTTCATACATTTTTAACAATACTTAAATGATGATAATGTATTGTGAATTCTAAAGTTTAATGGGCGGAATCTTCAGAAATGGTGGAAGACTTAAAAACAGAAATTTGTTGGAAAATTAGTTCTTAAAACAGCACAGGGTAGGAACAAGTAATAAATAAGAATCAAAAATTTAAGAATATATTTATGAGTGCTTCCCATGTTACAATTGGATGTTGGGTATATTTGGGGAAAAGCAAAATGTAGTGGGTTGCAATTTCTTAAACAGCAAAACAAAAACTATTGGAGAAAATCAAGATTATGATGGAATTCCCTGTGATTCTTTAGGATTGGAATTATTTAATGGAAGTGATTTGAGGGGCACAGGCCTTGGACCAAATAGTTTGTATCAAAGGACTTCAGGTGAATATTTGAACATGAGTAATGATGATGGCTCTCAAGATGATATTCCTATAAGATCTTCATCACAGAAATATTGGAGAGCCTCACAATTGCCAAAATATCCTTTCAAAGGAGAAGAGAAATTAGAAAGAGGCTCTATCCAAAAGCTCCAGGAGTTTAGAAGCAAGGAATAAAGTGAGACTTTTCATCAAAGGGTCATTTCAAAAGAAAAAACTACCAAATAGACACAGGGCTGAAACACAATTTACCAAAGAAATTTGTTTTCAAGAAGCCAAAATCTGTGATTTTGATTTTGGAATTCAGGTTGAAAAATATGAAGAGAAATATTTTGTATAAAAATGTGAAAGATGAGAATAACAGGGAACTGAAGCTACTCAACATTAGAGAGAAAAAATCAATTAAGATTTTACAAATGAACTATCAACATGAGGTTCAAATGGAAACTAATAAGTATAAGTGCTCTCAAGAGAAACATGAAGCTTAGTTTTATTATTCTAGATTGAAATTTAAAAAGGGAGAGCTAGAACTTAGAATGATGTAGCAAAGAAGAGTGATAGGAAAATTGAAGAATCCACTAAGAGGTTATCAAAGGAATTGGACACTTTCATAGGGAAAAAAACAACAAGAATTTGCTTTCAAAAATGAGGAGTTAGAACAAATTCAGCTAAAAAAAACCTTGAACTGCATCAAAGTCAACAAAAGATTAATCATGAAATTGGTGCAGCAGTTTGTGCAAAGAATTTGGCTGAAATCACTCAGATGTGCAAGGATGGGATGTCTCAAGAGAAGATTGAAAATTATTCCAAAATAATTTTTGACCCTTGAATTAAGGGTTTGACTGTTTTGGTCAGATAAAAATTCAGTTTTAGTGTGTGCACCCATTGTTACTAGTGGTTTTGCATAAAAAATCATTTCAAATTATCAATTTCATATGTAAAATGTGTTAATAAAACTAAAAAACAAAAATAACCTAAAGTGTTCTCCAATATCTTCCAATAAAAAAAATTATTAAGAAAAACAAAATTTTTAAGATAATTTATACAAAATTGCAAATAATAATCTGATTGGAATAAGGGGAAAGTGGTACCATCAATTACTCCTACACAGCCCTCAAAGCCCTCTTGCCACATAACTTGAGAAATTTCACACTTCCTGAAGCAATCGGGACACTTGATGAATGAGTCCTAATAGCTATTGATTGCCTTTATAATCCACCTAGTGATAAAAATAATGGTACCCTGACCAGCTCATAAATTTCTTTCAAATTTGCCAGCCAAACCAAGATTTCCATTTGAGCCCAATTGCTACAGTTTAAGGGACAACTGATTATAAATGGGTAATTTCTGGAAGGTACTATACTTTTTAAATGATATGATTATGCTTTATTATATTGTAAAGGTAAATTGAACAATCATTGGATGCTCTCATAGCCTTCTTCAAGTCATCTTCTTGCATGTTGGGAAGAAAATAAATATAATATGCCTCATGAGTTATTGTTTTAAAGGGTCTTGACAACTATTAACTATTTGGGGTTAAATGAAGTTTCAAGTTGTATACTAAATTAAAATGATGGGCTTGCAATACAGTATCTGTAACCTTATTTTGAATCCCATATGTTTATTCTGAAATGTAGTTTTGATTCTCTTCAATTCATGTGATTAGGTAAATGAGCTGGAAATCCTTTATTTCTTAATTTATTGGCAAAGTTCTAGGAATTTTGACTTTATATGGTTATTTGTTTTGGTGTGTTATTTCAAATTTCAGTTCTTAGCTAAACGTTGGTGGGTGGGTGCAGCCAAATGTCTGGAAAATAAGTGGAGAAAGCATCTAGGAAGAACTCAGGAATGACAGATGGGGTTCAAACGCATGTCTGAGAAACTTTAGTAATGCCTGCAGGATGCCTTGGAATGGGCTCGTGAGCTGATAGAGAAAATTTTGAGTCATGAAAATTCCATAAAATTGGTTTAATCTAATTGGAATGAGCAAGCCAATGGACCAGATCATGAGGTGGTCGGTTGGGAATTAAAATCTGCTCTCTTTACCATAAAAGGTGGCTTATGAATCCACCCCTTGAGCTTCCCTAATTATGTTTGAAAATATAAAATCAAGTAGCTACATGAGATTGAAGATTACTCTCAATCAATTAATGATTATTGATATTTTATTTCCCTTGTTTTTAAATTAAATTAATTAAATAAGTGAATATAAATCAAAAATTTTCAAAATTGATCAATTAATTTTCAATATCTCTTTATCATTTGAACTAATTATTGAATAATTATTTTCAAGTTTTTTTTATTATACAATAAAATTAGTTTTGCTTTGTTTTCTTAGAAATTCTGCCCTAAAAATCAAATTGAATCATTTCCATTGTGCAATAATTTATTTTGTAATTTAAAAGATCGCTGATTATTCAAATAAAACCAACTCTTATAATCTAAGCCTAGATGATAAGATCAATATTAATTCAACTTTATTAATTAATTTATTTGGACAAAGAAAGCTTTATAGAATTTAGCTCTTTTGAACCTTTTTTCAATAAAAATATCAAGATACTTTAAATGACTAACCTTTGATTACTAGTGATATCTATATTTATATCTTTTTTTAATAAATTATTTTTGAAAACTTTATTCTTTCCTTTTTTTTGAAATTAATTTCCATATAAAAAGTATTTTTGACTAAAATTATAGGTTTTTTGAATATTCAAAATTTTTGTTGATAGAAAAAAACTTGAAAAAATTCAAAAAAATAATCTTCTTTTTTTATTGATATAATTAGTCAAAAAGATGAGAATAAAAGGTAGAGGTGAAAATTAATTTCAATAGAAATAAAATCCAATAAATTAAGCAAATATAAAATATAATAGATAGATGATTATTGGTATTGAAACTCAAGGGTAATCATTTTTTTTTTCAAAAAAAAAGATATGTGATTATATATACAAATTTGTATATTGAAAGATGAGACTTAAAAGAGATTAGTTAATTAAAAAAAGTCCTTTCTATATATTCCCAAAATAAACTCAATAGAATCCATTAAACAATATATATAAGCTTTATTTTTTAACAAAGATTAGGCTTAAACCTTCTTTTTCTTTGAAGTGACTCAAATTGAAAAGGAAAGAATATTAAATTAGCTCAATATAATAAAGAAGTATTTTAATTATCCCAATTAATTCAATATAAATCACGAATTTTCTCAAAAATTCATTCATTAGACAAATATAATTCATTTGATATGATAAACAAAAAACACAACTTGATATCAATTTTTCTACCTCTTCATTTTTTCCTATCATCTAATTATTATTTACTGTTATTTTATGAATTTTATCCATTTTGTATGTATTCATTTTGATTTACTAATAATTTCTTATTAAAGAAAATTACAATAATAATTCAAATAAAATACTCAATTTTAAATTTAATAATCATTGAAAAATTTTAAATAATTTTATTTTTTCTTTTCTTTATTTTCCTATAGAGCTATAATCTCTTCAAGAATTATTGATATCTTCTTATCAAGTCTGAAACTGTAGAAAACGAAGCAAAAATAAAATAATAATTACACCTAAAATAATCAAAAAATTCATAAGAAAAGATCAATTCGAGTATAATTCTCAAAAATACTCTTGTTTGAAAAAATTATAGAAAAGTTTTTGAAGAAATTTTCATTTATTCAATAAATATATAACTTGCAACATCTCTTGATCAACTCTCTTTCAAATAATTTGAAGAAAGAGATTTTTTTTTTCTTTTTCATTTTTATTTTGAAATTAGGATCTTGAAGATCAATTTTAAAACTTCTAATTTGTTTTTAAATCGATTTCTTTTTTTGAGAGGGGTCTTTCTGTCTCAATATTAAGATATTCACCTAACTTGATTTTTTTCATTTAAATTTAAACTGAAAACTTAATTCAAAATTATCATATCAATATATTGAGTCTCGAAACCAAAATACTCATTAATAGAAGTATAAAAAAGTGGAAATTATTCAGCAACATTGAAAATATAAATATAACATATTTTTTAAAAAGAAATAAAATATTTATAGATAAAAATGAGGTAAAAATGAAAGGCTAAATTCTAAAAGAAATCTTGAATTTGTTTTTATCTGGAGTAAGGAGATTTCTACAAGTATGTTTGATTAAAGATTGATTTTTACAAAATCTTGAGAGT
Organism: Austropuccinia psidii; assembly: GCA_023105745.1. Classification (NCBI taxonomy): domain Eukaryota; kingdom Fungi; phylum Basidiomycota; class Pucciniomycetes; order Pucciniales; family Sphaerophragmiaceae; genus Austropuccinia; species Austropuccinia psidii. Next base: position 28,753,373 of record JALGQZ010000005.1, read on the forward strand.
AGTATTGGTAAATTAAAAAATACTGTAATTAAGGATTTTAAACATAACAATATACTTATTTAACTGTGACTTCCACGAAAAAGAGCTGAAGGTAGAAAAATTTCATTCAATAGCTTGAAAATAGAATATTATAGATCTAGATATATTAAGCTAAAAGAGATTTATGAATAATGAAATAAATTGTTAATAAAAATATCTCTAATTTGAACTTTTTGAAGAAAAAAAATTCAAATAATTAAGGGACTGGAAATAAGGAGACTCTTTAAGAAATATATTTTCTGACCGATTCCTCAATTCAGCTTCCGATTAATAAAAAATTTTGGGAATTATTGAAGTATGAAATATCTTTACTCATGTAAATTTCAGTTATTGGAAAATATCAGCAAAAAGATTATAAAGTTGAGATCGACAAGAAACTTATAATAAGATGAATGCCATTAAAAATAAAGAATATTTTTTAATTTAAAGTTGCATTAAATAAAAAGATATAAAATTTTCAAAGACAAGGATAGAAATAATGAATAAGTATATGTTATGGTTCTCTTTAGAGTAAAGAGGAAATATCTGTTTCTGCCTGAAGAGAGTATTTACTGATTGAAATAAAGTTTCATTTTCTTTGAGTCACTTAGAGAACCCTAAGTGGGTATGATATAGAAGAGCTGTACTATATTTATTTGATTAATGAATTAGAAGATGATAATTTATATTCCACGTGGTGAAATCCTTTCAAACCATAGTTCAAACACTCGAAAAGCTTGCATTTCTTGAAAATATTGCTATATTAGGCTTGTGGGAATAAAAATGAAAAATGAATTAAATTTTAATCTTTCCAGAAAACTATTATGATTGGATATAACATAGACATTAAATAACTCAAAAAATGTAAATTCAAAGGAAATTCCATCATGGGGAAATTTGTAAATGATTTCTTAAAATTTTCCAGTTGAGATAAAAAATGCAAGACTTGATATGCTCCCAAATGTCTAAAATTATTATTGAATTTTGAGTGAAAATTTCAATAGAGAAAAATACATGATAATTATTGGATATTGAAACAAATCTTTTAAATCAAATATTAAGTCTTACATTATATTTTTTAAGAATATCAACTTCGTAGGTGGTATAATTATTGAAAATTCATTTATTTTTATTCTCAAACATTCATTCTGATTCCATAGATATTCTTTAATATTTTATAAAGATATTATAAACTTAACATTTAAATGTCAATCCTAGATTAAAGCCTTCTCTTCATTATAAATCCCAATTACTAAATTGTAAAAAATAATGAATGAAAGACATTCACTTCGAATATTGGCTATATGATGGTTTAAAATGATTGATAATTTCTCATGAATGAATTGCTAAATTATATAAATGCTTTTCGGGAATAAGCTCATGGTGATGATATACTTAAAATATCCTACTAACCCTTGCATTATTAAAGAATAAAAATATAACTAATTTTACAGCTACATTCCTTAGTATTTCATACCTTTCTTCAAGAATAATGTGTTTTGATATTTTGTTATACTATATTAAACTATATATCTTGCTATTCTCTTCATTTTTAACATATAATAATTAGAAAAAAGTACTATAATAAGGTAAATTTTTATTATTGGAAATGAAATCTCATTTTCTTAGAATTATGGTTGTCATACATTTCAATTTTGGAAATAAAATCTTCAAAAATTTGAGTAAGAATAGTAAATAGATTATGATAAATATTAGTTTAACTATCAATATCTCCAAGCAATATCACAATATTCTCATAGAAAATACCTCAAATAAATAAGAAATCCTGGGAAGTTGATTGCAAATGATATTAATTATGAGCTGAATTAGGGACTTTCAGGTCTGGAACATCCTAAATTACAGAAAGCCATTTTTATTTCCTAAATTCCACCATCAATTCTAGAGCTCTTGCGAATACCACGCATAAATAGCTGTGGTATTGTTATCTTATGAATGAATCATTGAATGAACCCCAATTGTAACTACATATTCCCAATTTTTTCCTTGAGACCACACCTCCTTTAAAAGTATTTAAGCCTACATGAAGGGAAGTATTCTTTCTCTAGTCATCAAAAAATCGAAATTCATGTTATTTTATCCAAAGAATAACACTTTAACCTTATTATATTTTACCAGTATGCAAGCTTTATGAAGGTACTCTTTAACTATACTAATCCCACAATCAGGAAAAACACCTCAACACGGAAATTATATATTTTTATTAAAATAAATTGAATTATTTGATTTAATTTCAAGTTTATAAGTTATTCAATATTGAAGATGATATCATTCTATTAAATCAAATGTATCAGTGATATCTGAAGTCACACCATTTCAATTAGAATCTCTATATATGGATCAGATTATCCAATGAGTATATAACAAGATGAATTAAAGAAGCCAAGATGTTAGAAGGTTCCTCTTTTCAGATTCTATGCTAAATAATAGGAGTCTAGTTAATCAAGTAAAAGTGTAATAATATCAATTCAAAGTTAATAGAAACATTGCTAGGTTAAAGGAAGTATTATTTATGGAATCTAGCTTCATCAATGTTGAAAGAAAGCTAAAAGAGAATTGAATATCTAATAAATTAGATATCTTAATATTTCTTTAACCTATAATGCTAAAATGATATAATTATAGAAGATGGGCTGTAACATGTGTGAGAATGGATTCGAAAGGAGTTAATCCTATTCAAGTTATGTATATAAGAGATTGAAATAGGAATAGTATTAAATGAAATTTGTTCTTAATTGAAAAAATAGCTAAATTAGAGAAGATTAATATCAGAAAATCTGAAAGAAGTCATAGAAAAAAAGAATAACCATAATAGAATAATGAGAGAGTAAAATAGTAATATAATACCTAAAACAGGTTCGTTATTCTATTTTCTAACAAAATTGGCCTGATTATTTAAAATTAATAGAAAATTAAGAGAAAAAGAGATAAAAAGATTCAAGAATATAATTGGAGACTGTTTATTTGGTAGTAATCAGGTAAAATACGAATTATTTTTGAGGTAGTTCAGAAATAATTGTGTTATATGAAAGTAATAATATTTTATGTCTCTCAAAGCTCATGTGAAATTAATTTAAATAAATAAATTAAAAAAAGAGCAGGGAATTTCGGAGGTAAAGAAAAGAGTGGTATCCCTCAATTTTATTGGGATTATTAATAAAATATTGATCCCTTGTATCAAATACCTAAGAATTATGCAGAGGAATATTGTTTTTGAGGAAATTTATTTGTATTATATTTCTTTCATACCTCAAGATATTCTGAATAAATTAAGATATTTGGAGTAAGAAATGGAAATCGAGATTACTTTCATTATAAGCAAAAAATAAATAAGTTTGAATTTAGGGTCCACAGGATTGATAGGAAATTAAGTGTTTTATCAAAATTTGAGAATTTAAAGATATCTGCTTCCAGGATTGATACTTCCTAGATTATTTTGAAAAAAATAGTTCAGCTTTTGTTCCTTCAAAACATAAAGATAGTTCTGAAACAAATGAGGATAATAAAGCCCTAAGGAGCTTTTTGATAAAGATAAACTGTGAAAATTTAACATTTCATAGTGATTTTACAATCTCATTGGTCATTATTCAGGTATTTTATCGATAATTCATGAGATATCCAAGAGTTACAGGATTTTTAAAATAAATTAATTTTTTGAATGATATAATAAAGAGATTGTATCAAATTGGCGAGCCATGGATAGATCTGTTTCAAGATTATCATAAAAAATAATTTCAGAGTATCAGTTGAGATTATATTTTAACAAGACTAATAAATGATGGAGAAAACCAAATAATCTATCTTTTAGCAGAAATTTTGATTTATATGGGGTATTGGAAGATCCACATAAGCTTTTGGTAAGCTCATATAATCTCTCATGTAAAATTACCAAAATGAGCCATAATGATGTATATTTTTGTAAATTACTTCAAGAAAGGGAATTTTTAAAACGATTACCACAGATAAATGAAATTTAATTTATTGAAATTTGTGCCATCAACAAGCTCCTTATTTTTTCAATATTTTTCTTTTGTGGCTCAATTTCCCGAATTTCTCAGTATGGCTTGTTTCATCTCTACAAGAGAAATAATTTTAAAAAATCTATCCACTAATGAATATTCAATTTCTTCTATTAAGAGGGAAGCATGAAGGTGGGAAGAAAGCCATTAAATAATTGGAATTTTTACCAGCTTTTATATATAGGTTTTCGACTCCTGTAAAAGGGGTATTTGAAATTAAGCCCAAAAGTCAATCCTTTGAGTATTTATTGAAAAACATATTGGTAAATAAATTTACCAAGCTTAGTTTTTCAATTTGATTTTACTTGTTAGAACTTTAATTTGACGTAATAAGAATAATCAGGAAGCTTAAGGAAAAGCCAAGCCTAAACATATTTTTGGAATGAAGATCAGGATTTATGGGTTTAAGCTTTGATCTAGAGGAGGAAAAATGATAAACTTATACAAAAAGAAAGGTAATATTTGATTATTTAATAACATATCCCACATTGGAATGATATATTGAGAATTTAGAGGACTTCATTTATCATTAAGCTTCCTTACTTATTTGAAACCTGGTGATGTATTTGAGGAAGGTCTTGACACAAAATATTATGAATTTTAATATTATTCAATTAGTGTATTAATATTTATTTAATTTTTTGGTACCAAAGTCCACAGGACCAATCCAATAGATCAAGAGGAATTAAAAAATAATAAAGTGAAGGGATTTGGAAAAATTCTTTTTCTTTGATTTTTTGGAAAGGGAAATATACAGATTCATTGATCCAAAATTTTTCTATTTTACATTGAAATTAGGAAAATGGGATTTAATATTTGAATTGAATGAAAAACTCTTTAAATTCACCATATATTGGTAAATCAATGAAAGAGACTACATGAATATACCAATTCCCTTTCCATATTTATTTAAGGTGTTGGTAAACCCATGTAAGAAATTTGGTAAAAACATGTAAGCCCTTAAATGTTTTACTAAAAATGTATGTGTTTTTGCTATAAATTGGTAAAAACACATATGGGGTGGTTTTCATTGTAATTTAGCTAAAAAAACCTATATTTGGAAAAACCCCATTTATGGAATTGTTAATACCATTGTTGATGCCATTGTTGTTGCCATTTATGGCATGGTTAATTACATAAATCGCATAAATGCCATTGCTGCTTCCATTTATGGCACCTTTAATGCTATAAATGAAATTCTTATGTTATTGTTGATGCCATAAATGCCACTGTTAATACCATTTATAGCATTTCCATGTCATTGTTAATGTCATAAATGGAATTTTTATGCTGTTGTTGTTTCCAGTTGTGGAACTGTAAACAATTCCATAAATGGCAAAAATGTCACTGTGAATTCCCTTATTGTAATTGTTATGGCACTGTTAATTCCATAAATGGGGCTTTTAATTCCATAAATGGGGCTGTTAATTCCATAAATGGAACTGTTCATGCCATAAGTGGCACTTTTAAGGCCATAAATGGCACTGTTAATGCCATTTATGGCACTTTTAATTCCATAAATGGCATTTAAACTTCCACTAATGCCATAAATTGCATTTTTAATTCCATTCACCATGAGTAAAGTGGCTACACCTGACAGAAGGTGTTTGATTTGGAATTTGAAATTGAAGATATATTGCATTCAGGTTAGAGTTAGGGAAGAAATGAAATTTGGAAATAGAAGTTTTGGACCAAATTCAAGCCACAAATGGAAGCCACAAAGTCTCAATTTGAATTTTTTCATCTCCGTGTTTGGTCAGGATTTTGAAAGTTCAATAATTAAAAAATAAATGATAAAAGCAATGATTTCCATTTCCTCTTTGTTTTAATTTTTATCGTAATTTTCTATAATTTTATGAACCCAAAATTCTAAATTTTGAGGTTTTTCTTTTAGTTTTTTACATACATATTCCAATTGACATTTGAATTCTCCCTCAAGCTCACTTAAAGGAATTCACAGATTGATATTTTTAATATTGAGACTATTGTATTTTGAAATAAACCTTTTATTAATGGGAAAATGGTTTGTGAAATTCATTAATTTCTGAAAAGATTGGTATTACAGAAAGATACCCTACCATCAAGGTGTTTTCTCTTATAAAAAGATGTATTTTGTGAGAAATTGTATTAATTACTCCCATCCCTTCTTAAATTTATTCCCTACTTGAAACTGAAACAAGCTTTCAAGATCTAAAACACAAAGTCATTTCAAATATAGGCTCACCCAAATTCTGGGTAAATTAAATGGATTTCACCAGTATTTCAGCCCATACGATTCTTTAAGGGAGTGCTTTGGACTTATAACTGGAAGGTATAGATATTCAAAGTAGAATATTTGGTCTCAAATATAGAATTGGGGACTTTTTCATTATCAAAACCCATTTTTTAAAATGGAAATAGTTCTGATCATCATAGAATACATATCTTACTAATAGAATATCCAATCTTCATAACTATCAAACTTTTCAGGTTCCAAAATTTTATTGAAAAATTCAATGTTTTTGTTTTTTGGTACCAATTTGCCTTTATTTTAAATATTCCTGTCAAAAAATCATGGATTATAAATTAAAAATCTGAATTCTATTTCTTAATTTAATAAGTAAAAATTTAATATAAGGTAGGTTATAATTCCAACGAAGTATGGGTAGGAGCTTTATCAAGAAATAAAAGAAATCTTTAAGAAATAGTACCTCTAGGGCTTCAATTAAAGTATCTGTGTAGATTCTAAGAAAACGTAATCTTCATGTATCAATATGTTTGACCCACATTTTCATAAATTATAATATTATTTAAACAAAATCTGTGAGCCTTTGAGATATGACCACATACCCAATAAGGTCACAAAAAAGACTCAGAACAATTATACCTTTAATATAATTATATTAAAATTACTTAGAATAATTATACATTAAGAATAATTACTTAAATATACAAAAAATACCATAAATTGGTACAAAAATTGGTTTAACTTAAAAACCAATGAATAAACATGTAAAATAAATTATCCCATTGGATTCCCCATGGAAAAATACACATATACCATTTTTATGGCATATCTGTAAAGTCAATACTTAAGGAATTATAAGGTATAATACCTTATAAAAACCATAAAACCTTATTTATCTCAAAACCTAATGAAACAACATGTGAAATAAATTGTACCAGTGGATTCCCCATGAACATCCACACATAAAACAATTAATAAGCCAATTTCCAATGTTAATACTTAAGGAATTATCCTGAATATATGCACTTTTTTGGTTAACGCATATATTCAAGGATCATAGCTAATATCTTCTAAACTATACATGATAGAATGATGAACCAAAAATAAAGTTACCACGTAATTACTGTAAGAACACAGATATGAACTTTATTTTACAAATTATAAACAAGGTTAAAACCTATGATGAATTATTGATAAAAATCAACAGAGCTGTTGACCACTTTGTTGTGAAAGTGTTCCAAACTTAAAAAAAAGTACACAGTTGGATTCTTCTAGTTCATTCGTGAAGAATGATGTAATTTTTATTATTAAATTCAGGGTATAACCCCCTGAAATCAAGGTTTGAAGTTTAAAATATTGAATTTCGACAGAAAAGATGAGTTACAAGAAAAATCATCAAAATTAGAGTTTTGATGATGTAATGAAAAGCTCTTGGCAGCATAATAAGGTTATGCCAGGCTATCAGAATTCACTCTCTGAATTGCTGTAGCGTGTAAATATTAAAAGTTATTGAGGATCAAAGTTTGAGCTTAATTTGAGCAGTTATGATTACATACTGTAACCTTAATTTAAGCTTAACAGTCTTAAGAGTGATAAAATTGGTGAATACTATTAGTTTATGATTAAAACTAATAAAATCCACGAAATTTGGGGTTCTGCCAAGCCTCTGATGTCATCAAACTTAGAGTTATAGTGATAACTCTAAATAATGGTGTAATAATGATGTAATATGGTTTGATCATGATGTAATCACCCTCAAACCTTAAAATATTGATCAATTCCAGTGGATATGATCAGTACACGTCTACTAGAAGCCTGTTGGACTCTAGGAGGGAGGTATTTACTATAAATAGAGCTCTTTTTACTCTATTTTCCCCTCAGACGCATCAAAAACATTAAATCAATTAAATAAAAGGTAATTTCTTTATTCTTTATATATAAAACTTTTATATTATTAAAGACCAAAGACCATCTTAATATTAATCACTATTTTTACGTGATTAAATCAATTCTTTAATTGTTTTTGTTATAAATCTCTCTATAAACTCATTTCCACGTAAAAATCAAGAATTTTAGTAATTTTCTTTACTTTTTATTGTAAATACAATTTGAAAAGGTTGTATTGTATTCTTTTGGCGTAAAATATCTCAAAATTATTATTTTAAGTGTTAAAAGTAGGTTATTTCATCTTATTATAATAATTTCTCTCTTATTATTACTCTTAATAATTCTTATTTAATATAAATAGTATTTATATTAATATATAACTTTAATATTAGTAATATTATTGTTATTAATTGTTTTTTATTTATAAAAAACAGTTTTTTACGCCTTTATTATTTGTTGGTAACAATAATAAAGAGCTTTATAATATATTAAATATTTTATATTAATATATTATTTATAATATTATAATTTCATATAATATTAATTATATTATTATATTTATTTAATAATATAATATTTTTACGCCATAATAATAATATTTCTTTATTATTATTATTATTTTAAGCTTATTTATTTCAATTATAAGGACATTCAGAGTACAATAAGTAATAAATTAGTAATTTTTTACTTATTGTTTCATAGTAAAACTTACATTTGGGGGCCTGGCCGTGATATTTACTTAAAAGACCTTTAAAAAGATTCTATTTGGGTTTATCCAATAATAAATTATATTTATAATCATAAAATTATATAATAATTTTATATTTTATTGATTTTAAAAGCTATTGAGGCATTTGGAAAGCAATTGTACTGTCTTACACGTGGTTTTTCACATCCTTAGACTTGCAAGAACTTTCTTTGAGTGACTCTAGTGATTAAAAGAGATATTTTATAAATTAAAAATAATTTTTATTATAATTTAATTTTATAAGAATCATATTCATTTTTTATCTTATTCTTTAAAAATAAAAAATATATAAAAAATATTAAAAAATATTAAAAACAAATAAAAAAGTTATTTTTATTCATTTTTATTCATTTATTTATTTATTTCAATTTTTCAAAGATATAAAAGCAATTTCTACGTGGAAAATTGCCATATCTTGCCAAAAATAACACTTCTTATAAAAAGACTTATATTTATTTGTCTTTTTTAGTGTTTGAAGATAACCCAACAGAAGACAACCAAGCTACTGTTGAGAGATTGGTGGAAGAAACTTTTCAAAGTTCTCCAACACCAGTTATCACCAAAAGAAAGAAAGCTAAGAAATTAGACTTTCCAGGGCCCACCATTCAAGACTCTGAAGGTGAGCACCTCTTTTTAAATTGCCATAAAAGAATTTTATTCTAAAATACTTTTATTTTTTCTTATTCTTTAAATTATGACTACCAGAAGAGGTTCCCAATACTCCATCCAATCAGATGGAGCTGGACTCAGAGGTAGAATTGATCCCTCAAAAGGGAAAAGAAAGGGCAATATCCCCAGTGGAACAGAATCCACAAAAGGAAGTGCCTTATCCCAAAGGCAAGTCCCAGAAATGCCCATGATATCTGAGCCTGAATTGGAACTAAGTATGAGTAACTCAAATAGGTACAAATCACATTCAGAGGGCTCAAATAGACATCTACATGAGCCAGTACAAGCAGTATTACACAGTATACAAGGACAAAGACTGGGAAATGCTGCCTCAAATACACCAAGGAGTGATGAACTCCTGGCACATCCTGAAAAAGTTCCTCAAAGAGGAGGAGATAGTGAAATACTCCAATGGATGGAATCCACTGTCATCCAAACCTCAAATCAAAAAAATCAAGGATTATCATGCCAAAAAGAGGGAGGCAACCAAGGAAGAAGCCCCAGTAGCCTCTACCAGCAAGCCTCAAGCCAACCCACTTCCCCAAGAAGGGAAGAAGAACAAGAAAAAGCATTGGAGGAAACCATATTCCCCAAGTTACAGAATCCCAAGAATCCAAAAGGATGCCATGGACAATGTCTTCAACATGGCCAGAACCTTGATGAAATTCAAGGACAAGGAAGAGCAAAGAATGAGACAACCTCATTTCCCAAAGAAATAACCTTGTCCAAAGATGTTGTAAATACTTTAACAGAAATTAAAAATAGTATATTACCTCTAAAAGAAATTAAAAATAGTTTATTATCACTACAAGAAATAAATAACAATTTATCTTCTTTAACAAAAGTTGTTGTGCAAAACAAAAAAGAAATTGACAACATTAAGTTTATTGTTGAAAATAATAAACCAAAGAATTTAATTGACAATACTCAAAAATTAATACAAGGACAACAAGAATTGTATAAATACATAAAAGATATCAAAGACAAGACTTTGACAATCAATTATGATGTGAGTATTGACAATCTTACAGAAAAATTAAATAAATTAAGTATTTCTGTAGAAAAATTTGAAGAAAAGACTTCATCACACCAAAAATTACTTTTGGACCATGTGGAAAAAAGTGATGAAGCAAGAATGCATCTGAAAGATGATATTCAAAGTGAAATAAGGCTTATTACAGAAAAAATGGATAAAATTAATGAGGCTAATTTAAATATGCCAAAGTTATCAACACCATTTTCTCATATAAGAAGCCCTGTTAAAACAAAAGAGGAATTGTCAAATCCTTTCATAACAGACTTGAGTCACCAAGACAATAACCAAGTCTTAATGAAAGAAGCACCTCAATTGAAGGAATGGCCAACATTCACAGGAGAAGGTGAATATGACCACATGTCATTTATTAAAACAATTGACATGTTACAAGAAGACTATGCCATACCAGATGAATTAATCACTGCAAGATTACATTCATTATTTGAGAAATCTGCAAAAAGATGGTATTATGGCATAAGACAGACAAATGGTAAAAATACCTGGTCTTGGTGGAAACAAGAAATAATCACCAAGTGGGCAAATGATGCCTGGAGGTATAAGATAGAAAATGCATCTGAAAACTCTTTCTTTGACACAGAGAAAGATAAACCTTTAACTTGGTTCTTAAAACAAGTTGAAAGGCTTAATGCACTGTACCCAGAAATGTCACAGAAGATGGTGCATATGAAAATACTTAAAAAATGTGGAGGGGAACTAGAACATGCCCTAAGAAGCAGGTGTATAGAACCATGCTCCACAGAAGAGTATATAAATGCACTAGAAGATATAGTGACAAGAACAAAAATTGGCAGGACTTACAAAAAATTGGACATTAAAAGCCCAAATAAACAATTTATCAAAAAAGATAAATCAAAAGAATCCTTTAAGCCCAATACATCCAACAATAATGAGCAAAGAAAATGCCATAAATGTGGAGGTATTGGACACTTAGCCAATAATTGCCTTAAAAAAGCAAAGATTAATGAAATTGTGGAAACAGAAAACCACAATGACAAAGAAGAAGAATATGACTCTGAAAAAGAGACAGAAGAATCAGAAAGCTCTGAAAGTGATGAAATCAATATAATTAATGCACAAATTAATAATATTGATATAATTTATGAAGTACTGGATGTTAACTCAAACTTGCCACAAGTTGGAACATCTGACACAAATCTGACAAACATACAAGATGCCAAAATGTATAGAACCAAACCTGCAAGAGGAATGGGATATACAACTGGAAAATCAAGTATTAGTATTGTTATGGTTGATAACCAAGAAGGAAAGGTTAACTTGGATACAGGAGCATATTGCACTTGTGTTGGCAAAAGTTATTTAAAAACCATTGTCCCAGACTGGCAAGAAAAACTTATGCCAATACAAGGTGTCAAATTTAGTAGTGCAAGTGAGAGCATGAAGCCCCTTGGAATAATTGATTTAACACTAATTTTTCCTCACCCCTCACAATGTGTCAGAATTAAAGTAGAGTTTGTAGTAATGGACAACTGTACTAGTAATCATTTCATACTTGGGAATGACTACTTATCAATCTATGGTATAGATATTTCCAACCAAAAGGATAGATATTTTACCATAGGAGATAACAAAAGACAAAAGTTTGGATTCTTAAATAACAAAAAACAAATCACAGCTATTAAGAATGAAGAAAAAATTCCAGAAAAGGAACTTTTTATATCTGAACAACTCATAGAGGCAGAATTCAATCAAGAATTAACAGAAAAAATGAAAGAAAAATTGATTGATCTCTTATTTAAGTATAAAAATGCCTTTGAAACTGACAAAGAGCCACTAGGTGCCATAATTGGACATGAAGTGGATATAATTCTTAATGTAGAAAAACCTTACCCACCTTTATTAAGAAGACCTGCTTATCCAGCCAGTCCAAGAGCTAGAGAAGCCTTAGAAGTGCACATTAAAGAATTAATGGACCTTGGAGTATTAAGAAAGGTTGGACATAATGAACAAGTAGAAGTTACTACACCTGTCATTATAACTTGGCATAATGGAAAATCAAGGATGGTAGGAGACTTCAGAGCCCTGAATACCTATACCATTCCAGACAGATATCCAATACCCAGAATCCATGAGACATTAACCCAATTGTCACAAGCTAAGTTCATCACAGCTATGGATGCTCTGAAGGGTTTTCATCAAAATGTCTTAACAGAAAATGCCAAGAAACTACTAAGAATAATAGTCCATTGTGGAATTTTTGAATACTTAAGAATGCCATTTGGAATAAAAAATGCACCTTCCCATTATCAAAGAATGATGAATACCATATTCCCTGAAGAATTATCAGAAGGATGGTTGATTATCTATATTGATGATATCATAGTTTGCTCAGAAACTTGGGAAAATCACCTTACAAGACTAGAAAGGGTATTACAGAAAATAGTCCAAGTAAATATGAAAATTTCCTTGAAAAAATGTCATTTTGCATACAGTGAATTAAAGGCACTAGGACATGTAGTATCTGGCCTTAGTCTAGGCATAGACAAAAATAAAGTAGCAGCAGTACTACTTAAGCCAATGCCTCAAACCAAAAAAGAAATGCAATCATTTCTAGGATTTGCTGGTTACTATAGACAGCATATAAAGGACTTTACAAAGATTGCTAAATCCTTGTATAAGCTATGTGACCAACAAACAGTCTATGAGATGACAGAAGAAAGAGTCAAGGCATATGAAGAATTGAAAAATTCCTTAACAAATGCCCCATTTCTTCTGATGCCAGATTGGAAACTACCCTTCAAACTGTACATTGATGCTTGTGGAGAAGGACTAGGTGCTGCACTTCACCAAACACAAATTATCAATGACAAACCAGTGGAAGGACCAATTTGTTTCATTTCAAGGCAGATAAAGCCAACAGAAGCAAGGTATGGAGCAAGCCAAATGGAATGCTTATGCCTAGTATGGGCTTTAGAAAAACTGCATTATTATTTGGATGGCACAGTATTTGATGTAATCACAGACTGTAATGCTGTGAAATCACTATTAAATATGAAGACTCCAAATAGACATATGCTGAGATGGCAAATTGCTATCCAAGAATATAGAGGAAATATGACTATTGTTCATAAATCTGGGAATATTCATAAAAATGCAGATGGTCTTAGTAGATGGGCTCTAGCAAATACCCCTGACAATCCAGCATGGGTACCATAAGAGGAGCACCATATAGAAGGAATATGTGTTACAGACATTGGCACAGAATTCTTTAACCAAGTTAAAGAAAGCTATAAGACAGACAAAAATTGCCATATATTAAGCCAACTTCTAATGAAAGACTGCAAAGATCCATCACTTTCATCAAAACTAGATGAAATATGGAAAAAGGCATATGATGAAGGAAGATTTCACCTCCTTGATGGAATCCTTTACCATAGAACAAAACACACATGTGTTATGGCCTTAACAGATAGAACACTAATAAACACTATTTTACATGAGTGTCATGATAGTGTTGCATCTGGACATCTCTCAGAAGATAGGACACTAGAGAGGGTGAAAACCTGCTCTTGGTGGCCAAATTGGAAGAAAGATGTTGCAGAGTACTGCCAAACCTGTGACAGATGTCAAAAAGCCAACAGAGCCACAGGAAAGAAATTTGGAATGATGATCCAAATCCAAGAACCAAAATCCCCATGGGAAATAGTTCATATGGATTGGGTAACAGCCTTACCTCCAGGAGGAGACAGGAGCTATAATGCATGCCTAGTGTTAGTTGACAGGTACAGTAAAACTCCCATGTTCTTACCATGTCATAAAGATGACACAGCTATGGATACAGCCATAATGATATGGAATAAAGTCATTAGCCACACAGGCTTATTCCAAAATATTATAAGTGACAGAGACCCAAAGTTCACTTCAGCATTATGGACAAATCTCCATAACTTGTTTGGGACAAAATTGTCATTCTCAACAGCTTATCATCCTCAAACTGATGGTCTAGCAGAAAGAATGATACAGACCCTAGAGGATATGATCAGAAGATTCTGTGCTTATGGGCTTGAATTCAAAGATTCTGATGGTTTTACCCATGATTGGTGTACACTAATACCAGCACTTGAACTGGCATATAAGACATCAATCTATTCTTCTACTGGCAAAACACCAGCAATGCTAGAGAAAGGTTGGAATCCAAGACTTCCTTATGACACCCTCAAAAAGGACTTAGTGGATATACATCCAACAGCAAGCAGTTTCAAGATAATGCTTGACAAAGCAAGACACCATGCAAACAGATGCATGCAAGATTCTTTTAAATATGCAAAAGAAAGATGGGATAAAAGTCATAAACCACCTGATTTCAAAATAGGAGACTTGGTTTTAGTATCAACCCTTAATTTCAATAACATAAAAGGCCCAAAGAAATTGAAAGATTCCTTTGCAGGACCATTTATGATAAAAGCACTCCATGGACCCAATGCTGTGCAATTAGAACTCACAGGTGAACTAATGAACAAACACCCAACTTTCCCTGTAAGTCTGATAAAACCTTACAGTTCAAGTGACAAGGAGTTATTTCCACTAAGAAATAAACCCCCACTTGAGATTCCCCCCTTGGAGGAAGGAGAGGAAAAGAAAATAGTAAAAGTCCTTAAAGAAAGAAGGACAAGAAACAAAAAAGAAAGGGAATACCTTGTAAGGTATAGAAATTCAACTCAGGAAGATGAATGGCTACTTGAGAAAGATATAACAAATGCTGATAAATTACTAAGAAGATTCAGACATGAAAGAAAACCTGAAAAATAAAAAAGTTAAGCATTATTGAGCTTCAAGACTAACAAAGTCTATTGAAGAGGTAGGACAGTGGATGATACCCTAATCACACATATCAGATTGTGGTACAATCTTTTTTGGTGCTAGGGAATGTGAGCCTTTGAGATATGACCACATACCCAATAAGGTCACAAAAAAGACTCAGAACAATTATACCTTTAATATAATTATATTAAAATTACTTAGAATAATTATACATTAAGAATAATTACTTAAATATACAAAAAATACCATAAATTGGTACAAAAATTGGTTTAACTTAAAAACCAATGAATAAACATGTAAAATAAATTATACCATTGGATTCCCCATGGAAAAATACACATGTCCCATTTTTATGGCATATCTGTAAAGTCAATACTTAAGGAATTATAAGGTATAATACCTTATAAAAACCATAAAACCTTATTTATCTCAAAACCTAATGAAACAACATGTGAAATAAATTGTACCAGTGGATTCCCCATGAAAATCCACACATAAAACAATTAATAAGCCAATTTCCAATGTTAATACTTAAGGAATTATCCTGAATATATGCACTTTTTTGGTCAACGCATATATTCAAGGATCATAGCTAATATCTTCTAAACTATACATGATAGAATGATGAACCAAAAATAAAGTTACCACGTAATTACTGTAAGAACACAGATATGAACTTTATTTTACAAATTATAAACAAGGTTAAAACCTGTGATGAATTATTGATAAAAATCAACAGAGCTGTTGACCACTTTGTTGTGAAAGTGTTCCAAACTTAAAAAAAAGTACACAGTTGGATTCTTCTAGTTTATTCGTGAAGAATTATGTAATTTTTATTATTAAATTCAGGGTATAACCCCCTGAAATCAAGGTTTGAAGTTTAAAATATTGAATTTCAACAGAAAAGATGAGTTACAAGAAAAATCATCAAAATTAGAGTTTTGATGATGTAATGAAAAGCTCTTGGCAGCATAATAAGGTTATGCCAGGCTATCAGAATTCACTCTCTGAATTGCTGTAGCGTGTAAATATCAAAAGTTATTGAGGATCAAAGTTTGAGCTTAATTTGAGCAGTTATGATCACATACTGTAACCTTAATTTAAGTTTAACAGTCTTAAGAGTGATAAAATTGGTTAATACTATTAGTTTATGATTAAAACTAATAAAATCCACGAAATTTGGGGTTCTGCCAAGCCTCTGATGTCATCAAACTTAGAGTTATAGTGATAACTCTAAATAATGGTGTAATAATGATGTAATATGGTTTGATCATGATGTAATCACCCTCAAACCTTAAAATATTGATCAATTCCAGTGGATATGATCAGTACACGTCTACTAGAAGCCTGTTGGACTCTAGGAGGGAGGTATTTACTATAAATAGAGCTCTTTTTACTCTATTTTCCCCTCAGACGCATCAAAAACATTAAATCAATTAAATAAAAGGTAATTTCTTTATTCTTTATATATAAAACTTTTATATTATTAAAGACCAAAGACCATCTTAATATTAATCACTATTTTTACGTGATTAAATCAATTCTTTAATTGTTTTTGTTATAAATCTCTCTATAAATTCATTTCCACGTAAAAATCAAGAATTTTAGTAATTTTCTTTACTTTTTATTGTAAATACAATTTTAAAAGGTTGTATTGTATTCTTTTGGCGTAAAATATCTCAAAATTATTATTTTAAGTGTTAAAAGTAGGTTATTTCATCTTATTATAATAATTTCTCTCTTATTATTACTCTTAATAATTCTTATTTAATATAAATAGTATTTATATTAATATATAACTTTAATATTAGTAATATTATTGTTATTAATTGTTTTTTATTTATAAAAAACAGTTTTTTACGCCTTTATTATTTGTTGGTAACAATAATAAAGAGCTTTATAATATATTAAATATTTTATATTAATATATTATTTATAATATTATAGTTTCATATAATATTAATTATATTATTATATTTATTTAATAATATAATATTTTTACGCCATAATAATAATATTTCTTTATTATTATTATTATTTTAAGCTTATTTATTTCAATTATAAGGACATTCAGAGTACAATAAGTAATAAATTAGTAATTTTTTACTTATTGTTTCATAGTCAAACCTTACATTACTAGATTAGCTTTCTAAGTCATTCATTTTCAGATTATGCTGGTTGTAATTCATAAGAGGTTTCCATGTTCCCTTTAACACACTTTAAATTCATTACATTTTCTAATTGTTAGGAAATATGGAGGGCTCTCTATGAACTCAAAAACAAGTAATTTAAGCTTAAATTTATGGGTTAATAGATTTGAATATTTAAAGATATCTCTATGAACTTAGTAATTATACACAATTAGAAAGTCAAATTATAACAGCTAATGGAGAAAATAATTCTAGAATTTTTCTTGAACTGATTAATCCTTATAAATATTTGAATC
Source organism: Austropuccinia psidii (assembly GCA_023105745.1). Lineage (NCBI taxonomy): Eukaryota > Fungi > Basidiomycota > Pucciniomycetes > Pucciniales > Sphaerophragmiaceae > Austropuccinia > Austropuccinia psidii. The sequence continues at coordinate 28,771,241 of JALGQZ010000005.1, forward strand.
AAACCAGATAAAAATATTAATTAGCATTTCAGAACAACTAAAGTCTGAATATTTCTGAGGAAATAAAACATTTAATCCAATTTATATCAAATAATAGGAATTATATGGAGTATTAAGTCAAAAAGGCTGAAATAAAAAACTCTTTTATCCAATTTATTCCTCAAAATTCATTTATAAAGCTTCTGGGAGGTCTGCGAAGTTAAAATTCCTTTGATAAACTTATTGAGCATAGAAAAATAATAAATTGGGAAAACTGAGGTGTTTATAAATTATAGCTCTTTTGAGTATTTCTGAAGTAGAAAGTCAGAAGCATTCTTTCTCTCTTTAGATATTGATTCTTAACAAAAAACTTAAGTTACTTAATAGGGTGATATTTACAAGAAAGGGAACACAGAAATGAGATGGAACCTTTTGGGAAGTAATGTTTAAGCAACACAAATATGACTTCAAAGCAATGTCCAATTAGATTTAAAATGTGGGCCAACTCACTTCTCAAGGAGCAATTCCTATTATTGAAAACCTCTCAATAAATTGACACATCTCATCTCTTTTTTTGATTTGGATACATGAATAGTGTCTCAAAGCAAAATTTTAAAGCTGAAAATGAAATGGGTTTCAAAAAATGTATTAAATATGTACTTATATCTTGATTAATATGCTTTGATATGTAATATTTAATGTCAATTTTCAAAATTAAAATTTCTGTTAAGCCCAGGATTAATATGACTATTTACCATGCTTGAATAGAATCATAGGGTAATAAAGCTTTCTGGGGTATTTATGACAAACACCTATGCATAATATGGGGATATAGCCCCCAGAGAGCCAGGAACTTTGGCCCCATTTATTGAAATGAAAAAATATTAATCTCTTGTATTAATTTATCAATATTATACTGAGTTCACATCTCTCCTTTTTGTCTTCCCACATGCTTTTTTGTTAACTTAAACTGTTTTCTTGATTTTTGAAAGAGAAAAGAAATAAAAAACTTGCCAAAAGTATCGATTACATATGCTTAGGACTTTATTAGGAAAAGAGTTCAAATAGAAGGATAGAGTGGTCTAAAAGAAGTAAATAAATCAAAGATTTACAAGCTTTGAAATTAATTTCTTTTTATTATTACAATTGGGTATTTTTTGTGCAATTTTTGAAAGAAAGAAGTAGAATAAACTGTCTTCCTGCTACTCAAAAATATTTCATTTATTTATTTTATTTATATTTTTTGAGTTTTATTATTTTTTATTTTCTATTGACATTTTATTTGAATCATTTGTTCACTTTTTGCTTTTGGATATCTTTTCACATTTTTTTGATTTTGCTCATTTATTTGTGTAATAGTTTTTGGATTAATTTTATGTCTTTTTTTCTCTATTGAAAATTAAAGTTAAAGGTCCTATAAGACCTCCTTCTTTAAATGAATTGAAAATTTTTACCTTTGTTACAGTATGTGTCCTGTAGTTATTTCTACTATAAAATTTCTGACAATTGCCAACAATTTAACAGTTACAGGATTCACTATACATTACTGTAACAATTGATGATCATTGATTTGTTTACAGTAAGATCCTGATAAATTTATTCTAAATGTAAAAACTCCCAAAATATAACCTCAAATAATTAGGTGAGATAAATCAAAAAAATATTCCAAAACACAAGTCAAAAAAAAGTAAAGAATTTTGTTTTTTTACAAAAAACACTATATTTATTTTACCGATAAAAATGAGTTAATAGAAGTCTTAGTAAAAATAGAAGAAAGACTTTCAAATGAAAAGGACCCAAATGATTCTGTAATTGAAAATATTCAAGTCAATAAAATAAGGAAAATATCAATATTATATGTTTCTTTCAGGATTTTATTTTAAAAAACAAAAAAACTATTTTCTCAATTCAAAAAATTTTTCACATAAAGAAATTGAAATTATAGAGGCTTTTAAGCAAGGTTCTCATTGAGAATAGCTCATTTTTAACTCATATATTTAAGAAAAAAAAGGAATTAATATTAATATATTTCAATAATAAATAACCAGAAAAGTAGAATAAAGGCTTTCTTAAATCTGAAAACTGAGCTTGAGCTATTGAGGAATTAAAAAGAGAAGAGGAAGTGTTTCAATCAGTAATATAGGCGGAAACTAAATAATTTATAATACAGCGTCTTTTAATGAAGATTAAATAATTAATAAAAGGCATTTTTAACGCCTGAGGAAGAGGTTTTTAAAAAATAGGCCACTTATGTTTTTTTACCATAAAGTTACATGTTTTGGCCATGAATTGGTAAAAATGCATAAGGGCTTACACACATTCTTTTACTAAACGCCTATGTGTGTTTACCAACACCCTTTATTTATATATATTTACATATATATATATATATTAATTTATATATTTATGTATGTAGGTATGCAGGTATGTTTTTCTTTGTTTATTAAATCACTGACTTGTTAGCTTCTTAACTTTATTAATTATTGACATATTTAACAATCCGTGAATTTTTTATGTCAGAAAGAGGTTCATCATGATGTATAACTTCCCTCATATAAATTTAGATATAATAGATAATTTACATAATATAAGATTAATGAATCATAAATGATGGTAAATCACCTTAATATAAGCGTAACTTAAAGGGATAATCTCACTGGGAACCAAAGACTTATAATAAATAACCTGAATATAAGAGTAATTTAAAGGGATGATCTCACTGAAAGCCAATGGCATGGAAATTTAGAGGTATACAAGAAAAAATTGCTGAAAAAACATAAATTGGTAAATTGGATGGGATATGGCATAAATGAATTTGAAGATAAAAAACCACATTTGATATTTCAGCTGAAGCGGAATGATTCACTACTTGTGATGAAGAAATGTGAATTAATCACCCTTATCTTTTTAAAAAAGGCTTATAAACTCTTCATTTATTAATTTGTTTTATTTGAAAGAACTAATCAAATATTCGTAATTTGAACCCAAATAGTAGCTGAATGAAAAAACAGCTGGGATTTGAAGAGTAGGATTCCTGAGAAAACTGCCAGGAGGAATTTCTTCCAGTTCTAATTATTTATATTTGGGTACAAAACTGGTTATAAATTATCTCTTTTAAAGAAAAACATATATCTGAAATCTCACAGATTGTATAGGAAAAGGAGAGGTGAAATATAGAATTGGAGAATGAGGGTAGCCAGAATTTTTCAAATTCAACATTGAAGAAGGGGAAGATGAGACTAGATTGAAAGGAACAAAGAGGATATCGAATTTAAAAGAAGAAATATTAATATAAACCAAAATTTTGTAATTAATAAAAGGAAAAGAGATTCTTATTTGTTTTTCAAAAAATAAAACCCTGATATTATTGTCAGGATGACTCTATAATATAGTGATAAGAAGCAATAAATTTAATTTTTACACAGAAATATAGGCTACAGAAACCCTAGCAGAGCTCTACTATGTTGAAATAGTCGTTATGTTTCTATTTAAAGTCCTTGTTTCCCTAAGTATCAGATAGGTTACTATAATAATCTAAAAAATAATCAAAATAGTAATTATCTTTGCTTAACTCCAAGAGAACAACTATTTATTCTAGATTATCTGATTTAAAAGTCCACAAAAGACAAGATTGTTTCCTGTTTTGGTGAGAAGACCTCTTTTTATATTGCTCCAGCATAGTGGGAGGTTACTAAGCTTTGAACACAGCTAAAGAGTGAGAGCTTTTAATTTTGGAGCTCACTTGTGGTCTCACAAATTCAATAAAGAAATTAATTGCGATTAAATTTTGTTTTGGGACCACAAGATATCATTTTAACCGCATAAAGGGTGATAAAATCTTCTAAAGCCTCTTAAGACGTTCCCTGGTGCTTGTGAGGGATCAGAAACTGTACAGGAAGTCCCTGGGGGCCCCCTATTGGTAATTGTATGAGTCAATTGGCTATAAAAAGGCTTCGGGGTGGTTTAACACCTCATAATTCAATTATATTTCCAAATATCCCACATAATAGACCTTCACAGGTTTATGTGGGCTTTAACCTTGAAGCCCTAATAGAAATGATGGTCTTGAAGATAAAAATCTCAAAAGTGGCTCAAATATAGCCGCATGTGAGCTCTACAATATTATACTCTTTATTTAATTGATATTAATTATGCAAAAGCTATTAATGCTCAAATAATGTTTTAATTTTCTTAAAATAGTAATTTTCTTTCTTTGAGAGAAAACTTCTAGTAAACTTGAATCTGGAAGGGGTAGAGGACTAATGGTGATAGAGCTGTGTAGCCCTTCCCTTGAATCTGATACTTGATTTGTTAATCACCCAAACTGAAGAATCCTGACGGGAGGTGAAAAACAGAAGAATTTTCTCTATTAATTCACATAGTAGTGGTATAGTATCTTTTGATCTATTGAGGATACAGTATTGAGGCCAGTACCATTGGATAGCCCTCTTTGGGAGATTTAATGAAATAACCCACATTATTGGTCTTTAATTTAGACTGAAGATTTTAGATTTCAGGTGAAACTAAGTTTAATTCTCAGAAAGGGTTTACAGCCTTAGTAACTAAATCAATTCTGATTGGAAAGTGATAAGAATGGTATTTTCTGGAAGGGAAATTTTTTTCCATTCAGATGGTCAAATGTATATGATGTCTTTGTTTTTTCTTGTGTTTGGTGTTAGTGTCCTTGTTTTAACTTTATTTGGTTGGATAAACTTTTAAGCTGTTTATTAAATTATTCTCATTGGATACCACATTTTATGAAATTTCGGGCTTCATACTTGTGCTCTTGGTGTGAGTGACAGGCTGGAAAATATGATAGAGTTCATCCCATAAGATTGATGAGCTTAAGATTTCTGAAGGATAAAAAGATAAATTTCTTTTTGTAATATCCTGAATCTACATAAAATCAAAGGAGATATAAGAGTTATTAGAAATTTCATTTAAATCAATATGATAAGCTTCATCCTTTCTATTGATATATATAATACTCAATAAATTGACATATTATTCCAAAAACAAAAAAATTAGATTTATCAAGTATTTTGAGTAATCATGAGATCATTTCTTTTGATTATGAAACAAAGATTAAGCTCCCAGTACTTAGTTATGGATCAATATATTCCAGACCTTTTATACCTTATTATAGAGGAATAAATATAATAAGTTCACAAAAAATTTGTATAAGGTAAATAATTCTCATTTACTCAAAGAATACTTATGTAAAGAAATATAGTGAGAATAGATAGCCTATCAAAAGAGGGCCTTATTTTATAATGAAACTTTTAAATACCAGTATTTCACTTGTATTTTCCTATTGGTCTTATTTTTCTACTTTTCTGTCAATAATGCATATTTTATAATTTTCAAGCCTCATCCCGTTTCTCCCTGCTAGGATCTATAGTGTTTTTATTTTTGAAATAATTTTTTCTCTACTATCAAAAGGAATGATGATTTAATTTTTGAAATAGGTTTTTGAATAGTCTAGAGAAAAACCAGAAAAATGAATGAAATCACTGCTTAGTATGAGATAAAGTTTGAAATTTTAAATATATAAAAAAATTAATATGGCGATCAAGAAAAGCTTCCCATAATGACAGGTTTCATAAAAAAAATCACCCTTCTAGAAAATGTGAAAAACAAATTGGAAAATTTGAAAGAAACAGCACTCACTCACAAAAAATAAAATGAAAATGAATTGGAACTATAATTTACATCCAAAGTCAAACTTCCGATTCCTTCAGTCCACCTCCCATCATTATTTTTTGAAGAATTTTTAATATGGATAATTTCTTCCAAATATGTGGAAAAGACATTCAATTTCAAACGTGTGATTTTATTTCCATAATTAATACTTCAGGTTTGATTCTTCAAGATGTGAAGGTGCTGTGAAAGTTATTTTTATGAGCTTTTGAGACATAGTTTAATATTCAAAGAAGCTTAAAGATATTATGAGGAAAGTTAATTAATAATAAATATATTTTGTATCATAAGCTCAATTATATGAGAAGGGGTTCATAAGATAATTATGTATCAAAAAAAGAAATAAAATGATATGATAAATCACTTATGATTCATTCAATAATAAATCAGAGATCAAAATATTTTAGAAATAAAATTTTCCATTTAAATTGAGGGTGAAAGGTATTAATAAAAAAATCAAATCAATTAATTGACATTTATTTATTTTTAATTCTTGAGTAAAGATTTATAAAACTAAACTAAATCTCAAAAAAATAACAAAAACAATTAGTGATAGTGTAAAATAGATCTGAAAATAATGTTCAAAGGTAATATTCTCATATATACTATATATATAGAATATATTTGATACTATTTATTACTGAGATACCTGGGTATATCCAATTTTTACTATTTTATACATAGAATTGACATTTTTAATATCTATTGTAGCTTTTATTATGTAAAATTAGTTATTTTTCAGCCAATACATCTTACTGCACTGAATAAGGCTATAGAATTTAACTTAAGAGCTAAAAAGCAAGTTTTTGACCTATACCTCAGACTAGACTGAGAAATGCTATTTTCAAGGATTGCGGTTGAAAATTTTATTTAACAAAAGGTCAATATATTAAGTAAGTTAAAAAGATATTTGCTAGCTAAAAAATGAAGAATCATTACATAAAATACAAAAAGCGCTTGGAATAACCATGGAAAATCAATTTTTGAAGTTCAAAATAGTAAGATCCAACAAAAAATCATCAGAAATTAATATTTTCAGATGGGATGGAATGCTATTAGATCTTTAAAGGAGGAAATTAGAGCTTTCAAAAATAGATTGAAAACAAGTTTCAACCTGATAAATGAGAGGTATAGTTTCTTGAAGATAAATTATGTAAAAATGTATTTGATTACTCTTTATTATCTTAAGAAAGGGCTTCTATTATGATAAAATTATTTCATTTGAGGCTTTCCCATAAGAAACATAAGATATTATGGATAATTAAATCAGAATTTGTCCTTTTTTTGGGCCTATAGCAATAAATGGAATAAACTGGTGCGATAAGGTGAAAAAGTGATATGTTGATAATTTGATTGAATCAAGAACTTGAAATATGTATTTATTATAGTAGAAAGAGGTTTTTTTATGTCTATAAATACCAGTGTAGTCACAAGAAGGAAGATCTTGAATAAAAAAATTCCTCCTTGTCATCATATTTCCCCCAGACTTAAGAATATGAACAAAATTCATACTAAATCTTTATCAAGCCTCTGATATTACTAAATATGGGAGTGATGCTTGATATTGAAGTATGATAAGCTAATTATCATTTCTTTACTTCTAATAAATATAAATAAAGTTTTCTTCTTTAGAAAAATGTAAGGTGTGGATATGAAACTTTGATTAAAAAATATAGTACTTTTCCTGTCATCAAAATTTGCTTAAGGTAAGATTATGTAAAAATAGTAACTTGAAGAGTTTTCAAAAAAACATTCCCAAAATATTGTTTTGAATTTTTTTTAGTAGAAAAAATAATAATTCAAAGATTCATTGTTTACAAAAAATAAAAATTTATCCAAAAATACTTTACAAGAGATACTTAAGGCTACAAAAGAAATTTCTTCAAGAAAAATAACAATTGGACATAATTGAGAAAAGATATTCAGGAAATGAATATGAGAACAGAGTCTCTGAAAAATGATATTGAAGAGAAAAAATCCCCAAAGGTACCAAATTGAGTTTGGAAACAAAGTGACAAAGCTAAAAGTGTTGAAAGATGCTTTGATTCACTTTTGGAGTGGTTCAGGGGTAAAATGATTATAGCTACATCTTGAATAGTTGGAAGGATTAAAAAAATCCAAAAGTGCTGGTTGGCATATTTTATTTATTGGTTTTAACAATTTTTAAGCCAATTATAAAAGGAAAAGATTCTAACATGAAGACAAAAGAGGGAGAAAAAAGACATTCTTTTACAAACACCAATTATATTCCTCCAAAGTTAATATTTACTCTAATAAGTCATGAGAAACACACTGAAAACAGAAAATACAGTTATGTAATCATTGAGCCCTGGTTTGGCTCAAAAAAGGGCTGGTTTAGCCATGGCTATAGTAATAGTTGGTTTTAAGCCTCCAAAAAATTTAATAATGTGTGTAAGAGAGGTTAAAGATAGTTAAAGCTGCTTTTATCAAGGTTTTCGCAGCTTAAGGATAGTTTTAACCTCTTGGAAACAGTTAAAGCTTCCGTGGTTGGTATCAAAAACTCATCATCAATTGAGTCACAGACCCTGCAACTCAATTCCAGGCCAAAAGTGATAAAAGTTTGCATGAATTTTGACATCCCAGGCCTGTCAGCAAGGAATTTGCGGGAGTCTGGCACCCTTGGAGCCAATATTCCATTCCCACCAGAATTAATCTTCCCAATTTATTTTTCTTTAATTTCTCATCATGTACTATGCTTGAAATATTTAATATGAAATTCAATTGAAAAATTATGGTACACAACTGTCATAGTTAATTCCACATATGTAGTATATGCACACATTTTGACATTTAAATCAGAAATACTTCAATCCCTCATGACCTCTAAGCTACACAACACACCTCAATTTCAACACAAAAATTGATGGCTAACACAAAATGTGAGATGAATTAAATGAAGGATATGGGTATTTCCAGATTTTCATACAGAAAATACTATAAACTTAATTTAAGCTTGTTTAGAGTTAAGTTATAGAAATTTCACTCAGAGGTGACTCCACCTGATTTTCTATGAAGAATGCAATGTGGAAATGAGTTTTGTATGTTTATTCATTGGAGAAAAGCTATGATAATTCTTATCAAGTTTTGTTTTCAAGGAATATTTTATTTTTAATATTTTTGTTAAAAATTCATTTTTAGATTTTTTATTAAATTTTCAATTTTTATACAAAGTTATTATTAAAGTCTTACAATAATGTTTGCTTTTATACTCAAATTTTGTTTTAATATTCAAAAAAAATGTATTATTTTTAGTTATGATATTTTTTAAGACTTTGTCATCTTTTGGGTTTATTAAAATACCACTGAGGCTCACAGAAAAGTCAATTTACACCTATAATAATAAATAATGATATTATGAAAATCTATCTATAATACATCTGTTGTGACCTTTTGTATTTGAAATTTACCAGAGCTTGAGATAATTCAGCATTATAGTTTCAAAAGTTAAGGGAAGGCTTTCTGAATATTGTAATTTATATTATTCAAATCTTAACACAATAATGTAATTTCTCTATATTATTTGGATGAATTGTGATATTAGTGATTTTTTTCTTTGATTCAAATTTAATTATGGAATATTAACTATTATTTCCTTATTATTTTTTCTAATAATCTATCTTATTGATATTTATTAAGGAAGTCACATAAATTTGAATTATTTAATTTGTTAAATTATTAATCAGTTATAATATATTTGTATATTTATTCAGAAAATATTTATTCCTATGCCTAAAAAAATAATATAATCTTTAAATATAATTAATTTGGATTTATTTTAATTGGAAAAAACTAAAGTGATGACATCATATTATAAGAAATATGTAATATTGATATACTTTTTTCATAGTCGCCACTTCCATTTGGGGAATTTGCAATGACTTTTTGTTAAATAGTGTCAGGGTGACTCTATGATATAGCTTCAGAAAGATAATAAAAGCTATAACTCTGAGTGTGACACGAAAATAATGATTATATTTAGAGTGAGAATATGAGTGAAAAGGGCTATACTAAAATAATTTAGTGATGGTGAGTACTGCTGATAGCCCTGGGTGCAGTGTTTGCCTGTTGGTTTACAATAGCAAACCCTACAATACTTACTTTAAAGTATACCTGTTAAATTCTAAGAGTATCACTTCCTTTTTAAGAAGTTATACCACGTAAGAATATCAAGAACAGGATGCTGGATTTGCTTCCTGGTGAGGCAAAGCCTCCTTTTATCTTGTTCTGGGGTAATGGGAGGTGGTTTACCTCTGCACACGACCACAGAGTGAAAGTTTTCACAACTGTGGGCTGGTTTGTAGTTCTATACACTCAATACAGGCTAGTATTGGGTTGAAATGTGGTTTTAGAACCACAAGTAGTCATTTTTACCCTATACAGGGTGAAAATTTTCACCAATGGAGTCTACAGGTGTATTCTGGTGCTCCTGATGCGTCAGAAACTGTACAGAACCTATATGGACCTCTGTATTTGACTTAATTATGAGGTATTGAAGTATAAATAAGCTTCAGAGTCTGTTTGACACCTCATAATCAGAGTACAACTGTATCCTGTCATAATACAGCTGTATTGGCCATATTGTGGGATTATATCTTTCAAACAGCCATAACTCTGTCAGTTTTTGAGATATCATGCTCAAAGTTGGTTCATTGGATAGCCCTGTATGAGCTCTACACAATGATACCCAATTTGGTATGGTTATCATTTAATATGACAAAGTTATCCTATGTACAAGGTTTTTTGTACATAGGCGTGGTTTGGGCAAAAAGCTGTATTGAGCTTGCTTGCCTCATAACTTCTGTTATAGTTGAGATATGAAGAAGTGGATGGCACCATCAGATAGCCCTGATTGTGCTCTTTCCAAAAAGACCCCACTTCAAGTATCCCACACTAAAACTGTAGAAGTTAGATGAGAGGTGAATGTTTTGTTCACCCTTATTTGGCCTGAATTTGACCATAACTCAAGTAATACCGGTGCTAGCTCAGTTTGGCTGGTACCATTGGATAGCCCTGGCTTAGAGCTTCATTTTGAGTACCCATTTGATGGGGTCAAGCCTCTCCTTCTAGATTTTAGATGAGAGGTGAAAATTAAGGTTTATGCTCAGCAATAACTTTGATCAGGAATTACTTTGTTATTTCTTGTCCTATGGTGATGGGACTTATATTTTCAGAAAGGGGTGAGTTTCCTCTTTCTTTTGATACCTTTTGAGCTTATTTGGCTCAGTTCCATGTTTTGGTGGTATCTTGGCTATACCATTGATTTATGGTATATTGTCTGTCATGCTTGTGCTCTGGTTTTGAGTCACAGGCTGACAAGTAGCCTATTCAAAATAAGTTATTTTCTTGGATTTCATCCCTGATTATACTCCCATAGATATAGAGTGTAATATTTTTATAGATTATTTGAAGGAACTTCTCTATTGAGGTACTTGGAAAATGAAATTTACCATCCCACACATGGATTTCCACATCCTTTTCCTTGAAAAAATCATCTGAGTGATTGGCACAATTTTAATATAAATATATAAGCTATTTCTAGAAAATCTTTTGTAAATGAAATCAATGTATTGAAATACTTTATGCTTAAGTTTAGAGCTATAAAGATGAATTTTTCTGATTTTTCAATATTTTATTTCAATTTTTTAAAAATTCAATCTGATATCGAAATTCACAAAATAAGAAAAAATACATATATATATAAATATTTCTCTTAATTTAATGACTCCATAGCTATATTCTTATTATTCAAATGAAGTTATTTGAAGTTTTCATCAAATTTGGTCTATTTCTTTTATCTTTTTGTAGGTTTTATATTATAAACCAGAAGAGAATTGCACTTCAATTGAGGGATTGATTACAGAATAACATGAATTTTCACCAACTCCTATTTTAAGGTTTGACTATGAAACAATAAGTAAAAATTACTAATATTTCACTTATTATACACTGAATGTCCTTATGAAGTTCAAAGAATAAGATAAAAGATAATTATTATAATTATGGTGTAAAATATTTATATCATGAAATGAATATAATAATATAAATTATATATTAAAAAGATTAATATAATGAAAGAAATATATTAATATATGATAATTAATATATTTTTAGAAATTCATTATTGTTACAAACAAATAATGAGGGCGTAAGAAATTGGCTTTCAATAATAAAAAAAAATCATAACAATAATATTACTAATATTAAAGTTGTGAAGTAATATAAATATAATTTATATTAATTTAAGAATTATTAAGAAAAAATAATAAAGAGAAATTATTATAAAAAGAGAAAATAACCTAATTTTAACACTTAATATATATTTTTTGAATAATTTTACGCCAAAAAATATAAATAAAACTTATTTAAATTGTATTTACAATGGAAATTAAAAGAAATTACAAATATTCTTGTTTTTACATGAAATTAGAGATTTTGTAGAGAAATTTAACAAAAACAATTTAAAATTGAGTTAATCATGTAAAAGTTGATGATTATAATAAATTCAAACTCGATGCTTTGAATATATAATAGCTTTATATAAGAATAAGAAAGATTTTACCTTTGGTTTTAATAATCTAATGTTTTTGTTGTGTCTGAGGGGGAAATAGAGTAAAAAGAGCCCCATTTCTAGTAAAATTATCCTTCCTAGAGTCTAAAAGGCTTATCTTAGACGTTTAATGATGGTATAAACTGGAATTTATTAGTACTTTAAGGTTTAGTGATGATTACATCATAATTAAGCCATCTGAGCTCATTATTACACCATTTTTTAGAGTTATCACTATAAATCTAAGCTTGATGACATCATAGGCTTGGAAGAAGCCTAAAATTTGTGGATTTTATTAGTATTAATAATGATCTAATAGTATTCACCAGGTTTATCATTTATATGATTGTTAAACTTAAAATAGGATTACAGTAAGCGATCATATATGATCAATTTTAAGCTTAAAATTTGATCATTAATACATTTTGAGTTATAAATGCTACAGCCATTCAGGGAGTGATTTCTAATAGCTTAGAATGTCATAATTAATCTTCCAATAGTATTTAATTACATAATCAAAAGTATATTTATGATGATTTTTCTTGTAGCTCATCTTTTCTGTCAAAATTTACTATTTTAAACTTCAAACCATGATTTCAGTGGGTTGTATAATGGATATAATGATGTAAAATACATCATTCTTCACATATGAGCTGGTAGATACTGAATATACAGTTATTTCTATTTTAGGAACATTTTTACAACAAAGTGGTCAACACCTATAGCAATTTTATCCAATAAGCCCTTACAAGTTATACCCTGTTTGTAGCTTGTAAAAAAATGTGTTTTTGGTTCAACTCTCTATGATGTATATTTCAAGAGATATAAGCTAAAAGCCATGAATATATACACTGATCATTGTAGTGCATATATTCAGGTTATTTCCTTAAGTATTGACTTTAAAGATATGACATAAAAATGTTATAAGTGTAATCTTTCATCAGGAATCTAATGGTGCAATTTATTTTGAATGTTTTTTATTGGCTTCTGAGATAAACAAGAATTTATCCCTTTTTATGGAATTTTTTCTTATCACGCAGTAAGTTTTATCTTTACAGATATGACATAAAAATGTTTTATGTGTATTTTATCCTGAGGAATCTAATGGTATAATTCATTTCAGATTTTTGTTCATGAGATTCTGCGGTAATCAATAATTTATGCCTATCTATGGCATTTTTAACTATTTTAAGATAATATTTTTAATTTTTATTATTTGTAAGGTGTGGATATGAAGCTTTGATTAAACATTAAGTAATTTTCCTGTCCTCAAAACTTTGTTCAAGGTAAAAATTGATTAAAAATAGTATGAAATAAGATTTTTAAAATTTTATTGTTTTTAACTTTATTAGTATAAAAAAATTATATTATAAAGATTTATTGTTTTACCAACAATAAAAGATTATCCAAAAATACTCTACAAGAGATACTTAAGGCTAAAAAAGAAATTTCTTCAAGAGAAATTTCAATTGGAATTAATTGAGAAAAGAACTGCAGGAAATTAATATAAGAGCAGATTATTGAAGAGAAAACACGCCCAAAAGTGACCAGATGTCACAGGGCCTCTTCTAAAATGAAGAGGGCCCGGAACTCAGTGAACAGACTTACTTATGGAGGGCTCAGAATAAATACTCAATTGATGAGAGTAATGATATAAAATAAAAAAAATTCCTAGTCATAAAATAATAAGAATTAAAGATATGAGGGAAACACAAAAGCAACAATAAAGAGCCAACCACAAATAATCCTGTACCACTGTTTCAGCCTGTTCAGAAAAGACAGAAGGATTAATAAAGGATATGGCCACCAGGACTCTACTGAACAGGTGAAGGAAGGCAAAGACTAACTTGATAATTAATAAAATAGTATTTTTTAATGAGAAATAAAATAATATTAAATAATAAATCCAATATTTTAATTAACTGGGGGAAAAACCCCCAGGTGGGTGAAAGGGGGATGGTATATGTGCAAAGATGCCAGCCTGCAGTTTGAGTGTTGAGAAACCATGATTGTATGATTGAAGAACCTGTATTTGAGATGTGAAGCTGTATTGGTGTATCCAATACAGTTATTTGAATCAATACAGGTGTTTGCACCTGTATTGAGGGCAGGCCTGTATTTGGTGAATCCTGTATTTTGGTTCTGCCTGTACTGAGCTGTATTGAGGTTTGAAACTGTATTTGGCAAATCTTCCATGAAACCCCTTGCTGATTAGGTGTTGTAAGATTGTCCATTAGTAATGAATGGTAATTCCCTGTCCGTCTCCATGGCTGTGACACCAGAGTGAATTTGGAAACAAAGTGAAAAGATTAACAGTGATGAAAGATGCTTTAATTCACTTATGGGGTGGTTCAAGGGGTAAAAATGACTATAAGGGTTACAAAAAATGATTATAATGGTTTTTTCACATGGTTAGAAGGCTTAAAATGATTTAAAAAAAGTGGTTGAAATATTTTATTGATTGGTTTAACAGTGTTTAAACTAATTATAGAAGGAAAATATTCTAACATGAAGAGAAACGTGGGGCAAAGAAGAAATTCTTATATAGCCACCAATTCTCTTACTACAAAAGAAAAATTTTCTCTTTTAAGTTGTTGTGGGAACTCCTTTTGTTGTGGGATAAATAATAGGCAGTACCTTGAGGGGGAAATTATTGGTGAGTCTGTTTTGAATTTCAGAATTAGCCAATAACCATGGGTGCTAAGGTGTATTAGCTGCCCCTCTAAATATACTGAGAAAGATACCCTTTTGATGAGATCACAAATGAATTATTTGGTTTTGTGGCTTTTCAATTAGAGAATTTTCTTCAGCAGTCTCTATCAGTCTGTCAATAAAAGATCACTATGATAATAATGGTAATATTTAATTTTTTTGTTTAATAATTGAAGTTTGCTTAACTTCTTGTTATTGATTATAATTATTTTTAGTTAATTATTCTAGGATTCCTACTTTCAATACCTGAGATATTTGAAGAATATTTTTTAAGATCACTATTAGTATTAATAATGATCTTGATAGCTAATTAATACTTTAAAGGTGACTTAATAATACTATCAATATAGCTATAATAATTTAAGGGTGAGATAATTTTATAATGGTGGTTTTGTTTAATATAAGGGTAAGATATGGATGATATAATAGTAATATTATACTATTAGGATAAATATAAATATAAACCAATATACCTAAAAGGCTTATGATATTAGGTATAAGGGTGAGATGATATCCCTTCTATAAATAAGGGTTATTTATAAATTAGATAAGATCACTAATGATAATATCTTCAAACACTACTTCAACACTACTACTATAATTGTAAGACTATTAAATAATATCAAACTCTTTCATTAATATTATAAATATCTTTCATTAATTAATAATAAAGAATACTATAAGATACTGAGCCTTGCTACTGATCTTTTTTAATATAAATACTAGATTATCCTACTAGAGAAGGGATGGATTGATCCTCAAAATTACTGTCTGAATCAGAAGCATGGGGGGGGAAACAGGGAGAGAGGCCCTTTATTTATACCTTTTGGGCCCTCCGTAGAGCCTTCCAAAAACAAGGGACTTAGAAAAAATTCCACCTTGAGACATTTTTGCTGGTGGGTAAATTAAAAATGGTGTCATTTGATCAAGATATTGCACCATATGTTTGGTTTATTGCACCATTCTGAACCTTATTATTGTCAATGCACAGCCTTGAGACATTTTTTCTGGTGTTTAGATTTGGAATGGTGTCATTTGTTCAGGATATTGCACCATATGTTTGGTTGATTGCACCATACTTTTTGAGTTATACTGATATTTTAACTGAACTTTATTCTTATTATGCACAGCCTTGAGACATTTTTGCTAGTGGTTAAATTTGGAATGGTGTCATTTGATACAGATATTGCACCATTTTAAAAAGCTTTATTCTTATCTCTACTAACCTTATTTTTCTTCTTCACAGCGTTGAGACATTTTTGCTGGTGGTTACATTTGGAATTGTGTCATTTGATACAGATATTGCACCATATGTTTGGTAGATTGCACCATTTTTAAAACTGTATTCTTATCTCTACTAACCTTATTTTTCTTCTTCAAAGCCTTGATCTATATTTAGTTGAGTATTTTTCTATGTAAAATTTCTTTGTAAATAATATCTGTAATGTTTGGTCATGGGAGTTTAAGTTGGGATTGAGGAATGTAACACTATGTTAACTCACGTGTAAGTGTTTTTTTATGTCAAGACATGTAACACATGATGTTGTAAGAGTAATGGTATCACTTATGTAATACTATTCTCATTAATATTGAATATTTGAACAAGCTGAATTATTTTTAAGGATATTCTTGTAACTAGTATAGAGTGTATAGTATCATTTCTCTTCTTTAATCCATGATATCTAGAGAATTATTGATGTTATGGGGTTGAGACAATATGTGACTATAGGTAAAATTTGTTTTAGATTCCAGTGGGATACTTATTTTTGTTATTTTAATATAATTCTCTTCCTTTTTCTTGCAGTTTTTTACTTTTATCTTTCACTTTTTATCTTTATTTTCTTCTTATATATATATATATATATATATATTATTATTATTGATTAAAGTTTTAGATTTGACATTGTTGATTTGAACCTTGGAAGAACTGGTATGGAATACCACATTGTGAAAAACACTCTGAAAGCACAAAGGCCAATTATAGCATCATTGAACTCTGGTTTAGACCAAAAATGGGCTGGTTTTAGCCATTTTGGACCCTCCAATCAGCCATTGCTATAGTAATACCTGGTTTTAAGCCTTCAAAACACATCAGAATGTGTGTAAAAGAAGTCAAAACCAGCTAAACTGTTTTTAAAATGTTTGTTTTATCTTAAGGGTAGTTTTACCATCTTGGCAACAGTTAAAACTGCCCTGGTTGGTATCAAAACCTCATCATCAATTGAGACACAGATCCTGGGACTCAATTGCAGGCCAAAAGTGATGAAATTTTGTGTGGAATGTGACATCTCACACCTGTCAGAAAGGAATTTGGGGGTCTGGCTCCCCCTTGGAGCCAAGATTCCCTTTCCCCCCAGAATCAATCTTTTCAATTTATTATGTCTTTCATTCCTCATCATGTATTATACTTGTAAGTTACATATGTAATTCAATTGAGTTTTTACAGTAAAAAACTGTGATAATTGACACCTCACAAGTAAATTGAAGTTCAATTATGTAATACACATGCACATTTGGATATTTCAATTGAGAATATTTCAATTCCTCATAGCTTCTAAGCTACACACAACACCTCAATTTTAACACAAAAATTGATGGTTAACACCACACGTGATTTGAATTAAGTTAAGGTTTTGAGGATTTTCACCCTTTGTACAGAAAATACTAAAAACTTAATTTAAGCTTATTTAGAGTTGAGTTACAGAATTTTTACCCAGAGGTGACCCCACCTTATTTTTTATGAGGAGTCCAATTTTGAAATAATTTTCATATGTTTATTTTCAGGATCAAAAGTTATCATAATCTATATTCAATTTTTCTTCCAAAAATATATTAATTTTGGTATTTTTGTTGAAAATTCATTTTTACTTGATTTTTTCAAGTAAAAATGTGCTTTCACAAATCTAAAACTCAATGTAATTTTATTTTTAATTTATAATCAAACTTTCATTTTTGTGTATGAATTTATATTTATATTTTAATTTTTGTTTTGATAATATAAATAAATTAATTTTATTTATAATTGTATATTGTTTTATTATTTGTGGTCTTTTGGGTATGTGAAAATACCTCTAAGGCTCACATTATTGGAATAACTATTATAATGTTACTTTCTGACCTTTTTGGATATGTGGTCTTATCCCAAAGGCTCAAACCTATAATAAAAGCCAAATAAAGACCAAAAACCCTAGTGTTTACCAGAAATAAACATTGATCCACCTTCTGAGACTCTGAAGGTGAGCCAACAAGATTTATTTTTAAGCCGTTTCCCTTTGTCAAATTTTTTGTTTCTCTTCATATCTCTTCAAAATAATATCTACCAAGGGAGTAAAAAAACGAATCCATTCCAGATTTATGGGAATTAAGAAGTGAAAGGAGCTTCACAAAAGGAAAAGAAAAGTGTAAGGTTTGACTATGAAATAATAAGTAAATATTACAGATATTTCACTTCTTGTACTCTTAATGTCCTTATTAAAGTAATGAATCAGATAAAGAATAATTATAATAATGAAGAAATATTATAATTGTGGTGTAAAAATATTTATATTAGCTAAATAAATGGAATAATATAATAAAGAGGAATATATTAATATATTTATGGCAATTTAATATTGTTGAAAACAGATGATAAATGAATACAAAATTGCTATTTCTGAATAAAAAACAATTTATAACAGTAATATTACCAATATGAAAGTTATATATTAAGAGAAATACTTTATATATCAATAAAAGAACCATTCAAGATAATAATAAAGAGAAATTATTATAAAAAGGGAAAATAACCTGATTTTAACACTTTAAATAATAATTTTGAATAAATTGATTCCAAATAATGTAAATAAAACTCATTTAAATTGCAAATACAAATAACAATAAAAGAAATTACAAATATTCTTGATTTTACATGGAATTAAAGATTTTTAGAGAGAAATTAACAAAAACAATTAAATTTTGGTTTAATAATGTCAATCTTGAAGATTATAATAAGGATGAACTTGAGTATTTAATAATATAATACAACTCCATAAAAAGAATAAAGTTATTACCTTTGGATTTAATATTTTAATGTCTTTAATGCATCTGAGGGGGAAATAGAGGAAAAGGAGCTCTATTTACATTCAAATCCTCCCTCCTAGAGTCCTAAAGGATTCTAGTAGATGTTTACTGATGGTATCCAGTGGAATTGATCAGTATTTTAAGGTTGAGTGATGATTAAATTATGATTAAACCATCTTATCTCATTATTATGCCATTATTTAGATTTATCACTGTAACTCTACGTTTTCTGACATCATAGGCTTGGAAGAGGGTTGAAAGCTGTTGATTGTATTATTATTAATAGTAATATACTAGTATCAACCAGTTTTATCACTTAAATAACTGGAAAACTCAAAATATGATTACAGTAAGTGATCATATATGATCAATTTTAAGCTGAAAATTTGATCAGTAATTAATTTTGATCTATACATGCTACAGCCATTCAGAGAGTGAATTCTGATAGCTCTGAGTTTCTTTACTAAGCTGACAAGGGAATTTCATTATATCATCAAAACTCTATCTTTCATTATTCTATGTAACTCATCTTTTCTGTCAAAATTTACTGTTTTAAACTTCAAACCATGATTTCAAGGGGTTATACCTTGAATATAAGGGTTAAAATTACATTATTCTTCATTTATGAGCTATTAGCAGAACTGTAACATATAATTTCTTAAATTTTGGACCACTTTCACAACAAAGTGGTCAACAGGTATTGCTATTTTGCTTAATAAACCCTTGTTTAAAACTTTCCTAATAAAGCTTATATATGTATTATTACAGCTATTATGTGGTAACTGTATCTTTAGCTCAAATATTTAACATCCATATCACAAAATATATGAGGTAAAAACCATGAATATATTGGCTGATCATAAAAGTGCATATATTAAGGTTATCTCAGTAAGTATTGACTTTTAATATATGAAATAAAAAGGTTTTATGTGTAGGTTTTCATGAGGAATCCAATGGTTTAATTTCTTTCACATTTTCATAAATCAGCTTCTGAGATAATCAAGGTTTTATCCCTTTAATTGAATTTTTACTTATTTTAAGATAATAATTTCAATTCTTATTATTGAAATAAGTATTTTAAGGCTGTTTTGTGAGCTTTTTGGGTATGTGGTCATAACTCAAAGGCTAAAATTCCCTACCACAATAAAATATTTACCACATATGAGATAATTAATTAGAGTATAATCCACTGTCCTACCTCTTCAATAGACAATTTTTAGTCTTGAACTCAATAATGCTTAATTTTCTTCTTAATTTGGTCTTCTTTCATGTCTGAACCCTCCTTGCAAGTTGTAAGAATTGGTTCCATCTTTCACAAGTATCCCTTCATCTTTTTGAGGTGGGTTTCTGTACCTCACAAACTATTCCCTTTCTTCTCTGTTTCTTGTGCTACTTTCTTTAAGGAATTTCACAATTTTCCTTTCTTCTCCTTCCACTAGAGGAAAAATTAGAAATGGTGGTTTATTTCTTTATGGAAATAACTCCTTATCACTTGAGATGAAAGTTTTGATCAAACCTATAGGGAAGGTTGAGTGTTTGTTCATTAATTCCCCTGTAAATTCTAGTTTCACAGCATTAGGGCCATGTATTGATCTTATCATGGAGGGTCCTGAAAAGGAATATTTGAATTTCTTTTGGCCTTTAATGTTATTCAAGCTTAGAGTTGATACTAATACAAAGTCTTATACTTTAAAGTCAGGTGGTTTGTGACTTTTGTCCCATCTTTCTTTTGCATATTTGATTTTTTTCATACATCTGTTTGCATGATTTCCTGCTTTGTCAAGCATTATTTTGGAACTGCTTTCTGTTGTATGTATATCAACTAAGTTTTTTTCAGAGCTTCATAAGGAAGTCTTGGATTCCAACCTTTTTCTAACATTGCTGGTATTTTTCCAGTTGAAGAATGGATTGATGTCTTGAATGCAAGTTCAGGAGGTGGTATAAGAGCACACCAATCATGGGTAAAGACATCAGAGTCTTGGAAATCTAGGACATAAGAGCAGAATCTTCTGATCATGTATTCTAAGGTTTGTATCATTCTTTCTGCTAAACCATTAGTTTTGGATGGTAAGATGTTAAGAATGATAACTTTGTTCCAAACAAGTTATAGAGATTTTTCCATAATTCTGAAGGGAATTTGGGATCTCTATTACTTATGATATTTTGGAATAAGAATGTGTGACTAATGACTCTATTGCATATCATTATGGCTTTGTCCACAGATGTATCATCTTTATGAAATGGTAAGAACGTTGGGGTTTTTATGTACCTGTCAACTAGTACTAGCAATGCATTAAAACTCCTGTCTCCTCCTGGAAGTAAGGCTGTTACCAAACTCATGTGAACTATTTCCCATGGGGATTTTGGTTCTTGGATTTGGATCATCATTCCAAATTTCTTGCCTGTGGCTCTGATTTATTTTTGACATCTGTCACAGGTTTGGAAATACTCTGCAACATGGTTTCTCAAATCTGGCCTCCAAGAGAAGGCTTTCACCCTCTTCAGTGTCCTATCTTCTGGGAGATGTCCAGATACAACATTATCATGGGATTCATTTAGTGTAATATTTATCAGAGTCCTATATGTCAAGGTCATAAAAGATGTGTGTTTAGTCCTATGATAAAGAATTCCATCAAGTAGGTGGAATATTGTGCGCCTTAGAGGTATTTTCAGATACCCAAAATACCACAAATAATAAAATAACATAAAATGATAAATAAAATAAATTTATTTATATTATCAAAACAAAAATTAAAATATAAATATAAATTTATACACAAAAATGAAAATTTAATTATAATTTAAAGATAAAATTACATTGAATTTTAAATTTGTGAAAACAAATTTTTACTTGAAAAAATTAAGTAAAAATAAATTTTCAACAAAAATACCAAAATCAAAATATTTTTGGAAAAAAATTAAATGAAACTATTTATAAAGGTTTTATCCTACAAATAAAAATATGAAGATTATATCACCATTGGACTTCTCATAAAAAATAAGGTAGGGTAACCTTTGGGTAAAAATCCTGTAACTCAACTCTAAGTAAGCTTAAGTTGGGTTTTAGTATTTTCTCTACAAAAGTTGCAAATCCTCAAAACATTAATTCAATTCACATCACTGGTGGTGTTAACCATCAATTTTTTATGTTAAAATTGAGGTGTTATGTGTAGTTTAGAAGGTATGAGGAATTGAAGTATTTTCAATTGAAATGTCAAAATGTGCGCATGTTCTACATGAGTGAGCTTTAATTTACATATGAGGTGTCAATTATTACAGTTGTGTACTGTAACAATAAACTGAACTACATATGTAAATTATAAATATAAAACATGATGAGGAATGAAAGATGAAATAAATTGGAAAGATTGATTCTGGGGGGGAAAAGGAATCTTGGCTCCAAAGGGGAGCCATACCCCCAAATTCCTTGCTGACAGGTGTGACATGTCAAAGTAAACACAAAGGTTCATCACTTTTGGCCTTCAATTGAGTCACAGGGTCTGTGTCTCAATTGATGATGAGGTTTTGATACAAACCAGCACATTTTTCACTGTTGCCAAGAGGGTAAAACTACCCTTAAGATAAAAAACATTGTAAAAAGAGCTTTAAATGATTTTGACGCCTCTTACACACATTATTATGTGTTTTGAAGGCTTAAAAACAGGTGATACTATAGCAATGGTTGATTTGAGGGTCCAAAATAGCTGAAAATGGCAAAAAATGGCTAAAACCAGCCCCTTTTTGGTCTAAACCAGGGTTCAATGATGCCATAATTGGCTTTTCTGTTTTAAGAGTGTTTTACACGACTGAAAAGAGAAAATTTTACTTTTGGAGTAAGAGAAATGATGGCTATAAACAAATGTCTTCCTTGCCCCACTTTTCTCTTCCTGATAGAATCTTTTCCTTTTATAATTAGGTTAAACACTGTTAAACCAATCAATAAAAGATTCAAAACACCCTTTTCAAATGATCTTTAACCTTTTAACCACGTGAAAAAAACATCATAATCATTGTTTTTAACTCTTATGATCATTTTTACCCCTCGAACCACCCCATAAGTGAATTAAAGCATCTTTCATCACTGTTAACTTTGTCACTTTGTTTCCCAATTCACTCTGGTCAATTTTGGGTTAGTTTTCTCTTTAAAAATATGTTCATAGACTATTTCCTTATATTAATTGCCTGCAGTACTTTTCTCAACTAATTGCAATTGAAATTGATCTTGAAGAAATTTATTTTGTAGCCTTAAATATCTCTTGTAGAGTATTTTTGGATAATCTTCTATTGTTGGTAAAACAATAAATATTTATAATATTATTCTTTTATACTAATGAAGTTAAAAAGGAAAATTGGCATGATTTTTCTTAAAAATATTATTTTTTACTACTTTTAATCAATTTTTACCTTAAACAAATTTTGAGGACAGGAAGAGTACTTGACTTTCAATCAAAGTTTTATATCCACACGCTATATTTGGGGGCCTAGCCATCATATTTTACCTGTGAGTACCAGATCCTTGCAGATCTGTGGAAAAACTGCATGAATTCTTACCCGACTGTGAGAAAATTCCTGCACCATCCCAAAACTTGCAAGTTACTCAATTGATGGCATCCATTGATGGAAAAGAAAAACATGATGCTTTTAACAGCAGAATGGAGGCAAAACAACCCTCCACCACCCAAGAAAGTGGAAAAAACAGCCCCAGTAGCCAGCAGCAGCAATTCCAATGTGAAAAAGAAGCGACAAGCTCAGAAAAAGTGCAAACACAAGACACCAGCCACAACACCTTAAAGCCGGGGCTACAGAATCCCAAAGATTCAGCAGGATGCAATGGAAAATGTATTTCAGATGGCCAGAACAACTATGGGATTGCAGAAAAAAGAGGAAGCCAGGTTGAAATATTAGAAATGATCTGTGATATTATAGATGGCATTCTAAACTTTTATATAGCTATAAATGACGTGAAAAGTCATATTTCTGATAAAAATTCATCAATTTGTAACAAGCTTAAGACAAATAACTTAAGTCTGAGCCAAATAAATGAGACACTTATGTGTTTTGAAAAAGCCTTAAGAACAATTAAAGCTTCTAATAATGACAATTCATTTGGAAATAAGTTAAATGAACAATCTGCCATGATTGAAGAATTGACAGAAAAATATTCTAAATTCAATATTGATGACACAATGGAAACAAGAATCAAACAATCCATAATTATTAAAGAAGATAATAAGAAAGTCCTTGATGATATTGAAAATTTGTTTACTGAAGTAAAGACATATACAACTGCCTTGAAAAAGTGTTTTGAGAAATCACAACAGGAAGTATAAAAATTAACAATTAAATTTAATCAAGTCACTTCTGATAAAACTAGACCAGAAGATTTATGGCAAGAATTATCACATAAGGAAGATATGTATAAAATTGAAATAATAAATTTAATACAGAGCTTCCAACATGAGTTCAGAAATTTGCAAAGGTGTAGCAACAGGAAGATGAATGATATCGAACAATTACTGCACACCTTACCTAGAATGTCCACATCTCTGAATCAAAATGAGGGTGCAGGAATTCCCAATCCACAAGTATTGGATGTTAAAAACTCACAGTTAGAAAATGAATTTTCCACATCTTTTCATAACTTGGAACCATCAATGAGACAAGCACTCTTGAAAGAATTAACAAAACTTAAAGAATCGCCTCACTTCAGTGGTGAAGGAGAATAAGACCATATGGAATTCATCAGAGGCATTGAACTGATTAAAGAAGATTTTGAATTACCGGAAAGATTGGTAACAGCAAGATTTAACACCTTGCTTACCAGATCAGCCCACAGATGGTATATAAAATTGAGACAGGCACATGGACACCAAAGTTGGACTTGGTGGAAAACCCAAATTATCAACAAATGGGCCAATGATTATTGGATATTTAAGGTTGAAAAAGCCTTTGAATATGCTAAATTTAATTCTTACAAAGACAAAGCTTTACCATTGTTTTGCCAACAAAAAGATAGATTAACAGCATTATATCCTGACATGTCAGAATTTATGATTCACAGAAAAATTCTAGGACAATGTGGAGGTGCCTTAGAGCATTCTGTCAAAAGCAGGACTACTGAACAATCTTCAGCAGAAGATATAATTAATATATTGGAAGAAGTAACCACCAGAAACAGAATTGGTTCTAGTAGGGTGAATCTCAAAACAAGGCTTAATTCACCTTGGAAAGATTCTGTGGACAGAAATCCCAAAGAAAATTCTAATAATATTAAGTATAAATCTGCAGATGTAATGTGAAAGTGCCATTCTTGCCAAAGCACCACACATTTAGATAATACATGTCCCAAGAAGGGGAAAATAAATAAGATTGACATTGAAAAGGATGAGGTAAATGAAGATAATTCAGATGACAAATCATCAATATTTTCCAAATTTTCAAAATATATAGAAAATATCAATTCTACTTTTGATATCATGGAATCTTATTCCCACTTGCCACAATTAAGCAATAGTCAACTTTATTTATCAAGAATTCCAGATGCACATCTAATGAAAACAAAACCAAACAGGGGAAAAGGTTATTCAGCTGGTAACTCCTGTATAACAGGAGTGGTAATTGACAACAAACCCACTAAGCTTTTACTTGACCCAGGAGCCTTCTGCTCTTGTGTTGGAAATCTTTTTCTTGGGAATTGTGTACCAAATTTTGAAGATAAATTATTTCCAATTGATGGCATATAATTTGATAGTGCAAGTAGTCAAATAATAGCATTGGGAATATTTGAAACTACTGTCATATCTCCACACATAAGTGGAAATATAAGAATAACTGTTGAATTTGTTGTTATGGAAAATTTCTCTAGTACCCATTTTATATTGGGAAATGACTATTTGATAATGTATGGCATAGACTTGCATAAAAACAAAGACAGATACTTTACTATTTGGGACAATAAGCATCAAAAAGCTTCTTTTTTACCATTTAAAAAAAATTACAGTAAACAAAGTATCACCAGTCAACTTAGAGTTAGAAAAGTTCAAGTCTGAACAGTTAGATGAAGCTTAAATCAGTCTTAATCTCACTGATAAACATGAAAGTGAACTTTCTGCCCTTTTATATGACCAAAAAGCAGCCTTTGCATCAGATAGAGAGCCCCTGGGAGCAATTGTTGGTCATGAGGCTGGAATTGTTTTTAATATTGAAAGACCTTACCCATCACTATTGAGAAGAACTTCATATCCAGCAATTAGTAAATCAAGAGGAGCTTTGCAAATCTACATTAAAGAACTTCTAGACCTTGGGGTAATAAGCAAGGTTGGCCACAATGAGGAGGTAGAAATATCTACACCAGTCATAGTGGCATGGAATAATGGAAAATATAGAATGGTTGGGGACTTTAGAGCTCTGAATACTTACACTGTTCCAGACAGGTACCCAATACCAAAAATTCAAATTGCCCTTACCCAAATATCCCAAGCAGTGTATATAAGCACCATGGATGCCCTTAAAAGATTTCATCAAAATGTGGTGACACCAAGGGCAAGAAAATAACTGAGGATTATTGTTCATTGTGGAGTGTATGAATATTTAAGGATGCCTTTTGGTATCAAGAATGCACCTCCACATTTCCAAAGAATAATGAATGAAATCTTCCCTGAAGAACTTTCAGAAGGATGGTTAATAATTTACATTGATGATATTATAGTCTGTTCCAAGAACTGGGAAGAACATATATACAGATTATCCAGAGTTTTGAACAAAATTCAATATGTAAACATGAAAATTTCATCAAAGAAACGTAACTTTGGATTTAAAGAACTCAAACCACTGGGACATGTAGTATCTGGTTTATCCCTTGGAATTGACAAAAACAAAGTTGAAGCAGTGCTACTGAAACCTATGCCTCAAAGCAAAAGGAAAATCCAGTAATTTTTGGGGTTTGCAGGATATTACAGAAAACACATTAAAGATTTTGAATCCATGGAAAGACCTCTTTATAAACTATGTGACAAGGACACACTATTTGAAATGACTGTTGAAAGAGTCAAAGCCTTTAAATCTTTAAGACAAGCCTTAACCACTGCTCCACTCTTACTAATGCGAAAATTCAAGCCTCCCTTTAAGCTTTACATTGATTCATCAGGATATGGACTAGGTGCTGAACTTCATCAAGTCTACATTATAAATGATAAACCTGTGGAAGGACCCATATGTTTCATATCCAGGAAAATCAAACCAACTCAAGCTAGATATGGGGCAAGTCAGCTGGAGTGTTTATGCCTTGTCTGGGCCTTAAGAAAACTCAGTTACTTCCTAGAAGGATGTGCTTTTGAAGTAATGACAGATTGTACTGCTGTTAAATAGCTTTTAAACATGAAAACACCCAACAGGCATATGCTCAGATGGCAAATAGCCATACAGGAGTATAGAGGTAATATGACTATTGTTCACAAAGATGGAAATAGTCATAAAAATGCAGATGAGCTGAGCAGATGGCCATTACCAAATAATATTGATAATCCTGCTTATGTGCCAGAAGAAGCTTCCCCACAGATCCCAAAAGAAGGAATCAATTTTGCAGATCTGAACACAACATTCTTTGAGGAAGTAAGAAACAGCCATACTCAAGATATGAATTGTAGAATCCTATGCCAATTGCTTACTAAAGACTGTGAGGTCAGCTCTTTTATACATGCTTTAGATGAAATATGGAAGAAATCATATAATGAAGGGAGATTCCACTTACTGGATGGTATAATTTACCACAGAACTAAGCATACATGTGTAATGACAGTTGTGGACAGGTTCTTAATAAATCTTGTACTAAGAGCATGCCATGACAGCCCCTTCTCAGGACATCTGTCTGAGGGCAAGACAAGAGAAAAAATAAAGACCTATTTATGGTGGCCACTGTGGCAGAAAGATGTGGCAGAGTATTGCAAAACCTGTGACAGATGTCAAAAGGCTAATAGATCCACTGGCAAAAAACTTGGAAATATGATCAAAATCCAAGAGCCCAGAAATCCTTGAGAAATATTCTATATGGATTGGGTAACTGGCCTACCACCAGGAGGTGATAGAAGTCATAATGCATGCCTAGTGATTGTTGACAGATTTAGTAAGACTCCAATATTTCTACCATGCCACAAAGATGATACAGCCATGGATACAACTCTTGCAATATGGAGAAGAGTAATATCATGGACTGGCATATTCACAAATATCATTAGTGACAGAGATCCCAAATTAACCTCAGCACTATGGACAAATCTTCACCAATTATTTGGAACACATCTGTCCTTCTCTACAGCCTACCAGCCACAAACTCATGGACTTGCTGAAAGAATGATCCAAACCTTGGAAGATATGGTAATATGATTTCGTGCATATGGCCTTGAATTTAAAGATTGTGATGGGTTCACCCATGATTGGTTTACACTCTTACCAGAACTGGAATTGGCATATAAAACATCCATTCATACCAGTAACAATCAAACTCCTGCTATTCTAGAGAAGGGATGGAATCCCAAATTACCCCAAGATTCATTAAGGAAAGATTTGGTTGAAATACATCCCACAGCTGGTAGCTTCAAAGGAATGCTAGACAAAGCTAGAAAGCATGAAATAAAGTGCATGGAGGACTCATTTGCATATGCCAAAGACAAATGGGACAAATCACATGCCACTCCAGATTTCAAAGTGAGAGATTTAGTACTTGTATCCACCACTGACTTCAATAAAATCAAGGGATGTAAAAAGCTCAAAGAATCCTTTATAGGAAATTTTGTTATTAAAGCCCTCCACGAGGAAAATTCAATTCAAGCAGAATTATCTGAGAAACTTAGCAATACACATCCTACATTTCCAGTAAGCTTGGTAAAGCCATAAAAATCTAGTTCTTCTGAGAGGTTTCCTTTGATAAATAAAGCTCCCCAGAATATACCTCCTATTGAAACTTCTGTTACTAAGAAAATAACCAAAGTTCTTCAAGAAAGAAAGTTAAGAACCAAGCAAGTAAAGGAATACCTTGTTAGGTACAGTGACCCAACTTGTGAAGATGAATGGTTAGCAGGAAAGGACATAACTGAAGCTACTAAACTTCTCAGAAGGTTCAGAAACACTAGAAATAACAATATTACAAAGTAATATCCTTTCTTTAGGGGGAGGGAATGTGAGCCTTAGAGATATTTTCAGATACCCAAAAGACCACAAATAATAAAATAATATACAATTATAAATAAAAAAAATTTATTTATATTATCAAAACAAAAATTAAAGTATAAATATAGATTTATACACAAAAATGAAAATTTAATTATACTTCAAAAATAAAATTGCATTGAATTTTAAATTTGTGAAAACAAATTTTTACTTGAAAAATTAAGTAAAAATGAATTTTCAACAAAAATACCAAAATTAAAATGTTTTTGGAAAAAATTTGAATAAAACTTATTATAAATTTTTTATCCTAAAAATGAATATATGCAAATTATATCACCATAGGACTCCTCATAAAAAATAAGGTGGGGTCACCTCTGGGTAAAATTTCTATAACTCAACTCTAAATATGCTTAAATTAGGTTTTTAGAATTTTCTGTAAAAAAGCTGAAAATCCTCAAAAGTTGAATTTAATTCACATCAAATGTAGTGTTAACCATAAATTTTTGTGTTGAAATTGAGGTTTTGTGTGTAGTTTAGAAGTTATGAGGAATTGAAGTATTTTCAATTGAAATGTCTAAATGTGTGTGTGTTCTACATAAGTGAACTTTAATTTACATATGAGGTGTCAAGTATTATAGTTGTATGCTGTAAAACTCAATTGAATTAAATATTCAAATTTTAAGTATAAAACATGATTAGTAATTCAAGAAAAGAAAATTGGAAAGATTGATTCTGGGGAGGAAAGGGAATCTTGGCTCCAAGGGGGAGCCAGACCCCCAAATTCCTTGCTGACAGGTGTGAGATTTCAAAATCTATGCAAACATTCATCACTTTTGGGCTGGAATTGAGTCACAGGGTCTGTGTCTCAATTGATGATGAGGTTTTGATACCAACCAGGGCAGTTTTAACTGTTGCCAAGAGGGTAAAACTACCCTTAAGATAAATCAAACATTGTAAATTTTTTTAACTAATTTTAACGTCTCTTACACACATTCTGATGTGTTTTTAAGGCTTAAAACCAGGTATTACTATAGAAATAGCTGATTCGCGGGTGCAAAATAGCTAAAACCAGCCTTTTTTTGGTCCAAAACAGGGTTCAATGATGCCATAATTGGCTTTTCTGTTGTCAGTGTGTTTTCCACAGCTGACATGATCAAATCTTACTTTTTGAGTAAGAGAACTGATGGCTATAAAAGAATGTCTTCTTTGCCCCACTGTTCTCTTCATGTTAGAATCTTTTCATTTCATAATTAGTTTAAACACTGTTAAACCAGTCAATAAAAGATTCCAACCACCCCTTTAAAATAATTTACAAACTTTTAACCACATGAAAAAATCATCATAATCATTGTTTTTAACCCTTATAATCATTTTTACCCCTTGAACCACCCAATAAGTGAATTAAAGCATCTTTCATCACTGATCACTTTGTCACTTTGTTTCCAAATTCACTCTGGCCCATTTTGGGCATCTTTCTCTTGAATAATATTTTTAAAGACTATGTTCTTATATTAATTGCCTGCTGTCACAACCATGAATAATCACCCCCCTGAATGGGTGTTGCGGGAATACTAGCCTGACCCAAGTTAGGGCCAATTGGCCATAACATATCATTTGTGGCCAGTTGACCCTGTCTGGTCCTCTATGGCCTCTTGGACATATCCTGCCTTCATTGGCCTCATTGGCCAATTTTCCACCTCACCAACAGCCAGGCCTTTATCTTTGTTTGTGGCCTGGGGGGTCCTTTCAGTCTTCCAGGGGTCTATGGACCCTCTAGCCACCATCAGATCTCTGGGCCCAACCCCTTATATTAGGGGTGTTTTGGGGCCTTTAGGCCCCTTCTGGCCTAATCCAATGAGGCCAAAAGGGGCCAAGGGGAGAAGTCCACTAGCACCCAAGGTCAGGTGGGTCCCAAACCACAAGTGGGCCCACCTGAGCCAGTTTTTGACCATGGACCCAAATCCACCAATTTTGGCCAAGAAGCCAAAGGACCACCTGTGGCCTCTGGTAACCCCCAGAGGCCACCAGCTCAGCTCAAATCCACTCTTCCCTTAACTCAAGGGGATGATTTCCCCTTCTTCCATGCACCCCGTACTCAAGGAGGCAGGAGTGGTGCATATATGGTATTATATACCATTATGCACCATTTTTCCTCAGCAATTAAATGGTGAAGTTTTCAGGACCCAATTCCATGATCCCAAAATAAATCACCAATCTCAAAGGAGGAATCTTCATCTCATCAGTCTGGCAATCCATGGCGGCTATCAGAAGACCATTTTAGGACCCCAACCACCTGGCCCTGCAGGAGTTAGGTTGGCAATTATTTCAGGATTATTCAAAGGGCCATTCTCAGAGGGTATGCATCATTTAATCAGCTTTCAAGGCAGCAAGTACTTCAAAACTCCTTGGACAACTCAATTGGTCCATACAGGCAGCAATAAATCATACCTGTATGTCCTTGGCCCAATTGGGCCAATTGATATTCTACTGTGGGAATTCAATCACACAGTTCAATTTTCAACATGGCCAGAACTGTATTGACACAATTCAGACAATAAAGCCATATTATTCACCTTCCAGGATCAGCCTATCAGCTTTTCACATATACTTGCCACCTTTAATCACATGGGGACTTTTTCCCCAGTTAATTAATATATTGGATTTATTTTTATCCTTATTTTATTTTACCTTATTAAATTAAATACTGATAATCTTAAGTCAGTCATTTGCACCTTTTTCTTCTTTGCCTTTCAGTGGATATTGGTGGTCATATCCTTTACTAATTCCATTGTTCTTTCTGGAAGGTTGAAACAGTGAATTGAGGATTCATTTGGTCGGCTCTTTGGATTTTGGCTTCTTATTATCCTGGCCATTGGCTTCCTTTTCCTTTTATCTTTGGCATACTTGTCTTCACCCTTTTAATACTTCTTTTGAGAAATATATTCTTTTATTCCTTTATTATTTTGGAGCCCTCCAAGTGAGCTCTTAATTCCTGAGTGCCAGGCCACTCTTACCTTAATAAGAGCCCCTGTGACAACTTTTCTGCTATTCAGTCTGGCAATTCCCTTGCGGCTACCATAAGACCATTCAAGGACCCCAACCCCCTGGCCCCGCAGGAGTTGGGTTGTCAATTCTCACCAGGACTATTCTAGGGGAAATTCTCAGAGGTAATCAATAATTTAGATTATTGTCAAGGAATAAAGTACTCAGCATTCCTTGGACAACTCAATTGTTCCATAAAGGTAGTAATCAAGCAGCCTTTATGGCCTTGGCCCAATTGGGCCAATTCATATTCCACTTTGGGAATTCAGTCACACAGTTCAGTTCTCAATATGGCCAGAACTGTATTGGCCCAATTCAGAAAATACAGCCGGATGATTCACTTTCCAGGATCAGACTTTCAGTTTTTTACATATACTGGCCACCTTTCATCACCTGGGGACTTTTTCCCCAGTTAATTAATATATTGGATTTAGTTTTATCCCTATTTTCCTTTACCTTATTAAAGTAAATAATGATAATCTTAAGTCAGTCATTTGCACCTTTTCTTCTTTTCCCATCAGTGGATATTGGTGGTCACATCCTTTACTAATTCTATTGCTCTTTCTGGCAGGTTGAAAAAGTGAATTGAGGATTAATTTGGTTGGCTCTTTGGCTTTTGACTTCTTATTATCCTGGCCATTGGCTTGCTTTTCTATTATCTTTTGTCACACTCCTCTTTACCTTTTATTCTTCTTGAAAGAAATATATTCTTCTATTCCTTTATTCTTTTGGAGCCCTCCAAGTGAGTTCTTGATTACTGAGTTCCAGGCCACTCTGACTTCCATAAGAGCCCCTGTGACACCTGCATTCCTTTTCTCAATTAATTCCAATTGAAATTGCTCTTGAAGAAATTTGTTTTGTAGCCTTAAATATCTCTTTTAGAGTATTTTTGGATAACCTTTTATTGTTGGTAAAACCATAAATCTTTAGAATATTATTGTTTTATACTAATAAAGTTAAAATCCATAAAAATTGGTGTGATTTCTCTTAAAAATCCTATTTATTACTATTTTCAATCCATTTTTACCTTAAACAAATTTTGAGGACAGGAAAAGTACATTATTTTAAACCAAAGTTTCATATCCACACATTACCAATATTCCTTTGTCATACGCCTTTTCCAATATTTCATCTAGTTTGGAAGATATTTATGGGTATTTGCAATTTTTGCTTGAGAGTTGGTGTAAGATTTCTCTATGAAACTGATGATAATATTACTATTAATCAACAGTACTATGACTGTTCTTATGAAATATAATAACCAAATGTTATTATAACCACAATTAAATAATTAAAGAGTTATTTCTTTCATGTGTTAAACACTACTAGTGATTTTAACAGTGAGCAAGTAATTGTCTAC
The DNA here is from genome assembly GCA_023105745.1 of Austropuccinia psidii. Lineage (NCBI taxonomy): Eukaryota > Fungi > Basidiomycota > Pucciniomycetes > Pucciniales > Sphaerophragmiaceae > Austropuccinia > Austropuccinia psidii. The sequence goes on from JALGQZ010000005.1 coordinate 28,804,825, forward strand.
AAGAATCAATTACAAGAAGATTTTAATAATAAAGCTTCTTTTATTAAAAATAATAAAATTATTTTCAATATATAATTATCTTTTGCAAGAATAACTATAACGATAATTCTTGAAGAAAACCAATTTTAGAGAAAAACTTTAAGAATTAAAAATAAATCACTCACTAATATTCCAAAGAACTTTTTGAAAGATAAGATAGAGAGATTTGAGGTAGAATTGTGGATTTTAAGGATCAAAATAAATTTATAAAAGTATTACAACAATATACAGTTGGATTCTATGATTTAATGTCTTTCTGATTGATTTTGAAAGATTTAAAACACTTAAGAATAGCTATAACTAATACTTACTTGTTGGTAATAATGAGTTAAATGATAATAAGATGATGATGATGTGGAAAAAACAGCAAGAAGAGGCCTCTTTTAAGTCAACAACAGCTCACAGAGGCGTGTCATGGAGCAAACTGAAAAACCAGTGAGTGAGAAAACAATAAACCCTTTTGGATTATTGATTGCATCATCTGTTGTCACGTAAGATTATCATAATTACTTAATTGATGCTTTTATGTGACTACCAACCCCAATATGGTTAAGAATAAAAGGAGTAACATCTGTAAATCTTTTTTTATTCAAAAATAATCATTTATTTCTCAAATTTATCAATGTTATTGCCAATTTCATCACAGGTTGTAATTAATGTAAATTTTTGAAGATTCAGTGTTTCATGTAGAATAGTCATAAATGGACTGTAAGTAAAACTTTTAATTTTACGAGTAAAACTGTGATTATTTTTGGTTGTACCATAGATAACACAGTTCTCTATGAGTCCTGAAGTATTCAGGAAGATTCATTAAGAGTTGTATTTTTAATGAATTTTTGAAGTTTTTACCTCATTTTTACGTAGAATTGCAAATATCAGTGTTTCACTGGTTGCTATGAGGTAAATCAATGGATAAAAGTCCAAAAAGGGTTTTAATTACTATTTTGGGGTTTATCCATGGAAAATCATTAAGAATTGACATGAATACAGGAGTCTAAGTAGCTTTTTACCTCCTTGGCATGTCAAAATAGCAGGTTATTTGCTATTTTCTTAATATTTACAGTAGTTGTGACATGGTAACCAAGTTCCCAAAAGGTTTTAGTTTACCAATTAGGCCACGATCAGCCATGGATCCAAGTTTTGGAGCTGTCCACGCCTCTGAGGCCTCAGAAGTTGGGTACCCTAGCTCTCTTTGATGTCTTTTGTCCCCCTTGCTTATTTTTTACGTCAAAATAGAAATTTAAGCTTCAAGTGAGATATCCACTACGGGTGTACCAAAAGTCCATGTAAGAATACCATGATATTAAGTGCTCAAAACATTCATAACACTATTCTTAGTGTATATTTAACATGGGATTTCTCACATTCCCATTATTTTGGAGTGAAATTAAGAAAAACAAAAATTTTCACAGATCTTTTATGTGGTATTGATGATGTGGTATTGAAGTATTTTCCATTTTACCACCTCAAAGAGTTAATTTGAGCTTATTCACTCTATGGAGCTACCCTAGGTGAACTTTTGTGTAGAATCCAAATCTGGCCTTAAATCTATGGATTTACTTACTCAATCAAAAGTTTTTCATCTTTTCTGAAATCAAAAATGATACATTTTGGATATATGCATGACTTATGAGTTATGCATAATTCAAAATGTCTTTTTAAGATAATTGTGGCCTATTTGGGTATGTAAAATATACCTCAAGGCTCACAGTTGGAATGAGATAGGAAAAACTTTGTCCATCTTATAGCTTTACTTAGCTTTATTAAAGAATCCTGTGCTAAGGTCTGTAAAAAATATTCCTTCTATATGATGTTCTTCATGTGGTACCCATGCTGGGTTTCAGGTGTATTTGCTAAAGCCCATCTGCATTTTTATGAATATTTCTAGATCTATGAGCTCTAGTCATATATAACCTTTATTCTTGGATAGCAATATGCCATCTTAGCATCTGTCTATTTGTTGTTTTCATGTTTGATAGGGATTTTACAGCATTTCAATATGTAATTACATTAAACACTGTTCCATCCAAATAGTAGTGAAATTTTTCTAGATCCCACACCAAGAAAAGACATTCCATTTGGATTGCCTGATATATTTCTTATTTTGGTTTAATTTGTCTTGAAATAAAAAAATTGGTCCTTAAACAGGTTTATCATTTATGATATGTGTCTGGTGTAGTGCAGAACCTAATACTTCTCCACAAGCATCAGTTTAAAGCTTGAGAGGTAATTTACAATCTGGAGTTAGAATAAATGGGGCATTTGTGAGGGATTTTTTCAGCTCCTCATATAATTTGAGCCTTTCTTCAGTCATTTAATAGACTTTCTTTTGGTCACAGAGTTTGTACAAGAATTTGGCAATGTTTTTGAATTCTCTTATATGCTGTCTATAATAATAAGAAAAGCCTAGAAATTATTGCATTTCCTTTTTGGTTTTGGAATTTGTTTCAGTAATACTGCTGCTACCTTGTTTTTATCTATGCCCAAGATTAGTGCAGATACAACATGTCCCAGTGCTTTGAGTTCACTATATTCAAAATGAAACTTTTCAAGGAAATTTTTATATTCACTTGAACTATCTTTTGTAAGACTCTTTCTAATGTTGTCATGAAATTTTCCCAAGTCTGTGAGAAGGCTATAATATCATCAATGTAGATGATTAGCCATCCTTCTGATAATTATTCAGGAAATAAGGTATTCATTATTCTTTCATAATGGGAAGGTGCGCTTTTCTATACCAAATGGCATTCTTAAATATTCATATATCCCACAGTGGAATATTCTATTTAGTAGGTTTGTGGAATTGTCTGTTAAGTAATCATTTTGAAAACCCTTTATAGCATCCATTTCTGTAATGAACTTAGCCTGTGAAAATTGTGTTAATGTCTCATGGATTCTGGGCATTGGGTATCTGTCAGTGATAGTATAAGTATTTAGAGCTCTAAAGTCCACTACCATCCTTGATTTTACATTATTCCAATCTATAATGACAGGTGTAGTAACCTCTACCTTTTCATTATGTCCTACTTTCCTTAACACCCCAAGGTCCATTAATTATTTAATGTGTACCTCTAAGGCCTATTCAGCTCTATGGCTAGCTGGGTAATCTGGTCTTCTCAACAGGGGTGGATAAGGCATTCCAAATTGAGAATAATATCTACCTCATGTCAATGATAGCACCTAGTGGCTCTTTGTCAGTTGCAAAGGCACTTTTCTATTTAAATAAGAGGTCAATCAAATTTTGTTTGATTGTTTCTATTAATTATTGATTTAATTCTTCCTCTATAAGCTGCTCAATTATGAATGAATGTTTTTCTGGGAATATCTCTTCATTTTTTATGACATTAATTCGTTTTTTTGTTTAAAAACCAAATTTTTGTCTTTTATTGTCTTCTATGGTAAAATTTCTTTCTTGCTGGCTAGAGATATCTATACCATAGATTGACAAGTAATAATTTGCAACTATAAAATGGTTACTAGTACAGCTTTTAATTACTACAAACTCTACTTTAACTCTTATGCATTGGGGAGGATGAGGAAAAATTAATGTTAAGTCACTTATTCCGAGGGGCTTCATCCTTTCACTTGCACTACTGAATTTAACCCCTTGTATTGGTATTGTTTTTCTTCCCAATCTGGTATAATTGTTTGTAAATAACGTTTACCAACAAAGGTGTAGTAAGCTCCTGTATCTAGGATTGATTTTGCAAATTTTCTTTCTACCATAACAATGCTTATACTTGATTACCCAGCTATATATCCCATTCTTTTTGTAGGTTTTGTTGTATACAGTTTGGCATCTTGTATCTTTGTGAGGCTTGTATCAAATGTTCCAACTTTTGGTAAGCTTGAGTTTGCATCTATTACTTCATATGTTAAATCAATATTATTAACTTGGTACTTAATTATATTGATTTCATAAATTTCACAGGTGTCTGATTATTCAGTGTCTTTTTCAGAATGAGATTCTTCTTCTTTTTCATTGTGGTCTTCTGTTTCTATGATATCATTAATTTTTGCCTTTTGGAGACAATAATTGGCTAAGTGTCCAATACCACAACAGTAATGGCATTTTATTTTCTAATTAGTGCTGGATAAATTGGCCATTAAAGGTTCTCTTGGTTTATCTTTTATAATAAATGGTTTATTTGGACTTTTAATATCCAATTGTTTTCCTGTTATGCCAATTTTGATTCTTGTCAATATACCTTTTAGTGCATCAATATACTCCTCTGTAGGACATGGTTCTATGCATCCTCTTCTCAGGGAAAATTCCAGCTCTCATCCACATTTTTTAAGTATCTACATATGAAGCATCTTTTGTGACATTTCTGGATATAATGAATTGAATATTTAAGCTTGTTTTAAGAACCAAGGTAAAGTTTTGTCTTTCTCTGGGTCAAAGAATGTGATTGCAAAGATTTTTCTCTCTTATACCTCCAGGAATCATTTGCCCACTTGGTTACCATTTCATTTTTCCATCCAGACCAGGTATTTTACCATTTGTTTTTCTTATACCATAATACCATCTTTTTGGCAGATTTTTATAATAATGAATGTAATCTTGCAGTGATTAAGTAATCTGGTATGGAATAATGCTTATTTGAAATGTCAATTATTGTAATAACTGACATATGGTCATATTCACTTTCACCTGTAAATGTTTTCCATTCTTTCATTTGAGGTGCTTCCTTAATTAATACTTGATTTCTGTCTTGATGGCTTAAGTCTGTTATGAAGGGGTTTTTAATTTCCTCTTTTGGGCTAAAAGGACTTCTTATGTGAGAAAATGGGGTTGATAACTTTGGCATTTTTAATTTAGCCTCATTTATTTTATCCATTTTCTCAGTAATAAATCTTATTTCACTTCAAATTCCTTCTTTAGGATCCATTCTTGCTTCATCACTTTTTTCTACATGGTCCAGAAGTAAATTTTGGTGTGATGAAGTCTTTTCTTTAAATTTTTCAACAGAAAATCTTAGCTTGTTCAATTTTTCTGTCAGATTTCCAATACTCACATCATTATTGATTGTTAAAGGTTTTGCTTTCATGTCTTTTATGTACTTATACAATTTTTGTTTTCTTTCTATTAATTTCTGAGTATTTTCAATTAAGACTTTTGGTTTATAATTTTTAACCATAAATTTAATTCTGTCTATTTCTTTTTTTACAAAAATTTGTGTTAAAGCTAACAAACCACTATTTATTTCTTGTAAAGATAATGAGCCATTTTTAATGTCTTTTAGAGGTAATATACTATTATTAATTTCTGTCAAAAAGACAATGTTATTTCTTTGGAGAATGGGGTTGTCTCATTCTTTGTTTATCTTTGTCCTTGAAGTACATCAACATTCTTGCCATGTTGAAGAAATTGCCATTGGATCTTTTTGGATTCTTGGAATCATGTAGCTTGGGGAATATGGTTTCCTCCAGTTCTTTTTCTTTTTCTTCTTCCCTTCTTGGGGAGGTTGGCTGGCTTGTGGCTTGCTAGTAGAAGCTACTGGGGCTCCTTCCTTGCTTGACTCCCTCTTATTTTTGTGCCAGTCGTTTATCTTTTTGATTTGAGGTTTGGATGATAATGTATTCTATCCATTGGATTATTTCCCTATGTCCTCTTCTTTGAGAAACATTTTCAGTATGTGCCAGGAGCTAATCACTCCTTGGTGAATTTGTGGCAACATATCCCTATCATGTAGATGTCTATCTGAGCCCTCTGAATGTGATTTGTATCTGTTGGAGTTACTCACACCTAGTACCAACTCTGGTTCAGATATTATAGGGATTTCTGGGACTTGCCTTTGGATTTGGAATTACATTGGGTGAATTCTGTTCCACTGGGGATTTTGCCCTTTCTTTTCCTTTTTGTGGGATCATTTCTACTCTTGAGTACACCTTTATCTGATTGGATGGAGTATTGGGATCCTCTTCTAGTAGTCATTCAAAAAATAAGAGTTAAAACATTTCAGAAAAATAAAAATCTTTTTATAGAACTTTTGAGAGAGGTACTAGCTTTCAGAGTCCTGGAAAGTGAATCCTGGAAAGATTAATTTATTAGCATTTCTTTTCTTATTGAAAACAGGTGTTGGAGAACTTCAACAAGTCTCTTCTACCAGTCTCTAAAAAGTGGTCTGATTTTCCTGTTTTGGGCTGTCTGAAAACACTAAAAAAGAAAAATAAATATAAGTCTTTTTATGGGAAAGTGTTATTTTTGAGAAGATATGGAAATTTAAACATAGAAATTTCTTTTATATCTTTTTGAATAAGAGAAATGAATAAAAGAAATCAATAAGAAATAAAGATGATTTTTTATTTTATTAGATTTTTTTTATTATTTTTGTATTTTTATTTTTAAATAATAAAATAAAAATTAATATGATTCTTTCTAGAATTGAATTATGATATAAATTTATTATTAATCACCAGAGTTACACAAAGAAAGTTCTTGAAAGTCTAAGGATTTGAAAAATGACATGAAAGACAATACAATTTCTTTCCAAATGTCTGAATAGCTTTTAAAATCAATAAATAGAAAACCATTTCATAATTCTAGAATTATAAATATAATTTATTGTTGAACCAAGCCAATTTGGATCTTTTTATAAGGTCTTTTAAGTAAACATCACATCCAGGCCCCCAAATGTAAAGGTTGACTATAAAACAATAAGTAAATATTACTAATACTTTACTTATTGTACTCTGAATGTCCTCATTAAAGTAATGAATAAGATTAACAATAAATATAATAATCAAGATATATTATAATTGTGGCATAAAAATATTTATAGTATTTGAAAAATGAAATAATATAATAAGAATAAATATATGAATATTCAATAATTAATATATTTATATTAATTTATTATTGTTACAAACAAATGATAAGTCCATAAGAAGTTATTCTTTAATAATAAAAAACAATTTATAACAATAATATTACCAATATCAAAGCTATATATCAATATAAATACTATTTATATTAATAAAAATATTATTATAGATAGTAGTAAAGCAAAAATAACCTACTTATAACACTTAATATAATAATTTTGAACAACATTATTCCAAATAATGTAAATAAAACTCATTCAAATTTTATTTACAAATAAAAATAAAAGAAATTACAAATATTCTTGATTTTACATGGAATTGCAGATTTTTAGAGAGAAATCAACAACAAAAATTAAATTTTGGTTTAAAAAAATCAAATTTGATGATTATAATAAAGAATTACTTGAGTCTTTAATAATATAATAGAATTATATAAAAAGAATGAAGGTATTACCTTTGAATATAATATTTCAATTTTTTTGATGTGTCTGAGGGGGAAATAGAGGAAAAAAGCTCTATTTATATTAAAGTCCTCCCTCCTAGAGTCCAGAAGGATTCTAGTAGACGCTTAGTGATGGTGTCAACTTTAATTGATAAGTATTTCAAGGTTTAGTGAAGATGACATCAAAATGCAACCATCTTATCTCATTACCATGCCATTATTTAGAGTCATCACTGTAAATCTAAGTTTTAGAACATCATAGGCTTAGAAGAGGGTTACATTTGGTGTATTTTATTGGTATTAATCATCATATACTAGTATTGACCAGTTCTATCACTTATATAGCTGTTTAGCTTAAAATATAATGACAGTGAGTGATCATAAATGATCAATTTTAACCTTAAGCCTTGATCAGTAATACATTTTGAGTTATACAGGCTACAGCCATTCAGAGAGTGATATATGATAGCTTTTCATGTCCGTAATAAGCTTCCAAGATTATTTTATCACATCATTAAGAAACTTTATTTTTGATTATTTTTCTTGTAACTCATCTTTTATGTTGCAATTTACTATTTTAAACTTCAAACCATGATTTCAAGGGGTTAAAACTTTAAAATAATGATGAAAGTAACATCATTATTTGGATATGAGCGAGTAGAATCTGAATATTCACTTTCATAAGCTTGGACCAATTTCAAAACAAAGTGGTTAACAGCTATTGTTATTTTCTCAATAAACCCTTGTGATTTTTAGCCTTGTTTCAAACTTGCAAAATAGATTTTATATCTGTATTTTGAAGGTTATGACATGGTAACCTTATTTCTAGTTCAACTATTTATGATGCATATTCCAAAAGATATGAGCCAAAAACCATGAATATATGTGCTGATCATAAAAATGCATATATTCAGGTTATCTCAGTAAGTATTGACTTTTAAGATATGACATAAAAAATTTTCATGTGAAGGCTTTCATGGGGAATCTGATGATGTAATTTCTTTCATATTTTTACTCATTGTTTCGGAGATAATCAAGGCTTTATGCCTTTTTATGGCATCTTTACTTATTTTAAGATAATAATTTCAATTCTTATCATTAAAACACGTATTTCAAGGCTGTTTTGTGACCTTTTTGAATATGTGGTCATATCTTGAAGGCTCACAAAAAGGGCCAGCTACTAAGCTTCAAAGAAACATAAGGTATAAGAGGAGAAATTTAATCAAGAGAATTCATAAGAATCTGAATATAGTACAGACAAAAGGATGAAACAAAATGAAGGAACAACTGAGAAAAAATCTTAAAGAAAAAAAGTTACAGAAGATTTAATGGAAAGTCATTTTTACATAGAGATAGTAAAAGGTGCATAAATATAGGCTATAATGGTAATAATTGATGTTATAAATACTTCTTTGAAGTGAAATATATTCCAGAATTTATGCTAAAAGGAATGCATCAATTTGCCATCTCTCTGTACTTTTTTAAGACTTTGAGAATAAGGGTCTCTTTGAGTTCTATCATTTTAAGAATATCAGTTATTATGAGAGTTGAATTTAAATTCATTTTATCAAAGAAAATGAGTTTTGGTTTCTATCATAATCTCAACTTAGTTCAATAAGATTATTAATGATAATTTTTTGTTTGATTTTAAGTTTAAAATTTCTTCAATACTAATGTAGTAATAGTTCAATATTGATCATGATTTTTTTATTAAAAAGTTATAGGAATTGTATTAGTCATTATGGCCAATAACCTATATTGATAATTATGATTTAATTATCAATCTCCCTTTATATAATGATCCAATTTGGTATTTTCAATTTTGAAATCTAACTTGAATATGTTAACATATCTCTGTGTTTCAAGACTATCCTTAATTCTATTTAGATACCCCTTCAATAATAACCATAAATTAGTATCAAGAATTGAGAAAGTAAAACTTATAGGTGTAAGAGAGAATTAAGATTATTTAAGAATACTCAAGCTGACTTGGAAATTTGTGAAATTCCTAAGACTCTATTCAATGAAATTTATTAATCCATTATTCTCACAAATCCTGAAGCTTAATATTATCATCATTCCAGTCATTTTCATTAACAACTTGTTTGTCCTTGATTGAATAATTCCATTTCGAAAAACTCTGAATATTATTGTTAATAATTAAGAATAGGCTTATTATATGTCACTAGATACCCAATAATAAAATTTAATAAATCTTGCATTTTTTAAAGAATTATAAAAGACTAATCTGTCTGAAGAATGTTAAAAGGATAAATGTACAACTTAATTTCCCGGACAAGAAAGATTATTTCAAAGAATAATTTTTTGAATTAAATGAATAGTTACTTACATTTTTTGAGATGGATAGGTGATATTATTCTATATTTTGGTTTTCCTGCCACAGTTAGGTATCAGATACTCGATTACTATGAGTAGGGAGTCCATATGTAAGCTAGTACTTTGATATATGTAATGTAATCAGAATAAAGATACAGATACTGAATATATATATAAGTATCAATTGGTTTTGAAAAAGGGAGTATAATATCATTCAGAAAATTGCATTTCACTGATGGATATAGTAGAAGTGGTAATAATTCTTCTGATTCAGATAATATTGAAGACAAAGTTAGAGATAATTGAATTGATAGAGTAAGATCTATTCAGGTTATTATTAAGGAGAAAGAGCTCCAAAAACAATAAGTTTAGTCCAGAAAACATTTTACTTCTTTTGAAAATCAGATATTCTCAACTATTCTGTAAATATCATCAAGATGTATTTGTTGTGCTTTATATATATATAGAACATTTGTCAGCCTGTGACTCAAAACCAGAGCACAAGCATGACAGCCAAAATACCATAAACCAATGGTATAGCTAAGATACCACCAAAACATGGAGCTGAGCCAAATCAGCTCAAAAGGTATCAAAAGAAAGAGGAAACTCACCTCTTTCTTAAAATATAAGTCCCATCACCATAGGACAAGAAGTAACAAAGTTATCCCTGCTCAAAGTTATTGCTGAGCATAAACCTTAATTTTCACCTCTCATCTAAAATCCAGAAGGAGAGGCTTAACCCCATCAAATGGGTACTCACAATGAAGCCTTAAGCCAGGGCTATCCAATGGTACCAGCCAAACTGAGCTAGCACCAATATTACTGGAGTTATGGTCAAATTCAGGCCAAATAAGGGTGAACAAAACATTCACCTCTCATCTAACTTCTACAGTTTTAGTGTGAGATACTTAAAGTGGGGTCTTTTTGGAAAGAGCACAATCAGGGCTATTTGATGGATTCATCCATTCTCCCATATCTCAACTATAACAGAAGTTATGGGGTAAATAAGCTCAATACAGCTTTTTGCCTATACCATGCAAATGTACAAAATTCTTGAACATGGGATAACTTTGCCATATTTAATGATAACCATATCAAATGAGCTACCATCGTGTAGAGCACGTACAGGGCTACACACTGAACCCATTTTGAGGTTGATATCTCAAGAATTGACAAAGTTATGGCTGTTTTAAGGTCAGATTCCCACCTGCTGTCATATACAGCCTTACCATGGGATAATATCCCATAATCATGAATATGAGGTGTCAAATAGACAAAGGAGTTTGTTTTTACTTCAATACCTCATATGTCAGTCAATACTGGGGTCACATACAGCTTCTGTACAGCATTCTATGCGTCATACACATCAGAATCAGGCTGTGAAGTCCCCAGATGAAACTTTTCACCCTGTATTCGTGAAAACTGTCCAGATGTGGTTTGAAAACCACATCTGAGCCCAATACAGGCTATACAGGCTGTTTTAAAAACACAAGCCAGTCCTAGAGAGTGAAAACCTTTCACCCCCTCTGTGTGGAAAGGTCTAGCACCCTTTCCACCCCATTTCAGGATAAAAAGGAGGCTTTTCACAGCCAGAATTGTTTCCTCATCCTTCTCTTGAATACCCTACGTAGTAAACTGTCCAAAACAGTTTTACTCTTGGGTAATAAATCAGGTATACTTATAATTTTAATTATTGTAGCTCTTATTATAGTAATCCAACTGGTAAGACTGCACCCTGGGTTCTCAATAGCGCTCACCACCACTATTTTTCAATAGTAGAACCCTTTTATTATATTATAAAACCATCATCTTAAACTTGAATCCCTATTTTAAAACCATTTTCTACATGTCACAGTCATATTTTTAGTTGTAAATAGCCTAATTACTGCTTCAAAATAGACTCCATCTGACAACATTATGACTATAGCTTTTATGGATATTTACTGAAGATCAGACCTTTTGAGGATACTAAGTTTCAGGGTCATAAATATATCTCTCAGTATATCACCAAATGCAATTTACAAAGAAAAAGATCCAACACCCTTTTCTTGGGTATGACTCATGAAATTTCTTTCTAAAGAAAAGGTTATAATAATGATTTTTTCATGTGGATCTATTTAATAAAGAGCTTGGAAATAAAATAATTACAGAAAAACTCAATGTTGTCTTTGTAATGGTTTGAGAATTGTGATAGTTGAATGAAAGACTAGGGGAGGTAAGCCAAACATGCTAATATTGTGAGCCTTGAGTTATATTCTACATACCCAAACAGGCCACAATAGATATAAAAGTAACTTTTGGACTATGCATAATCACTAAGTCATGCATATATCCAAAATTGATCATTTCTTATTTAGAAGATGTTTTTTTTGTAAGTAAATCCATGTATCAGAGGCTAGATTTGGATTCTACACAACAATTAACCTAGGGTAACTCCATAGAGTGAATAAGCTTAAATTAACAATATGACGTGGTAATATGGAAAATAATTTGATACCACATAAAAGAATTGTGAAAAATTTGTTTTTCCCAAGTCAACATCAAAAGAATGTGATTGTGAGAAATCCAATGCTACATATACACTAAGAAGGGTGTTATTCATGTTTGTGAAGCTTAGAATTACTGTATTATTACATAAAGCTTTGATAAACCCACATCAAATATCAGTCCTTAGGCCTGAGTCACTATTTTTCACTTGAAAATAGCTAAGGGGGACAAAAGACATCAAAGAGAGCCAGGGAACCAAGTTTCTAAGGCCTCTGGGGAATGTTCATATTTAAAAGTTGGATAAATGGCTGATAATGGCCCAATTAGTCTAACAAAACCTTCTGGTAACCTAGTTGCCAAGATCAAATTCCATTAAAACATGAGAAAATAGCAAAAAAGCTGCTATTTTGAGATGACAAGGAAGTAATGAGAAACTCTGACTCCTGTAATAATGTACATTTTTCATTATTTTCAATGGAAAATCCCAAAAAAATTCATTAAAACCTTTTTGGACTCTTATCCATGAATTTACCTCATGGAAACTAGCTTTAATTATATTATTTGCTTTTCTATGTAGAAATGAGGTAAAAAACTTCAAAAATTCATTAAGAATACAATTATTAATTAATAATTTTTGAAATTTCAGGACCACAGGATAAGGAAAGAGATATACACTAAAACCAAAAAGAATTTTGAATTCATAATTAAAATTAAAGGTTTTAGTTACTGTCCATTTTTGATGATTTCACATGAAACACTGAATATTCAAAAATTCATAGAAATTAAAACCTGTGATTCAATTTCCAATAAAATCCACAACTTTCAGAAAAAAGAATACTTTCTCATTAGAAGAATATTTACAGTTCTTAATTATTTATTTCTTAACCATAAATGGGTTGTTAGTCACATAAAATAACCTAACCAAGCAATTATGATAATATTACTCGACTACAAGGTATTTAATCATTAAGAAACTAATGTAAATCTCTTTTCATTTTTATCCATTTAATTCCTCTTTGAGCTGTTTTAGACTTAAAAGAGGCCTAGTATTTCCATTTTTTCAATATCATCCTATTATTCAATTGCATCATTACTAACAACAAGTGAGTATTAGTTCAAATTATTATCAAGAATTATTGTCTTTTCAAATCAACAGTAAATACATGAAATAAAATAATAATACCATATCTAATCATTTTCAACTATAAAATGTTGTATTACTGCTATAAATCATGTTTTGATCCTTTGTATCCACAAATAATCTGTCAAATGACTTTTCCAATTCTCTTCAAGGTATTTTTGGATTATTAATAGGTTTTTGATTGATTATTGAATTTTTTTCACTGAAGTTTGTAGTTTTCTGCAAGAATTAAATATAAATATTCTTGAAAAAGATAATTATTAATTAAGATGGTTTTATATTATGTTCATATGAAATCTTATTGTTGGCCTATGACACAAAAACAAAGCACTAGCTGACAGCCAAAATACCATGAACCAATGGAAGAGTAAAATACCACCAAAACATGGAGCTGAGCCAAAATATCTCAAAGGATATCAGAAGAAAGAGGAAAGTAACCCCTCTTCAAATATGCAAATCCCATAAATATAGGACAAAGAATGACAAAATTATTCAGGCTCAAAGAAAGTGTGGAGCAAAAACTTGAAATTTCACCTCCCATGTAAAAGACAGAGAAAGGGGCTGAAATCCATCAAATAGGTGCTCAAATAAAAGCTCACAGCTAAGGATATACAATTTTACTAGCCATACTGAGCTAGTGTCAAAACTACAGAGGTTATGGCCAAACCTAATTTAAATAAGGGTGAATGAAACATTCACCTCCCATGTAATTTCTACAGTTTTAATGTGAGATACCTGAAGTGGGGTTATTTTGGGAAGGGAACAATTAGGGCTATCTGATGGTTCCATAAATATCCCAATAGCCCATATAGAACAAAATTTATGGAGAAAATAAGTTCCATACAGGATTTGAGAAAACCTCATATCTGAATAATGGATATTAAAAATGGCATAACTGTGCCATATTTAATGTTATCCATAACAAATGAGTTACCATTGTGTAGAGCCCATCAAGGGATACACAATAAACCATATTTTAATTCCATATCTTAAAAACTGAGAAAGGGTTTTTGGTTTTCAGGTTAGAATACCACAGTTTGGAAAAAACACTTTTATTATGAGATACTCTCCCATATCCTTGAATATGAGATGTAAAATCTACAAAGAAGCTTTTTTAACCTGCACTAACTCATAGTTTGGTTAATATGGGGTCAAAATTCATGTTCTTTTCATAATTCTCTATATCACACATGCCAGAAGAGGGCTGTGTGGTCCCCAGATGAAATATTTCACCCTGTCTTGGTGAAAACTTCCCAGATGTGGTTTCAAAAACCACATCTGAGCCCAATGAAGGCTATAAAGGAGTTTTTAGAGCCACAAGCCAGTCCTTGGAAGTGAAGAATCTTCACTCCTTGTACGTGAACAGGTCTAAAGGACTTTTCCACCCATTTTCAGGATAAAAAGGGGCCTTTCTCATCCCAAAAGAGAAGTCACCATTCCGCTCCTGAATTACAATTTAGTAAAACTGTCAAAAACAGCTATACTCTTTGAAAATAATCAGGTATACTTCTAATCTTAAGTATTGTAGTCTTTGTTATAATAACCCAATTGATAAATCTGCACCAAGGGCTTTCAAAAGCACTCACCACTACTATATGTCTATGGTAAATTCCTTAAACTTTCTTTTTAACCTATTTTAAGCTTATTAATTGGTGTCACAGTCATAGTTATAGTTTTGAATACATTTAATACCACTCCATCATAGACTCAGCCTGACATTTTGGGGGCCTGTCTGTGTTTCTACCTCATTTTGTGGACTTTTTGACAAAAAAAGGGTAATTTCTCTTATTTCTTATATTTGAATTACCTTAATATTATTTTTCATACCCAAAATCATCTTAATAAAAATTAATAATATATAGAATATCATATATTATTAATTTTTTCAGTGGTATACAATCATATACCATTGTTTTTTTGAATGCATTTTCTGATGTTGTTAGTCATAATTTAGCTACCACAGTCTTATTTGAGCATGACTTTACATATAAGAACATCAAACCCATATTCTTCTTTCTTTGAAAGAATACTTCTGTACTGTAAATAACAGTTTCAGAGGCATGGTTGGACATATTGATAATTTCAATTTTCCATTACAAAACAGCTTGAGAGATTATTATTTTTAATTACAAAATAATCTGTGAGATATTTGGGATACAAAAATAGACCATACATCCACAAAAAATTCTTTTTTACATGCAATTGATAATTCCAATTATACATCATAATACAAGGGCACAGTATAAATATATATTGTACCAGAAGACATTCTTAGATGTGCAAATATCACTACAAGAAGTTCCAACTGGCATAATATCTCATACTTTGTTTTAGTGGAAGAATAATTCATACTTCTTGATACTAAGTGACAGGACAACACACCAGTAGCACCCTCAGACATGGATGTGCAGAAGGGCAGAGGGAAGAGGCACAGTGAAAGCATCATATCAAACAAAACGTTGACACTAATTGCCACTCAGAGGCCTAGAAAATCACAAAACTCTGCTTGCATACAAGGTAAACCATCCTTGAGACCTTGTACAGGAAAGATTACTATAATTAGCCCAGTTCCAACCTCTAAAGGAAAATTTCCTAAAGCAGCTGATAAAAGATTTGTACAAGGAACAGTAAAGGGTAAATACCCTAAGAAAAAACCACTTTGACTGCTTACAAACACCAATATGTCCTCTGTACACCTCAGGAACCAGCCAGAGGACAGAAAGGGACTTTTCAGAACCAGAACGTAAGGGTATGGACACCATATTGGTTGGCAGGACACTGAGGGAAATCATAACCATGTTTCCATTTACCTTCTATTTCAACAATAACTCCAAACCAGAGGACTGGATGGATATGGATCAAGCTCTTCAGCTACACCAGCTCCTTGAATATTTATTCCAATGGAGCATGGTGTCACATGGTGGAATGTGATCTACAGCTTGCCATTATTAACCAGTCTTTCAACAGGTTTCATAGCCGTTTTGGCAAGAGCTCCCTTTTCTGAGGTCTGGCAGAAAGAATTGTGGCAATAAACCGGTTACCAAAATCATGGGTTGGATTCTGGTTGTAGACAAGAGGTGGTCTTGATCAAACAACCAGGAATTGCTGGGTTTTCCCCTCCATTGGCATACAAGGGTTCCTCCCCTTGGGGGTTCCTTGTAGGCTCCTTTTGTGACTAATGTAACTCCATGAGGGTGACATGGGTAATACCATCAGTTACATGCACTTTGGAATGCAGTGCTCTAAGCCTGGGGGTACTTTCACATGGTGGAATGTGATCTACAACTTGCCAGTATTAACCAGTCTTTCAACCGGTTTAATAGCTTTTTGGCAGAAGTCCCCTGTGCTGAGGTCTGGCAGACATCATTGTGACACATGGACAAAGAGAGGTTCAACCTAGCTTTACACTAGGCAGAACTTGTATCAGGATTCCAGGAAATATTTCTTAAACGGATACCCTTCAAAGACCTTATTTAAATCACCAAAGGCTGGAATCTCAACAGGAATTTCAAACTCCTGGAGGAAAGGGAATCCAGGATAAGCATTAATCAAGCCACTATACAAGCCATATAAGAACAGCTGAACCAGACAGAGAATACTCTAATTCCTTCAGGATCACAAGCAGTAAACCAACCAGACTCCCCAATGGCTTCAAATGATTCAGTCAACAGAATATCAGTGACCAAAAGTCACCATTTGTCACAATCCCAGGTAGTTTCCAGGAGAAGACAAGGAGAAAAAGGGAAAAACCAGACTTATTTAAATTAGAGTCAGAAGGAGTCAGACCCAATGCTCCAAAAGATGTTGGACTTGGTGAAAGAAGTACACAAGAGCCAGAAATAGCTGTAAATGAACTTAATATGATAAGTAGCCCTACTACTAGAAATATTATTCCCACTCAGGATGAACATAGTGTTGTTACACCTGAGAGTAACATAAACAGCAATGAAATGTGGCTGAAAATGTCCCAATTTGAAGAAAAAACTCAATAAAAGTTTGAAAAGCTCCATGAAAACAATCTAAGGTTAGAAGAACTGATAACCTTACAAAGAACAACCATCAATTCTCTTCAAGAGGGATATGCTAAACTAAGAAAATCCTAAGAAGAGACTAAACAAGACTGAATAAGGTCTTAGACGAGGAATACCACTGCAAAATAGACAGGGAACATCTAGATAAATACATGAAAAGTGGTTCAATCTCTGCCAAACCATGCAGCCCCAAACACAGTATAGTTTTTTGGATAATACTCAATACCACCAAGAATACATAAAACCATATTCTTTGTTTGAGAATAAGCAGAGATCATCATCAAAATACCAAGATGGAATAGGAAGAACTGTAACTACTTCCAGAAGCCTCAAGTTGGCCAAATTTCTCTGGTATAGGAGAATATGATAATATGGAACACATTGATTATATTGATGGAATTTTCATTGATGTTCCATGTATACCATACTACTGGATTAAAGCTTGACTAAACAAAGCATACAAAGGACATGCTAGTATTTGGCACATAGAAATGAAAGAAATACATGGTAGAAGAAATTGGCCATTGTGGATGAGTCAGATAATCCATAGGTACAGTAGTGGTACCTGGATATGTCAAATGACAATGTCATTTGAAAATGACAAATACTCAGTGGACAAAGATCCTTATTATTGGCTTCTTAAACAGTCTAAAATGCTCAAAGTCATTGATTCTCATATGAAAATTCAAATGAGGAATCACAAAATACTGACACAAATGCAAGGAGAACTAGAGCATGCAGTGAAATTCAGGTGAAACCAAAGCTGCACTCTAGATGACATTTCCAACACCTTTCAAGATTTAAGGAAAAGGAAAAAAATAGGGAAATATTCCCCATATGCAGGCAATAGATTCAGAGAGAAACATCCTTTCAGGGTTGACAATAAAGACAAGCCCAGAGAAAAAGTGGCAGAAGTGACTAAGAAGAACTCTTGTCACAATTGTGGGTCAACAGACCACTATTCTAACAGCTATCCAAAGGCAAAGAAGAAAATTTATTCCATTGAAAAAAGTACCAGAGGAAGAAATCCAAGTAGAGGATGCTGAATCTTACTCTATGGGTTATTCCATCAGAGAAAACTCTGATGATTAGCAAGAACCAATAGAGGAACTCCTGGTGGGGTACCAAGAGGAAACACAATTATAGATTCAGGACATACAGTTGGAAGCAGGACTAAAAAATTACACTGAGAACAAAAACTTGTGCAAGTACACACAAGATGCACAGTGAGCCTTAGAGGTATTTTTGTATACCCAAAAGGCCACAAATAACAAACCATGTTAGAATTATAAATAAAGAAATCTATTTATATTATAAAATATATATCAAAATATAAACATCAAATTTATATATAAAATGAAAATTTTCATTATAATTCAAAATTAAAATTACATTGAAATTTAAAATTGTGAAAACACATTTTTACTTGCAAAAATTAAGCAAAAAGAAATTTTCAACAAAAGTATTAAAATGAAAATATTTTTGGAAAAATTCAAATAAAATTCATTATATCTTTTTATCCAATAAATAAACTTATGAAAATTATTTTACCATTGGATTCCTCATAAAAAAGTAATGTGGGGTCACCTCTGGGTGGAATTTCTGTATCTCAACCCTTAATAAGCTTAAATTGAGTGTTGAGTTTTTCCTGCATTAAAATTGATAATAGTCAAAACCTTAATTCAATTCACACCACATGTGGTGTTAACCATCAATTTTTGTGTTGAAATTCAAGTGTGGTGTGTAGCTTAGAAGTTATGAGGAATTGAAGTATTTTCAATTGAAATGTCAAAATGTGTGCATGTATCATATAAGTGAACTTTGATTTACATATTAGGTATCAATTATTACATTTGTGTACTGTAAAAGCTCAATTGAATTACATGTAAATTAAAAGTATAACACATGATGAGTAATTAATGAGAAATTAATTCTGGGGGAGGAATCTTGGCTCCAAGGGTTCCAGACTCCCCCAAACTCCTTGCTGACAGGTGTGGGCTGTCAAACTTTAGGAAAATGTTCAACACGTTTTGCCTGGAATTGAGTCACAGGGTCTGTGACCCAATTGATGATGAGGTTTTGATACCAACCAGGGCAGTTTTAGCTGTTTGCAAGAGGTTAAATCTACCCTTAAGCTGAAAGATCTTAGTCCTTAAGTTGAAAGATCTTAGTAAAAACAGCTTTAACTGGTTTTGATGTCTCTTACACACATTCTGACATGTTTTGGAGTCTTGAAACTAGGTATTTCTATAGCAATGGCTGATTTAAGGGTCTGAAATGGCTAAAACCAGCCTTTTTTTGGTCTAAACCAGAGTTTAAGGATGTCAGAATTGGCTTTTCTGTTGTCAAAGTGTTTTCACAAATGAAAAGAGGAAATTTCACTTTTGGAGTAAGAAAATTGGTGGCAATAAAAGAATGTCTTCTTTGCCCCACTTTTCTCTTCATGTTAGAATCTTTTCCTTTTATAATTAGCTTAAACACTGTTAAACCAATCAATAAAAGATTACAGCCACCATTCTTAAATCATTTTAAACCTTTCATCCACGTGAAAAGATAACTTTAATCATTCTTTGTAAGCTTTATAATCATTTTTACCCTTGAACCACCCCATAAGTGAATTAAAGCATCTTTCATCACTGTTAGCTTTGTCACTTTGTTTCCAATTTCACTCTGGTTACTTTTGGGCATGTTTTCTCTTTAATAATATCTGTAAAAACTTTGTTCTAATATTAATTTCCTCCAGTTCTTTGCTCAATTAATTCCAATTGAGAGTTCTCTTGAAGAAATTCTTTTGTATCCTTAAATGTCTCCTTCAGAGTATTTTTGGATAAATTTTTACTGTTGGTAAAACAACAAATCTTTGAAACATTATTTTTTATACTTATAAAGCTAAAAACAACCAATTTGGAATGTTATCTCTTAAAACCCTTAAACTTTACTACTTTTAACTGAATTGTACCTTATACAATCTTTGAGGATGGGAAAAGTACTTGATTTTTTATCAAAGTTTCAAATCCACACCTTACCTGCACAGACCTTACTAGTAACACAAATCAAAGGAATGGAATTCATTCATGGGATAGCAACTAGAATTAATGTTTGTATTTACAATGCTCAACACCCATTGACAATTGAAAGTGGTGCACACTTCTCAGTAGTTACCTGATAATATCTGGAAAAACACTTCCCGAATTGAGAAAAGAAACCCTTCCCAGCTAAATCACAGAATTTCAAAAGTGCATCAGGAATGATGAAATCCATTGGGACTATTATCAAAGAGATACTTATGTCCCACAGGAAAGGTAAGATCAGACTCAACTCAGAGTTTGTAGCGCTTGAATATACCAACATCCAAGGTTTCTTACTGGGAAAAGACTATCAAAGGATCTATGGCCTTGATATTTACAATAGTAAAAATAGGCATATTACCATAGGTACAAACAAGTAATAGAAATTTTAACTTTATATATACCAGTTGTCCAACAAAGACCCCTTAGAAGAATTACTAAATGAAGTCAAAGAGGTAAAATTAAAAGCTAATTTTGTAAGTAAGAAGAAGCTTAGTTTACTAGAAATTCTGAGGAAGAATAGACCAGCTTTTTCTATAGGGGAAAAAATATTGTTCAAAATTAGAGGCCATGATATATAATTACACCTGGATGTAGAAAGACTTTTTACACCCATTCTTAGAAGACTTACAAATCTAGAAAGCCTGGAAGCAAGGAAATAAATTGGAAAAATTTCAATAAAATCCTAGATATGGATGGCATCAGAAAGATAGGACACAATGAAATAGTGAAAATAACCACACCTGAACTTATCACTTGGCATAATGACAAGTCTAGATTGTTTGAAGACTTCAGAGCGCTTAACAATGACAATCAAGCTGACAGGTACCCCATACCTGTCACAGGGGCTCTTGCGAAAAACAGGAGTGGCCTGGCACTCAGCAATCAGGGACCTCACTTGGAAGACTCCAAAGAATAATGAAGAAAGGAATAAAAGAAATGAATTTCTCTAAGAAATATGCAGTTACAAAAATGAGATGCAATAAGAGAAATAAGCCAAATAGGCAAAGAGCCAACCAAGTAAGTCCTTAGTCACTGTTTCAACCTTCCAGAAGGAGCAATGGAATTAGTAAAGGATATGACCACAAATATCCACTGACAGGCAAAGAAAGAAAAGGGAAAGGGTGCTAAATGACTGACTTGATAATATCAGTATTCACTTAATTTAAAGATAAGATAAATAAAGATAAAATAAAATCAAAATATATTAATTAACTGGGGAAAGCCCCCCAGGGTCCAAGGAGGCTGATATCTGTGAAAGGTTGAGAGCTTGACTCCTTCAGGCTGGAAGCTGATCTGTATTGAATACTGGAAGCTATATTTATTGTCTGATGGAATGTATACCTTTCCAAATTGAGAAATGAACTGGGTTTAATGATCTTCCCATGGTGTATGATTGAAATACAGGTCATGATGAATATAGACTGTATTGAATTAATGTGGTTTCCAAGGTGGATTGATAAATAATTGACACTTGACAGATTGGTTTTGTAACTACCTCTTAAATACCCCTTGAGAATGAATTTTCAGTATTCCCTTGGAAGAATAATTTAAGTGAGAATATGCACTTATTGGTTGATGGGGTCATTGATATTTGAGAGTGACACTTGTCCTTGAGCCTTGATGAATCCTCTGGATTACCTTACGGAATGTTGAAATAACCTTTTTAAATTGGCCCCATTGGATTTCTGGTGAAAAAATATGCATAATGGTGCATAACACCACTTATGGCACTTTTGGTTATTTGAGGTTGAAAGGGCCAAAGATCTTTTGGAAGGATGCCAGGAGGATGTAAGTTAAACATGGGTTTTGGCTGGCCTCAGAGGTGAAAAAAGTGTTTTTGGGTGGTTTGGCCAAATACAGCTTATACAGCTTTAAAACTGTATTTGTGCAAAGTGCCCAAAAAATGCACAGAACTGGAAATTAAGTCCCATGAGAAAATGGCATATAAAGGCTGACTACAGAAAATTGTGAAAAATGTGCAAATCTGTATTTAAAGCTTAAAAAGCAAAATACAGGATTTTGGGCTGTATTTTCCCTATTGACTGGAAAATACCTAAGAGTGCCTAAAAGCTAAGACTGGACAGGAAAGGCCTGATGATAATGAAAGGGCCAAGTTGGACCCAAGTAGTGAAATGGCTATAAAAGGCCAGGAAAGGTGAAATGGCCAAATTGGCCAAGCATTAAGTATATGGTCAAATTGCCACAGATTGGATATGGCATGGATATGCCATATGGAGGTCCAAGAGGGTTCATTTCCATGGTTGTGACAATAACAAGGATACTCCATGCTTTAGATAAAGCAGCACAAGCCAAATACATCACCAATATGGATTTCATGAAAGGCTTCCACCAAAATGGAGTTCAAAAAAACTCAATGAAGGTACTTAGAATAATATTCCACATGGGTATATATGAGTACACCAGGATATCATTTGGCATCAAATATGTACCAGCCCACTTCCAAAGAATGATGTACACAATATTTCAAGAAAAAACATTGGAAGGCTGGAGGGTAGTATATATATTGATGCTATCTTTATATCCTCAGAAAGACTGGAAGACTATGTGCAATACATAGAAAGAGTCTTGAGTAAATGAAAACCCATTAATCCAAATATTTAACTTAAGAGTTTTAAATTTGGCCAGCAGGAACTATTGGAGCTGGGACATAAATTCTCACAACTTAGCCTAGCCATAGATCAGAATGAAGTAGCAGAAGTACTGCAAAAGCCATTACCAAAGAAAACCAAACAGATGCAATCTTTCCTTGGGCTTGCTAGCTAATACAGAATTCAACTCAAAAGGGTTTCCCTCATAACTAGCAGCTTATACAAATTATGTTCAAAAGGTGTAGTTTTTGAGATTACCAAAGAGAGGAGTTATTCATATGAGAGGATCAAACATGAAATAACTAATTAATCTGTCCTTGTTTTACCTGGATTTTAATTACCATTAAAGATGAACATAGATTCAGCTTGCAGTCAAGGATTAGGGGAGCCCTTCACAAAAGAAAAATTGTATATAGTCAGCCTAGAGAAGGGGTAATTTGTTATATATTGAGGAAACTGAAAGATTCAGAGGCCAGATAGGGAGCAACCATTACAGAATGCTTTTTTTGGTTTCTGATCTGTAAAAACTCCATTATTATTTGGAGGGTTCAGTCTTTTAAGTATACACAGACTGCACTGCACTCAAGTCTTTCTCAACATGAAGACTACCGATAGAAATATGCTGAGATGGAAAATAGCGATCTAATAGTATAGAGGAAATATGAACACCACATACAAGGAGAACAAAAGCCAAACTAATGCAGACGGCCTCATTAGATGGCCTTTGGACAATTTCAGAAGAAGTCCATATTATAACCCAGAAGTAGTTGCCAAAATTCTTATCCATTTTATGGAAATAGATAGGAAGAGGAACTTAAGATTTTCTGAATGGGCACCAGCAAGTGGCACCCCAGATACTAACAAAAGTAGAACAGAGGAGACAGAAGCTCAAATATTGGGGATAGGTTCCTATGAGCTTCAAAATAAATTTCTTAATTCACTTATCAAATATTATGCCAAACACAAACAGTGTAGCATATTTTTGAAACTCCTTCAACAAAAATACAGGATCCCAGCTAGAGGAACCCTGATTGTGGGATTATGAGTACAATAAATTTTTCCTTATAGATTGACTCCTTCATCACAGAGAAAAGCACAATAGTTCCCTCACAATGATAGGAATAGATAAATCAAGCAATGTTTGATATTAAATCAAGCAGTTTTTGATATTAAATCAAACTATGGTTGATATTAAATTAACCTATGGCCTATATTAAATAAACCTATGGTTTATATTGAATCAACCTATTTTTGATATTAAATCAAACTATGGTTGATATTTAATCAACCTATTGTTGATATTAAATCAACATATGGTTGATATTGAAAATATTTTCTTGTTCATTATTTTCATTAAATCATTCACTAATTCATAAATTATTACCTCTTTGTCCCTTGAATTGAGTCATTTGCTCCATCATCTTGAGAAAATTTGGTTCAGCTTTGGAGCTTCAAAAGCCTCAACTTCAGTTTCCTTAGACTCCTCCCCCTCTTCATCTTTGGCTTCCCCTAATATTATTATAGTCCCTTGAGAGATACCTGGATAGCCACCCAACAATCCAGCCAATTATCTTGCTCCTGTTCATTTCATACCTCCTCTTCTGGTGGTTGCTTCTCCTCTCTTTTGTGGTCCTCTGTCCAAATTTGCACTCAGTTGATGAACTGATGGTGTGTGGTCAAGATAATCCCTTGCTGTAGGAGTGAGAACAGCTTTATTTCTTTGGGATCTTCTATTATTGGCTGGAGGGCTATGCTGAACAGGAATTATTGAAGTATAAGAAAACAGAAATTTTGATACTTTTAGAATACAAAATAAGGCTTGACCAAATAAGATAAAAATTGTATTTCTTGATGAAACTTGAGGAATCAATCAACAGTCTTGAGGTGAAATAAATTTGAAAATTTTGAGAAGTGAAAATGACAAAGTCAAAATCTTATAAATAAGTCAATCTTCTTGAAAAGTATCAAATTAATTTAAATCAAGCAAGCAATCCATTCCTTCATTTTATCAATTCAAATCAAAATCAGTGTCAATAAGTCTTGAAGAATTCAATCAATCAAAACTCAATGAACAAATTTCTTCAAATAGATATCAGTGTCTTGAGGGCTTCAATAAATAAATAAATATCTCCAAAAAAATTCAAGGTCTTAAGGTCAATAAATCAATCTTGAGGAAGTCAAAATTCAATCAAAACTGATCCAATCCAATGAAATCCTGAATCTGAATCAATTATCCTCATTAATCCCAATCTATATAAACCTGAAAAACCTCAATAAAGCAAAGAAAGGAAAGTTTGATGATTAAGAATTAAGATGAAGCAAGATGGTAAGCAGAATTAAGAAATGAAAAAGAGTCAATTTTCATATGAATAAAATTAATGAGATTAAAGTTGATGAAGAAGTCATAAAATCATAAATTCATAAAGAGATCATAATTGATGAATGAGAGAAATTAATATAAATTAATGAAAAGAAAGAAAAAATTGTGAGCTAATTAATATAATGTTACAGTGGCTCTTTGAAGTGAAGAAGGCCTGGCACTCAGTAAACTGGAACTAACTTATGGAGGGCTCAAGGATGGAATAAGATGGAGTACACTTAATAGTGTGAAAAAGATAGAATTTCTATTAAAAATAGATATAAGAAAGTCGCAAAGTTAAGAGTAAGAGTACATAATAAAAGAGACAACCACACACAAGTCCAAGTCCACTTTTTCAAACTGTCAGAAAGGAAGATAAGGTTTAATAAGGATATGGCCACCACAACTCTACTGAACAGGTGAGGAAATAAAGTTGCCAATTTAATACCAATAAGTATAATAATCAAAATAAAGAACTAAAATATTTATGAAATAAGAAATCAGATATATGAATAACTGGGGAAACGTCCCCAGAGGGAGGAAGAGGGGCTGTTATATGTGAGAATCCAGCAGCCCTGATCCAAATAGTGAATTTTCTTGAGAGGAATCTTCATTTGAACTTCTTTGAATCATAAAGCGCCTGTATGGGTGTACAGGGTCTGTACAAGAGGCTTGGTGGAGCTGGGTGATCATAAAGTATCAGTATTGTGAATCCAAAACTGTATTTGGAATATCCAGGCTGTATTTATAAACTAAGATGTATGAATGTTTCAGTGTGAAGATTTTCTGAAACTGATTCCTGATACACATACTGGATTTGCTGGTTTCATGAGTTTGAGTGGGTTGAAGGTTGAATACCCTTACCCCTTATTGCGGCTGTGACACAAGAATGTGGTAAAACGCCCTTTTTGGGTCCCTTGGACCCCCTAGACACTCATCAAAATTGGGCTCATGAAGGCCAAATTAGTCCTAGGGGCCTTCCATACCCCCTGACTACCTTGAGAAGTCTCAGAATTGCCAAATTGGCCACCAAACCCCCTTTGGGCCATCTTTAAGTGCTATGGTGACAAGATCCCTGCCAATAAAGGCTTCAATAAAGGTGAAAAATTTCAATTTTCCCTTGAGATTGGCCATACATTCATGAATGACAATCATATAGCCATTATGCACCAATTTCTGAGCTGAAGATGAATTCAGAGTATATTCTGGGATACGCCACAAGTAAAATTTGGAGAAGCATCTTTTTAAACAAGTAAAGACTGAAGACATAATAATTAACACAAAGAAGAGAACTTACTGTTATGAATGGTTGAGGATTTTTAAAATGAAGTTAGTTGAGAAGAAGAGTGAAGATGCAGTACTTTCAGGATAATGATCGAGAGGAAAAGCATTTGGAAATTGAAATTTTTTGAAAAAATGTGAGGAATTGGGAACACACTCAAGAGTTCTGGTATATTATGGTGCTCAGGAGCCCACCAGTTGCAAGAGGGTGAGACTTTCACAGCCATCATCAGGGGTAAAAGGCATTTCAAGCTTATACCCACTCAAACTCACCAAAACAGAAAATCCTTGCTGTGTATGAGTATCCACTTTCAGAAATCTTCATATGGAACACCAATACGGTTTGGATTCACCAATACAGCCTCTCACTACTTTTACAGGCTGAATTTGCCAAATACAGTTTTATATTCACAAGCATGAGACTGGATGATCACCAAACTCCACCAGACCTCTTGTACAGACCCTGTACATCCATAAAGGGGCTGTATTATCTAAATAAATTTAATCTAGATTCTTCTCAGGAAAATTTACTCTTTGGATCAAGGCTGTTGGATTCTCACATATACCAGCCCCTCTTCCTCCTTCTGGGTACTTTTCACCAGTTAATTAATAGATTTTATTTATCATTTAATGAATATTCTCATTTTAATTTTGGAATATATTATTTATTGGTATTAAGTTGGTATTCACATTTCCTCACCTTTTCAATAGAGTTGTGGTGGGCATATCCTTATTAACCCCTCTCTTCCTTTTCTGACAGGTTGAAAAAGCGGAGTTGGACTGGATTTTCGTTGAATACTTTATTTCTTACCCTTATTTTTTTATTTTGGTGGATTTTCTTATATTTAATATTATTAGAAATTGCATTATTATTACACTCTCAAGTGTATTATTTCTTATCTCATTCTGAGCCCCCTACAAGTTAGTTTCAGTTCACTGAGTGCCAGTCCCTCTACACTTGAAGGAGCCCCTGCAACACCATTAATGAGATCAAGAACCTACATAAAGAAATGATGAGAAATATTTGATATAGAAATTCTACTCATAAAATAAGCTATTGGGAGTGGTGAGTTCATTAGTCCTTGTAGGACTTTAAACTTCAGGGGTGGTGCACCTGGAGGT
The DNA here is from genome assembly GCA_023105745.1 of Austropuccinia psidii. NCBI lineage: Eukaryota > Fungi > Basidiomycota > Pucciniomycetes > Pucciniales > Sphaerophragmiaceae > Austropuccinia > Austropuccinia psidii. The sequence continues at coordinate 28,832,572 of JALGQZ010000005.1, forward strand.
TTAGGATTGATGCTGTTTATTTTCTTCTAATCCATGAAGCTATTAATGATATTTTAAGAAATTAAATATTATTGTGAAGAAAGAAGAGATCAGATTTAAAGAGGCTTAAATAGGATCCTCAGGTATATTTGATTAATTCTCCAAAGAATAAAAGAATTGAGGAATAACTGGAGTTTGAATTAAAAAAATAATAATCAATTGAGAATCATTTAATGATTGAATAATTAATACGAATCAAAAAAATCATTCCTTTTAGAGAATTGGAAATAAATGGAACTAAATTATCACACTGTTTGAAGATAATATAACCTTGAAAAAAAGAAATAAAAAATAAAAAAGAACCAAAAAGAATTATGATGATGCCCTTGGATCAAGCCAAATTGAAGAGCAAGAGGTCCTCATCATGAAATTGAAATTCTCCCTTCTGAAGAAATTGGAAAGGGGTCTTATTTTCTTTATATGACATCAAAAGTCAGGATTTCTCATACCCTATATAGAGGGGCTGGACACCTGAGATTCAGTGTCCTTTATGACCTCAAATTGCATAACCATATGGAAGAGAAAAATATGTAATTTAGTCTGAGTTTATGAAAATTTGGCTTTTTGAATAGATATATATATAATAAGAATTAATTTATCACTTAATTATTAAGTTAAAAAAGATATATATCTAAGATAAATTGAATAAATGAATAAACTATCATGAAAGAAAAGAAAATAATTAAAAAAATTAATTAAAATTTTAATCTTAAATGTGTTTCTTCAATAGTTCAGAAAAGTAAAACTCAGTACTCAAACATTCTAAATCAGTAAATGAGCCCATGCCACAAGAAACTAAACCACCCTTTGAAAGGCCACCTTTATAATTAAATCCTTTTCCAGAACCATTATCACCAAAGCCACCCAGTTTTATTTTTACATAAAAAATAATCCAGGAAAGCTTTGAAGTCATTCATTTCTGATCACCTGTATGCCTTTGAAGAGAATAAAAAATTTCCAAATTCTTTTTATAGTTCTAAGAAAAACGTATACTACATTCAGCGAAGAGGGAAAAGGTTTACTGAGAAATCCATATAGGAAACCTTACAAAATACCAGTAACGCCACATATACTGGAAAAAGAAGTAAATGCCAACTCCAAAAAACATTTTACCCCAGTTTATAGAATTAATAAGGGAGGAACTGTATGAACAGTTTTCCTCAAGCTAAACAATTTCTGTTTTCTGTGTAGAAACATCAAATGGAAAACTTAGAACAGTACATGACTTGCAAAAGATCAAAAGGCTAAGATACAATATGAATGATTACCGCATAATAGTGAATGATTTTTAGATGCCTCTTTTGGAAGAGTTTTCCATGGACCTGGAGATATAATTGGAGTATATTATTAAAGAGAGCTATATTTATCTACAATAATCCCAAGATCTTTTGAGTCCCCATTGGGAATATCACAGCTTACAAGATTTATTTGAGGAGCAGCCAAATCTGTTGCAGTATATTGACCTCAGGTGACTTGGATACTGCAGGAAGAGATACCAGAAAGTGTTATAATCTTCATTTATTATGGAGCAACTACAGGTCCAAGACCCACTCATAATAATGAATAGTTAGAAAAATGTCTTTTCATAGAAAGATTCATTTGGTAATACTCAGTGATATTATAAATAATATTTAACGGAATGGAATAAGCAGGACTTATTATCTCAGGGGCGAAATTTGAAATTTTTTGTCCCAGAATTAGGTATAGTAGTACATGTAGTGTCCCCAAATGATAGGGAAATCTCAAAGCAGAAAATCAATAAGATACAAAATTGGCCAAAGCCCGTAAAGAAAAATGAATTCAGAGAGCTCTTTTTTATTTATTCTTATTTAAGAATTTTGATTCAAAATTTGTCTTGAATTCCTTCACCACTTAGAGGTCTTACTAGGAAAGATGTTGAACTTGAATGTGAGGAGAAATGTGATGAGGCATTTCCAAAATCAAGGAGAATGCTAGGAGAGGAACTAATGTTAAGCACTTTGTATTATTCAACATAATCAGTACGTATCAGATTAGCATTAACCTCAAGTTACATAGCTTCTGGATAGGGCCTTGCTTATAAAATCAAAAGGGGGAAAGGAGAAACCAGTTGTTTAAGAGCCAATTCCATTTTCAAGATTATAATTAAAATATTAACAGCCCAAGCTTAAATATTGAGGAGTGGTCAGAATAACAAAAAGGCTTCAGACCCTATTGTGGGGAAAGTTTTTTTAATTACAAGTTCATGAAAAATACTCAATAAAAACTGTAAATAAGTCTTGTTTTCCAATACCCCAATGAAACAATAGGTTTTTTTATTGAATTATACTCTTCTTACTTAATGCACAAACCAGGAAATACCTCCACAATGAAATATGGACTATAAATAGACCTCAAGTAGAATATTATGAAGACAAACATCTATCTGAGCTTGATTGAGAAGAAGAATGGATAAAGCCATATCCATGGCTTTTATTTAAAGATATAAATATTATAATAGTTTCAGGAGTAAAATTACCAGAAAAGTAGAAAGGCTTTTTGAAAAGAATGAAAGAATATCTAAGGGACTTAAGAAGGACTTTTTACAAAAAGGATGATTATTCTACAAAATGTAAAGAAAGTCACCAAATTCCTTCTCATAGGAAGGCCAAGTTAAAAGGAGGCATAATTAAAATGTCAAAGCTCTCAAGTCAAAGAGACACAGGGGAAAGCTTTAACTAATTACATTATTAAATGAGACATAAGATAAAAGCAAGCTGATAGAAGAGGTGAGAAAATATTTTTTTGGGAATGAATGAATAAAATACTTAAAAATGGGTAAAATAATGTATATCTTGTCAAAAGAGACGCCATTTCCAACAAAAATAATTAGAAAAAATAGCACACCCCTCAAATCTTTTTTAGAGAGTTAGCCTGTATGAAGTCAATGTAAAATCATGAAGATAGTAATATTTGTTAGCAGCGCAAGATGATTTCTCAGGAAATCCAGAAATGGCCTAACTGGTTAAACTTACGGCACATTCCATCTTAAAATTGTTAAATAATGAATTTATTTTCAGAGATGGAGCACAAAAGGAAGTCACATTTTATGGGGGACCTGAATTTGGAAAATAATTACAAGATGCAGTGAGGAATGAATGTTTAAAGATAAGTTTATCAACCCCTTATTATCCTGAATCTCAAGGAATGGTAGAAATGGTACGCAAGCAGTTGAAGGATCTCCTAGTCAAAATGTGGGAAGAAAGTTGTTTAAAATGGAAAAATACCTAGCTCAGGTGATATTGGCTTACAGAATCTTAACAAAATTAACAACAGGGTATTCTCCATTTGAGTTTTAAATTGTTCAAAGGGCTGTGTTTTCCATTAACCTATAAGCAAAAGCATATTTAGCAATAGAATTGCATGAATTATAATCAACAGAGGATTTATTGAAAGTAAGAGCTACTCAATCATCTAAGAAGGAGTAAATGATATAAAGGGCACACACATGTTGAGAACAGCTATGGAAGATTTAATACAGTTTTTGATAAGAGATTGGCACAACAAATAAGAAAGCCGATTTAACCTGGTGAAATGCTACTATTTTATAATAGATCATTGGAGTCTCAGTGTGGATGTCTATTCAATAATAAGTGAAATATCTATATAGAGATGTTATACATCCAAATAATGGTCTATATGAAGTTGAAGAGCTATATGGAGAAGCTTTATCAATAACATTTGCAGCCATTCAAATAAAAAGCTTTTCTCCCAGAGGGGAACTGACATAATCAAGCTCGTGAGAAGGAAATGAAGAATAATTGGATGAAGAAATTAGTTTAGAAGAAAAGTTTCCAGAATTATCATAATGAATTCTTTAAAATAGTTGGAGAGGTAAAACAAGTGAGCTTTCACCTTGAGCTCTGGGGAAAGAATTGAATGTAGAGGGGGATTTGATATATCATGCCTTTTATTCAAGGTTTCAGTCCACTTTGGCATAATATTCATATTAATAAAAAATAATAATTGGCATAAAATAAAATAAAGGAAAACATAAGAATTATAAATTACTGAGATTAAAAGATCATCCCTAATTTTAACAGTCTTAAGTTATTTCATCATTGAACTTTAAAAGGAGCTTAACCTAGGGCTATATAGTGGCTAAAATCTATATTATAAAAATTTACTAATAAATAAGAGATTGAAAAATAATCTCCAATTATTACCCACTAAACTCAATTTGATAATATCTCTATGATATTTATTTACAGAAGAATATTCATTTCTAATAATTCAAAGCTACACTATGACTTAACACTTACCCTTAATATTAGAGTATTAATTATGCTTAATTTTTAACAACACAAGTAGCCATATGAATAAAATAATCATTCATTAATAAGAATCAGCTCTTATAGATATGTATATTCCATATCAACCACTGACACAAATCCATAATCTGAGTAAAACCTCATATTTCTCCATACTTGATAATTAATCTTAACTAAAAGACACCAACTCAGCATCTTATTGTTTAGAAGTGGAAGTAATTCAAAGTTCATTGTGGTATTCCATACCTTACCTACAAGATTCAAGCTTACCAATAATACTTTTTTATCATAATTAAAAATAAAGAAGAATTCAGCTACTGTTTTCTAAAGACCATATCATAAAACTGGTACTTCAAGAAAAAAATAGTAATCTTTGTAAAAAAATAATCCATAGTTGTATTTTGAATAAATTCTGTAAAACAAACAATTTAGGATTTATTTTACAAGATCAAAATTGAAAAATACATAGTTCTATCAATAATATAATGGATTGTTACTCACCAATCAATGGTGTATCTATCTTATTTGGTAAGATGGCTCTCTAAAAACAAAGACTGGAAATGTCATCAAGGAAATTCCAAAATAACTGTTTGCAGAATTTTCAAGAAGAATAGAAGAAATTCTGTAAAAAAAGGAATAATCAAATATTCCTTGGAATAATCAAGAAAAAAAGGAAATATCTTTTGGTTACAGAAGTTATTTATCCTAAGACACAAGTTGGCCATCAAAGCTCACAAATATTTAACAGAAGCTGACTAATTTTTTAAATAAAAACCAAAAATAATTTTAACCTCACCAAAACATAATCTTATTTTTCAGGATTCAAATTTATTCAATTTGCATACCTACAAATCCCAATTGATGTGACAACTCAATCTCATTGGTCAGAATTCACATCCAAAATCCTTCTAAAAGGTAATGCCATCTTATTGGTCAGAATAAAATTAATTCCAAGTTCATACTTATAATTCCCAACTGAAGTGACATCTCAATCTCATTTGTCAGATCTTATATCCCACGTCACATTGTTAAACCAAAAAACTAGATGTCTCAGCAGCTAAGACCTCTCAAGTCTTATTTCTTCTAAGTCCCCTCTTTTGGTTTCCTCTTAGAAGATACAAGTAATAGAAATAGAGGGCCTCTTCCCCACATCTTCCCAATAATCACAAAGGAATATACCACATTCCAGGATTACAATCATCACTAAACTAGAAGTATATCTAGTGTAGTTTTTTTTTCAGCTGTGAAAATCTAATTAGCCTTTCTTGGTAGGTGAGTAGTGAAGCCATAGCTCAAAGCTTAGTAGCCTTCCTCAGAATCTTTGTATTTTTGAATAATGTTAGTAAAGCCATAGTATAAAAACCTATTAGCCTGTCTCACAAGATTACTATTATTAAGGAAAACTATCAATAGTTATATTAAATTAATATTAATAAAGAGGTATTTAGGAATTATTCTTTGTTTTAGATCTATTTTTACTATTATTAGTATTATTATTTAAAGAATCATTATGCTCATCATAAAACAAAAAAAGGGATTTTTATTACTCTTATTAATTAAATGTAGTCCTGTTCTAAATCTCTTATTAAAACTAGTGAATTTATATTTCAAAAAAACTTCAGCTTTACTTTATTTCCTCAGTTCATTCTTACAGAAAGACAGATTATGAGTCTTTATCTCATCATAAATTATTGTTTTACATCAGATCTTTTACTATAATATGATATATAGATCCAATTTATAGACTACTTATAAGTATTCTCTATTTTTTAAAGCCACAAAGCTTATTTCATTTTGCAATTTCCTGTAGGCTGACTATGTAGCATTATTTTGAGGGGAAGACAAGTATTATGGAACCCATGGTTATTGAAAAATTCAAAAATTGAAAAAGACTGACCAATAATTTCCCCCTAAAGGTAGTGCCATATTTCATCCCACACCAAAGGTATTCTAACAGAATACTCAGAATGACCAATTTATGTGGTTTCTTGATCTAATTGGTCAGGAAAATGAATAGACATAATGGATAAATCTGATTTTTCAGAAAACACCACACCAAATCTTATTTTTGAGCTAAAATGACGCAAACCTGGAAAATTTCTAAGTTCCTTCTTTTTGGGAGGCTCTATAGAGGCCACAAAAGGTATAAATGGGTCCTCCCTCTGAGAGTTTCCAACATTAATTTAATTGAGAAAATAATCTTGAAGATCAATCCATCCCTTTTCTAATAGGCCAATCTATTATTATATTAAAAATATCAGTAGTCAGTGTCACAGGGGCTCTTCTAAGTGGAGAGGGCCTGTCACTCAGTCAACTGGACTAACTTCCAGGGAGAAGGGATAAGAAGAAACACTCAAGCAGTATAAATAGGAACCAGATTTCTAATATAAAATTAAGTAAAGAATGCAGAAGTAACAAGAAGTAAAAGAGACAACCAAAAACAAGCACAAGTCCACTTTTTCAACCTGTCAGAAGAAATGGGAAGGGTTAATAGGTATATGGCCCCCACAACTCCACTGAACAGGTGAGGAAAAGGCCAAGCCTAACTTGATATTTATAAAGAAGCTATTACAATGTATAAGAATGAAATACTTAAGAATAATTACTCAAATGTATTAATTAACTGGGGAAAAAGTCCCCAGACCAAGGAAGAGGCACTTGTATATGTAATAATCCACCATCCCAGGTCAAAGGAGTGAATTTCTTGAGAAAATTGATTGATTTTAGTGATACAGGCCGTTTATGGATCTAAAGAGTCTGTACAGGGGGTGGGGTAAGGCTAGTTTATCTTACAGTTCCAAATTAATGCAACAAAAACTTTATTTGGTGTATCCAGCCTGTAAAAGGAGTGGCAGGCTGCATTGGTGAATTCAAATGGTATGAGTGTTTCAAAAGCAGATTTCTGAAACTTGATTCTAATACACATCAGTGAATTTCTGGTTTGGTGAGCTTTAATGGGGATAAGGTTGAATACCCTTTACCCCTGATAGTGGCTGTGACATTAAGGCCCAGTATTTTATAAATATTTGATGTTATTAAGTGTCACTGAAAGATAGCTACAATATGAATTAAATAGTTTCATATGGATCAAGTACTATTAAAATGATAGTATTGTGTGAATTAGTGTTTGAAGATATTATCACTATTGATCTTATCAAAATCCCCTATAATCCTTTATAATAGAAATGAAATGCCCTCATCCATAAATACAAACCCTTATAGCTATATAATCTTATGTCACCCTTATTTCTAAATCTCAACTCTTATAGTTTTCTATTAGTATGAAGAGCCTTATATTAGCACTATATTACCCTCATAAAAGAATTAGATACCTTAAAATGGGAGAATTTCCCTTATACCTCTATATAAAACTCCCTCTATTTCTACATTAATCATGAAAAATATTAGTATTATTAAATCAATTTCAAAATGATCTTAACAAAACCCCAAAAAAAACTATTTTAAAAAATTCATTTTCCATAAATATTAAACTTATATACATCATATTTTGACATCATAACCTTATCAATTAGTTCTATTATTTGAGGGAAAACCTGATATAGACTTTCAAATAGTCTTCTCCTGTTTCAATTTTCCATACTCTTGGATATGCAGTTTTTCATTTCATAAAGAGGATATTATCAATTTATTTAGATGGGAAGCTAATATGAATTAGTACTCTTGGGTACAGGATCATTCAGAAACTTGAAAACGTTCACCTGTGATTTTCCCATCAAGTTACTGGCTAATAGCTTATACCCCAGAAAAAAGAGATCCCACACTTTGGTATTCCATAACAACTATACAAGTCTCAAGCTTATGATATTAAAAAACCCAGATAAAAAAATAGGATTGTGGAATATCCCTGATATAAAAATAAAGATGCAGAATTAGTGTGGAATTAAAGAATAAAATTTTGGAATATCTCAAGACACAAAAATATCAAATTGTGGAATTTTGGAGAAGGAATGGGAATAAAGCTGTGGAACCTGTGAGGAACTATGGAAGATATTGCCAAATAAATCTGGAGATAGACATAGAATTGCATAATTATAGACAAATCCCAGATTAAACCCACAGAAGAACATAAAAATGTTTAGTAATTTTATATATGGAAATAGGATTTCAGAATTACAGAAGAGGTGTGGAATAATTTCAGAATAATTCTGGAGATGTAAACATGATTACCTAATTACAGAAGAGGTGTGAAATAACTCTGAGGAATAATTACAGAGCTGTAAATAAGATTGAATAATAATTTGGGAAAAGGAAATAAAATTGTGGAATAACTTTGGATATGGAAAGAATATTGTGCAATTATGGACAAATACCAGAATAACTCTGGAGAAGCAAATCAAATCGCAGAATAATTTCAGATATGGAAATATGATTGTGAAATAATTCCAGATATCCAAATACAATTTCAGAATAAATCCAGAGAATGAAATAAAATATCAGAACTCTGGAACTAGGTAAATCAAGTCAATTGAAAGAAGTCCTAGGGCATAATCAAGAATTTTTCAAATCTAGAAGACTAAATTTTCAACCAGAATAATTCCAATTAAAATAATAAAAACCAATTTCTCCACCTTATTGCATTATCCATAGCAAAGCTGCACAATTCAATGGAGGTAAACTAAATACAGCTATTTATATTCATATTGAGAACAGCATAAGAACTGTATTTTCTTCACCGCAATTCAATTAAAAGAAATACCTCAATGCTATGCAAGAAAGTAAAATGGCTTTACCAAGAGAAAATGTTTTTCCAGTAATATTAACATATGTCAAATTTGATATAAATGAGGCCATACCTGCATGAAATGACGGAATAATAAAATCAAACCACCAGATAAATTCTCTGAGAAAACATGTTTCTACACCAAAACTACACATCTCAGCTATGCTTTTTCTGAGTCCCATGTTTTGAGAAGCTCTATGGAGGCCCAAAGCATATAAACAGACATCTTTCCTCCCTCATTTTTCCAAAAACAATGGAACAAGTTCCCACTATTGAGGATCACAACCATCTCAGAACTAGCAGGATATCTAGAGTAGTAGTAGTGTTTTAGTTGTGAAAAGCTCACTAGCCTTTCTCAGTAGCTTAGTATTGTTGAAAGATATTAGCATAACCATGGTGAAAATCTCATTAGCTTAGTATTATTGAAGAATAGTAGGATAACCATAGTAAAAATCTTGGTATTATTAACAAGAAAGCAGCAGGTATATAAATATATTTCTAAAAACAATTATTGAAGAATTATTATTAGTATTAAGTCCCGTAGTCTTATTATTGGTGTTAATATCAAAAAAATCATCATGATAAGAAAATCTTTTATTAGTCTTATTAAAATAGAATAAAATATTAGTCTTTAATTTATTGAAAATTGCAGTTTTGACTTTAGTATTATTGATAGTTCTGATTTAGAGACTACTGATAAGTCCTCTCTATCTGTTAAAGACACAAATATTATTTCCTTTTGTGATTCTCTGTAGGCTGACTATTCAGTATTATTTAGAGGGGCAGCTAATACACCTTAGCAGCCATTTTTATTAGAAAATTCTAAAACTCAAAGCAGACTTACCAATAACATAACCCTCAAGGTACTTCCTTATCTCATCCCACACCAAAAGGAATTCCCGAAATTTCATATACAAGCGTCCTTACTTGGAAAAGACCACCAAAGGATGTATAGAATATATATTTACCTCAGTAAAAATAGGAATGTCACCATAGGTACAAAAAAGGAAAACAAACCTATCCTTGATATGAGGCAACTCACAAGTCATGACCCTTTAGAGGAATTCCTAGATTAACTTAATGAAGGGAAATATAACTCTATCCTCACCAGTAAACAGAATTTAAGCTTACTGAAAGTGTTGAGAAAGAAAAACCCAGCATTTTCCATAGGGGAGGAACTGTTAAGAAAAATCAAACTTCACTTCATAGAACTATATCTGGATGTAGAAAGACTTTATCTTCCCATTCTGAGGAGACCTCCATACCCAGCTATCCTGGAGACTAGGAAAGTAATTTAGAATCAAATGAGTTTACTTCTATGTGAGGTTTTAATCAGGAATATAGGACATAATGAAATTGTAGAAGTAACCTCACCCATCCTGATAACTTAGGATGGTGGAGAATCTGTATTGTGTGGATATTTCAGAGAGCTTAATAGCTAGAATAAAGCAGAAAGATATCTTATAACCAGGATGCCACATTCTTTTGAAAAACTGGAAAAAGCCAAATACATCACCAAAATTAATTACATAAAAAGATTCCACTAGAACATATTCAAAAAAAACTCCATGAAGCTACTCAGAATTATATGCCATATTATTTATGAGTACATAGGAATTTCATTTCTCATTAAAAATGGACCAGAAAATTTTCAAAGAAGTATGGAGACAATATTCAAGGACCAAATATTAGAAGTCTTAATGGAAGTATAGATAGATGATAAGCTCATATCTTTAGAAACATGGGAGTAAAATGTGCAATAAATAGACAGATTACTAAGTAAGCTCCCCCATCTGTGAGCCTTAGAGGTACTTTCAAATGCCCAAAAGACTACAAATAATAAAACAAGATATAATTGTAAATAAACAAATTCATTCATATTATCAAAAAAAAGATTAAAATATAAATATAAACTTATACACAAAAAAGAAACTTTAATTATAATTCAAAAATAAAATTACATTGAAATTTAAAATTGTGGAAACACATTTTTACTTGAAGATTTAAGTAAAAATAAATTTTCAATAAAAATACCAAAATTGAAATATTTTTGGAAAAAAGTTAAATAAAAATTATTATAACTTTTCATTCTACAAATAAGCATATTTAAATTATCTCACCATTGGACTACTCATAAAAAATGGTGTGGGGTCACCTCTGGGTAAACGTTCTGCAACTCAACTCTAAATAAGCTTAAATTAAGTTTTTAGTCTTTTCCGCACAAAAGTTTAAAATCCTCAAAACCTTAATTTAAGTGAAATAACATGTGGTGTTGACCATCAGTTTTTGTGTTAGAATTGAGGTGTTGTGTATAGCTTAGAAGCTATGAGGAATTGAAGTATTCTCAATTGAAATGTCAAAATGTGACAATGTATTACATAAGCAAACTTTAATTTACATATGAGGTGTCAATCATTACAGTTGTGTACTGTAAAAACTCAATTTAATCACATATGTAAATTATAAGTATAATACATCATGAGTAATTAAAGAAAAAATAAATTGGAAAGATTTATTCTGGGGGGAAGAAATCTTGGCTCCAAAGGGGAGCCAGACCCCCAAATTCCTAGCTGACAGGTGTGAGATGTCAAAATCCACACAAAAGTTCATCGCTTTTGGCCTGGAATTGAGTCACAGGGTCTGTGTCTCAATTGATGATGAGGTTTTAATACCAACCAGGGCAGTTTTAACTGTTTCCAAGAGGTGAAAACTACCCTTAAGAGAAAACAAGCATTCTAAAAACAGTTTAAACTGGTTTTGATGTCTCTTACACACATTCTGACGTGTTTTGAAGGCTCAAATGGCTTATTTAAAGGTCCAGAATGGCTAAAACAAGCCCTTTTTTGGTCTAAACCAGGGTTCAATGATTCCATAATTGGCTTTTCTGCTGTCAGAGTGTTTTCCATGAATTACAAGAGTAAATTTTACTTTTGGAGTCAGAAAATTGATGCCTATAAAAGAATGTCCTCTTTGCCCCCCTTTTTTCTTCATGTTAGAATCTTTTACCTTTATAATTAGTTTAAAAACTGTTAAACCAATCAATAAAAGATTACAACCACCTTTCTTAAATCATTTGAAACCTTTCAACCACTTTAAAAAAATATTATAATCATTTTTTGTAACTCTTATGAGCATGTTTACCCTTGAACCACTCCATAAGTGAATTAAAGCCTCTTTCATCACTTTTAACTCTGCCACTTTGTTTCCAAATTCACTCTGGTCACTTTTGGGCGTGTTTTCTCTTTAGCAATACTTTCAAGAACTTTGTTCTTCTATTAATTGCCTGAAGCTCTTTGCTCAATTAATTCCAATTGAAATTGCTCTTGAAGAAATTTCTTTGGTAGCCTTAAATATCTCTTGTAGATTATTTTTGGATAAATTATTATTGTTGGTAAAACAATAGATCTTTATAATATCATTGTTTTATACTTATAAAGTTAAGATCAATGAAATTGGCGTGTTTTTTCTTAAAAATCTTATTTCATACTGTTTTTAATCAATTTTTACCTTATACAAATTTTGAGGACAGGAGAACTATTTGATTTTTAATCAAAGTTTCATATCCACACCATACACCATCAATCTGAAAATATTTTTCAAGAAGGGGAATTTTGACCAATACAAATTTCTGGTCCTTGGACATGAAGTATCAGTCCTAAAATTTTTCATACATCAAACAAAGCTGAATGAGTACTGTTGAAGCCCGTACCAAATAATATGAAATAAATTCAATCTTTCTTAGAACTTCAAAGCTACTACAGAAATAAAATCAAGAACTTTACACACATAACTAGTACTCTTTTCAGATTATTTTCAAAGGAGGTAGCTTTTTGAGATGTCTAAGGAAAGGAGGGATGCATACAATAGTATCAAACATGAATTAACAAGTGTACCTTTTCTGATACTACCAGAATTTTAATTGTCATTAAATCTGTAAATGGACTCATCCTGAAGTCAAATACTGGGAGAAGTCCTTCACCAAAGACAAATTATAGATGGTAAACATAGGCTAAGATTAATTTGCTTGATATCCAGGAAGCTAAACAATTATTAAGTCAGATATGTAGGAACCCATAAATTGTGCCTATAACTAGTGTTGTAACTGGAGACACTCTATTAATACCTATAGGTATCAGTATTTTTAGCCTACAGAGACTTCAAAGCCCTGAAGTCCCTAACTGATATTAAAATAATCAACAAACACATTTTGAGATAGAAAATATTGATCCAAAAGTATAGAGGCAACAGGAAAATAATATACAAAAGGAGAAAAAAGCCACACCAATGCATATTTAATCAGTGTATTTCCACTGGACACTTCTGAAGTATCACAGCTTATTACCCTGAATATGAAGCCAATATACCTATTCACTTCATGGAAGTGGGAAGGATGAGGAAATTCAAATTTCAGAGTGGGAACCAGCCTCTGACCAGAGTGCCTCAACAGAGAATTAGATACATATGTTAGACATACACTCCTCATAAATACACACTGAATGCTTAAATGCTGTTCACAGGCAGGAAAGAATATTGATGTCACTTCTACAACAGAAATATAGTATCCCAGAACTGCAATACCAGCTTTAAGTACCTTGTTCAAGAGACTACAAGGGGAAAATGTTCTTCCTCATTGATTGTTCTATATACCACATGGAAGGTTTGTCTATTCAACTCTTGATAATAGTAGCAATATCAAGAGTACTATGACTGTCCTCAGTAGATATATATAATATAACAAAGTATTATAACCAAAAATTTAAATATAATTATTAAAAATAATTATATATAAAAAAATAAATTTAATTATTATTATAAAAATATAATAATAAAAAAAAATAATTATAATGAATTATAGTTATTCTATTATTGTTATAGTCACTGACAGTTATAACAATAAGAAGTGTAAAGCTCTTAATGAGACAATTACATGTGGAAAATATGAATATTAACCACTTATAAATAATATAAATATTATTTATAAGAGAATTAAAACACACACTGTTCAGAAATAACTCTTATAGAATAAAATTCTATATAAAAAAACTAATACTAGATAAAAAAGATATAGAACTTTAGAGAAAACTTACTTATAATATTTATTTAATACAAAAAGTCAAACAACAACATTTATTATATTAAATAATAACTATAAGTTAAAAACACGCCAAAAATCAATATTTCTAAAGATAAAAAAACTTTTTATAATAAAAATTATGATTAAAGAGTTTTTAAGAGGAATTTGTGGATTTTTAAAAGATATTTAAGATGATTAATTTTATATAATAAAATATATTATTGGTGATTACAACAATAATCTTAATTCTATGATTTTAATTCTTTAATTTTAATTAATAAAGAATAAAATAACCTAAGAATTACTTTAATAAGAAGATTTTATATTTAATAAAACTTTACCTGTTTAAATTTCTAATATGATTGGATTGATGATGAATGATGGACAAAAACAGTGATGAAAAGACTCTTTTTATGTCTTCAGGGCAGCTCTCATGATTCATAATGGATATAGAGGGCGTGCTCAGGTAAAACTGAAAAAACATGCTTTAAAAATAAAGTTCTTAACTTAAGGCAACTTATTTTTAATTCCAATTTAAAGTTACCAGTGTTATTCTTAACTACATGTAACTTTAATCCTCATTTAAACTAATTATTTTAAGTTTTTAATATAAATAAACTTATTTATATTAAAGTTCATGACATGAAAAACTTAAAAATAAAGATTCAAGCAGAAATCTCTTAAACTCAATTTTTAATTAATTTTTAAAGAAATTATAATTTTCTTTGAGTTTTAATTAAAAGAGTAAATTTCCAGGCTAATTACCCAGGAAATTTTTTTATAAAAGATACCTAAAATTTGATTTATATGTAGATAATATGAAATTGTAAGCTGTGTGAAATCTTCAAGCAAATCCATTAAGAATTGGACTTTTAATGAATTTTTGAAGTTATTGCTATTTTTCCATGTAAAATAGCAATACACACCAAACCTTAACTTTTGATAAGGTTTTAATGCTTTTAGCCTTAAATTTTTAAGCTTAATTAAGCTTTGACAGTTCTTAAAACCTTAAATTAAAGCCTGCATATTGGGATTTACCCTTTGGCAGCTTGAAATTCCTGTCTAAGTTGGGATAAAGCCAGTTTAAACTTTAATGTTGGATCAAACTCTAATATTAAAGTTTAAATAAGGTTGAAAGTCCTCCAATACAGGTGGACAACCTTAATTGAATCCTTGCAGATCCAAAAAGTTGGGTACCCCAGCTCTATTTGGTCTTTTTCCTTTGTCCCACCTTTCTGCATGGATTTTGCCCTTTTATTTATTTAAAGCCATACTATGGCCTTAAACCCTTTTAAATTGAGCTCACGCAGGATTTACATTCTGTATGGCAAATCCTTAGCCAATTCAGTAAATATACACAACACCTCAATTTTAACTAAAATTTTGGTAAGTTTGCATAAACCTTATGCAACTTTAAATTTAAGCCTATTTAAGCATAAATTTAACAATTTTAAAAAAATGTCAAAAAAGCTACATTAGTACTGTGAGATTCTTAAATCTTCTAATAACACAAGAAATAAGTGTTTTTGGGTATAACACCTTATGGATGTACCCTAGGTTATTTTTGGTGTAGAATCCAAAAATGACATAATACTTATAACTTTGTTTATCCAAGAAAAAGTTATACTTATTTTTTATTTTAAATTCAATTAAAAAGTCTATTGAAGACAAATTTAAATGTTTATGAAGTTATTTGTGGCCTTATGGGTATGTTATACATACCTCACAGGCTCACATTCCCTACCACCCAAAAAAAAAAAATTGTACCACAATTTTTTCTTTTGTAGTATACCCCCAAGTTATTTGGGGGGTATAATCCACTGTCCAACCTCTCTACTTATACTTTTCTAAGTATGTAAAGCACACAATTCAAACTTTTCATTGAGCAATTGGTCTTCTCTCATGTCTGAATCTTCTGAGAAACTTTTGGGAATCAGGTATTTTGTTTTCTACAATCCATTCATCTTCATGTTGTGGATTTTTATACCTGACTAAGTATTCTCTTTCATTTTTCCCCTAAGTCTTCTTTCTTTTAAGACTTTTAGTACCTTTTTATCCTCACTTTGATCTAGTGGGGGTACTTCTAAGGGTGTTTCATTTCTCAAAGGGAATAATTCCTTATCACTTGAAGTGTAATGCTTTACTAGACTGACAGGGAAAGTTGGATGTTTGTTTTCCAGTTCTCCTGACAGTTCTACTTGTACTGCATTTGTCCCTTGAAGGGCTTTAATAATAAATGGTCCTGCAAAGGAATCCTTCAATTTTTTTGGACCTTTAATATTATCAAAGTTCAAGGTTGAAACTAGTATTAAGTCCCCTGATTTGAATTCTGGGGTCTTATGACTTTTATCCCATTTCTGTTTAGCATATTCAAAGGCATCATTCATGCTTTGATTTGCATTATGTCTCACTTTATCAAGCAACAATTTAAAGCTTGAAGCAGTTGGATGAATATCAACTAGATCTTTCTTCAAAGTATCAACTGGAAGTTTGGGGTTCCATCCTTTTTCCAACATTGCAGGAGTTTTGCCTGTTGAAGCATGGATGGAGGTCTTGTAGGCTAATTCCAATGCTGGTATACGAGTACACCAATCATGGGTAAAGCCATCAGAATCTTTAAATTCCAGGCTATAAGCACAAAACCTTCTGATCATGTCCTCAAGGGTTTGAATCATTCTTTCTTCCAGCCCATCTGTTTGTGGATGGTAGGCTGTTGAGAATGATAGTCTTGTACCCAAAATCTTATGTAAATTAGTCCATAAGGCTGATGTAAATTTTGGGTCTCTGTCACTAATTATGTTTTTAAAGAGACCAGTATGGGATATTACTCTATTCCAGATCAAAATAGCTGTATCCATAGCTGTGTCATCTTTGTGACATGGTAAAAAGATTGGTGTTTTGCTATATCTGTCCACAATGACAAGACATGCATTGCAGCTTTTATCACCTCCAGGTGGTAAGGCAGTTACCCAATCCATGTGAACCACTTCCCATGGGGTACTTGGCTCTTTAATATGGATCATTAAACCACATCTTTTACCAGTAGCTTTATTGGCTTTCTGGCATCTATCACAACTGTGACAGAACTCAATGACATCTTTTCTCCAAGATGGCCACCAGGCACATGTCTTAATTCTTTCCATAGTTCTGTCTTCAGACAGATGTCCAGAATATATTTTATCATGGCATTCTAGTAGTATGGTGTTAATTAACATTCTACTACATAGGACCATGACACATGTGTGTTTAGATCTATGATAAATTATACCATCAAACAAATGGAATCTTCCATTATCATAAGATGTTTTCCAAATATCATCCAGAGAATTAGCCAAGGCTACATCTTTGCAATCTTTGTCAAGTAGAGCAGTAAGAATATGACAATTCTTATCTTGCTTATAGCTTTCTCTAACTTCTTTAAAGAATTCTGTTCCAACATCCATGATATTAATTCCTTCAATTGGAATTTGAGGTTCTGCACTTTTAGGAGCATAGGCAGGGTTATCAGGTGTATTTGGTAATTCCCATCTACTTAAGCCATCAGAATTCTTATAAATATTTCCAGCTTTATGTACTATGGTCATATTGCCTCTATACTCCTGTATAGCAATCTGCCATCTTAACATGTGTCTGTTTGCAGTTTTCATGTTAAGAAGTGATTTTACTGCATTACAATCAGTAATTACTTCAAACACACTACCATCAAGATAGTGATGAAGTTTTTCCAAAGCCCAAACAAGGCAAAGGCACTCCATTTGGCTAGCTCCATATCTTGCCTCAGTAGGTTTAATTTGTCTTGAAATAAAACAAATTGGACCCTCATAAGGTTTGTCATTGACAATTTGAAGTTGATGAAGAGAAGCTCCTAAACCTTCACCACATGCATCAATATATAGCTTGAAAGGAAGTTTCCAGTCTGGCATCAATAATAATGGTGCATTGGTTAAGGCATACTTGATTTTATCATATGCTTGAATCCTCTCCTGTGTCATTTCAAAAACAGTTTGCTGATCACAAATTCTGTATAATGATCTGGCATGGATTGGAAAATCTTTAAGGTGTTGCCTGTAATAACTGGCAAACCTCAAAAAAGACATCATTTCTTTTTTGTTCTGGGGAATTTGTTTCAGTAAAACTGCAGCCACTTTGTTTTTGTCAATGCCAAGGCTCAGTCCTGAGACTACATGTCCTAGAGCTTTTAACTCATGAAACCCAAAATTACATTTTTGAAGAGATATTTTCATGTTCACTTGAAGAATTTTCTTAAGTACTAATGAAAGTCTCTCTAAATGTAATTGCCAGGTTTCTGAACAAATGATAATGTCATCAATATAAATGATTAACCATCCTTCTGACAATTCATGTGGGAAGATGGTATTCATCATTCTCTGATAATTAGAGGGTGCATTTTTAATACCAAAAGGCATTCTTAAATACTCATAATTCGTACAATGAGCAATTATTCTCAATAATTTCCTAGCATGAGGTGTCAAAACATCCTGATGAAAGCCTTTCAGAGAATCCATGGAAGTAATGAATCTTGCTTTGGATAATTTAGTCAAAGTCTCATGAATTCTAGGGATTGGATACCTGTCTTGAATAGTATAGGTATTCAGTGCTCTAAAATCACCAACCATCCTTGACTTATCATTATGCCAAGTAATGACTACTGGAGTTGTGACTTCTACCTCCTCATTGTGTCCAACTTTCTAAGAACTCCCAGTTTCATCAGCTCATTAATATGACTTTCTAATGCTTCTCTAGCCCCAGGGCTAGCTGGGTAATCTGGTCTTCTTAATAGTGGCGGATAAGGCCTTTCCACATTAAGCATAATGCCCACTTCATGGCCTTTTATAGCTCCAAGTGGTTCATTATCTGAAGCAAAGGCTTCCCTGTATTGAAATAAAATTTCAATAATCTCTTCCTTCATTTCTAGTGTTAATTCAAGACTAATTGGTGCTTCAATCAATTGACTTGACACAAATTTTTCCTTATTGACATTTTTCACTTGTTTAATGACAGTAATTTCCCTTTTTTCTAGAGGAAAAGCAAGTTTTTGTCTCTTATTTTCCCCTATAGTGAAATACCTGTCTTTATGATTATTAATCTCAATACCATAAATATTAAGATAATCATTCCCAAGTAAAAAATGTTGGGAAGTACAATTATTCATGACAACAATTTCAACTTTCAATCTTATACTTGCTGTAGGATGAGGAAATATGATTGCTGCTTCAAATATACCCAAGGGGTGCATATTTTTGCTAGCACTGATGAATGTTATACCTTCAAATGGCATTAATTTGTCTTGCCAGTTATTATAAGCCTTGTCAAGATAATCTTTTCCAACACAAGTGCAAAAAGCACCTGAGTCAAGGTGTATCTTGGCTTCCTTTATCACAATATTAGTGATTAAAGATGAACCAGCTGTATAACCTTTACCTCTGGCAGGTTTGGTTTTCTGCATTATAGCATCTTGCACATGTATGAGATCCATACATTCATCATTATACTGTGGTAAATGAGTGTGTACCTCAGTGACTTCAAAAGAAACATTAATGTTCTTTATGCTAAGCTCTTCTGGTACTTCCTCTTCTTCTGAAGGCTCAGAATCACTTTCATGTAAAGATACATAAGTTGTTTCTTTAGTGCCTTCCACTTTTTCAACATTTATCTCATTGATTCTTGTGTTTTTTGGGCAATTGTTTGCTAAATGAGATGTACTTCCACATTTGTGACATTTCAAAGGAAGTCTGTCTTGTGGTTTATTTGGCTTTGAAATTGGTTTCCCATTAGTCTTATTGTCTATTGGGTATTTGGACCAATTTCTTCCAATTTTTGTTCTAGTAGTGATGTCCTCAATAGCATTGATATAATCTTCTGTAGAGCAAGGCTCAATACATCTGCTTCTTGTAGCATTCTCAAGGTCACCACCACACTTTCTTAATATCCTTTTATGTACCATTGTTTCAGAAATATCAGGATGAAGGGCAGTTAATCTGTCCTTCTGTTTAAGAAACTAAGACATGGGCCTGTCCCTCTCAATATTAAAAATGGCTTCTTCAAAAGAATTTTCCATTTTAAATCTCCAGTAATCATTAGCTCATTTGGAAATAATTTGTTCTTTCCACCAAGGCCAAGAATGTTTACCATGGTCTTGTCTCATTTTGTAATACCATTTCTTTTCTGATCTGGTGAATAATGAGTGTAATCTGGCACTTATGTATTCATCTGGTATGCTAAAGTATTCTTTGAGCATATCAATTGTTTTCATATATTCCATATGATTATATTCTCCTTCACCATTGAAGGTTGGCCATTCCTCTAATTTTGGAATGTCTTTGAAATTGCAAGCAGTTTCCACCTCATTACTTGAAATGGTATGATGTAAATCATTAAGCACATTTCTGTCAAGAATTGGTGTGGATTGACTTGGCAATTCATTTTTCAGTGATATATTATTAATACTTGATTGAATGTCTTCTTTCAATTCAAGTCTTGCTTTATCACTTTTTTCCAATTGTTCTTGAAAAAAACCTGCATTGTGACCAGTTGAATTTTCCAAGTTTTGAACTTGTAATTTCAATTCTCTTAACTGTCCAGTTATAAAAGAGATTTAATTGTCATCTGGTCGATTGAGCAAAGTAGCTTTAGACTCAATTCTTGCACAAATTTGTGTCAAAGACACAATATTGTCTTTATTAACATTTTCAAGGCCAATAATGGTTTTTTGTTGGTCTTTTACATGTAATATCTCATTACCCAACTTTTGTTGGATATACTCAAATGTTTTAAGCTTTGTCATAATTTCTTTATTACAAGATTCAAATTGAGTTACAAGCTTAACAAGATCTATTTCTTTGGGAAAGATTGGTTCAATCTTTCCTCCTCCTTGTTTTTGAATTTCATCAGAGTTCTTGCCATATTGAACACATTGTCGATGGCTGTCTTTTCTTTCTTTGGTATTCTGTAATTCTGTGGGTAAGGCTTGTTCCACTTGGGCATTGCCTTGCCCTTTGCCTTTTGCTTTCCCTTCTGATTGGTCTTTGGGGCTTGCTTGGCACTTGTTGAGGTGAATTTTTGCTGGTGGATGCTTGGGGAGCTTCCACTTGGCTTTTTTCCTTGCCTTGGGCCAACTTCTTCTTCTGATCCTCTGATAACATGCTTTGGTTTTTCAACCAAGCCTTTATCTGTTGGACTTGTCCTTTGCAAGACATTGGCGTCCAACCCTTCAGAAGCTCTTCTGTCTTTTCTGGCCCCATGAACTTCTTCACTTGAAGATAAGAGTTCATTGTCCCTATCCAAAGACTTGGGAGAAGTTCCCACTCTTGCTGTTTGGCGGCCATAAACCAGTTCTTGTACTGAGACTGGTAAATCGCTACTGCTGCCTGTTGGAAATTATTCAGTTCTAACAGAAATAGCAGTTATGTCAGCTTCTGGACTCTCAATAAGAGGTTCAAAGGTGCTGGCTAACCTTTGGGAACTGGTGGACGCTCTGACATCCTCCATTTGTGCCTCTCCTCTGGGCTGACATTCTTGTCTTGTTGATTTGTGACTGGAATGTCCTGGTCCAGATCCATTTGATTGGATGGAGTAATTACTTCCACTTCTAGTAGGAGTCATTGCACGTCAATTTTAAGAAAAAAAATATACTAAGAATGGATTGAATTCACCTTCTGGACCTTTAAAGGGTTCTTTGATTCTCAAACCCCTTGGTGCTGGGCTAGTTTGAATTTCAATACTAGACTCTGAGGCTTCAGAGTCTGAAGAGCTGTCTCTAATTGATGACACTAGAGAAGAATAAAAATATAAGTTATTTTATCAAAGAATAAAAATAACTTATAAACTCAACTTATTGAATAAAGTTGTTTTAATGTAATTTATGGCAAATTGCGTCAAAAATACAGAAAAATGTCTAAGATAAAGGAAAAAAGATTTTTAGTAAAGATTATTAATTTTTTAATTTTTTATTTGATTTTTTATTTTCTTTAAAGAAATAATAATTATGCAATTATCAAGTTTATTAATAAAAATTGTATTATTATTCACTTTATACTAGAATAACTCAAAGAATAAATTTCAAGTCTGTGATGTGAAAAAGCCACTAGTTAGACAAAAGAAATTTATTCCAAGTCACTCAATAGTATATTGTTTCAAACAATATTCGTAAGAAAAAATAACTTTATTAATATTATAAAGATTACTTTATAAGGGATAAGTCCCAAAAAAGCCAATATTAAGATAAATATGGCAATTTTACGTCAAAAAAAAGTAAAATAAGGTCTAGAATATGATTTATGTCCCAAAAATTGGTTGAAAACACGGCCAGGCCCCCAAATGTAAGGTTTGTCTATGAACCTCTTGATAATAGTAGCAATATCAAGAGTACTATGACTGTCCTCAGTAGAAATATATAATATAACAAAATATTATAACCACAAATTTAAATATAATTATTAAAAATAATTATATATAAAAAAATGAATTTAATTATTATTATAAAAATATAATAATAATAAAAAAACTACAATAAATTATAGTTATTCTATTATTGTTATAGCCACTGACAGTTATAACAATAAGAAGTGTAAAGCTCTTAATGAGACAATTACATGTGGAAAATATGAATATTAACCACTTATAAATAATATAAAAATTATTTATAAGAGAATTAAAACACAAACTGTGCAGAAATAATTCTTATAGAATAAAATTCTATATAAAAAAACTAATACTAGATAAAAAAGATATAGAACTTTAGAGAAAACTTACTTATAATATTTATTTAATACAACAAGTCAAACAACAACAGTTATTATATTGAATAATAGTTATAAGTTAAAAACACGCCAAAAATCAATATTTCTAAAGATAAAACAGTTTTTGATAATAAAAATTATGATTAAAGAGTTTTTAAGAGGAATTTGTGGATTTTTAAAAAATATTTCAGATGATTAATTTTATATAATAAAATATATGATTGGTGATTACAACAATAATCTTAATTCTATGATTTCAATTCTTTAATCTTAATTAATAAAGAATAAAATAACTTAAGAATTACTTTAATAATACGATTTTATATTTAATAAAACTTTACCTGTTTAAATTTCTAATATGATTGGATTGATGATGAATGATGGACAAAAACAGTGATGAAAAGACTCTTTTTATGTCTTCAGAGCAGCTCTCATGATTAATAATGGATATAGAGGGCGTGCTCAGGTCAAACTGGAAAACCATGCTTTAAAAATAAAGTTCTTAGCTTAAGGTAACTTATTTTTAATTCCACTTTAAAGTTACCAGTGTTATTCTTAACTCCATGTAGCTTTGATCCTCATTTTAACTAGTTATTTTAAGTTTTTAATATAAATAAACTTATTTATATTAAAGTTCATCACATGAAAAACTTAAAAACAGAGTTTCAAGCAGAAATTTCTTAAACTCAATTTTTAATTAATTTTTAAAGAAATTATAATTTTCTTTGAGTTTTAATTAAAAGAGTAAATTTCCAGGCTAATTACCCAGGAAATTTATTTATAAAAGATACCTAAAATTTAATTTATATGTAGATCCTATTAAATTGTAAGCTGTGTGAAATTTTCAAGCAAATCCATTAAGAATTGGACTTTTAATGAATTTTTGAAGTTATTTCTATTTTTCCACGTAAAATAGCAATACACACCAAACCTTAACTTTAGATAAGGTTTTAATGCTTGTAGCCTTAACGTTTTAAGCTTATTTCAGCTTTAACAGTTCTTAAAACCTTAAATTCAAGCCTGCATATTGGGATTTACTCTTTGGCAGCTTGAAATTCCTGTCTAATTTGGGATAAAACCAGTTTAAACTTTAATGTTGGATCAAAGTCTAATCTTAAAGTTTGAATAAGGTTGAGAATCCTCCAATACAGGTGGACAACCTTAATTGAATCCTTGCAGATCCAAAAAGTTGGGTACCCCAGCTCTATTTGGTCTTTTTCCTTTGTCCCACCTTTTTGTGTGAATTTCGCCCTTTTATCTATTTAAAGCCATACCATGGCTTTAAACCCTTTTAAATTGAGCTCACGCAGGATTTACATCCTGTATGGCAAATCCTTAGCCAATTCAGCAAATATACACAACACCTCAATTTTAACTAAAATTTTGGTAAGTTTGCATAAACCTTATGCAACTTTAAATTTAAGCTTATTTAAGCTAAAATCTAACAATTTTACAAAAATGTTAGAAAAGTTAAATTAGTACTGTGAGATTCTTAAATCTTCTAATAACACAAGAAATAAGTGTTTTTGGGTATAACACCTTATGGATGTACCCTAGGTTATTTTTGGTGTAGAATCCAGAAATGACATAATATTTATAACTTTGCTTATCCAAAAAAAAGTTATACTTATTTTTTGTTGCTTTTTATTTTAAATTCAATTAAAAAGTCTATTGAAGACAAATTTAAATGTGTATGAAGTTATTTGTGGCCTTATGGGTATGTTATACATACCTCACAGGCTCACACCACAGATAGAAGCAACTTAGTTCCCTCATAGGTATTGACAATGACGTGGTGAATCCTTTCCTTGAAGAATGCCTGAAGTGCCTCTACATGGGACCCATTAGTTAAGATAGGACTGAAGAGAGGTTAGTAAGCACATCTTGTTGTAACAAATGGTAACAGTAACTGAGTGAATATATAAGCAAATGTTACAGATTTCAAACAGAAAACAGGAAACATAGGAAGGAGTATGGACTACTCCAACACATAGAGGAGCCCAAAGACCCATCAGAGATAATCAACATGGACTAGGTAACAGGATGTGTACCAGAAGGAAAAGGAAACTAAAATCCTTTTTCATTCATAGTAGGCAGATTGATAAAATTTTCTATAGGAATACCATTCCACCAAGAGGATACAGAAATGGACACACCCTTGATATTCTGGAACAACATCATAAAAACCTGTGGAGTTTCCAAGATATTAATCAGTGACAGAGATACCAAATTCACATCAGAACTCTGGAAAAATCTCTATCATATTCTTGAAGCCCATATTTCAGTCTTTACAGCTTACCATCCACAGACAGATGGCCTAGAAGAAAGGATGATACAGGAAATTGAGGAAATAATTAGGAGGTTCTGTGCATATTGGATGGAAATACAAAGACCATGGGGGCTACAACTATGACTTGTTTACACTTCTAATAGCTATACATTTGACTTGAAATACTAGCCAGCACTCAACCAATAATCTCTGATAGAAAAGTGATGGAAGCAACTTCTACCTGTTGATAATATGGAGAACCTTTTTACCATACAAACCACAGCTAAATACCTCCATGAAATTTTGAATACGGCCTGTGACACAGCAGCAAGATGCACAGCTGAGGCCAAAGAATATAATAAGAAGAGGTATTACAAAATTCATAGAGAACCTGACTTCAAAGAAGGAGACCAAGTACTTGTCTTCACCTTAAATTTCAACATCTCAAAGGGCTAAAGGCAATTAGAGACTAATTTCTAGAAACATTTATCATTACTAGGCTTATAGAAAAGAATGGATCAGAGGTTAGACTCACAGAATAATCCTCCGGGAATAACCCAGTATTCCCTGTGAGCCTAGTAAAAGCTTGATACCAGACTGGAGAGGATAGAGTCCCCACCAGAAAAAATACACACATCCCACAGGAAAAGTGGAGACTAAGGATCTACCTGTACATTTGGAAAATATCATCAAGTCCAGGACGATTGAACCTAATGGCAAGAACCATAGGCACTACCTTTTCAGGCTCAAGAACCAGACCAATTACAAAGACAAATGGCTATCAGAAGGTAAAATTCCAGATGAAAGCCTTTTTCTGAGAATATTAAAAGCCTCTATAAGGGCTGAAAATTCTCATCAATTATGAGCCTTTTTAGAGGAAGGGTATTCCAGCCTGTAAAAGAAGGCCAAAGCACAAGCACATCACCAAAATACCATAAACCAATGTCAAAGAAAAGGCCCACCCAAAAGTGAACTGTTCCAAAATGACTCACAAAGGAACCCAAGAGGAAGAGTAATTTAACCTCATTCTTAAAATTAAACTTGCACAATTACATGACAAATAATAACAAATTTATTCCTGCTCAAATTAAGAACTGCGCATAAAGCTTAAGTTTCACATGTCTCATCTAAGATCTATAAGAAGAGGCAGGACCTCATTGTTTTTGGGTTAAATTTTAGGCTCTCAATTTGGTCTATCTAATTGTATTGGCCATATTGGGCTAGCACAAAAATTTCAGAAGTTAGGGCCAACCATAGACCAAATAATGGTTGATAAAAGATTAACCTCTCAGCCAGCTTCCACATCATTAGTGTGAGATACCTGAAATAGGGTCTTGTTAGAAAGAGAATAAGACAATATCTCTTATAGTTCCTCCTATGACCCTTTATCCCATCTAGAAAAAAGCTTATTGAGGATTTTAACTCAATACAGGATACATACACAATCAAAATTCCTATAATGGAATATGCATCCCATGTAGCTTTTCCATAATTATTGTTAGACATAGAAAATGACTAACCCTTGTTTGAAACTCATAAAGGGCTATAAAATGAGCCAATTTTGAAACCTCTACCTTTTAGATTGACAAAGCTAAGGAGGCTTTAAGTTCAAAATCACATAATATTGGAAAAACCTCAATCATGTGGGATAGTATCCAAGGTTATTAAACTAGAGGTATCAAAACCACACAAAAGCTTGTTTATACTTCACTTCCGCATATAGTGCCTAATCAGAGGCCTCCATATGTGTACTGTACAGCTTCATATGTGTGTAACACATAAGAACATTCCTGTGTGGTCATCAAATTAAAATTCTCACTATGTATTGAGAAAAATGACCAGATGTGGTTTCAAAACAACATCTGAGCCTCAATACAGGTTATACAGGGTTTCAATAACCACAATCCCACCCTATCAAGCAAAAAGTCTCACTCCTTCAACATGTAGGGAAGCAGATGCTCCCTCCACACCTTTTTCAGGATAAAAAGACACCCTTTCTGAACCAAAGAAAGAATCTCCATCCTGATCTTGAATACCTTTGTGGTATAACTGCTTATCAACAATAGAACCCTTGGAAAGTAATCAGTTTATAGCTAAACTCTCATTATTGAATTCTTTATTATAATAATTCAATTGATAAATACTGCACCCAGGGTTTTCAGAAGCACTCAACATCATTATTTTTATAGTAAAAACCTTTAATAATTACTTCAAAAACTTATTTATATGTGTCACACTCATAGTACTAGTTGAAAATAGCTTCTACATAAAGTCTTACCTAACAATGTTTAAATCATTTAAAGTATCCTGTCCAGTGAGCTGATGCACTTTTCCTAATCTTCTTCAGTAACAACTTCACCTGCTCAGTTTTCATACATTTTCTTGTAGATTTGAACTTTGTCTCAAATACTTTTTGAAGTAATATTCAACTTTTTTTGATTTTTCATTTATCTTCAAGGCCATTCAGTAGTTTTAATCTATTCTTATTATTATGAGAAAGACTTCAAACTATTTTTCCCCACTGATTTCAAAAGCATAGTTCAAGATTTGTTTTGATCTTGAACCAATTGATAATATGTAAAATTATTCAGGGTCAGTCAAATGTCCTAGCTAATTTGTTGAGAAATTTTACACTTTCCGCAATGAAAAAAGCTATCATGTTTTTTTACCACCCATTTTTATTTAATTGAGATTTATGATTGGAAAAATTAATTAGATTATTATTTGAAATAATTTAAATAGCTCACTTCTGAAAAAGTACATTGTTGGGTTGGGAGATGAAAAAAATGAACTTGGCCAAAATACCAGTGAATTGAATTGAAAAAGTAGCCTTTTTTACTCTGGGATTAAGTCAAATATCTCACATTATCTTAATTCAAGATTTGTCAGCTTTGGCAGCCCCTAACATGGGAAAATTCGGAACCTTAGTAGGCTTCATTATGTCTTGAAAATGATACAAGTTAATAGAAAAGGTAGCTTCCACAAAGAAGCTTTGAAAAAGTTGAGTTTTCATAAAATACTTTTATGAATTTCCTTCAGTTATATTTTTTGAAAAAACACGACGAAGTTAACTTACAAACCGCCTTTCATCATTTCATTATAAAAAGCCTCATGATTAAGATTAAATATTGATTACAATGCATGACTAAATTAGCTGAGTTTTGCTGTAAGCTCTTCAAAAAATACTTTTATTCTTCCCTCATCGGTGGTGAATTTTATTAGCTGTTGTTAAACTAAGAAATTCGACATCAAACTTAGTAAAAATCTTGGACCGCTTATCGTTTTCCCAACTCCCAAGGACAGTACGAAAGTAGGGTCAATGGTTTTGATGGCCTTGATCTTTTGGAATTTTTGATTAAAAACTCTTTATATTAAAAACGATTTTGATTACGTTGCAATAATTTCGATGCCTCGTCACGATCTCCCAGCATTTATAAAAAAAAAAGCATAGGAGATGAAAAATGCAATCACACAACTTTCTTGGCATTAAAGAATTTGTGAAGCTGAGCTTTAGAAAAATCCTTGTAAAACAAATTGAAGAAAAAACTTCTTGCAGAGCTAGTGTCTTTCTGTTTAAGCATATGATCAGATTAAATTCAACTCATTACTACGGGATTTTAATTTCTGCTGCTGCATGAGTACATAAGACGGAGATTGAATCCTGTTTATTCGTCATCATCAAAACATTGCTGACATCTTTAAGCCTTTCTTTTCTAGCCCTGTGGAAAAACATGCAAAAAATTCAAGTTGTGTTAATACTTAAAACTTTATATTCGACAAAGCTTTCAGGCGGATTAGTTGGATCAAAGGCGGGGTACAAACACCATTGCTTGATAGCCTCATTTGAAACCAATGTGATGATTGTATGCTAGAAAGAAGAAATGAAAACAATGAATGAGGAAATCAATTGAGTCCATGTTTTTGGCCGTAAGCTAATGTCATCTTATCACAGTCAGGCAAAATCAATCAAACAAATTTCTCACTGGAGCAATCCTCAAAAAATGAGCGGTTGAACCCTTATAGCTAAATCAAACCAATTTCCAATCAATTTCTCGCCCGTTGTTGTGAGTATGTCAGCGCGCTGACCCTCCCAAAAAAATCAACACTTACAGCCCTGAAAGACCTTCAGTCTTGATGGTCTTGTAAAGACAATCCAATGGGTTTTTATAAAGTTGCTTACCAGCTTCATGAGATTGATTATACATCCTTGTCAAAGTAGTGTCTAGAAATCATCATTCACGTATCAGCAATGTCATGTGATGAAGGCCCTTTGAAGCTATGTTATCAAGTGCTAAAAGGTCAGAGATTTTTGAAAACCAACCGGCTGGCTGCATGGCAACCAAGACACAAAGCCCACTTAATGAACTGGAGGCAAAGTATAACCAGAGCGACTGAGATGAAAAGTAGGGTTCAAGATAAAGTTTGGCATAATTATAAGCAGGTAACTGAACCGAGCTACCCATGGCTGTTCTCAATATTGCAGCATCAACGCCTCTCGCCAAACCCTTGAAGCCTTCTGAGCGAAGGATATGACAAAATCCATCAAATGTTGATTTGTAGGCATACTGAGTAAGAGAAGGGCCCGAGTTTGAACGAAGGGAGATTGTTGCAAAGGAAGCAGAGGAAAGAACGGGGGAATAAGCCTGTAGACGGGCCTTGATAAGAAAGAGCGGATTGCCAATGATGGCGCCGATTGCGCCTGAAAGAGCCCCAGCCGAGACAGATGACCAAGCTTTTACTCGAGATGGGTCCTGTCCAAAGCTTGAGCCGATTCTTTGTCGAAGAGGTTCATAGAATCCTGTTAATTCATGCCGATCCCGACTCCAAAGTCAAAGGCAGAAGTGAGAAAAGAGAGCAATCCATCAGCATCTCGTTCATTCCTAACGGCCACCTGAGGGGGTGAGATCATCGGATCAAAAAAAGACGGCTGAACCTAAACGAGAACCATTGAGAGCAAATTGATATGCGTACTGAAGCCAAGAAAGCAACCAATCAACAAAGATTTCCCAAATTAGGAAAAAATCCAACGCTGATAGATGATGAATCATGAGTAGACGGACGTACGGCAGCACCCAGACCTCTTTGGCAAGCTCTTAATCCCTCGAATCTAGCAGTCTTAGTTAGTACGTCCAGGGTGTTCCTATAAGCTTTGGGAGCATTCTTCGATCTGAGTTCGCCATCCAGCTGCAAACGGGTCTTGGCGACGTCCATCGGATTGGTAAACTATTTGATTTTAGGAGGAAAGATGTCAATCATGGTATCAATAAAACGAAGGATGGAATCGAAGCATCAAGCAATCAATCGATGGATCGGCTACTTCACCGTTACAGCCACACAAGCACCGAGAGCACCTGCCGTAAAGCCCTCGACGGTGGATAATCGAGGAGCATCTGCTATCAAAGCCATTAAGAATTTCGATGTGATGAATTTTCCGAAAGCAAACCGATTCCAACAACGATTTTAAAAAATTCCGAAGGGAAACGAAGCGTTGCTGATAAATTGCCGATTGAAGTCCTTCAAGCCAGGAAAATCATTCTATACCAAATTCTTCTGGTTTATCTTCGTCCAAAATTTTTAGAGCATCTTTTTATAAACATGTTTTGAATTTTGAGGGAGTCTGATTGCTCATGCCACTCAGCCAAGCTTGCTCAGGATCATTCAGGACTCATTCAAAACTTTGGGGCCAAAAGTTGCAGCCCTTCATGGATTTATCACTCTTGCTCTTCTTCCACAGTTTGGTGATCTCAAACAAACACTTCTCCATGGACTTGACAGATTTCTGGTTATTGTTCAACAACTTGCGAAATTTCGATTTTATAAAAACTGGATTTTCAACATGCCATAAAGACAAAACTACCCCAAGCTCCTGTGGATCTTCAGATGAAATTCCAAGCAATCAAATGTACCTTTCATATATTTATTAGTGACTCATATGAACTGAGAGACATACAACAACATATACAGTTTCCTTTCATTCAAAAAACTTATTCTTAACAGAATATACTTTACAAGATATTAAGATAATTTTAGAAGGGTTGGGAATAAGCAATAGGTAGCTTTTTCAGGAGAGAAGACCTCACAGCTACAATCATCAGCTTTATGTATTAATAGTTGATATCAGAGTGCATCAGTTAGCTTTGCCTTTGTGATAGCTACTTATTATTTATTAACCTTTGCAACTGATTTCTATTAATTATGATTAGTTCTCATCATGTATTTTGAAATTTCCTCCATTATTCTGTCATTGTTAGCTTGGTTAAAAATACCATCAACTATAAAATAAAACCCTAATTCTTGAGTTTAATTTCTCAGTCATTTCATACATATTTTAAAGAGCCTTGAGTTTAGTTTGTGTTGGAGATTGAAATTTACTTCCATAAGGGTTAAGGATTTAAGCTTTACCTTTATATCTAGAATCAAAACGTAATAGCATGAACATTAAACATTTATGGTTGATAAAATCATTGAATGAGTTTTTCGAGTTAAAGCTTCATCTTTTTCCCCTAACAGCATTCTTTCTTAATAATTTGACAATTAAGTCATTATGTTACTAAAAGTCTTTAGCTATTTTATTCATTACATTTTGAATTTTCAACTTCTTATCGTAATATCTGAGATGTGTTGTCAAATTCCATGTGTGCTTTCAAGTTTCTTTCATGAAATTTCCAATCTCCCTCCCTTTTTTCAAGTTCTAATGAAAATACTATCTCTTTCGTCAACCTCTATTTAATATTTTGAATGAACCAAGTTTCCTCTTATTGCGTCCGCTTTCTTTCATTCTCATATATCTCTCATTCATTTTAAGCCCGTCTTAATGAGCTTAATAATTAAATTAATAATTCAAATAACTTATAATTTTGGCCTCAACTTATTATTTCAGGATATAAGGTCGCAGAAACATGCTTACACTTCATTAATGAGCAATTTAGCTCATTTAATTTATATCTTGAAATCTGAATCCCAAGTGTAAATTAATTTATCATTAGCTTACTAAGCTTGATAGAATTTTAGCTATAAATAGGATATTCAAAATTTATATTTTTGAAAGAAAAATCCTAACAGGATCATCAAGATTCTCATTACGATTGAAATTGAATTTGTCAGCCACATTACCTGCATTTTTCAGAGCATTTTTACACTGAAATTGGTTTATAGGGCTGAATATAATAAATGTTTCAAAACAGAAAAATACTCATAAATAAAATTATAATAAATAACATATGTGCATAGAATGAATCTAATAATAATAATTATTTTATTTCTTTTAAATCAAAAACTGATAGAAGCTTGAAGTTTGGTTTCTGACCAAATGGAGCATTCTTTTTTCCATAACAAGGGATTATGATTTTTCTATCTTCAGCCATGGTATTTAGACAATTTCATTATTATTTGTTTATTAATTATCCTATCAATTTCTTCAAATTATTCTTCTATGTATTCCAATTTTCCAAACTTCAAGTGCTCATATTTAATAAGTGGTATGATATTTGATTCAACTCCATTTTAATGAGATGAAACCAATTCTTATTCCTTGAAGGCTTCTTTCCTTCTGATTTAAAATAACTTATGCAATATTGTTGGAAGGGATAGAATTGTATTCCCAGGATTTTGACCAGAATCCTATAGAATATAAGTGGAATGCTGCAGCAGTTGAGGTATATAAATTGCCATTTTTGGTTAGAATTTTACCTCTATTATTTTTCCATCAATATTAGAATATTCTTTATATTATTTTCTTGTAAAGAAAATTCTCTACCCTTATCTAGAGTCTCTCTTTCATACTTGAAATGGTTATTTGCTTCTTTTTTTAAATTTATTTCAATTTTTATTTAATCTTCTTCTTGAAACATATTTCTACAAATTAGAGGTCTTTGATTATTTCATTCCTTTATATTTATATTCATTCTAACTGAATATTGATTAACTAATAGCTTGAGAAAAATATTTTTTATCTTCAAAGCTTTGAGCCTTGGAGGTATCTCATATACCCAAAAGACCACAAATTTTATTATAATTGATAATTAAAATTTAGATTATTATTTTTAACTATAATATCAAATTATATAATTAAGTAATCATTAAGGATGAGCCTTCAAAAAAACTGTATAGACCATCAAATTTGTAAAAATACTGTTTTCCTTAGAAAAATGATGTAAAAATAAAAATTTAAAAAACAAAATGCAAAATGAAAAAAATAAGAGAGCTTATCATACCTTCTTTGCTTATGAATAAAATTAGGAATTTTATTTTTCCATTGGATTCTGCATGATATTTGAGGCTGGGTCATCTCTGAGTGAAAAATCTGTAACTCAACTCTAAATAACCTCAAATTAAGCTTGAATAGTTTTCAGTATGCAACTATGAGAAGAATCAAACTTTAGAATTATGAAGACAAAATTAATTTTAAACCATCAAGATTTGTTTTTAAAAGGATGTGTGGTGTGTATCTTAAAAGTCATGAGAAATTGAAGTATTTTCAATTGAATTGTCAACATGTGCATCTGTATTATATCAGTTAGCTGAAATTTTTAGATTAGGAATTGAGAATTAAGGTTTTTGAATTAAATTTTTTGATTGAATTACATATCAAAATTTTCAATTATAGCTCCTATAGAGGAATGAAAGGAACATAAGCTGGGGAGATCAATTTTTTTGGGGGGGGAATAATCATTTATCCAAGAGTGTCAGACTCCCCAAAAATTCTTTCTTCCTGGCTTGGTATTTCAAATATACACAAAAAAAATTATTAATATTGTCCTGGAATTGAGTCACAGGGTCTGTGACTCAATTGATTATGAGGTTTTGCTATCAGACAGGTCAGTTTTAACTGTTTCCAGGTAGATAAAATTACCTTTAAGCTAGAAAGACCTGAAAAAAGACTGATTTAAATTCTTTCAAGGCTTCATTAGAACACATTATGATGTGTTTCAAAGCTCATAACCAGCTATTACTATGGGAATGGCTGGTCTATTGAGCTAAAATGGCTAAACCAGCCCTCTTTTTGGTCTAAGAAAAATTTCAATGATCTAGCCATTGGTTTTTCTGTTTCAAATATTCATCTCAAAGCTGGCGAGAAAATTTGTCACTCTTGAAGGAAGAGAAGTTCAGAATACAAAGAATGTATTCTTTGCCTCATCTTTTCTTTTCATTTTGGAAGATTTTCCTTTTACAATAAGTTTAAATATTGTTAATACAACAAAAATAAGATTAAAAACATCAAGATCAGGTCATATGAAGATTTTTAACTACCTAAATATCTTATGATTATCATTTTCCATAACTATTTATAGTATTTTTACCATTAAGCCATCCAAAAATTGAAGCAAAGCATCTTTTCTCACTGTTATCTTTGTTTCTTTGGTTCCAAAATCACTCTTGTGACTCCTTGAAATGTTTTTTCTTTAATATTTTTTCCTGAGACTCTGTTCTCATAATATCTTCTTGAATTTGTTTTCTCAATAAATTCAAATTTGAATTTCTCTTGCAAAAATTTCTTTTTTAGCCTTAAAAATCTCTTGTAGAAAACTTTATGCTAACTACCCTCTGAATGTACAAGAAAATGATATCATGACTGAATTTAAACCAAAATCAAACCTTTCCTAAAAGTGAGCCCATTTCCATTTGATCCTAACTTTGTTAGTTACACAGCCAGTTTTATAGCAAAATCACATTGTTGGTCTTCTGATGAAGTTTGAAATTTTTTATCATCATGAATCTGCATAACCAATTTAGCAACTGATTCATTTTTGGTGTGAGACACTTGTTGGAAGCTGTCAGATGATAAATTTCTCAAGTCATTCAAGGTATAAAATCAAATCGAAGGATTTTTCTGCAGGGCTTGATGTATTATTTTTGGACTATCATATAAGATAAGGCTATATTATCTTGAATATTGGAATCACTATCAGATTTTAAAGGTCCTATAAGCTACAGTTATTTAAGATTATGAAGTGAATGTAATCTCTTGGATTCCTTTGGAATTGTAATTGATGAATCTTTGCTAAGATTAATCAAAGCTATTACTAGTATATTTAGGTTTCAGGAGATATAAAGGAAGTCTTTTTTGATTATAAATGCACTTATTGAGGTGTTAATATTAATGATGCTTTTGGTGAGGCTATTTTAGTAGCTCAAATGCACAATTTAGACTTGAAAGCCATGGTTTTTGGTATGTAAAAAAACCAAACCTCTTGAGGTATGAGATTTCCCAGATCCCCAAAGATTATTTTGGGATTTGTGGAAAAGAAATATGTTTTTGAGTCTAAGGTTTTATAGCTTTGAAGCACCATAGTATTATTTTTTTATACCAAGAAATTTGAGAGAAAAAATATTTGATTTCTTTTCTTTAAGACTCTTGAAGTAACTATTTTCAAAAAATTTAACTCATAAAAATTTTGAGGACAGGAAAATTAATCAATTATAAATTGAAGTTTAATCTCCACATCTTAAAAAACAACTCCCTATTTTAGCTTTATGTGTCTACTTTACACTATGCTCTTCTGATTTATTAAATTTCTTCTTCCATTCTGATAGCTTAGTTTCTATTTGCTCTTGTTCTTTTTCAAATAAAACCTTTAAATTTGTCTTTCCTATATATTTTGCATCATTTCAATAGAGGAAAATACATACATCTGAAGATTATGAATCAAATATTCTCTTAATTTTCTTTAGTTGATAATTTTTTTATACTACCAATTTATACTTGAGATTTGAAAGGATTTTTCTTCAATTAATTTTTTTCTAAAAAGAAAAAAAAAATATAATTAAACAAAATAAAATGAAGATATCATTGGATTTGAAACATACTACCAATTCAGGCTTAGAAGCTAAAATGAATCCCTCTTTAATTTAATAATTTTCAGAGGAAGGATATATTTAAGATCAAAAATAATAATAATTGAATTATGTATTAATATTTTTCTTTTTCAAACATAATTCGAAATAAAAAGTAATTAATTGTCTTTTGGATGGATTAAAAGATATTGTATTTAATAAATTGAAATTATATGTATTTTTGAAAGAATTAAAAAACCAAAATTATAATTTTATTTTATGTTTCATTTGAAAAGAATTGTTTACTTATGGTGAAAAAGCCATTGATTAGTAATCTTTAGATATACATATATGTAGGATTAGTAAAATGAAGAATTTTGATTACTTGAACTCCTGTTTCCTTAATAAAATTATTGAAGCTGGACTAATTAATAAAAGAAGAAAGAAATAATAACCAAAATTAAAATGAAAGCCTTTTCATTGACTCAAATCAAAATTAAGCTATCTTTCATTATATGAAAGAATAGTTTGATCAATCTTAAAATTGTAATATTAATATCTAACTCTAACTTGGAAAAAAATTATAATAATATTTTTTATACAAAAAATGAATCAATTAAAAGATATTTTTTACTTCTAGAATTTTCAGTTTTAAATAGAAACAAAACTAATAATAATCACAGTACTTTTTGGAATTGACCATATATATTTTTTATTTTGAAATATTTTTGAGGTAATTATCATGAACAAAAAAAAGAAAAATGAAACATATTAATTTTGATTTGTTTTTTCAATTAGAAATTCTTTTTATTATTTTTGTTTTTTAGCTTGTTTTACTTGAAAATTATACCAACTTTTGAGTAAAAAAAGGAGGTTTAGCTTCACTTAGTGGTTTAAAATTGTAAAAAAATTCATTTCATTGTTTTTCTTTCACCTTAAATATTGAAAAGCTCATGAAAATAGGTTTTTTGATTAAAAAGGAAGAGTTGCACTAAATGAAATTTATTTTCGTCAAAAAAATCATTTTGTTTTAGTAAAGCAAATGATACTACTAGGACATGTCAAAGTTAAAAAATAAAAAACAAAGCAAGCGCAATACTATTGTAGCAGGGGCTCTTGGGGAAATGTTTTTTCCTGGAGCTCAGTGCATAAGATATTAGTTGAGGGAAATAAAAAGAACTTAATATATAAAGTGATATGTAATATATTTTTTTAGAAATAGTAAGAAGGAAGCTGCCAATGGCTAAAGAGTCAATCAAGTAAATCATAAAGTCACTTGTTCAACCAGTGTGGGATACTCCTCTGTGTAGGATAAATGAGGCAGTACCTGGGAGGGGAAATCACAATAAAATAACTTTTAGTTTCTGTATAACCTTTAACCCTTCCTCTGCGTGTGTTCTAGAACACTCTAAACTTCCCTTCCTAAAAATGCTGAATTATCTCTAATTGAGCTCCATAATCAGTTTAATTTATTTTCTGGTGGCTGGGTTGGGAATTTCTATTCAACAGACTAAATCAGAATTTTATTTATCTTAAAAAAACAATTATTAAAATATTCAACACAATTGAACAGTATAAAAATCCAGAAATATGGGATACTTCTACCAATAAGTACTAAAAAAAGCCTAAAATATGAGATATCCTTGGAACAAACACAAAATAAGAGCACTGATCTAAAAGTTTGATAAGTACTAAGAGCTATTTTTTCAGCTGGCTGATTTTGTAAGAGTGTTTTTTTAACTATGATGATTTTGGATAACACAAATTTTGATTTTAAATACCCAAGATCAAACTGTTAAAAAGAATTTATAAGTATTGATGCATTGATAATAAGGATAAAGGTGTCTGGATATTTTAGGAATATTTTTTGATGAACCATTTCTAATAGTAGCACTACTTATTTGGATATTATTATTCAAGTTGATTTTTCCTATTTAGAAACTAAGTTATCTCACTTTTAACTAGGAATTAACTATAAATAAATAATACCGTACTATTAATACAGGTTTTTGTTGAAGGAGGGAGATTTTCCCCCATAACAAATATGATGATAATAAGACCATTTCTTTAGCAATAATGGGCCTTTTCCCCTCATTATACATTACTATGATAAGAACTACTCTTTAGTAAAGGGGTGTTTTCCCCAATATTAAATAAAATGATTATCTAGATTTATTGTCAGTCCGTGACTCAAAACCAGTGTGAGCCTTTGAGATATGACCACATACCCAATAAGGTCACAAAAAGACTGAGAACAATTATACCTTTAATATAATTATATTAAAATTACTTAGAATAATTACTTAAATATACAAAAAATACCATAAATTGGTACAAAAATTGGTTTAACTTAAAAACCAATGAATCAACATGTAAAATAAATTATACCATTGGATTCCCCATGGAAAAATACACATATACCATTTTTATGGCATATCTGTAAAGTCAATATTTAAGGAATTATAAGGTATAATACCTTATAAAAATCATAAAACCTTATTTATCTCAAGTACTAATGAAACAACATGTGAAATAAATTGTACCAGTGGATTTCCCATGAAAATCCACACATAAAACAATTAATAAGCTAATTTCCAATGTTAATACTTAAGGAATTATCCTGAATATATGCACTTTTTTGGTCAACGCATATATTTCAGGATCATAGCTAATATCTTCTAAACTATACATGATAGAATGATGAACCAAAAATAAAGTTACCACGTAATTACTGTAAGAACACAGATATGAACTTTATTTTACAAATTATAAACAAGGTTAAAACCTATGATGAATTATTGATAAAAATCAACAGAGCTGTTGACCACTTTGTTGTGAAAGTGTTCCAAACTTAAACAAAAGTGTACAGTTGGATTCTACTAGTTTATTCGTGAAGAATGATGTAATTTTTATTATTAAATTCAGGGTATAACCCCCTGAAATCAAGGTTTGAAGTTTAAAATATTGAATTTCAACAGAAAAGATGAGTTACAAGAAAAATCATCAAAATTAGAGTTTTGATGATGTAATAAAGAGCTCTTGGCAGCATAATGAGGTTATGCCAGGCTATCAGAATTCACTCTCTGAATTGCTGTAGCGTGTAAATCTTAAAAGTTATTGAGGATCAAAGTTTGAGCTTAATTTGAGCAGTTATGATCACATACTGTAACCTTCATTTAAGTTTAACAGTCTTAAGAGTGATAAAATTGGTGAATACTATTAGTTTATGATTAAAACTAATAAAATCCACGAAATTTGGGGTTCTGCCAAGCCTCTGATGTCATCAAACTTAGAGTTATAGTGATAACTCTAAATAATGGTGTAATAATGATGTAATATGGTTTGATCATGATGTAATCACCCTCAAACCTTAAAATATTGATCAATTCCAGTGGATATGATCAGTACACGTCTACTAGAAGCCTGTTGGACTCTAGAAGGGAGGTATTTACTATAAATAGAGCTCTTTTTACTCTATTTACCCCTCAGACGCATCAAAAACATTAAATCAATTAAATAAAAGGTAATTTCTTTATTCTTTATATATAAAACTCTTATATTATTAAAGACCAAAGACCATCTTAATATTAATCACTATTTTTACATGATTAAATCAAGTCTTTAATTGTTTTTGTCATAAATCTCTCTATAAACTCATTTCCACGTAAAATCAAGAAATTTAGTAATTTTCTTTATTTTTTATTGTAAATACAATTTGAAAAGGTTGTATTATATTCTTTTGGCGTAAAATATCTCAAAATTATTATTTTAAGTGTTAAAAGTAGGTTATTTCATCTTATTATAATAATTTTTCTCTTATTATTACTCTTAATAAGTCTTAATTAATATAAATAGTATTTATATTAATATATAACTTTAATATTAGTAATATTATTGTTATTAATTGTTTTTTTATTTATAAAAAACAGTTTTTTACGCCTTTATTATTTGTTGGTAACAATAATAAAGAGCTTTATAATATATTAATATATTATTTATAATATTATAATTTCATATAATATTAATTATATTATTATATTTACTTAATAATATAATATTTTTATGCCATAATAATAATATTTTCTTTATTATTATTATTATTTTAATCTTATTTATTTCAATTATAAGGACATTCAGAGTACAATAAGTAATAAATTAGTAATTTTTACTTATTGTTTCATAGTCAAACCTTACATTTGGGGGCCTGGCCGTGATACTTACTTAAAAGACCTTTGAAAAGATTCTATTTGGGTTTATCCAATAATAAATTATATTTATAATCATAAAATTATATAATAATTTTATATTTTATTGATTTTAAAAGCTATTGAGGCATTTGGAAAGCAATTGTACTGTCTTACACGTGGTTTTTCACATCCTTAGACTTGCAAGAACTTTCTTTGAGTGACTCTAGTGATTAAAAGAGATATTTTATAAATTAAAAATAATTTTTATTATAATTTAATTTTATAAGAATCATATTCATTTTTATTTTATTCTTTAAAAATAAAAAATAAAAAATATATAAAAAATATTAAAAAATATTAAAAACCAATAAAAAAAGTTATTTTTATTCATTTTTTTCTTTATTTATTTCAATTTTTCAAAGATAAAAAAGCAATTTCTACATGGAAAATTGCCATATCTTGCCAAAAAATAACACTTCTTATAAAAAGACTTATATTTATTTGTCTTTTTTAGTGTTTGAAGATAACCCAACAGAAGACAACCAAGCTACTGTTGAGAGATTGGTGGAAGAAACTTGTCAAAGTTCTCCAACACCAGTTATCACCAAAAGAAAGAAAGCTAAGAAATTAGACTTTCCAGGGCCCACCATTCAAGACTCTGAAGGTGAGCACCTCTTTTTAAATTGCCATAAAAGAATTTTATTCTAAAATACTTTTATTTTTTCTTATTCTTTAAATTATGACTACCAGAAGAGGTTCCCAATACTCCATCCAATCAGATGGAGCTGGACTCAGAGGTAGAATTGATCCCTCAAAAGGGAAAAGAAAGGGCAATATCCCCAGTGGAACAGAATCCACACAAGAAAGTGCCTTATCCCAAAGGCAAGTCCCGGAAATGCCCATGATATCTGAGCCTGAATTGGAACTAAGTATGAGTAACTTAAATAGGTACAAATCACATTCAGAGGGCTCAAATAGACATCTACATGAGCCAGTACAAGCAGTATTACACAGTATACAAGGACAAAGACTGGGAAATGCTGCCTCAAATACACCAAGGAGTGATGAACTCCTGGCACATCCTGAAAAAGTTCCTCAAAGAGGAGGAGATAGTGAAATACTCCAATGGATGGAATCCACTGTCATCAAAACCTCAAATCAAAAAAATCAAGGATTATCATGCCAAAAAGAGGGAGGCAACCAAGGAAGAAGCCCCAGTAGCCTCTACCAGCAAGCCTCAAGCCAACCCACTTCCCCAAGAAGGGAAGAAGAACAAGAAAAAGCATTGGAGGAAACCATATTCCCCAAGCTACAGAATCCCAAGAATCCAA